>CM062811.1:277039126-278279632 GCA_031772625.1 Pinus tabuliformis
TGATTGGCGCGACAGACACGAAATCGACAAAGGCTACATCTAAAAAGGCCTGTAAGATTTCTAGTCAAAATGCAAGTGAGGAACTTCTTGCCTCGGAAGTAAATGTCGTGTCGACTGACAAGGGCAAAAAACTGAAGCAACCAGGGGGCAAGAAGAAAAAGAAAGGGAGAAAAAGGAAGCAGGATGATTCATCTCCTGAAAAGCCTTCTAAAAACCCTTTTGGGCAAAGGAAACCCCCTGCGGGGTGTCATATATGCGATGAGGATCATCGGACGAGAAATTGTCCACATAAAGATGAAGTTAAGAAACTCTTTAAGAGTTCAAAAACCTCAGCAGTATTGACTGATCTGTTTCCAAGCCCGGGAACCAAACTGGTTGCTAATCAAAATGCTTCCCGATCCCAAGTGCTTATGTTGTCTATCTCAAAGCAGCAAAATGATGCTTTGGCAAGGAATAAAGATTACGGGAATCCACAGGTGTCGAATAACAAGGCTAAAGATCAACCAAGTAGTTCGACAACAACTTCGACAGAAGTTGTACCACCCATCATTCCTGAATTAACAATAAAACCACCCAAGGGAGTAGTACACAAATCGACATTTAATCCTCATGCAAAAATAGCACAAAATTATAATATAATAGAGGACCTGGCCCAATCGCCGTCCGCTATGTCGACACTTGAGGTACCGCAAAATTGCCTCTCCCAAGAGCAAGCTTTATTATCAGCAATAGGTGGGATTGACCCAATGGATTCCAATCTTGTGGCCTTTAATCATAAAGGATATGACCCTCAGTTACCAGCTCAACTAGCTTTCCTTATTCAAGTGAAAGCCCTCAGCAAAACTGTTCATCGAACAATTATTGATGAGGGGGCATCTACATGTATTATGTCGATGAGTTGCTGGAAAACTTTAGGATCTCCAACCTTGTCGCGGTCTGCGACGACGTTAAAAGCATTCGACGGAAGGACATATACCCCATATGGTATCCTAAATAACTTGAAAGTTGAACTAGGAGGAAAAACAGTAGAAATAGATGTTGAAGTCATAGATGGGAATCTTGATTACAACATCCTACTAGGAAGACCATGGATATATGCCATGGCAGCTGTTGTGTCGACCTATTTCAGAAAGATTGCATTTCCTTCTCAAGGAGGGATTACAATCGTCGATCAGCAAAACTTCCTCCCCAATGGTTCTCAAGTCACTGGAAGCATTCCAATGATCCATGGAAGCAATCAGTCGCTCCAAAATATCGGAGTAGGTCTCCTAAAAGACCCTGCCTTAATGGGTACTTTTTCCCTACCGCCTCCGAGTAATCTGGCGGAAGTGGCCACAGTGGAATATGAAACCTTCTATATCTGATGGATTTGGACTCCGAGGACGGTTCTTATCTCGTGTCAACCTCGTTAAAAAATGAAACAAGGAGTCATGAGGATAGTTCTTTTACTGTGTCAACCTCATTAAAAAATGAAACAAATCCCCTTTTCAAATCTCAAAGGTAAACCTTCATTCCAACCACCGAGTTGAATGCAATGAAGCTTGGGGGGCATGCACCTCGTTTTGCGTTATTATGTTGGGGGCATACAAACTTATCATCGAGCAGTGTTGCCGCAAGGTTCAAGCTCGTTAAAAAAATAAACCCGCACCGAGCAAATGTTTCCACCCGCGTTTAAGCTCGTTAAAAAATGAACTATCCCCTGGTAAATAACCACCGTGAATGTAACATTTCAGCCATTAAAGCCTTGGTCGTGTTTGCACCATCACCTCCACTTTTCCATTGGTCGATCATTCACCTCCATTTGATTGTTTACCCATTTTGAGGAATAGCTACGAAGAGTGATATCACTAGCCATCCTTGTGACACTGCCGTGATTGGAAAATTCCAGACCTTACCTGGAATTAGCTGCTACCCTTTTTATCACTCGTTCCTCAAAAGACGAGTCTTCTTTAAGCTCTTTTCAACTGACTCGTAAAATATGAAAAGATTGCCGAGTTTTGGCCTTCCAGCTCGTTAAAGCAACCAGAAGTGCTATCCCTCCTCTAGATTTTAATCTTTTTGGACCTGAGGGATTATTGCACAAAAAGATCGAGCGCTTGTTTTGTTCGGCTCGTTAAAACTATCGAAAATTCATCCCTTCTGTATTGTTTTATACTTTTTCGGACTTAAGGGATTAGATGAAGAAAAAGGAATTTTGGAGTTACCTTTACGTACCTTTTTAGACTCTCTAAAAATGAAAAGGACCGAGTTATCTTTGTCGCTAAACTCGTTAAAAACATTAATAGCGACAAACTTGTCTTTAGACGAGAACGAGTTTCACTATCGCTAGGCTCGTTAAAACATAGCGATGGGTTTGCCTGAAGGGAAAATTATAGAACAAGCATATGTTATCCTCCTCAAGCTTGAAAAAAATAAAGAGGTACTGGTCAGCAATGACTGGGGAAAAATTGGGAAGAAACTCAAAGAACCTTTATTGGTAGCAAGTCGCTCTTGAACATGACACTTCCACTCCGTGCCTGAGTCGGGTTGGGTTGTTTCATTCACCGGTCACATCACCATGGTATCGCCATACCATCCACATTTGGGGTAAATGCTACCGATCCATCACATAAGTGTCGCCGACATGTTCAAGAGAAGTCATCCAGAGAAGTCAACCGTGTCCCATCCACTGCCATACATTATACTTCATTCTTTCATGACCGCCACCCTGAACCATATATCATCAGATTGTTTTCACCTCCATCAAAATCATTTGCTCCGTTCCGTGTCATTGATGTGGGATTCATCAAGGCCCTCCTTTGACGGATCGCTTCTTGTCGACATCAGCTCATTATCCAAGAAGTTGATCTAGGAACACCCCATTCAGTACTTTGAAGCTTGCATGCCTCAATGGAAAGTTTCTCACTTCCGGCGACAGGTATACATCAATGACCTTCGACCGAAAGATTTTGCGTGGTGTTCGACGCCAAGTCCTTTATTCACACCACGTGAATTGTACTGCAGTACCTTGAGGGTCATCATCCTTATCGGTGATTCCTCTCGCGCTTGTTAACAGTTTACATCATCGACTGGTAATCAAGCGATGTCTTTCCATGTTCGACTTCAAAACATTTTTCACATGGATCGACTTGTACTTCGAGTGAAGATCGGACGAGATTGAAGACCCCGCATCTAGTTTCATCCATCCGGGCTGCGATATATATTCAGGAAAAATAAAGACATTGACATGTACAGTATTACAGCACAGATGATCATCCTACCAAAAGGATGATGACTTCATCAGAATCATCAGTCTACCATCAGACGATTGTCTGTCCTATGTACATAAAAATGAATTTATAAAGTTAAGCATGGGAATGCCTGCCTCAGCTAGATCATGAAAAAGTATGAAAATAATGTATTGTATTGTATCTTATTACAGGTCTCCTCCCAGCATTGAAATAACTTCGGATCCTCCTAATAAAGCATTTCACCCGATAAACGGCCTCATACTTTAGGGGGAAACTGTTATAGACATTTTTGTGCCTTACAGCTCTAAGCATGAAATTTCCATAATCCAAGGGATCCAAAGTCCCTAAAAGTGTTGTTCCTGCCCCTAAAGGAACAAGGTCAACCAATGACAGCTTCTCCCAGAAGTTCTCCACCAGAAACTGCTCAAAACTAGTCAAATCAGGATCAATTCAGAAGCTCCACTAGCTGCCTGCGTTGCAAAGCACCCAAATACACTGGCTAGGTGCGTTGCAACGCACTTGAATGCACTAACCAGGTGCGTTGAGCGGGAAATGACAAGTGGCCGAGTCATTCAACGAGGTGGAGAGACAATGGAAGCTTCCAGAATCTTCTCCAATGACACTTGCCTCACTGAATTCGACCAGTGATGAGTAAGAGGCTCTCAGTCTCCAAGTGGAAGCAAGAACTGACAGAGAGAAGCCACAAGTCAAAACATAAGCTGACTCATCCTCTCTGCTTACATCTATATATGGATCCCTCATCCCAGAGATCCAGGAGGCTGGAATTTTGTACTTTGCAGAGAATTGTTGTTGGTTTGAGATTGAGATTAGTACATTGGGTGATTTATGCTTTGTTGGAGGTGAGGAAGGGATTCCTTTGTTGGGAGGTAGATGCTGGATCAGGACTCACTTGGTTGTATCTCCTCCTGGATCTTCTTATTGCATTAATAAAACTATTTGAGTTTCTTCTACATGCTTGTGTATCAGTGATGTTTTGTTATATTTGCATGTTTAGCTTAATCTGATCCTAAGCTTTTTATGAATGTAAATCTATATCTTCGTGTAGTTTCTCTCTTTTGTGATCTTGCAGGAATTTGGTGAAGCCGGGCCGGTAAGGGAGCAGGGAGCTGGGAGCTATTGAAGAGAGGAGCGATTGAATCAACAAACTAGTGCAAGACACAGGTTAGTTTATCCTTCCTCTTCGTTTACATTTCATAAAGAAGAATACACAAGTAGTTTTCCTTGTTTGTTGCTAAGGCACTGTCACACCTTAGAGTGGGATAGGGGCATTCTGAATAGATACTTTTCCCAACAACACACTCCGCAGACTATTGCTGAAAGGTCCAGTAGCACTGGGATTTGCTTAGCTAAATCACCTATGAACTTGGGTCAGTCCCATACAAGCCAACAAATGGTTCCGTTGCTGGGACTGAGATCTGCATAAAGGATGTTTGATGTCGTTCCATTGGAATCCAACAAAGAAAGAAATTAAAGAGTGGCTGGACAAGGAGATTCATGATTTTGCAGCACAGTGAACAGAAATCCGCAATTATCTAAGGAACAGTGGCGGAGCGCTACTTGTATACGAAAATCCACGAAATTTTCTTTGCATCTTTTCCGTCTGAACTGTATCAGTGGATCGCGAAGTTAGTAGACAGTCAGGGAAGGTGTAGGCTCGACAAACCATTAGTGTGGACTCTAGAACTAATGCGCAGGCTAGAAGCATCAGAAGATAAGATAGCGCGAGCTATGGACCATTGGCTCGGCTGAATAATAGGAGGATTCATCATTAAGTTCGTGGTAGACACGACTGTCAACTACAGTGGGGCAGAGCGTCGTTTTCTCAAGGGACCGCGAGGTAAGTATATTAAATCTTTGAACACTTGGATTAAGATGCTATTGTGTGAAAAGTGGGTTATGCGAGTAAATTAATGTTTGGGACTACGCGAAGTGGGAATATCTACAGAAGCGGAAGTAGTGAGGAGTTGGAAAACAGTCCCTTAATTTCACCCTCGCGGGAAAGCGAGGAGGAGCTCGCGAAAGTTTCTCCGAGAAGCACAGTCAGTTTGATAAGACAAAGAATTCCACATTTACCACCCCCACCCACACCGCCACCCGTTTCACCCCCCTCACCTCCATCTCCACCCACTCCACCTCCGCCACCACCGTAGTTCAGTATGGCGAGTGTGATCAAACTGTCGATGTTCAGAGGAGTAGGAAATGAAGATCCAGACCAATTCTGGTTTGTGGTAAGAGCAGTATGGGAAGCACAGGGCGTCATGGATGATAATATTAAAAAGGCTACGCTGGTGAGTGCGCTGCAGTTTCGCGCCTTAACATGGTATATCAAGCATTCTAATGACCACTCGAACGCAGGAATTGTAGAGATCTAGCAGGCCAAAATCAAAGACACAATCAATCATCAGGTTTAAGGAGATCGCGATGCTCCCGGGTGAGAAACCCTAGGATCTAGACCAAAAGCTAAAGAGTACAATCCACGAAGCCAATATGACGTTAACAAATGCACAACATCGCGCATGGTTTGTGGCCTCACTTACGCCACACTTAAGGACGGTGCTGTCACAACAAAAACTTTCCACCCAAGCTGAAGCGTTGGAGATCGTAATGAGATTGCATGAGACCCCTATACAAGACCCTGGGTTGGGAGTCCCAAAAATCCACGCACAACTGCAGAATCTATGTCTGGAGATGCAAAGTTTGAAAAAGGATAGGACAACACGGCTAGAGGTGCGGGAGGAAGTATGGTGCATAAAATGCAAAGGCCAAGGGCATGACAAGGACCATTGTCCAATGTTTCCGAACTACTTGGCAGGAGGAAGGCCAATTCCGTTAAGACTGGAGGCACAGGCAGGGCAGAGCGCAGCGTCTGCATTATGGTGCACGATCTGCTAGATAGGAGGAAAACACACCATGGATAATTGTCATATGTTGCAAAATTATACACAGACGTCCCAGCAATTATTTTGTAATTTCTGCAGGTCGGTAAGCCATGACAAACACACCTGCCGAAGCTATGAACTAATGATGAATCAGACTCCTACCTATAGGGTGCAGGCTCAAATGCGAGCCCTCGACCCAAATGCAGGGATGGCATGCGTTGGGTTTCAAGGGCGTGGTCGGGGTCGAGGTGGAATGGGACCAGGAAGGCGTCGCGACCAGATAATTTGTTACAATTGCGGAGGGCCAGGGCATTATGCATGCGATTGTACAAACCCGACTAGGATATCATGTTGGTATTGTAATCAGTTTGATCATGAAGCAAAATATTTCCCTTCACTGATAGCAAAGATGCGCGAAAAGGGGATACTCCAGCCCCTCCGACCAAGAATTTACAAATGATGAGGTCTGAACCACGCGAAGAAGACCCAAATTTAAACATGATGCTCAGGAGTGGTATGGCCATGGGATATGATAAAGGGAAGCAACCAGAAGAAAGTGCATGGGTTCACAAGGCTCCTACAAAGGAACCCAATTTTTACCTAGAACGTGTGAAGGAGACATTCATGGAAGCCAAGAAGAGCTTCACGGAGGCCTCCACTTCGGGTAGTAAGGATCAACTAGAACCAGGGATGGATCCTTTAATGCTCACTACCTTTCTGGAGACATGCATGAAATTGTTGCGTGACAACAAGGTAGTCAAAGCGTTATAGGAAGTTATCACTAGGTGCGCGGGGTCAAGAGAACTGCGCGTGGTCCGAACACTTGGAAAGAATACATTACGCACGGGAAGGGAAATGAGGTTGACTGTGTAAATAGCCGAGTACGAAATGGATCAGGTAATCTTGGATCTAGGTTCGGATGTGAATGTACTACCAAAGTAAACATGGGAATGCATGGACAAACCTGCATTACAATGGTCCCCTATTCAGTTACGAATGGCGAACCAACAGAAGATTTTTCCCATGGGAAGATTGCAAGGGGTGACAGTCGATATTGAAGGCACGAGCACGCAGGCAGATTTTGAAGTGATAGATATTGTCGATGACAGCAATCCCTATCACACGCTACTAGGAATAGACTAGGCTACACAGAGTCATAAATCTGAAGAAGCGCAAAATGACCTTTGAGAAAAAATCACTACGCGTAGTAGTACTGTTGGATCCAGCCGAAGGAGCGCGATACACTAAACCAATGCGTGACGATGATAATGATGATGATCTCAAATTTATCTACAAGATAACTACACAAGGAGAGGATTGGGTGAATTCGACTACAGATGGAAGGATTTCGTGGGAGCATGAAAGCTCCTACACTTCGAATTCAAACAAAGAGATAGACCGATGGCAGAATCGACTACATGAAGTAACAACACTGAACTGCAACATGATGATTAGGTCATTGCGTTGTGTAACAACAGAGGCAAGGGAGCTACCAACATATAATGGATTGTCAGCGGTGGATGAATTTCTAAGCAAATTCAAAAGTGCAGTACCAGAACAGCAGCGATTCATTGCGTTGAAGTGGGCACTTCATGCAACACCCGCACGATGGTGGGGTACGCATCAAGGAACTTTTGAGGACTGGTGCAGATGCAGAAGGATGATGCACCTACATTTTGGAAAACCCTAGCTCCAAACGAAAGCCAATCAACAAGGGTGGAACAACTTGCACGCCCACCTTTCCCGATGGGTACAGACATATGTTGTACAGTCCGCACAAGCACACACCACCCCCAGCCTAGAGAATCGGAACAAACCACAGTAGCAAGAAAGGAGACACGTGCTACCAATTCTCCATGATGAGGCATTCCATAGGGTGTGTGGAGTACTGAACAAGGTTCACCAGGTGAGAGGAACTGATTGGGACCTACGTGTGCTAGCAGTTCGATGGACCTATAGGACCATGTACAAAAACCTGAGCATGGAGATGATTCCAAAGGTGTGAAACATAGTAGGAACAAAATTTTTTGAAGGGAATACCAAAAGGAATCCACGTGTAATAGCTCCGACAGTTATGACAGCACATGAAGACCAGGATGAAGGAATCACACAGCTACGCGAGGACGACCATATAAGGATTCAGGAAGCCATTCGATGAGGGAACCTTAGACTTCATGAACTCGAAGAAGATCAGGTACAATTGAGGAAGAAAAGCATTTAATGGACACTGATATCAAGACGCTAGAAAAGGAGATCACGCAAGAATGTCTCACCGATAAACCAAGGATGACAAGGCAAGATACAGGTGATTGTACCACTACGTTAGAAGAATGTCGCCACGAATATATGACTCTGTTTCCATGTCTACAAATGCACCTCACCAAATGCAGTAACCACGGGAGTGCACTACATACAGTAGAACACATAGACAATTGAGGAGTCTTCGCGGGCTATGATGGAAAGCAATTTGAAGTTTTGCACAGGTGGTGTGACCACCTGACTAGCCGTAGGGAGCATAGTCTCAGTGCTCCAGACAGTTGAGAGAGAGCACGGGACTCTAAAAGAGTCTGTTTTGGGGCTGCGCGGTGAGGGAGGTACATGTAGAAACAACATGACACAAGGGTCGCGCCCATGCACGGGGGGCTGTGCTGCCACACGGATAGACTGGGAAGTAACCGTTGGTGTCACTGTTCATGACGAGATGCCCAATTTAAGGCAAAAGAGAGCAGGTGGAGGGCAATTAAGACACGAATTAAGAGCTAGATTTGGGACGATCTGCTGCTAGGAATGCATTAATGACTCAGAAGTGGGGGGAATGGTCGAATTCAAATTCAAAATACGTTATAAAACTCTAAGGGCTAGCCACAGGACAACACTTGTTCATTTGAGATTTAAGCTACTACAAATAGCACAGAGTGTTGAGTGCCAAGTGATATTTGAGCCCCCAAGTTTGTGAACAACCATAGATAGTTCGAACAAGATGACAACTACCAGGAGAGGTGTGGGTTTTGCAGAAAGTACCGCCGAGGAAGCCGCACAGAACCCTACGGTGCAGATTGGGGATGCGGTGGAAATTCCAAAATCACCTCAGACGTCGAGGCCCAAGAAGGATAAACAGGCAATAGGGCCAGTCCGCATGTCCCCGTGAAATCCATGATTTGGTAAAATTTCCATGGAAGAAAAGGGCAAGGCTGTCACCATTGAGACAGACGATGAGGAGGAGGACCTATAGGCTCTCATAGATGAGATAGAGGTGGATGAAGAAATGGAAGAAGACATCCAACTGGTGCGTGCTGCAATAAAATTTCCCGAGTACGTTCCTCCGCGAAAAGGGAAAGCTAAGGTACCCAAGGATTTGGATTTCGCTAAGAGCAGACTCCAAACCCCGCTCCTCCTAGATGGAATTCTGTTTGAGGGCTCGGCCCTGGGCCGTGTGCCCGCAATGAAATTCAAAGACTGGGACCTCGTGGATAGTGAGAATTTCCCACATTTAGAGAATAAGAACCTCATGAAACAAAGCAAGGAGGGGTCAATTACAACCCTAGAGCCACAGAAATGGCTGCGCGGTGTGGAGAAGGCCAGACTACTCCACCTACCATGTATTCCGCACTTTCACTGCGCACCTATCACAATTTTTGTCATCAGGAAGCTACTTTTCTTGGTGCATGATGGGTACTTATGGCTGCAGGATCCTATTCCCATCACAGCAGAACTTATCCACAAGATTTTCTGGCTTCCCTGTAAGGGAAAGGACCCCACGGAGATACCCGACAAAAGCGGAGATTTGGCGTTCGCAGAGGCCATGAAGAAGAAGTACAAACTGGAAAAGAATAAGAGGAGCTACGCAATCAGTAGCATTAAAGATAAAGGGGTGCGCATAGCCACCCAACTCCTGGGTAGGAAGGTGATGAGAAAATTCCACGGAGACGAGGTACCGGCGCCAGAATTTGCGCTGGCAGAACAATGCGCGGAAAGAGTCCAATTCAACTGGGCTGAGTTCCTCTGTGAAGAATTCCTGATTAACTGCAAGGAAACTCAAGAGCAGGGCAAGACCTTCCACTACACGTGGTTGCTCTTGTCTATTTTATTGGTGGCAGGGGAACTACCTTAGGACAGTTAGTTCCCTCATATCGAACAAGACTTGCCAGAGGCTGCAAAATATGTGTCACTCTGGGCTATGAAGGATGCCACGTGGATCCACGAGACTAAGATCTTCTGCATGCTCATGGATGCGAGCGTCCAAATGTGGATTAACAAGAGGCCGCACCTATCCCCCACAATGTACAACAGTCTGTGGAGCTTTGCAGACTTCAAGGTGGATATGCACAATGTGTATATCAAGGCGCATAAGGATCCAGCGCAGAACTAGACCAAGCTTCCTTTCATCGCAATTGATGATGCCATCTTCTCTGTGCTCGAATCATGGCCTCCTGAGTGGCGCGCCCCGAATCTGGCGGAGCAGGATAGAACAACAGCATAAAAGCAGAAGGATGCCACCAAGCTGTTGGTCCAACAGAAGCGCAACGAACAGTTGGCCGCAGAGGTAAGGGTTGTCCGTGAGGCAGCAAAGGCAGTCGCAGAGCAAGAAAAGGTCATTGAAAATGCAGAAGAAGCACAAGCAACAGGGACCACCATGACGCAGGAGGAAGGGGGCCCCAACTTGTCCACAGGACAAGGAGTAGAGGACATAGCAGAAGGCACGAACCCGAGCACATCATCTACACAACTGAAACGGTCGTGCGTTATGGAAAGATCAGGCCCACGAAATAAAGTCAAGGCTTCCAAACTTGACATTGAACCAATTACATTGACATAGGGTGACCTCTATGACATCGGTGACACAGTTCATGAGGTCACCAAGGAAGTACTCCAGGAAGCTATGACAGAGCAACAGAATGTGTTGGGGGCCCTAAGGGCGCAGCTGCAGGAACTTCAAGTGCAGCCCCCATAGGAGGGAACAGTAGCCACCTACGGCACTGCAGGTACATCAGCAGCGGAGCAGCTGCTACGTACAAAAATGGCCAACACCATAGTGCTGTCGGAAGGAGTGCTAACAACGAAGAGCGAGGAGGACAGAGCCGTGGTGGACTGGATCAAGGGACTTGGTCTAAATTTGGCTATCCTTCCACGGGACACATTGTACCAGTTGCAGGACAGCATAACAATATAGCTACACACTCAGGAAGGTCACGCGATCCAGGTATTGAGTGATCAGAAGATAAACATCGAACAGCTCAGCCTGCAACGTGACGAGCTAGTGTCAGAGAATCCGCAGATCTCACAAATAGTGGATGAAGCATGCTGGTGCATTCTAGAATTATCCATCACCACAGACCTACCAACCGAGATGCAGATCCACTATCTGGAAAGTGGATCCCGAAGCGTGCACAAGGAAACAACTCGAGTGTAGCTAGAGCTGAACCTCTAGATCATTGAGCTGCAAATGAAGGCACAACCTTCGACTCCTCCAGAAGTTAAAGAATAGCATGTTAGCGCAATTCAGACAGGATTGGAAGAAATTAGAAGGGTGGTGCAGAACTGCATCGGTATGTTGGACCAAGCATTTGATGTCCTCACATCCTTGCAGGAAGACCCCAACATACACCGCCTGGAAACAGAGGCGCGCAAACTGCAGCAGCAATATGATAGTGTTAGGGGAACGATGCAGATAGTCGTCCTCACCCAATGGCTAGCTAAGATGCAACATGCAAGGGCACTGAAGGAGTAGGCGGATGCTGCGAGACAGAAAGAGGCCCTTCTCAAAGTATGCATCCAGCCCTGGATTGATGAGGCCTTCACCATTACGACCACGATTGAGGACAAGCTTGCGCAGATGTAGAGACTATATGCACTAAGACAGATAGCAGAACCTCACAAAGAAGCAACAAAAGAGTGCATGTAGCAGGTCTAGCAAAGAGTAGAACAGTGTGTTGCAGACCTCTGGACAGTATGGGAAAGGTTGGAGGGGCTCCGTGCCAAGATCTCCGCACTAGCAGAGTGACTCGGGATGAGTCACGATGATTATTTTGGGGGCCTGTTGGGTATGGAATCCCCCCACAACGTGTTTTGGGGCTCAAAGCCCAAGTTTTGGTCAAAGGTTTTGTAAGACTCCGTGAATTGCAGGCACGGAGCGTGAAGTAAAGGTTAAGTCATAGGGTTGTCCACCCTAAAATAGTGTAATGTAATGTAAATTCATGTCGGCCTACCCATGGTCCGTCGACCATGGGATTGTATAAATAGAGCGAGTCTCTAAGTTGAAAAGGAAGTAGAGGATAAAGTGAGTAGTGAAGGAATGGTGATGAGCCTCATAAATGGGTAATTATATGGGCTCATTTTACCTCCTAACCTAGTCAAATCAACCATTATCTTAGCTTATTGTATGATTTTCTGATAATATTTATGCTTATAGAGTGAGTTGAGTTAGTTATGATGCCATGTGGTCTAACATGTATTTAATGTAGATTATTGATGGATTTCGAGGTTAAAGCCAAGGATCCAGTGGTCAAATGGCAGAAATAACTCGAAGTAGACAGAGGAGAGGACTTATAGGAGGGAATCCCCCTCATTTATTACTCCTCACTTTGAATTCCCCTTCATTCAGCTCAGAGTACAAGCAGCCAAATCATGCACTAGAAGGCAGCTGAGCAAGTGGAGGATGATTGAGAGTTATCTCAAGTTTTGGGAGCCAAGCCTCCCTGATTTTAAGGAAGTTGTTGGTAGCTTCAGATGTATAATTAGAGAGGCCTAGGACCTCACTAGGGTCAGACTTTTTTTGCTTATGTAAACTCTGCTCAAATTTCGAGCCTATTATTTTGTGACAGTTTCATGTACACTTGCTATTTTTTGATAATGAAGATGGAATCCTTTTTGAGCTAGCACTCATTTACCTCAGAGGGCTAAAGCTCTTGTGTTAGGGCCCAATCCAAGCAGCCAAGCTTCTCTTTACTTGTATTTGTACGCTTTACTTCAGTTTGTAGATTGATTTGTTGTTAGATGTATTTCTTAAATGGTTAAGAATAGGTTGCTTTTGATGATTTAGTAGTTTGCTTTCATTTTTTCTTTCTATAGCAAGTTAAAGCAGTGATCAGAAAATATTCAAAAGGCTAGTAATAGTTCCTTGGCTTCTCTTTCTCCCTCTAAGACCATGATTTAAGGCAAAGACCCTCTTGCTGCCCCCAAAAACACAGATTTTCCTCCTTCATAGGACTTCTAGTGTTTGTAGCTTTCTAGTAGGTTAACAGTCCAATTTGCTTTGGTTCAGATATTCTTTATCATGATTCACTTCTTGATTAGCAATAGTCCTCTTTCATGCTTTCCTTGCTTGCAACATTTCTCATCATTTCCTTTCATAGGTCATAGTTTAGATCATTTTAATGCAAAACTCTATTTTTCCTAAATGCACTCATTTCATTGTTTGCTTGATCTTCTTGGTTAACTGTCAGTTCCTTTGCATCATATCTCTTCCAATAGTAGGCCAGCTTATCAGCAATCACACCCTCCATATGATCCATTCCCTACAGGTCTCCCAAACCTCACCTCCATTCTACCTTAGTTTCCTGCATTTTTCATAGAACTTATTCCTCTCTCCTTGAGAAACCCCAATCATATTTCTCTCTCCTGGTGATTCATGGTAGACCTTAGGTGCCCTAACACCTCATTCCAACCTTCATCCACATTTTCCACCCACTCTCACACCCTCAAAGTATCGAAAATTTCTCTCGGCCTCCTCTTGTAGTTTCCCTGTTTTCCTCCTGTAGTTCCCCTGCGTCCTCCTGTAGTTTTTCCTGTAGGCATTATTTTGAAGGCCGAGTGTGGAAAAAGCCTCTAGAAGGCCACCTAAGACCTCCTAGGACCCATTCACACCATCTCCCATCCTCTCAAGCTCCAAAACCACCCTTTAACTCCATTTGTTCACTGCTACACTCGCACACAATAAATTAGATGCATGTCAAATTCACATAAAAATACATAAAAATCCAAAAATATTTTTTTTTGCTCATTTACTTCCAGAAATAGCATGGTTAGATGTTATTTCTTTCTTGAGTAGGTAATGGCATTTCTTTCATGGTTTTCATAGTGTTGTTGGAAAAAGTAGAATTAGCTTCTTAATTAGGGTTTACTAGGTCTTGCCTTACATTCTAGTCTTTTTCCTTTCTGCAATTAGAATAGCCTCTGTAGAGTAATCTTTCTTTCTTTCATCACACATAGAGCTTCTTCTAAGATCTATAGAAGTTGGCTTGAGCTCCTAGTGATCTTGCGCCAACTGACCAAGTGACAACCTACAGTAAGAACTAGTACTTGTGCATACAGCACCGACGCTTCCAAGTTTGTTATGAACTACCGGGTTGATAAAAGTAAAGTTGGCAGCCCAGAAGTTGCAGCATTCTTGCTGCAATACTGGCGCTCACCACTTTTTGGCACCGTTGCTGGGGAAGCGTCAGAGTATTATGTGATTACTGCTTTCTTCTATTTTCTATTGCAACATTCTGCTAATAGTTTATTTCGGCAAAAGTAGACTAGTCATTTCTCTTTTTTCAGGTTCTGCATTTCTTTGCTTTCCTTTTCAATTCTACAAATTTCATTTTAGCAAAAGTAGACTAGTCATTTCCTTTCTTTCCGTTCTGCATTTCCTTGCTTTGCTTTTCAATTCTGCAAATTTCCATTCAGCAAGTTCATTTTAGCTAGTTGCAATTTGTTTTGTTCAATCAATTTCAGTTTCTACAGGTACTATTAGTGTGGGGAAAAAGAAAAAAAAACCAACCAAAAATATTTCCTTTCATTCCTCGTAGGAATAGAGATAACTCAGGAAAAAAATTTCCCAACACCCCCACTACTTCACACAACCAACCTTCTCTCTTCTTCGGTGGCTGTGATCAAGAAGAACCCTTAGGTGAATAGCCAGACATATTTGAAGAACCTATAGGGGAAGAAGAAGAAGAAAACATTCCTTTGGAACCAATGGCTAAAAATAGAAATGCTAGGGGAAATGGAGAAAGAATAGAGGGGACACCAAAATGAAGAATAAGCCCTCACTACAACAAAACCAGCGATTAGCATCCCTTTTTACTTCTTTTTTTGCATCTAGAGCCCATTTTTGGTGCTATTTGCATCCATTTATCAAATATGGTGCAAAACTTGACACAAAATTTGCATCAAGTTTTGCACCAAATCTTACACCAAGTTTAGCACCAGGTATTGCGATAGGTTTTGCACCACGTTTTGCACCAAATTTTATGCCAAGTTTTGTGTCATCCTTTGCACCAGGTTTTGTTCCAGGTTTTGCATCAATTTTGGCATCTATTTTTGTTTGACATACTTTTGCATCCTCATTTGCATCCACTGTTTGCACCTACACTTGCATCAACTTTTGCATCGACTTTTGCATCCTTTTTTAAATCATTTTTTGCATCCATTTTTTCATCCATTTGTGCATCACTTTTGCCCCAAGTTTTACATCGAGTTTTGTGTCTAGTTTTGCATATAATTTTGCATCTACTTTTGTTGCATCCACTTTTCCATCTTGTTTGGCATCCATATTTACATCCTCTTTTGCATCTATTATTGTACCCACTATTGCATCTAATATTTTCGTGCCACAATTGGCGCCTAGTTTGGCACCTCCTTTTTCACCCACTTTTGATTATAATTTTGCATCCACGTTTGCATCCTCATTTGCATCTAGGTTTTCATCAGCTACTACATCTATTTTTGCATCCCTTTTTGTATCCAATTTTGGACCAGGATTTGCATCGGGTTTTGTGTCTCGTTTTGCATCTACTTTTGCATCGACTTCTATTGCATCCACTTTTGCATACAATTTTGCATCCACTGTTGCACCCATTTTAAATTTCACTTTTTGCATCCCTTTTTACATCTTCATTTGCATCATACTTTGATTCTTTTTTTTCATCTATCATTACATCCACTTTTGTTATGCCATAATTTACACCATGTTTTGCACTCACTATTGTATCCACGTTTGCTTCCAATTTTGCATCCATGTTCACATCCTCTTTTTCATCAAATATGCATCTATTTTTGCATCCACTTTTGTGTCAGGTTTATGCATTGGGTTTTGCATCTCGTTTTGTATCTACTTTTGCATCTACTTCCATTGTATCCATTTTTTTCATCCAATTTTGTTTTGCCTGTTGCATCAATGTTTGCTTCCACTTTTACATCCATTTTTGCATCTTATTTTGCATATTTTTGTCTATTGTTACATCCACTTTTATTGCACCATATCTTGCGCCTACCATTGCAACTACATTTGCTTCCACGTTTGCATCCACATTTGCATCCTCTTTTGTGTTCAAGTTTGCATCAGATATTGTGTATGTTTTTGCATCCCCTATTGTATCCACTTTTGTTTCATCCATTGTTGCATCTACTTTTGTGTCCGTTGTTGCATCCACATTTGTTTCACCACAGTTTGTGCCAAGTTTTACACCTACCATTGGACCCATGTTTGCTTCCACTTTTGCCTTCATGTTTGCATCCAAGTTTGCATTGACAACTGCATCTACTTTTGCATCCACTTTTGTGTTAGGTTTTTCATGTTTTTGTGCATCTACTTATGTTGTATCCACTTTTCATCCAATTTTACTTCTATTGTTGCCCCCATTTCTATGTTCGCTTTTGCATCCCTTTTCCAACACTCATCATATTTTCTGCATTGATGATATTCCTTATGGCATTTTCAATTATGAACAATTGATGACAATGTCAATAATATTGACAATGATGAAAATGAAGATGATGGCGATGACATGAATTGTGATTATGATGATAAAGATGATAGTGGTTACAATGACATTAATGATGATGATGGCAATGATTATGATGATGACGATGCTAATGACCTTGGCGAATCTTCCCAATTTTAGATGTTGTCATTGTCATAATCATAAGCATTATCTTTGGTGTCATCATCATCATTTTCATCTAGGTCATCATCAAAAACAATAATGGCATGAATGATGATGATGATTACAACAATGTTGATAGAAATTACATTAATGATGATGATGGGGATGATAAAAATGACAATGACGATGATAATGGTGGTGATGATGATGATCATCGATCATCTCTCAAAAATAGAGTTGTTATTTCTCTTACGTATATCAATGTGTCCTAAACAACCCTTTTCTAGCACTGATCACATTTTTTGGGTTGATGATATTTCTTACAACGTCTATAATTATAAACAATTGCAAACAATGTCCATAATGATGATGATGATGGAGCTGATGATGATGGCATGAATGGTGATTATGATGATAATTTAATGATGGCAATAATGATGACAAGGATGATGGTGATGATGATGACAATGATTATGATAATGAGAATGAACAATTACTAGTTTCACTACCATCTTCTAGATACATATTACTATCATACTTTTTAAATTTTCTGTCTCTCTTGAGGTATCTTACTATAATGGTGTTGTCAACACTAGAAAGATATCTTGTTGTAATGGTGGTTCTAATGTTAGCACTAGCAAAGTTTTTGTTAAATTTTGGTTAAAAAAAATCGATTTATGCAATTATTTTGACAATCTATGTAAAAAAGTAAATAACATCCAATTATTTTGACTGTAGTCCCATTGATTATTATGAATTCACCAGTCTGAAGACCATCTTCTACATACATATTATTATTAAACTTTTTGCATTATATGATAATATCCCTCTTATATCTTGTTGTAATGGCAGTATTAGCACTAAAAAAATATCTTGTTGTAATGGTGATGTTAGTATTAGCACTAAAAAAATCACTAAATTTTGGTAAAAAAAAGTTTATCATTTATTTATTTTTAATTTGGGAAATTTTTGTTTTTATTTTTTTTGTTTTTAATTCTATTTTTATGCAGTAATATTTTTTTTGGTTGAATTTTGGTAGTAACTACTTTTTGGTGGAATCATATGTAGTAACCATGTTCTTTATGCTACAAGTCTAATTGTTGGGACAAAATTGCTATTTCAAATAAGTTGCAAAATCTATTTTACATCCATTGTTGCACCCATGTTTACACCCACTTTTACATCCCTTTTTGCATCCTATTTTTCATCTTCATTTGCTTCTTTTTTTGCATCTATCATTACATCTACTTTTGTTGTGACAAAATTTGTTCCATGTTTTGCACATACTGTTGTACCCACGTTTGCTTCCAATTTTGCATCCATCTTCACATCCTCTTTTGCATAAAATATTTCATCTATTTTTGCATCCACTTTTGTGTTGGGTTTTGCATCTCATTTTGTATCTTCTTTTGCATGTACTTCCATTTCATCCATATTTTGCATCCAATTCTGTTTCTCATGTTGCACCCGTGTTTGCATCCACTTTTACATCCCTTATAGCATCTTGTCTTGCATCTAAGTTTGCATATTTTTTTGTGTCTATTATTACATCCACCTTTTTTGTGCTATTATTTGTGCCATATCTTATGCCTATCATTGCAACCCACATTTTCTTCCACTATTGCATCCATATTTGCATCCTCTTTTGCGTCCAAGTTTGCATCAAATATTGTTTATGTTTTTTGCATCCCATTTCGAATTTACTTTTACATCCACTTTTGATTTGTCTAGTTTTGCAACTAATTTTGTGTTCACAATTGCACCCATGTTTGGCCCATGTTTACATCCCTTTTTCATCCAAGTTTTCCTCCTTTTTGCATTCAAGTTTGTGTCCCTTTTTTTTTACATTCATTGGAGTATCCACATTTGTTTCACCACAATTCATGCTAAGTTTTATGCCTACTATTGTGCCCATGTTTTCTTCCACTTTTTCATCCATGTTTGAGTCCTATTTTGTGTTCAAGTTTGTATGAACTATTGCATCTACTTTTTCATCCACTTTTGTTCAATTTTTCTGTCTTGTTCTGCATCTACTTATGTTGTGTCCACTCTTCATCCAAATTTACGTCTATTTTTACCCCCATTTTTTTGTTTACTTTTGCATCCATTTTCCAACACACATCATATCTTTTGCATTGATTATATTTCTTATGACATTGAAAATTATGAACAACTGATGACAATGTCAATAATTATAACGATGATGATAATGAAGATGATGACGATGACATGAATTGCGATTGTTATGATAATGACAATGATGATAAAGACGATGGGAGTTACAATGACAATGATGATGATGCTAATGACCTTGGCCATTCCTCCCAATTTTTAAATGTTATCATGGTAAAAATCATAATAATTATCTTTGGCGTCATCTTCCAAGTCATCATCATCTGATCATCATTATCATTATTTTCATCTTGGTCATAATCAAGAACAATAATGGCATGAATGATGATTATGATGTTCATGATGAAGATGACAAAAATTATGATAAAACTTATATTAGTTATGATGATGGGGATGATGACAATTATAATGACGATGATAATGGTAGTGATGTTGATGATCATCAATCATTTCTAAAAAATAAAGTGGTTATTTTTCTTTCATATATCATGTGTCCTAAGGTTGGTGATATTTCTTATGATACCTATAATTATGAACAATTGACGACAATATACAAAATCATGATGATGATGATGATCATGAAGAAGGCATGAATGGTGATTATGATGATAATGAAATGATGACAATAATGATCACATTGATGGTGGTGATGATGGCAATAATGAAGATGATGACCCTCTCTCTAAACTAGCGAGGTACTCATAATGAGACAAAAAAGTACTCTCAAGTTGAAATATTCATATAAGAATGGATCTAGATTGATAAGCATCAATGATGATTTACATCATCATAGCCAAAATTTTCAAAATAGTAAGGCCTTGACTAACAAGTTTATCTCTCCATTAGATCAGAGCACAATGTTGGGAGGCATAAATTTGGACACCACTGCCTTTCAAGGCACTTACCCCACCAAGATGTTTACCAGGTATGTCCTCACATGATCATTTCCTAATCCACTATCATAATATTTGACACCAGAAAATGTCAATCCTCATGACTATTCTTATCTTGGATTAATGTACTTGACTTATGGCGATTAGTCCTAGTCAATGTCCAAATTCTCAAAGAATATTGGTCCCAGATGTTTATCCAATCCACCATTATCCCTACTAGTGCCTTTACTAGGCTTACGATTGTTAATCCTAGCCATAGTACATGACACATGGATAACATGGTGTCTACCCTCACTCCCTCTCAACCAGGGAGGAAACATCCACAAGCATAAGATTTTCTCAAGAATACCCATCATTTTCGTAGAGAATAACATCATTAATTTGTTTTCATCACATGACGACTTTATGATTAAGCATTCATAGATTTGTGGCAAAATATTTCCCCTTTTGTATTTGTGATGGAATACAATAAAAAAGTGAAAGCCAAAATCATTAAACATACACTATATTGATTTATCTAAGTCTAAACTCTAAGGTTGAAGTGAAAATTCATGTAAATCTTATATCTATGAGTTGTGCCAAACTTATGAAAACCTTATTCCCTAAGTCCTATATATAAGAAAATGAAAAAGAAAGAAAAATAAGGGCCAATAAATGGTAACTCATGTATTCACTCCCTCTTTGGAAAATATATGAATATATACACTCCTAGTCACACTTGATCACATGTATGTGATGGTTAAATCATGAATTCTTCTTTTCTCCTTGCATTTTCACTTCATCATTTAAGCACCTAATTGAGGATCTAAGGAATGTTTTTTTCCTAAGGCTTTCATGTCTACTCTTGGTTTACTTATGTCACACTACTGTCAATTTATGTGACAGAGTGAAATACATAAGTTTGTGGAGTTATTATAGAGGTGTATTGAGTTCGTAACCACACACACATGTATTACATCTCATTGATCCACATGTGTGGGTTGGAGACTCATTTCTTGACAAATTTAATGGAGACTACTTTGTGGCTTTGATGGTATAGCTTACAAAATATCTTGTTAAACATTTCGATTCATTCTTTCTTTTCCTCGAGACACTTATAATATTGAAGTCACTCCCAACAATCCATGGAGATGGGGAGTATAAATTACTTGTGCTAGAAATAGAATTGAGAAATAGAGGTTTTCCATTTGCGATATCGAAGTCATAGACATTGGATACATGGTAGTAGTCCTCAATGTCAATTAACTAAAATTGTACTGTCATAATGCGAAAAGAGGTAAACATATTGGTAACCTTGATGTCTTAATCATTTCAAATAATAACCATTCCACCCAAGTATCTCTAAGCATCAATCACTACTACTTGGAAATTCCTCCCCCATTTTCTAATTATATGAGGTTGAACTTCACTTAATATTTTTGCTTCTTATATCAACATTATTTATGGGTGCTTTGCATACCATTTTTCTTTTAGGAGTTTGTTTTCGCTTACTATTGACGCCCCTCATGTTCCAATACTATTTTCATCAAAAATTTACATAGAAAGAAAGTATAAAGTGACTAAAAAGAAACATGTCTCAAGATTTAAGTGCTTGGACAATTCCACTTCATGACTCCTATATTTCCTTAACCTGGGACCAAGTGGTGAACTTGATGGCCTTAAGGGAAATTGATCAATGAAAATCTAAAAAAGAGGTGATTTTTGACTTTATCACATACAATTTAATATACTAAAAAAAATATCCATAACAATTTCATCAATCAATGAATCATTAAAAAACATATCCAAAACAATTTCATCAAGCAAAGAATAATTTCATTATAAAATACAATCTATAAACATTTTGGGAAAGTTTTGCTAAAACATGCTTAAAAATCAGCATATTTAATATTAATATTTAACAATAATATGGACAATAACACATTTTGATAAATTAAATAACATATTATCAAGCCTAAAAAATGTCACTAACTGAAAACTACAAAGCATGCAACTAATGGAAGTGACCACTCAAGGCCACCACAAGACAATTAATCTATTAAGACCAAGATTAATGGGGACAAAAATCTATAAAGGACAAAGGAAAACCTATTTTAACTTTATTGTTTTATTAGCCTGGTTCAAGATGAACATTTCAAGATATCATGAAGAACATAATTAGTTTTATTGCATTAAGAAAACCCAAGCACATTCTATAACTTAGCAAGAAAGAGATGTATAACACCCATCTCAGCAACACGACACATGACATTAAGTTACTTTACTATATATAATTTAAACTCCTATCATAAAATCACAAATTTAGCATGAATGGAATGTTTAAAATCCATTTTTATAAAAACAAAATATAATTTTTCTTATAGAAAAATATACCAAAAACTAAATATATTTTTCTAGAAAAAAAAATACTAAAACTAAATATATATTTAAAAAAAAACTAAAACATAAGCAAACTAGAATTTGAATTTGACATTCTTGGTCACTTTCGGAAACATATGGTGGAATGTAATCTCTTTATCCTCATCTTTAGCTTTTTCCTAAAAAATAAAAGCATACAAAAGTGGGAAAGAGCCATAAAGCATGGGGAAGCTTTTTCCTAAGCACAAAAGCATCTAAAAAGTGGAAAATTCCTTTTTTATATGAGGAAACATTATTCACCCAAAAGATTTTTCCCAAATTGAAGTAATGAGGAATTTTGGAAATCTTCATAGCCTCCACTTTCCTATATATTAGAGGCTTGGCCATTGAAAAAATGATGGGAATTTTGTATTCTCACGCTCTTGAGATCTGTCTTGAGAGGGAGAGTTTTGGAGCTATGAGTTGGGGGAGGTGATGTTGCAACTATATCTGATTGTTGTAACTTTCCTTCAACTCCTTTATTCATATAGATCAGTTGTTCTTCCTTCCATATGTTTCTATTCATTCTTTACTTCTTCTATTTAACTAATGTATGCATGGGTTTTTGGTTTATATTTATTTATTCAATAATATTTATATGTTTTTTATAGTTTTGATTATTAAGATATTATGTTGTGAAGGTTGCTTTATTCTCTCTCTTATGTGTAGGACCAAGCTTTGGAGCTAGCTAGGAGCACTTCTTGGCTATACGAAAAACTCCAAGAAGACCTGCATGCGAGGACTCACAAGAATTCATTCTCTTTTTCTTAATCTATACTCTACATCTTGATCTACTAAGAATCCTAAGCCTTAGAACAACCTTTCCCTTAATTGGTTTGTCCTAGGTTTCTGAGATAAACTGAGAGGGTTTTGTTTTCATCTAACCATGCATTAAATCCTACAGCAAAATGATATTTAGAAAATTTAATATATTTCACTATGTAAATGAACTTCTTAAAATGAACCCATAGAGGTGGTCATAAATGGAAATAAAAGTAAAACTCTAAACAAGAAGCCAAAAGTGGATTTAACCATGGATAAAAAATTGGGAGTAGAATTGGATGTTAAACTAGCCATCAAAACCATATGCAAACAATGACACAAAAAGGTTTTTAAAGTAAAATTAAAAAGGGGTGCAACACTAGACACAAAGAAGGGAACAAAATAGGGCATATGAAAGGATACCGAATTGGGTGCAAACAAGGATGCAAAAATGGACACCAAAATGAGGATGCAAAGAATGGTGTAAAACTAGGATGCAAAAAGGATGTAAGAAAAGACACAAAACAAGATGCAAAATGGGACTAAAAAATGGTGAAACCAAGGGTGTCAAAGATGATGCATAACTAGATGAAAATTCCAACTAAAATCTAGGTGCAAAATGAGATGCAAATGTAGACACAAAATGTGGCAGAAAAAAGGATGCAAATTTGGACATAAAAAATGGTGCAAAATTGGACACAAAAGAAGAAAAAATGGTGCAAAAATGGGCATAAAAATGGCTCAATTTTGGATGCAAATTGAGATGCTCAAAAGGATGAAAAATTGGATGCAAGAAATGGTGTTAAAAATGATGCTAAATTGGATGCAACAAATGATGCAAAATTAAATGCAAAATATGGTGCAAAATAGGATGCAAAAAAGGGAGATAAATAAAATGAAAAAGTAGATGCAAAAAATGGTGCAAAAATGCATGCGAAATTTGGCACTAAATCAGATTCAACATATGGTGCAAAATTGGATGGAAAAGATGGTGTAAAAAAAGGTAGAAAAATTGGCACAAAAATAGATGTAAAAATAAGTACAAAATTAGAAGCAAAAGATGGCATAAGACCAGATGCAAAAATTGGCACAAATTGGATGTAAAAAAAGGCGTTAAATAAGATGTCAAAGATGGTGTAAAAATCGATGCAAATTATGACACAAAAATAGAAGCAAAGAATTCCACAAAAGAGGAAGAAAAAAATGATGCAAAAAAAGGCACAAAACTAGAAGCAAAACCTGTTGTAAAACTAAATGAAAATCTTGGTGCAAAATATGATGCAGAAAATGATGGAAAATTTGGCGTAAAAAAGATGCAAAATTTGGTGCAAAAAAGGACGCTTTAAAAATTGTACAATAGAGCCAGATTTAGCGCCAGGTTTCTCATCCCAATTGAGAAAAAAATGCACTAGAATCTGGTGCTAAATCTGGCACAAATTGCCTGTTTTGTTGTAGTGCCTTCATCCCTACCTCATTTCCATGGTCTAACTATAGAAGATCCTGACACCTTGTTATTCGAGTTTGTTGTCATCTATCGAACTTATGAGTATGCAGAAGACGAGAAAAATTTGAAACTGTTCCCTTCTACTCTCAAGGATGTAGCACTGCGCTGGTTCATGGGATTAGCTAGCAATATCATCACAACTTGGGCTCAGATGCAGCAGTCCTTTAACAACATGTATCGAGACTATTGTAGATCAAAAGATACTAAAGAAGAAATCTTCTGAATGACCATGGGAAGTGATGAGTCCCTGGAAGACTATGAAGAGGGGTTCCAACTTAATTACAAAAGGGTGGGTGTACACTTGACCCTAAGTCTCTGAAATTGGTCCTGCTCAGTGGAATTCGGGAAGACCTTTTAGACACCCTCCATCTACTGGCTGGGAGATACATATACCAACTATCGTACGAGGACATAAAGACTATTTTTAGAAACGGTTGTTGGGAAAAGTATCCAATACGGAATGACCCTATCCCACTCTAAGGGTGATAGTACCTCAGCAACAATCAAAGCAAAGTTATTTGAGATTACTTCTTTATGAGATGTAAAAGAGGGGAGAAAGAGATCCACTAACCGATGTCTTTCGCTAATGATTGATCCAATCTTCTCTCTTTGCTGCTTGCTCCCAGCTCCTTGCTCTTTCACTGGCCCAGCTACAACAAGATCCTGCAAAATGGCAAGAGAGGGAAACTACAAGAAGCATACATTCATAATTGATTCAAGGATTAGAATAAATCAAATACACAAGTATAGCAACACATCATTGAGACACATGTATATAGAAGAACCTCAAATGCTTTATTAATGGAAGAAGTAAAGTTCAGGAAGTGATACAACCATAAGAGGCCCAATCCAGCATCACCTCCCAGCAGAAAGAAATCTCCTCTTCACCTCCTTCAAAGCAAATCACCCAATAGTTCTATACTCAAACCAACAGCACTTCCTTACATTCACAAGATTCCCGCCTCCCTAGACCTCATGAGAGAGCTCTATATATAGGAGTTTTGGAGAAAGGATGAGTCAGCTTGAGGCTGGCATGAAGCTGACTAGTGTCCTCTCCCACTTCAGTAATTCTTCAGTTCTTGAGTCCACTTGGAGGTTCTTGCTTCCACTTGGAGATCTAGACCCTCTTACTCATCACCAGTCGAATTCCTTGATCCAAGTGTCATTTTGGAAGCTTCCTGGGCATTGACACCTTGAGGAATGACTGTGCCACATGTCCCAACTCGCCCAGCGCAGGTAGCCTTCTTTGCAGTTGACATTCAGCGCAGGTAGACAGTGGAGCAGTTGACATTCAGCGCAGATGCTCAGTGGAGCAGTTGACATGATCCAGAATTAGCTTGTTTTTGAGTGTTTTCAGGTGGAGAACTGATATTCAGTGCTGTGGTTTGCTGACCTTGTTCCTCTAGGGGTAGGAACAACATGTTTAGGGACTTTGGATCCCTTAGATTATGGACATTTCATGCTTCATGCTGTAAGGCACAAAAATGTCTATAACAGTTGCCCCCTAAAGTATGAGGTCGTTTATCGGGTGAAATGCTTTATCAGGAGGATCCGAAGTTCATTCAATCGCTGAGAGGTGACCTGTAATAAGATACAATACAATACATTATTTTTCATTCTGCTTTCATGATCTAGCTGAGGCGGGCATTCCCATGCTCAGCTTTATAAATTCATTTTGGTACATAGAACAGACGATCGTCTGATGGTAGACTGATAATTCTCTGCTGAAATTATCATCCTTTGAGTAGGATGATCATCTGCTGCAATGATGTACATGTCAAATGTCTTTATATTTCCTGAATATATATCGCAGCCCGGATGGATGAAACTAGATCCAGGGTCTTCAAACTCGTTCGATCTTCACTCTAAGTACAAGTCGATCCATGTGAGAATTGTGCTGAAGTCGAACATGGAAAGACATCGCTTGATTACCGGTCAATGATGTAAACCGTTAACAAGCACGAGAGGAATCACCGATAATGATAATGACCCTCAAGGTACTGCAGTACAATTCACGTGGTGTGAATAAAGGACTTGGCGTCGAACACCACGCAAAATCTTTCGGTCGAAGGTCATTGATGTATACCTGTCGCCGGAAGTGAGAAACTTGCCATTGAGGCATGCAAGCTTCAAAGTACTGAGGGGGTTGTTCCTAGATCAACTTCTTGGATAATGAGCTGAAGTCGACAAGAAGCGATCTGTCAAAGGAGGGCCTTAATGAATTCCACATCAGTGACAAGGAACGGAGCTAATGATTTTAGTGGAGGTGAAAACAATCTGTGACATATGATTCAGGGTGGCGATCATGGGTGGATGAAGGATAATGTATGGCAGTGGATGGGACACGGTTGACTCTTTCTGAACAACATCTCTTGAACATATAACGACACTGATGCGATGGATCGGTAGCATTACCCCAAATGTGGATGGTTTGGCGAGACCATGGTGATGAGACCGGTGAATGGAAGAACCCAACCTGATATGATACGGAGGAAAAGTGTCATGTTCAAGAGCGACTTGCTACCATTAAAGCTTTGAGGTTCTCCCAATTTTTCCCCAGTCATTTCTGACCAGTACCTCTTTATTTTTGTCAAGCTTGAGGAGGATAACATATGCTTGTTCTATAACCTGCCCTTCGGGCAAGCCCATCGCTATGTTTTAACGAGCCTAGTGATAGGGAGACTCGTTCTCATCTAAAGACAAGTTTGTCGCTATTTAATCATTTTAACGAGTCTAACGACAAGGAAAACTCGGTCCTTTTCATTTTTAGAGAGTCTGAAAAGGTACAGAAAGTTAACTCCAAAATTCCTTTTTCGTCATCTAATCCCTTAAGTCCGAAAAAGTATAAAACAATACAGAAGGGATGAATTTTCGATAACTTTAACGAGCCGAATAAAACAAGCGCTCGACCTTTTTGTGCAATAATCCCTCAGGTCCAAAAAGATTAAAATCTAGAGGAGGGATAGCTCTTCCGGTCACTTTAACGAGCTGGAAGGCCAAAACTCGGCAAACTTTTCATATTTTACGAGTCAGATGAAAAGAGCTCAAAGAAGACTCGTCTTTTGAGGAACGAGTGATAAACAGGGATAGCAACTGATTCCAGGTACAGGTTGGAATTTTCCAATCACGGTAGTGTCACAAGGATGGCTAGGTGAAATCACTCTTCGCAGCTATTCCTCAAAATGGGTAAACAATCATATGGAGGTGAACGATCGGCCAAATGAAGGTGGAGGTGGCGGGTGCAAACACGACCATGGGCTGATAAATTTACAATCACAACGGTTATTTACCGGGATAGGTTCATTTTTTAGATAAAAATGAGCTTAAACTCTGGAGGAAACATTGCTCACTGCTTTTATTTATTTTTTAACGAGCATGAAGACCGCGTTAAAACTACTCGGATCTTGCGTTTATTTTTTAACGAGCATGAACTTTATGCTAAAACTGCTCAATATATGGTCAGATTTTGATTTTTTACCATTACTAGCTTTTCTCTTTTCAAGGATAGTACTGCATTTTCGATTGCTGCAACAAACTTCATTAGAAATGAATAATATTTGCATGAAAATGAGATTATAACCCTAATATTTCGCTTTGAACTATGTAAAAAGCCATTAAAAGGTGTTTTTACCTCTCATTTTACCACTTCATTTGCATTTGGTTTGTTGGAGCTCTGGAGGTGCCTCTTTCCCCTTGATTTTCACCAGCTGATTCCAGGAGATTCTGCGGACGATTTTCGGCGCCGTCTGGACCAGGTAGGAGCTAAACCCTAGCTCTTTCTTTTCATGGTTTCCTTTTTGAGTTTTATGCCTGTTTTTCAGTCTTTCTGAGCCTCAGGGGTTTTGCCAGGGCGCCCTAACCTCAGCGCAAGTTCCCCATTCGAAACCTGCGCTGAATGTCAAGCTGCCTTAAGGCAGCCTGACCTTCAGTCCAGGTGGGACACTCTCTGCCTGCGTTGGGCTCAGAAAACTGAGTTTCCAGCTCATTTTTTGATGAATTTTCGCCAGTTTTTCATCAAAATTAGGAACTTACTCCTTCTCTTGTTTGTTTTGCAGGGAATTTTGAACAAAATGTCCCTTACATGGCGAGAACGAGAACATGAAGAGGAGGACATGATTGCCCTCCATGACCCTGTCACGGTGAACGCGCTGCGGAACTGTGGCCTGCTGAAGTTTTTCCGTATCTCTAGCATGAGAGCACAGATCACTTTGCTGCAGTATATGCTTGATGCTTGGGATCCTATTAACCAAGTATTCCAAATTAGGGGAAAGTCCATCCCCTTGACCATAGAGGACATGTACTTCTTGACTGGATTGTCAAGGCGAGGTGCCCCCATTTCCTTGTCAGGTACGGCCCGGGGGACTGATTCCGTGAGAGATTATGTCCGCCAGTATTGCAGGGAAGGTTCTCAGCCGAGCAGAGACGGCAAGATTGTTATCCGTGAGATTACTGACAGGTCTCTCAGGTCCATTCTGTATACCATTGGTAGGATGGCCGGTAGCGCAGCTCTACATGTTGCCAACAGATCTTATATGCAGCACGCCTTGGAGTGTCTCCAACCGAAAGTATTCAACTGGTGTGATGCAGTACTTGTTCAGATGAAAAGTCAGTTGACCAAGGTGAAGGACGGGAAGCTGAAGAACTTTGGATTTGGTTCTATTCTGACTGCCTTCGCCTTGGAGAAAATCCCACTGATGCAGCCTCAGTACATTATACTCGACTTGCCTTCTCCGACCGAGCCACGCATGCAGAGGTGGGTTGATCACATGTCTAGGCATGCTGGTCAACCTCAGATTACTTTTACTGATGCCTTCTTCAGGTGGTTCGAGTCCCAGGAGATGGTCTTCTCTGAGTATCCATATGTGGGTATGGATTTTCGAGGTGATCCGGATTTGGTGTTACCGGATGGCGAACAGTGGGGCGCTATTGGTAAATTCTTTGACCATATCACTGTTTACTGTTCTTATTCATAATGTTGCTGTGCTTTATTCTATCAAGACTTTTAATCATACTCTTGTGTGCATGCAGATGTTGGTCCTGTTCGTCCAGCAGTTCGTCCGAGACCGCCAGTTGCTGCCTCGGCAGTGGAGCCTGCTAGGAGAGCTATCCTCCGCGACCTTGACGATACTGAGACCCTTACAGCTGTGCAGGAGCAAGTTGAGAGCCTTACTCTTGGCATTCCCGATGTGAGGATTGATGAGTTACCTTTACAGCTGCAGCGACACACTACTGGTGTGCCTAGACGATGGACTCGTCTCTTGCGCATGATTGCACAGGCCGTGACGTGCTATCATGAGCACCACTAGGCTAGGGTGCCCCCTAGCGCTTTTTTGAGCTTTGGGTCATATGACCAATTTTGTCTTGGTTACAGAACATTATGTATGAACTATAAACAGCTTATATATATTTTGATTTTCGAGTTTTATTCTGTTTGAGTTATATGATCCATATGTACAATCTTTGATGATGTGTCCTTTTTTATAAATGTTGCAAATTTCTATCTAAGACATAGTTTGCTAATGAGTCAGTTAATGTGTTTAAATTTCTGGAAATATGTTGATATTGAATTGAATCAAATCGTCTTTCCAAAATCTTAACCCTTAGGAACATGCAATAAATAGCTGGATTGCGAACGGAATATATACCATTGAGTTGTAGTATTACGAGCTGTGAGTCTAGCCTGACAATTAGTCGGCATATGCCACGTGTGATGGCATCAGAGAGTAGTTCTATAAACGCGCTATACTCAGCGATGTTATTCGTTGATTGCCCAATACACACACCTCTGAAACTTACTAGCTCGCCGCTTGGATCAAAAATGGCCCAGGCTACGGAGGATAGGTTCCGCGAACTACGACTCGCTCCGTCGGCATATCCAACACATGTCTCCAAAAGGTTCGACATCTGCAACAAATGAAAAAGGTGGATCACTCGACCAGAACAAATACTTTAGCAAAAACAAAATACAACAAAATCATGTAGGTTACTATTTAAGCATAGTAACGCTTGAGGTACAGCCCGTTACGGGGCTGCGCCAGTGGAATTCCGTCATAATCCATTAACTCGTAGGCTCCTTTTGCTAACACCCTTTTAACAATATAGGGGCCCATCCACAAGGAATTAAATTTACCTGCTCCCAATTTATCGGATTCTTGGTCATAAAGCAAGACCAAATCACCTTCTGAGAAGACACGGGGTTTGACATTTTTGTCGAACTGAGCCTTGACTCGTTTCTTATGGGCTTCGTTAGCCAAAGCCGCATCACGACAGGTTTCATCCAATTGGATTAATTCCAAGAAACGAGCCTCTTCTTCTGAAGTTCCGGGGAGGAGATCAATTGCGAGTTTAAGCGACGAAATTTCGCACTGGATTGGCAAGACTGCTTCTAGGCCATACACCAATTGAAAAGGTGTGAACCCGGTCGCGTTCTTTACCGATGTTCGGTAAGCCCACAAGGCTAAGTACAGGATTAGGTGCCATCTTCTTTTATGAACCCCGATCATCCTTTGCAACATACGTTTCAGGACCTTGTTGATTGCTTCAACTTGTCCGTTAGCTTGCGGATAGTACGGGGTAGAGCTGTCGTGAGATAGCCCTAGCTTGGCAGCTAATTCGACCATCATGTGATTGTGAAAATGCGATCCATGATCTGTAACTATAGCCTGTGGTACGCCGAACCTAGCGACTACATGATTGAAAAAGAAAAGGGCAGCTGTTTCACCAGTGTTATCCAATGTAGGCATCGCCTCGGCCCATTTGGTAAAATAGTCAACAGCGACTATAATATACCCATGCCCCCCGGTCGAGGTGGGGTTACATTGCATGAAATCGATGCCCCACTTGGCGAAGGGACCAACAGCAACTATCGGCTGTAAAGGTGCGGGTGGTCTTCTGGTTTTGCTATCAAAAATTTGACAAGCATGGCAACTTCTGACTGCGGTTATGCAATCTTTGAACATGGTTGGCCAGAAGTATCCTGCTCGTAAGATTTTTTGTGCTGTTGCATATCCAGATTGATGCCCCCCACACGCGCCTGAATGACACTCATTCAGGGCTTTTTCGGCCTCCTCATGGGTAAGGCACCTCCTCAGAACTGTATCGATACCACGACGGTAAAGCGTATCACCGACGATCATGTAGTCTTTAGCTTGGTATCGTATACGTTTTTGTTCGGAGTGAGAGGTGTTTGGCCTGAATTTTTGGGTTTGGAGATAAACTATGATATCTCCATACCACTCATCGCTTACAGATATCAGAAACAAACTTTCATCCACGATTGACTCTTCTGATGTTTCATCGTTGGACGACGATGGGAGATCGCACAATAATTCTGCAAAAACTAGAGCTTTCTTTGACTTGGATTTTACAAATTCCAGATCAAACTCTTGAAGGATCGCTATCCATTTTGAATATTTGCCCCCCAGCAACTGTCGCAACAGTATATAAGTCATGGGGTTGCAATCTGACAAGATGGTAGTTTTCCGAAAGAGGACATAATGTCGAAATCTTTGAATCGCTTGAACAGCTGCAAGCGCTAGTTTTTCAACATAAGAATATTTACTTTCTGTATCATTTAAGTTTTTACTTAAATAATATATAGGATGTTCAATTCCATCGACTTCTTGAACTAAAACCATTGCAATGGTCGTATCTGCTGCAGCCAGATACAGGTTAAAATATCTTTGATAGTCTGGGGCGTACATTAATGATGCTTTTACTAGACAATCTTTTAGAGCATCAAAGGAAGCTTGCGCCACCTGGTCCCAGACAAAAGGTACATCCTTTTTCAAAAGACGAGTATAACCTTTAGCAAGTTCTGCGTAATTTGGAATGAACCTCCTCAGAAAGTTCGCTTTCCCTTGGAGTTTCTGAATCTGAAGCAAATTTGAAGGTGGAGGCAAATTAATGATTGCCTGAACCTTACAGGGGTCGAGACGAATCCCATCCTTAGAGACTACAAAGCCAAATAAACGACCAGAACCGACGCAAAACACACATTTGTGCGGATTGAGTCTTATCTTGTAGTGTCGGCAACGTAGAAATATCGCTCTTAAATGCTGCGGATGATCCGTCCGCTTTCGCGAATGAGCCGGAAGATCGTCGAGATAAGGTTGAACAATGTTCTTGATGTCATGGAAGGCATAATTCATTGCCCTCTGAAACGTCGCCCCTGCGTTCTTTAAACCAAAGGGTAATTTTCGATAAGCAAATGTGCCCCACGGACAAATAAATGCAGTCTTTGACTGGTCCTGTGGGCGGATATTTATTTGATTATACCCGGAAAACCCATCCATAAATGAAAAGATTTCACATCCGGCGCATTCATCAATTATCTGGTCAATGAAGGGTGTAGGGTAGTTGTCCTTTGGACAAGCTTGGTTTACATCCCTATAGTCGACACACACTCTAATCATCCCTTGTTTCTTCATAACAGGGACAATATTCGATACCCAATCGGTTAGAGGAACCGGGTAGATGAATCCAGCATGGAGAAGTTTTTCAACTTCCGCCTTAATGGCAGCGGCTTTCTTGGGGTGCACCTGCCGAAGCCGTTGTCTTACTGGTTTGACATCAGGATACATTTTAATTTCGTGTTCAACGATACTCGAGTCAATGCCTGGCATTTCATCATATGACCAAGCAAAGACATCTCTGAATTCGCGAAAAAGAGCGTTATATATTTCCAGTTCTGAAGGGGAACAACCTTTGCCGACATAAATATTCTCTACAACATCTGTTTTAGTCGAGATATTTATGGCTATAGTCTCTTCAATATTGGATAAGTTTCGCTCGGAATCCACCGTGTTTACAGTATTTGTTAGGAATTCAAAAACTGAAGGGTGATAAAGGTCACTTTGAGTATCTTCTTCATATTCCGGAAGAAGGGAACGATGGTGGTGATCATTCCATGGTGCCCCCTCAATCAACATTGATTGTAAGATTCCTTCGTCAGTCCCATGTACTTTCGACCAAGGATCTAATGGGCTTCCATATTCTCTAGACCTATCTACCCAAACGCTTGACGAGCGTTGATTTGGGTTCGCCTCCCATGCTTGAAACATTGATTGCTACAATATTTCTAAAGGGCTTGGGGGGAAAACAACTGCATAATCCATGTTGCCATTCGTGGAAGATATCATGTTGCAGGTTGCTACAAACAGTATATTTCCTATAATAGGAGGTGGTAGCGTGAAAATTCCCATCAATGTGGGGTCTTTCAATAATCCTACTCCGATATCTTGAATTGAATGGTTGCTTTCATGGATCATGGGAATGCTTCCTGTAACTTGTGAACCATTAGGGATGAAGTTCTGTTGGTCAACGACCGTAATCCCTCCTTCAAACGGGAATGCGATCTTCCTAAAATAAGTCGACACAACAGCCGCCATGGCATAAATCCATGGTCTACCCAGTAGGATGTTATAGTCAAGATTTCCATCAATGACCTCAACATCAATTTCTACCGTTTTTCCTCCCAGTTCAACTTTCAAGTTATTAAGGATACCGTATGGGGTATAAGTCCTTCCGTCGAAAGCTTTTAATGTCGTCGAAGATCGCGACAAGGTTGGAGATCCTAAAGTTTTCCAGCAACTCATCGACATAATACATGTTGATGCTCCCTCATCAATAATTGTTCTGTGAACATTTTTGTTGAGGGCTTTCACTTGAATAAGGAAAGCTAGTTGTGCTGGTAACTGAGGATCGTATCCTTTGTGATCAAAGGATACAAGATTGGAATCCTTAGGATCAACCCCACCAATTGCTGATAATAACACCTGCCTTTGGGATGGAATATTTTGTAATACCTCAAGAGTCGACATAGCGGATGGCGATTGGGCCAAATCTTCCACTATGTTATAATGTTGCGCCGCTCTGGCGCGAGGATTAAATGTCGACTTGTGTACTACACCCTTTGGCGGTTTTATTGTTAATTCAGGGATGGTGGGCGTTACAACTTCTGTCGAAGTTGTTGTCGAACTACTTGGTTGACCTTTACCTTTTTCGTTCGACAGCTGAGGATTCCCGTAATCTTTGTTCCTTGTCGAAATCAAAGCATCATTCTACTGTTTTGAAACCGAGAACATAAGTACTTGCGACGGGGAAGGATTTCCACTATCAACCAGATTTTGACCTGGGTTGGGAAACGGATCAGTCAACACAGCTGAGGTTTGGGAACTTTTAAAGAACTTCTTCAACTCAGCTTTGAATGGGCAATTCCTTGTGTAATGATCCTCTTCATCACATATTTGACATGGATAAATTTGTTTCCCTTGCCCAGGAGGGTTTGAAGAATTTTTTCCAGGAGATGATTCACCCTGTTTCTTCTTCTTCCCTTTGTTTTGCTTCTTCTTGCTTCCTGGTTGATTGGTTTCTTTGCCTTTATCTGTTGATACGGCATTTACTTCCGAAGCAAGAATCTCTTCTTTTGCATTTTGATCCGAATTCTTACGGGCTTTCTTTGACGAAGCCTTTATCGATTTCGCGTTTGCCGTGCCAATCACGCCATCACCGGCATGAGAGTCACTATTGGATTTAGGAGGGGGAGGAATTGAAAATTCCGGTCTAGGAGCGTCAGGTATCTTGTCGTAGAGCGTGCCGGACTGAGTATAAACTAAGTCCAAATACTGTGCACGAGCGATAACTTGCTCCTCTGTTACGACTCCCCCCTTGGCCACATCTTCCGTTATAGCAGGAAGTAACGACTTTATAAACCATTCAGCTAACAGCTGATCGGGAACGTATGTTTTCACCATCCTACGACGACGACGCCACTCATGTATATGATCAGATATATGGGTGGCAGTTGTCTGCTTGAAGTTGGTTAATATTTCTGTTCTCGTTTCATACCTTATCGGTAATTGAAAATGTGTTAAGAAAGTCGTGGCTAGGGAGCTAAAATTGTCGAAAGAGGCTCTAGGTAATTCAATATACCATTTAGCCGCTGGACCTGTCAATGTCCTCTGAAAGAGGCGAAGCCTTATCGAATCGTCGTTTAGGGTGTTCGACGAACACCACAGATGAAAAGTCATCACGTGATTCGATGGGTCTTCACCTGGATTTCCATTGAATTTAGGAATGTCAGATGGAAGTTTATGAGGAATCGTTGGCCACCAAGGGGCATAAGCAATCGGATCATTGGTTAACCGGTGTAGATCGGGTAACTCTAAAGTCGCCACGAATGGTAACTGTTGATTCAGGTTAGGCGAAGCATAACCAGGGTACGATGGAATCGTTTGAGCAGTGGGCCTTTGCATACCAGCATAATGTAATTGATGTTGGTATGACTGATACGGTTGGTGGACTTGACCACTGTAAAGTGGTTGGTTTTGACCGTTTTGGATATACGGTTGTCCACTGTTCGCAAAAATCTGCTGTTCAGAACCTTGGTACACTTGCTGGAATTGTGGTTGTTGGTATTGCACTAGCCATGGTTGTGAAGCCATGTTCTGTTGTGCTATGCTAACTGTTGGACCAAGGTGTGGGGTAATTGTACCCGTTTGGACCTGTGTCGCCCCACCAGTTGGCGATTGTGGTTGTGACCCATGGTCAAGTGGCTGTTGCATTACAACTTGAGAAATCTGAGGTTGACATGCAACAGGTATCGCTTGAACTTGTGACACTGTTACAATAGCCGGTGTGGTTGGGATGTTCGTCATAGGTACACACTGTTGCATAGAATATACAACCCTTGGTTGTTGAGGTAGCATAGGTACCCAACTACTTGATGCAATTCCAGTATAACCTGAATACTGTTGTGAACTCACGTATGGGTACCCTCCCGGAGGGGGTAATGAAAGGGCATACTGCCCCCCATACGGTAGCAATCCGGAACTCAAGGGGATTGATTGTCCTTGGGGACTGGATTGACGAAATTGACCTCCAAATGGATCAATTTGGCGAGTCTCAACATAAGAGTTGCCGGATATTACTCCGGATGAACAAACTGGAACAGACCATACTGTCGACATAGTCCCTTGGTGGACTCCTTCTAGCTGTTGTGAGCTAGTCGGGACAGCTGGTATGCCGGCAAACATTGTTGGAGTGACGGCAGGGGCTTCTGCTGTCACTGTGTCATTTGACACAGTCCTAGATGATGACGGTTGCTCAGACATTTTAAGTCTATCCAATAGATTGCCTAGCGATTCTACAGGAACTTCCACTTGTGGTGGATTAACCTCTGATGAAGGAAATAGAGTGACCCCAACTCCAAAATGAGTTGGAGTACTTGCTTGCGGATCTTCTGCAATTTCCTCTATCGCAATCAAACCCGGTGGAAGAGGAAGACCGTCAGGTCCGTAAAATATTTCTGGTGCCGAAGAAGTGGTTGTTTCGACAGCGACAGTTGTTTGAGGAACAAAACTCTCTGGACCGGTTACAGATGGAACTGGTTCAGTTATACAAGTATTTGCCCCCAGACTAGGATCAGTATTACTGTCCTTCTGTGGCTGTTGAACTTCTTCTATAGAGGCAGGGTTTCCAGAAATTTTTGGAGTAACCGGAACCTCAGATGTAGTTGGAACACTTGTTCTAACTTTTATAGGAGATTTTGAACCGGTTAAACGAGTCCGCTTTGTCCGTACTGTTTTCGATTCCGGAGACAAGGACGGTTGACTCGTAAGCCTCCGCGAACGACGGGGTTTCAATTGACTTTCTTCCACGATTGCGGATTACTCGATCAACCAAAATATTAAAAGGGGAAAATTGTGTTTCCGAATTGAATGAATTTTATTAGACGCTTTTAGACACAACTTGCTTTTTCACTTTTTAAGAGTCGAGAAAAAGCTAAAGATGACTCTAGTCTCCTTCGATGTTTTAACGAGCCCGAAGTGACAAATGCTCGGATGGACTTTTTCAGTTATAGAGTTTGAAAAAGGCCAAAAGAAACTACTCTGGAGTTCTAGGCAGAGGGTGTGCCAAACTTTTCGCAAAACCACAGAATACGTTTTACGGTACGAGTGGTCGATCTTCGTGAATGCTGTGTTCACTGCATTGCGATCAGTAGGGCGGCTGACACGGCTTCCTATGGATAAAGGCTTTATTCCTATAGGGGTCTCCCAATATATACGCGACGGTACGTGGGAGCACAATCCGTATTAGTGCCACCGACTCTCAGGAGGAATCACCCACCTTCTTCGAGATCGACAGTCACTATGTTTAACGACGCCGGAACACGTCTCTACCTAGACCTCTATGTGTTTGCGTTATGTTTCAAAGCGTTGTTAGGTTCATTCAATATATTTTAAGTTGATCTTTTTAAAGTTTGCCTTTCAAGGTTCACCACGAGATGTATGATACAAATTCCTAAATGCAGTCTAAGATGATAAGCAAGCTTTTTCAATCTTTTCGACTTATGAAAATCTTAACTACTGAGGGAAAAGAAAGACATCATCTTTTCACACAGATCAAAGAGCACACACTAATGCACTTTTTCCTAAATCAACATGCAAACTTATCAAATGCAAAATGCACAATGCAGGTATTTCTTTTCTCTTTCTTAATGTTGATGTATTACAAAAAGAAAGCTGTTGTATAACTTTTGAATTCAATTTCAAGTGGAAGCAAACAAGCTTTGTCCAAAATCAAAAGACACCTTAAGATTTACTTGTTTCAACACTAGAAATACATAAATTCAAACCATATGACGAAAGCAAAAGCTCAATCAGCTATGAACAGCAAACAAACTAACTCTTAAGATCAAAACGACACTTATCACAGGTCTAGATCTAAGAGGCCACAGCAAGACTAGTTCACTTTTCATTATGGGAAACTGCAAATGGCATAAGAAATACACAAAGAACAAATACAGTTTCTTTATACAACCGAGGCGGAATAGTGGCAAGGAAAATTGGTTTCAGATAGGTACATTGACTGATAACAGGCTGCAAAAACAAGGATGAAAACAGGGCAATAAACAGTAAGGAACCCCAGTTGCACAAGGCAAAGCTGGTTCAGCGCAGGTAGTACACTGTCAGTTTAACATTCAGCGCAGGTAGCCCCTTCAGGACCTGCGATGAAATGCAGACTGCCTTCATAGTGCCTGCAATGAAGAGATAAACTTTCGTTTTTCTCAGTTTCCGGGTTACAGATTGCTCAAAAATCCACAGTTTTTGGCCAAATCAAAAGCTATCAATCAAGTACACACTAAAGGATGAAAAGGAGGATGAAAAGCTATCACTAAGAGCTGTTAAGAGTCCTTGTGGATCAGCTCTTCAAATCATAAACATGCCCAGAAACTGAGCTAGAGTAGCTGCCCTCTACTTTGCATTTGAAAGATCCAAATGCAGTTCGATTCGGTACTCCCTGTGTTTATGAAATGAATAGCAAAAACACAAACAACCAACAAGATACGATCCCCAATGGAGTCGCCAATTTGTTGTTGGGAAAAGTATCCAATACGGAATGACCCTATCCCACTCTAAGGGTGATAGTACCTCAGCAACAATCAAAGCAAAGCTATTTGAGATTACTTCTTTATGAGATGTAAAAGAGGGGAGAAAGAGATCCACTAACCGATGTCTTTCGCTAATGATTGATCCAATCTTCTCTCTTTGCTGCTTGCTCCCAGCTCCTTTCTCTTTCACTGGCCCAGCTACAACAAGATCCTGCAAAATGGCAAGAGAGGGAAACTACAAGAAGCATACATTCATAATTGATTCAAGGATTAGAATAAATCAAATACACAAGTATAGCAACACATCATTGAGACACATGTATATAGAAGAACCTCAAATGCTTTATTAATGGAAGAAGTAAAGTTCAGGAAGTGATACAACCATAAGAGGCCCAATCCAGCATCACCTCCCAGCAGAAAGAAATCTCCTCTTCACCTCCTTCAAAGCAAATCACCCAATAGTTCTATACTCAAACCAACAGCACTTCCTTACATTCACAAGATTCCCGACTCCCTAGACCTCATGAGAGAGCTCTATATATAGGAGTTTTGGAGAAAGGATGAGTCAGCTTGAGGCTGGCATGAAGCTGACTAGTGTCCTCTCCCACTTCAGTTATTCTTCAGTTCTTGAGTCCACTTGGAGGTTCTTGCTTCCACTTGGAGATCTAGACCCTCTTACTCATCACCAGTCGAATTCCTTGATCCAAGTGTCATTTTGGAAGCTTCCTGGGCATTGACACCTTGAGGAATGACTGTGCCACATGTCCCAACTCGCCCAGCGCAGGTAGCCTTCTTTGCAGTTGACATTCAGTGCAGGTAGACAGTGGAGCAGTTGACATTCAGCGCAGATGCTCAGTGGAGCAGTTGACATGATCCAGAATTAGCTTGTTTTTGAGTGTTTTCAGGTGGAGAACTGATATTCAGTGCTGTGGTTTGCTGACCTTGTTCCTCTAGGGGTAGGAACAACATGTTTAGGGACTTTGGATCCCTTAGATTATGGACATTTCATGCTTCATGCTGTAAGGCACAAAAATGTCTATAACAGAAACCATTCTAGAGCAGCCGGGAAGAAAGGTAGGGGAAGTCAACCCATAGCCAGTGCCTCTTCTTCCAATTCATCCATTAAATGTGAATTTGGAAGTATGTTGTAAGACTTCAAGAGTGAGATGTTGTATACTCTTGCCATGCAAATGGATACCTTACATATAAAAAGAAAGCAAGAGGAAGCAGAGAGGGCTTTGGCCATTTTTTGTCCTAGGTGCACTAAGAGGCATCTTAGGAATGAATGCCCATTGAACTCTATAGAGGTTTTTTCAGTCTGTGAAGAAAATCATTGTACAGATAAGTGCCCTTCCTTTTCCGGACTTAAAGTTGTGTACTAAGGGGCTGAAGGAGTCATTGAACAGATCTATTACATAAACCAAAGGAGGCTGCATGGACCTAGACCATAGCAGCAGGGGATGCAAGGCACATCTCAAGCATACTACCACCCTAACCAAGTCACCTCCATACCTTCTTGGGGCCCCCCTGCTCATCCTTCCTAATCCACACCTCCTCCTTGGTCCTTCACATCTCAATATCATGCCTAACTAGCCGCTCATTCATTTCAACCCTATTCTTAGCCGCAACCTCAGTGGAATGCATCTCATCAGGGGTGGAGACCCAAATACAACTCTCCTCCCGCTCTTCTACCTCCACCACCTGCCCAACCACCACCGTTACCTTTTGCTCCACCAAGGCAACCCCAAATTCCTGCCCAGCCAAATCCGAACCCGAAGAATAGACAGGCTCATGTTATAGACATTTTTGGGCACTGCAACCCCAAACATAAATTTCCATAAACCAAGGGCTCCTAAGTCCCTAAAGGTGTTGTTCCAACCCCTAAAAGAACAAGGTCAACTGATTACAGCATCTCCCAGAAGTTCTCCATGAAAAACTACTCAGAACTGGTCAAAACTGGACCATTTCACCTGCTCCATGGGCAAAGTGCGTTGCATCCCACCTAAATACACACAGCAAGTGTGTTGCATATCAAAAAGCCCTTCTATGGGGTGCGATGGACGAGAAGGGACAAATGGCAGGGTCAATCCGCAAGGTGGAGAAGCATGGAATCTTCCAGAAACTTCTCCTGTGACACTTGCCTCTCTGAATTCGACCAAGGATGAGTAAGAGATCATCAATCTCCAAGTGGAATCAAGAACTAGCAAAGGGAAGACACTAATCAAATCTCAAGCTGATTCACCTCCCTTGCAGACATCTATATATGGATCCCTCATCCCAGAGATCCAGAGGCTGGAATTTTGTATCTTGTAAGGAAGTGTTGTTGATTTCTTGGTGCAACATCATAGTGTTGGGTGATCTAAGCTTTTCATGAGGTGAAGAAGGGCTTCTTGCTGAGAGGATGATGCTAGGTCAGAACAATTGGTTGTAATTCTCTTGGCTCTTTCTTGATTATCAATAAAACTATTCAAGTTTTCCTCCATACACTTGTGTGATTGATGTTTTATTCATTTATATGGTTAATATACATCTGATCCTATATTGCTTATGATAATAGATCTATGTTCTCATATAGTGTTATGCTGCTTTGATTCTATAGGTACTCTGTGAAGCTGGGTACACAAGAAAGCAAGTAGCAAAGGACTATCAGAAGAGAGAGGAATCGAGCAAGGAACCAAGCGCAAGACAGAGGTTGGTCTCCTTTATTCTTCTCTCCTCTATCTCTCATAAAGGAAAACGAAAGTAGTTTTAGTTTGTTTGTTTCTAAGGTAGAAACCAGCCTTAGTGGGATTAGCAGCTCTGCATAGACACTATTCCTGGTAACAAAATGGCGAATCCACTGGGGAGCGAGTAGATTGTTTGTTCATCTACATTTGTTTACTTTATAAACTTACAGACGGAGCCTGAAGTCAAGCCAGCTAGCCTTTGAACTGCATTTGCTATGCAAGTGCAAAGTAGATCAACGCTGCTTCAGTCAATCTCTAGGTTTTTTTATGAATTAAACAATTGATTTACAAGCTTTCTAATTGCCCTCATGGTGGCTCTAGTAACCTCCTTAGATCTACCCCTGTGATTGATTTACTGATTACCACTTGCTTGGCCTAAATCCCTGAACTGAACTACAAACTGTGATCGAGAATCCAATCAAAGTCTCGTCCCTGGTCCAGCGGACTGTCTGTTCTATGAACTTCAAATGCAGCGCACTTCCTGATTGTAGTAGTTGCGTTGCATTTCAGTTTCACTGTGTTACAGGTGCGCTGATCAGACAAGGCCTTGTTCCTAAAATTTTTGTTTCTGTGTTCACTCTTTTCAGCTCTATTTAGGAGTTTTGCTGCCTGTAGTCAGTACACCTCTGTTTGAAACCCCTTTCCTTGTTGTTATTCCACCTCCATTGTGCAAAGAACTGTAAATGTTTTTGTGTATTTTTGAGTCATTTTCAGTTCTCCTTTACAAAGAAGTAGTGTAATTGTACTGTTGTTTCTTGATTTGAAAGTTTCGCAAGTGTCGTTTTCAGTCATAGAAGAGAATCTGATTGTTCTTGATAGTCGATTACCCTGTTACTATTGTATTTGATCTGAATTAGTAGTTTTTCTAGTGTCGAAAGCAAGTTTTCAATTCCAAGTCGCAAAGTGTTGTCATTGTCCTCATTTTGTTTTGAAAAGAAACTTGTTGGTAATTTTCGCTTTGAAAAATAATTCAGATTTGCGCATTAGATTTCTTTTTATCATTCACACATTAAGAAGGCTGAAAACAAATACATGCATGTGCATTTGCATTTAGACTGTTTGTCGGTTTGATTTAGGACAGTGCATATAGTGTGTGCTCTTTGCTCTTTGTTGAAAGAACGCCATCTCTCTTTCCTTAGTAGCTAGGATTTTCATTTGCAAAAAGAAGAATAAACGATTGTTTATCATCTTAGATTGCATTTTAGGAATTGTACATCTACATCACGCGGTGAACCTGAAAGGAAAATTTCTTAAGCAAGATCAACTATAAAATAAATTTAATGAATCTTAAAATGCTTTGGAACCTAACGCACAACATCTAGAAGTCTAGGCTAGAGACGTATTCTAGCATCGTAAAGCCTGGTAACTGTTGTTTTCACTGTTGGTTGGGTGATTCCTCCACTTTGAGACGATAAGTGCCAGTACGGACTTGTGCTCCCACGTACCGTTGAGTATATTTTGGGAGACCACAATAGGCTTAATCCTTTATCCATAGGAAGCCATGTCTGCCGCCCTATCGATCGCAATGCACTGAACACAGCATTCGGGAAGATTGACTGCCGTACCATAAAAAGTATTCTGCAGTTTTGTGATTGGTTTGGTAATCTCTCTGTCTAGATTTCCAGAGCAGTCCCTTTCATTCCTTTTCAGACTCCTTAACGGAAAAGGTCCATCTGAGCACTTGTCACTTCAGGCTCATTAAAAATCGAAGGTGACTAGAGTCATCTTTTGTTTTTTCTCGACTCTTAAAAATTGAAAAAAAATGTTGTGTCAAAGTGTCTAAAATTTATTTTAAACGGAATAATTATCACCTTTCCTACATTGGTCTTAGGTTGAGGAAAATGGAGTCCACCAACCAAGGAGTTCCCCTTGGAGGAAATCCTAGTCCCTTCTCCTCATGGGGAGATGTTGGTGCACCCCATATGGCCACCTTGTTGCTTCCAGGATTAACAATTGGCTTGCCTGTATGGCTCTTCTCAACCTCCGTTGTTCAGAACACCACGATTCCTAAACAATCAAGTCAGCAACTAAACGATTCCAGAGTTACCCCCTAACCCTCTACTTCGTCCAATTCTTCCTCTCCTCCTTCCTCTTCGCTTGATGAAGCTGGTAAAGCCAAAAATCAAGTACCTGAGAAGAAGAAGGAAAAGGAGAAGAAAGAGAAGAAGAAGAAGGAGCCAAAGGCAAAAGGGACAACCAAGCGTCATCTAGCGAAAATCCACACACTGCACCAACCAGGCCTAAATCGCCATGTGTCATTTGCAAAGGAGACCACTATCATCGAGATTGTCCTTGCATCCCTCGGATCTTAAGGGACTGGTATCCTCGTTTGCACAACCTGGTGTCGTCAACCTCTGACGATCATGTTGAAAGTACACTGTCAACTAGTGAAAGTGAAGCCCCTGGACAAAAAGAAAAATGTAAATTTCCTTGTAAACTGTGTGAAGGTGATCACGCCGTCCACCATTGTCCCTTCTTAGATGAGGCTAAAAGAGTTTTGGACGACCGTCCGGTTTCACCGTTACGGCTCCCTCCTGGATATAAGAAACTCTTGCCGAGTCTGTCACTAGTTGAAAATCCGGCTGACATGCCCTTGTGGTTGGCCGAAGTATCTATCATTGAAGAAAAACCATCTGAATCCATACCAGACGAAAGTCAAAAGGTCGAGGCGGCAGTTGACCCGGTCTTGCCTTCAGAGGTTCCATCTTCAGATGATACAGTCACCGAAGAGAACAAAGATGATACCGTCCAAATTCTTTTCGTAAGCACAGACTCCAATGAACATGGGGGCAACTTACCCATTCCTTTATCGCAGGAAGGAATTTCGTCAGAGTCATACCCGGCCGTCTATTCGGTCCCACCTCCAAGCAACCTGGTTGTTTCCTTTGACTGGAACCTACTAGGCAGACCCCGTTTACTGGCTAGTATACCATTTCGAATCATCGCTCAAGTATATAGAATGGTTATGGCCAGTACCATCATAGATGAGGGGGCTTCTGTGAGTATCCTTTCCTCAACTACTTGGAAAGTGCTTGGTTTGCCATCGCTTTTGCCTGAGATGAGAAATCTAACAGGCTTTGACAAAGGAACCAGTCGACCGTTAGGGATCCTTCCCGATGTGCCCATAACATTGAGAAGGAAAACCATTCACATGAACGTAATGGTAGTCCAAGGACCCCTAGATTATAATCTACTCCTTGGACGAGACTATATTTAATGCATGGGAGCCATTGTCTCCTCACTCTTTAGAGTAATGTGTTTTCCGCATGAAGGAAGAGTGGTCAAGCTCGTAGACCAGCTTTCATTCCCGATTCACGCATCTCAAATAGTCATATACCATCCCTGAATGGTCTTTTTACGCAAGGAATGTCTCATCAATCCCCAGTCCGTCCTCCTGATGAGCGCGAGTGATTCGAAGGGCATGACTGAAACCCAAGGGGCATGCACCCTGGCCTGTTTCGACAGGAAAACTTCAGGTATAGGGTAGGTTTCCGCGAAGGATATCTGACTAGTCTGACACTCCCATCCATTTAGGAAAAGGGGATTAGACTAGAATAAGATTCCCTCGTCAAAGTTATGTGAGTGGAGGCGTCTGCGCCACTCACCTTTGTCTATTTCAGTAGACATCGCCAAAGAAATGTTTTGTTTGTGACACAAATAGAACAATCTTTGGTAACCTGAAAAAGGTAGGCCTTTCCCGATAAAACAAATGTTTTGTCTGCAAATTGAGGGGTAACCTGAAAAGGTAGGCCTTTCCCGATAAAACAAATGTTTTGTCTGCAAATTGAGGGGTAACCTTGAAACTCTATTTCACTATACCTGGGGGCATGCAAACCTTTTGGCATGCAAGCGAAGAGCGACCATTTATCTTTTTTTTTGGATTGATCGTTTCCTAACTTGCATAAAGAAAGGATGTGGGGCAAGGCTTTGAAAAAATGTCATTTTTCAGATGAGACATTCTTATTATATGATTGGATGGATCGAGCAGTTTTATCATGGAATTTAAGCTCGTTAAAAAATAAACATAAGCAATGAGCAAGTGTTTCCCCCAGCGTTTAAGCTCATTAAAAAATGAACCAATTTCCAGTAAATAACCATCGTGAATGTATTACTTCAGCCCTTGAATCCTTGGTCGTGTTCTCATCATCACCTCCACTCTGTATTGGCCGATCATTCACCTCCACATGATTGTTTACCCCTTTTGAGGAACAGCTGCGAAGAGTGATCCTGTTAGCCATCCTTGTAACACTGCCGTGATTGGAAAATTCCAAACCTTACCTGGAATCAGCTGCTACCCGAATTTATCACTCGTTCCTCAAAGACGAGTGTCCTTTAAGCTCTTTTCAACTAACTCATAAAATATGAAAAGATTGCCTAGCCATTGGCCTCTCTAGTTCGTTAAAGTGACCGGAAGTGCTATCCCTCCTTCAGATTTTAGTCTTTTTGGACCTGAGGGATTATTACACAAAAAGATCGAGCGCTTGTTTTGTTCGGCTCGTTAAAAGTACTGAAAATTCATCCCTTCTCTATTATTTTATACTTTTTTGGACTTAAGGGATTAGATGAGAAAAAGGATTTTGGAGTTTCCTTTACGTTCCTTTTCAAACTCTCTAAAATTGAAAAGGACCGAGTTATCTTTGTCGTTAAACTCGTTAAAACCTAATAGCGACAAACTTGTCCATAACAGACAAGAACGAGTTTCACTATCGCTAGGCTCGTTAAAACATAGCGATGGGTTTGCCTGAAGGGCAAATTATAGAACAAGCATATGTTATCCTCCTCAAGCTTGAAAAAATAAAGAGGTACTGGTCGGCAATGACTGGGGAAAAATTGGGAAGAAAACTTGAAGAAACTTTGTTGGTAGCAAGTCGCTCTTGAACATGACACTTTCACTCCGCATCCAAGTCGGTTTGGGTTGTTCCATTCACTGGTCACATCACCATGGTTCCATCACACCATCCACATTTGGGGTTAATGCTACTGATCCATCATGTCAGTGTCGCCGATATGTTCAAGAGAAGTCACTCAGAGAATTCACCTGTGTCTCACCCACTATAATACATTTTCGCTCCATTCTTTCATGACCGCCACCCTGAACCGTATATCACCAGATTGTTTTCACCTCCATTAAAATCATTTGCTCTGTTCCATGTCATTGATGTGGGATTCATTAAGGCTAGATCGCTTCTTGTCGACATCAGCTCATTATCCAAGAAGTCGATCTAGGAACAACCCTTCCAGTACTTTGAAGCTTGCATGCCTTAATGGCAAGTTTCTCACTTCCGGCGACAGGTTTACATCAATGGCCTTCGACCAAAATATTTTGCGTGGTGTTCGATGCCAAGTCCCTTATTCACACCATGTGAATTGTACTGTAGTACCTTGAGGGTCATCATCATTATCGGTGATTCCTCTAGCGCCTGTTAACGGCTTACATCATTGGCTGGTAATCAGGCGATGTCTTTCCATGTTCGACTCCAGAACATCTCTCACATGGATCGACTTGTACTTTGAGTGAAGATCGAACCATATTGAAGACCCCGAATCTAGTTTCATCCATCCGGGCTGCGATATATATTCAGGAAAATAAAGACATCAAATGTACATCATTGCTGCACAGATAATCATCCAATCTAAGGGATGATGGCTCTACCAGAATCATCAGTCTACACTCAGACGATGAAATGTCTCATGTACATGAAAAATGAATTTATAAAGCTAAGCATGGGAATGCCCGCCTCAACTAGATCATGAAAATATTATGAAGATAATATATTGTATTGTATCTTATTACAGGTCTCCTTCCAGCTTGAAAGAACTTCGGATCCTCATGATAAAGCATTTCACTCGACATCAAAAGATTAACAACCTCATGCTTTAGGGGGAAACTGTTATAGAAATTTTTGGGCACTACAACCCCAAACATAAATGTCCATAAACCAAGGGCTCCTAAGTCCCTAAAGGTGTTGTTCCAACCCCTAAAAGAACAAGGTCAACTGATTACAGGATCTCCCAGAAGTTCTCCATGAAAAACTACTCAGAACTGGTCAAAACTGGACCATTTCACCTGCTCCATAGGCAAAGTGCATTGCATCCCACCTAAATACACACAGCAGGTGCGTTGCATGTCAAAAATCCCTTCTATGGGGTGCGATGGGCGAGAAGGGACAAATGGCAGGGTCAATCCGCAAGGTGAAGAAGCATGGAATCTTCCAGAAACTTCTCCTGTGACACTTGCCTCTCTGAATTCGACCAAGGATGAGTAAGAGATCATCAATCTCCAAGTGGAATCAAGAACTATCAGAGGGAAGACACTAATCAAATCTCAAGCTGACTCACCTCCCTTGTAGACATCTATATATGGATCCCTCATCCCAGAGATCCAGAGGCTGGAATTTTGTATCTTGTAAGGAAGTGTTGTTGGTTTCTTGGTGCAACATCATAGTGTTGGGTGATCTAAGCTTTTCATGAGGTGAAGAAGGGCTTCTTGCTGAGAGGATGATGTTGGGTCAGAACAATTGGTTGTAATTCTCTTGGCTCTTTCTTGATTATCAATAAAACTATTCAAGTTTTCCTCCATACACTTGTGTGATTGATGTTTTATGCATTTGTATGGTTAATATACATTTGATCCTATATTGTTTATGATAATAGATCTATGTTCTCGTATAGTGTTATGCTGCTTTGATTCTACAGGTACTCTGTGAAGCTAGTTACACAAGAAAGCAAGTAGCAAAGGGCTATCAGAAGAGAGAGGAATCGAGCAAGGAACCAAGTGCAAGACAGAGGTTGGTCTCCTTTATTCTTCTCTCATCTATCTCTCATAAAGGAAAACGAAAGTAGTTTTAGTTTGTTTGTTTCTAAGGTAGCTACCAGCCTTAGTGGGATTAGCAGCTCTGCATAGACACTATTCTCGGTAACAGCTCAGCAAGTGTATAGTGGGGAACCATCATGCCCAAATTATGCGGTGGAGATTCAAGAAATCAACTTGCGACCTGGGAAAGTTCTCCCAGATAGCCAGCCTCCACCCAAGAACGTTGAGGAAGATAAAGAGGAAAGTGAACCTAAAGCAAATCCACCCTTTCCAGAGAGACTATCCATGACAATCCAACCTACCCCAGAAGAGACTGAACTCCTGGGAAAATTGAAACATTTATGTGTGAAGAAACCACTTCTCCAAGCCATAAAAGATGTACCTATCTACAATAGGTTGATCAAAGAGAAGTGCTTTAGGCATCCAGGAAGGCACAAGAGAGATGCCCCAACCATCAATGTCATAGGACAACTGTCTGACCTAATGTTGGGGTAGATAATCTGTCCAAAATATCTGGATCCTAGAAGCCTAGTAGTTGATGTCCACATCAATGGCACAATGGTCCCACATACCTTGATTGATCTAGGAGTTGCCATTAATGTGATGATGAAGGACACAATGCTCAAACTTAACCTTTAGGGCTCCTTGAGGAAGACTATGACAATGCTGCAGCTGGCAGATCGCTCCACCATGACCCCTGAGGGATTGTGGAAGATGTGATGGTCTCTGTTGACTCTTGGGAGTACCCTGCTGATTTCTTAGTTTTCCAACCAAAGGGAAAGCTCACTGGGTATCCTCTCATTCTGGGAAGACCCTGGTTGGCTACAGTCGATGCCTACATCAGCTGTCGAGCTGGGAACATGACCATCAAGAACGGGCATATGTCCAAACAGTTGACCCTATATCCTCCTGCCCAACCCTTATTATAACATGATCGACCTCTCTGGTTGGAGGAGGAGGATGAGGATGAAGTTTATTCTGTGCCGCCTTATGCATTGGAAATCGCCATTCGAGGAAAACAGCAAGATGAGGATGATATCATTGAAAATTTGATTTGAAATCCACCTCCCATTGTATCACCATTAGAAGACATAGTAAGAGAAACCCAAAACAACCCCTCAACTGATCTCTGTGTGGCCGACCCTACTCCTCTCCGTGTCAAAAATATAGAGTTCAGCCCAGAAAGAACATTGAAAATCAATCCATCCCTATCTCCTTCCCAGGAGAAGGAGCTATGCAGCCTACTGAGAAAACATCTAAATGCCTTCGCTTAGAGTTATAAGGATATGAAGGGAGTACACCCTTTAGTATGTACTCATCATATATGCATCAAGGAAGATTGCAAGCTAGTCAGGCAGCCTCAAAGGAGGATGAACCCAACACTTAAAGATATTGTTAAGGAAGAACTGCAGAAATTGTTGGATGCAGGATTCATCTATCCCATTTCTGATAGTGAATGGGTCTCTCCTTTGGTGCTGGTGCCAAAGAAAAATGGTAAGTGTAGAATTTGTGTCGACTATCGGGGATTGAACAAAGCCACTAAAAAGGACCACTTTCCTTTACCTTTCATAAATCAAGTGTTAGACGGTCTGGAAAGGAAAAAGTTTTTCTCTTTCCTAGATGGGTTTAGCGGGTACAATCAGATTCAAATCAGTCCAGAAGACCAAGATAAAACCACTTTTACTTGCCCTTGGGGTACCTTTGCATACCGGGTCCTTCCTTTTGGTTTGTGTAATGCTCCAGCCACTTTCCAAAGAGCGGTATTGAGTATATTTTCTAAATTGGTTCATGATGTAGTAGAAATATACATGGATGATTTTACTCCTTATGGTTCTAACTTTCAAGAAGCTTTATCTAACCTAGGAAAAGCTCTATATAAGTGTATTGAGATGAACCTGTACCTCAGTCTAGAAAAACGTGAATTCTTGATGATTGAAGGGACTGTGCTAGGTCATGCAATATCTCAACAAGGATTACAGGTGGACCCCAACAAAATTGCCATCATCCAAAGGGTCCCACCTCGTCAAAAGGTGAGAGATGTCAAAAGTTTCCTAGGCTTAGCCAGATATTACAGGAGATTCATTAAAGACTTTAGCAAGATAGCCTCTCCTTTGTTTGGCCTCATAGGCAAAGATGTTGAGTTCATATGGTCAAAAAACTGTCAAGAATCCCTAGATACCTTGAAAAGCAAGCTAGTGACTGCCCCAATTCTCAGAGGCCCAAACTGGGCCCTACCCACACAGATGCCTCGAACAAAGCAATAGGAGTAGCCTTAGGACAAATTAATGAAAATTTACCTTATGCCATATACTTTATAAGAAAATACTTGTCAAAGGCAGAGTTAAACTATACAGTGACCGAGAAGGAACTCCTAGCTATCGTGCATTCCTTAAACAAATTCAGACATTATATCATAGGCTATCAAACCTTTGTGCACACTGATCATGCTGCAATTAGATATTTAATGAAAAAACCAGATGTAAATGCTCGCATTATTAGATGGTTGCTTTTACTGTAGCAGTTTGATTTGACACTTATTGATAAGCCTGGTAAAGAGAATGTTGTTGCTGAATTTTTGTCTAGAGTGAATTTGCCTGTAGGTGAAGAAGGAATGGTGGATGACCAAATGCCAAATGAACACCTATTTTCTATATCAGTACTCTCTCCATGGTTTGTTGATATAGCACACTACTTGGTTTCAGCACAGTTCCCACCACACCTGTCCTCAAAAGAGAAAAGAAAGATAGTAAGGAAAAGTGCCCCCTTCACCTAGATTGGGGGCAATCTCTTCAAACTTGGCCCAGATCAGATCTTGAGAAGATGTGTTAGGGAGGAGGAATTCTTTGACAACCTCTTGACCTGTCATGATGGGCCTTATGGAGGTCATTTTGCAGCAAAAATAACTACCTTCAAGATATTGAAAGCAGGCTACTATTGGCCCACTCTTCATCAGGATGTGAGGAGATACACGAGCCAATGTGATCCATGTCAGAGGATGGGGAAACCCACTCCAAAGGATGAAATTCCCATGCAACCTCAAGTGACCTTTCAGCCATTTGAAAAGTGGGGCATGGACTTTGTGGGGCCTATCAACCCCCCTTCAAAGCAGAAGCAGTACATCATTGTGTGCACCGACTACCTGACAAAGTGGGCAGAGACAAAAGCAATAAAAGCAGAAACAAAAGAAAAAGTAGTTGATTTTTTGAGAGAAAACATATTCTACAAGTTTGGGTATCCGAGAGAGTTGGTCACAGACCAAGGCAGTCAGTTCACTTCCAGCCTGATTGAAGACTTGCTCACACATCATAAGATCAAGCACAGGACTTCCACCCCTTACCATCCACAAGCCAATGGGCAAGTGGAGGTCACTAACAGAGAATTGGAAGGGATCCTAACCAAGGTAGTGAGCAGCAGCATAAAATACTAGGCGGATAGATTAGTTGAGGCCACTTGGGCCTACAACACAACATGGAAGACCACCACCGGGTTCACACCCTATGAACTAGTCTATGGGAAGAAGGCTTTATTGTCAATAGAGTTTGAATTCAATACCCTAAGGATGGCAGCTCAGCTGGACCTAGATCTCAGCCATGCACAGAAGGAGAGATTACTTCATCTCAATGGATTGGATGAATACAGATTGCAAGCCCTTCTCCATATAGAGGTAGTTCAGCTTCAGAGAAAGATATGGCATGACAAAAATATCAAGGAGAAGCAATTCCAAGATTGAGATTGGGCACTACTCTATGATTCAAAATACAAAGATTTCAAAAGCAAGTTGAGGACAATATGCTTGGGACCCTACACTGTGGAGAAATTCAATGACAATGGTTCAATTTTGATCAGAACCATTGATGATGAAGCCATCCCCATGCTTGTCAATGGACATCGGTTGAAAGTCTACAAGAAACCCCTCTCCAAGCGAGAGTTTATTGAAGATTTGAATAAAACAGTGATGGTAGTGGATCATGTATTAGCTTCCACTTCACCCACTCACTGAAGAAAAGAAAAAATAAAAAAATAAGGACTCAAGTGAAAACCTCCATGAGGCACTTGAGTCCCATTATTGGGTTGAAAACCTCTTTCGAGGCGGCCCAGTGATGAAAAAAAGGGGAAAAATAATAAGATCCCTAGGTGAAAACCTCCCTTGGAGGTGCCCAGGGCAGGCAATTAGGGTGAAAACCTCTCTGAGGCACCCTAGTTGTTTTAAAAAAAAAAAAAAGAGAAAAAATGAATTTCTATTACATTGCAGGTTTGTAGGAGGACTACAGGGAGCAGAAGAAGGTGCCAAGGGAACCCTGATATTCACACCAGCACCCATCTCACCTTCTCCACACCTTCCTCCATCATATTTGGCATCTCTTTCACCCCACTCTACTTTTTTCCAAAACTGTGTTTTCTACAGGAGGCTCCTGTAGGAATTACAGAGAGCCAAAAATGTCTACAGAAAGGCAGTTTGAGGGACCAGGAGAGCTTCATGAGGAACTTATCATTGCTCTTACCACCTTCAAGCCTCCTAGCTATCATTTCCAAGCCTACATCACACCCCCCAAGCATCATTTCTTTTCCTATCCAAGGAAAACACAAAAAGAAACAGTTTTCGAATATGAAAAAAAACAAAAAAAAAGGAAAAAGGCACCAAAAACCTTACCTGAAGCTTACCTATTTTCCCTCCATCATGCATGACACCTCTAGCATTGTTCTCAAACTCCAAGCATAGGGAAAAGTTGAAGTTTCAAGGGGAGAAGCAGCTACAAGAGCTCCTGTAGGAATTCCTGTAGTAGCTGATCCCATAGAAGTCCAGCACCGATAGCAAAAGAATGCACATCTGCAGGTTGAAGAGGCACATGCAGCTCAGCTCTAGCAAAGGAAGAACCTGCAAAAACACACAACAACACATTATCCATAGAGACAGCATGCATAAATGGAAATGAAGGCATGCAGCAGAGAGAGCCACAACACCTCACAGCAAATACGCTCAGATCGCAGGTAAGTAACTAAATCACTCCTCTATTTGCATTTGTGTAATTAGGAGTCATACGAAGGTAATGAGATGGTTGAGATTGAACGAGGGAAAGGTGGCCAGTTAACTTGGCCACCTTCATCTAGTTGACTCCACTCATCCAAGATGTCACCCACACGTGCGCACAGTCAACTCAAGAAAATATGCCAAGGACAGGTAGTGGAGAAAGAGTAAACTTCGGTGCAATGATGAGGGATGATTACGAGGAGGGGCCATGATGACAAAGCAGGTGGGTACCAACGTACACCTTGCCAGCTTAGCACTCATAACCGAAAATATCCATAAAGGGTAATGAGCACTCCTCCCCACGTATTCTCACCACCTTTTCTTCATTTCCTCCTCATAACTCAGCTACAACAACCTTCTTGTGCCCCCACAGCCTTGTAACCACCATCCCCCATCGATTTCCTCCCTATCTTTTCTCTTGGCATTCTCTATAGGAGCACCTACAGGAAATCTACAGGAGGGACAACGGGCTTCTACAGGAGGGGCAGTGAGCCATTTTGAAGGGAGAAAACATAGTTTTTTGCATGAAATTCAGTCTAAAGAGGTAGGGTTCATGCATGCACCCTATTGAATATCAATATATGAAAGAAGTGGTCTCAATTTGAGGATAAAATCAGTCTTTAGGAGGGCAGAAAATACATTAAAAAAAAAAAAAAAAAAATTAAAAAAAAACACACAATCTCCTCTGTTTTTATTTTTCTCAAAAACTCTCTATCTCCACCTCCATATTTGTTTTTTTTTAAAGCACAGGCAGTATGACAGGAGGTTTTATGAGAAGGGAGCCCACTAACTCCACTAGACTACATGCACATCCTCAAGTAGTGGGCATATTCACAAGGGCAAACTAGATGACCTTCTTTGAGAAATTCTGAGGGTTTGATGAGGAGATTGCCCAAGAATTTTCTCTCTCTTTGGTCCCTCACACAAGAACACATGCCATTGTAACCATTATAGGCCTCTCCATCAAAATAACCCCAGAATTCATCAGTAGGGAAACTACCCTTCCTCTTGGGTTGACTTGGAGTAAAGATGAAAAACCCATGGGCCAGGCTGCCAAGAAGAAATTTTTCCAAAATAATGAAACCCCTGTGGAAGATAAAAATGGAATTAGAAGGGCTAGTATACCATATCCTTGGGATATGGTTAGCTACAAAATAATCAAATACATTTCTTGTGAGGGGAGGCACAGCATTGTCTATGGTTATCATTTCATTATCCTCCATGGCTTGAGGTATGGCATGGATACCCCAGCACCTCAAAAGCTCAGCATCCCTTATTTTCTCCTTCAATCCCTCATTGACTCTAGCACCAAGGTACAAGTAGGAAATTCAGGGCAGTTAGCTCACCATGGCTTAATCAAACTCCTAGTAGAGGAAGCCCTCCATACCTTTACACTCCCTATAGCATGGGAAGTTTTCCGAAATATGACAACTGAGGATGACATAAAAGCATTAACCTATGATGTCAGTCCTACTGGTAGTGAGGAGGAAGAACAGCAAGGAGGAGAAGGTGCAGCCAGTGGTGACACAGCAGAGCAAGAAAGGAGGGAGGAAGGAAAAGAAACAAAGGAGGGAAAAGTTGAAGAGACAGAAAAAGAGACAGAAGAAGGAGAAAAGGAGGCAGAGAAGGCAGAGCAAGGGGAAGAGTCCCCTGAGACTTTGGAAAGAGAGGCAACAGCTGCCCTCACTGCCCTCAGTACACCAGTCAAGCCAAAGTAGAAGAGAAAAAGATAGACCTCCATGTATTTCAGGGTAAGGAAGAGCACAAGAATTAAAACAGGCAAACCTCAACCCTCTTCAAAAGTTCCCATTACCATTGAAGATTCACCATCTGCCAAGGTGAAAGAGTCTCCTTCCAAGACACCTATCACATATGAAAGGGGGACTCCAAGATCTTCTACATGGAAGGGGAAGGCAGTACTACAGGACCCAAAACCAGACCTACAAGAGGCTGAGACAGTCCTATAGGAGACACTGTCTGAACTATAGGAGACCCAAAAGCTTTAGGAAAGGATAGAAGGACAACCAGAGGTGAAGGAGGAAGCAAAAGAGCTACAAGAACCTGACCCCCAACCTAGTCTTGCCTCCTATTACAATCTACTTGAGGGAGGCAGAATAATCCCACAAAAATTTTCAATCCCACTATTTTTCGAATTGGAGAAAGAAAGAGTGAGAAAACATAGGTGGATGCAGATAGCCAAATCCAAAGGGGTTGAGGATGTTGACCATATGGAAAACAAACTCAGGGAAATGGGCAGAGAATTGAGTGCTCTTAGAGACAAAGAAGCCATCATAAGAAGCCACCTAGAAAATGAGAATGAAATCCTAAGGAGGCAGCTGCAAGAGAAAGAGACTCAGCTGGCATACATGGCCAGCATATCCATGGAGGCATTACAATGCAGAACACCAGCCAAATCTTATGGCCTCTATCTGAAGGACCAATGGCTTCAATTCCAAATAAAGACTGGCACAAAGAGGCACAATGCCTTTCCAAGACCACAAACAATTCATGGACCTATCTGACCAAAGCACCTCGGAGGACAAAGCAAAAATGGCAGGGTTTTACCTACACAACATGGCGCTCACAGACATGAATGTGTGGGACCCCAATTCCAAGCTAGGGGACCTATAATTAATGGCCATGGCTTCATGGATGAACCATGAAGAATTTAGAGTAGCAGAAATAAAAAGATTGATGATAAAAGAGAAGAATGAGCCATTAATTATAAGAGTTGAGCCATCAGATCCTATGGCACTCATCAACACACACAACCTACTTTCTAATGACCCTCAGATTGCCCCTAAGTATCTAACCAATCAGGCACAAGCCATTTCACACTTTGAAGATATGCAAAGGCTACTTGGGGATGACTGTGTGCATGCATGCATGAGGAGATGGAACACCTTACCTCACAGTTTGCAGATTAGGGAATACCATTCCCCCATGAGGCTGAGAGAGGCATTGAAAAGAGTGCTAATTTACAAGCGCTCCATGTAAAGGTTGAAGGTCAACTGGATTGGCCTCAAACTGAGTCCCCCACTCCTATTAGGCATGCTGGAAGGCAGAAGAGAAGAAGAAGAGGAGGAGCAGTGGAAGCACATAGACAAAAAGACAGGATTTTATGGCACACATGAGCAGACCACATCAGAAGCTTGGGATGCTATGGAGGCCACCAAGGCCATAAAAGATGAGGAGAATGACAAAGTTGCTTAAAGGATGAGCAACACCTTCAGTAGGGGGGTGATGATGAGCCTCATAAATGGGTAATTATATGGGCTCATTTTACCTCCTAACCTAGTCAAATCAACCATTCTCTTAGCTTATTGTATGATTTTCTGATTATATTTATGCTTATAGAGTGAGTTGAGTTAGTTATGATGCCATGTGGTCTAACATGTATCTAATGAAAATTATTGATGGATTTCGAGGTCAAAGCCAAGGATCCAGTGGTAAAATGGTAGCAATAACTCGAAGTAGATAGAGGAGAGGACTTATAGGAGGGAATCCCCCTCATTTATTACTCCTCACTTCGAATTCCCCTTCATTCAGCTCGGAGTACAAGCAGTCGAATCATGCACTAGAAGGTAGCCAAGCAAGTGGAGGATGATTGAGAGTTATCTCAAGTTTTGGGAGCCAAGCCTCCCTCATTTTAAGAAAGCTATTGGTAGCTTCAAATTTATAAGTAGAAAGGCCTAGGGCCTCACTAGGATCAGATTTTTTTTGCTTATGTAAACACTGCTCAAATTTCAAGCCTATTATTTTGTGACAGTTTCATGTAAACTTGTTATTTTTTGATAATGAAGATGGAATCCTTTTTGAGCTAGCACTGAGTTACCTCATAGGGCTGAATCTCTTGGGTTAGGGCCCAATCCAAGTAGCCAAGCTTCTATTTACCTGTATTTGTATGTTTTACTTCACTTTGTAGATTGATTTGTTGTTAGATGTATTTCTTTTATGGTTAAGAATAGGTTGCTTTTGAGGATTTAGTAGTTTGGTTTCATTTGTGCTTTCTGTAGCAAGTTAAATCAGGGATCATAAAAGATTCAAAAGGCTAGTAATAGTGCCTTGGCCTCTCTTCCTCCCTCTGGGACCATGATTTGAGGCAAAGACCCTCTTGCTTCCCCCAAAAACATAGATTTTCCTCCTTCATAGGACTTCTAGTGTTTGCAGCTTTTTAGTAGGTTAATAGTCTAGTTTGCTTTGCTTCAGATCTTCTTTATCATGATTCACTTCTTGATTAGCAATAGTCCTCTTTCATGCTTTCCTTTCTTGCAGCATTTCTCAGCATTTCCTTTCATAGGTCATAGTTTAGATCATTTTAACGCAAAATTCTGTTTTTCCTAAATGCACTCATTTAATTGTTTTCTTGATCTTCTTAGTTAACTGTCAGTTCCTTTGCAGCAAATCTCTTCCATCAGTAGGCCATATTATAAGCAATCACACCCTCCATCTAATCCATGCCCTATAGATCTCCCAAACCTCACCTCCATTCTGCCTTAGTTTCCTGCATTTTTCATAGAACTTCTTCCTCTCTCCTTGAGCAAACCCAATCATCTTTCTCTCTCCTAGTGATTCATGGTAGACCTTAGGTTCCCTAACACCTCATTCCAACCTTCATCCACCTTTTCCACCCACTCTCACACCCTCAAAATAGCGGAAATTTCTCACGGCCTCCTCCTGTAGTTTCCCTGTTTTCCTCCTGTAGTTCCCCTGTGTCCTCTTGTAGTTTTTCCTGTAGACATTCTTTTGAGGGTCGAGTGTGGTAAAAGCCTCCAGAAGGCCACCTAAGACCTCATAGGACCCATTCACACCATCTCCCATCCTCTCAAGCTCCAAAACCACCCTTTAACTCCACCTGTTCACTGCTACACTCGCACACAATAAATTAGATGCATATCAAATTCACATAAAAATCCAAAAATATGGTTTTTTATCATTTACTTCCAGAAATAGCATGGTTAGATGTTTTTTTATTTCTTGAGTAGGTAATGGCATTGCTTTCATGGTTTTCATAGTGTTGTTGGCAAAAGTAGAATTATCTTGTTAATTAGGGTTTACTAGGTCTCGCCTTACATTCCAGTCTTTTTCCTTTCTGCAATTAGAATACTCTCTGTAGAGTAATCTTTCTTTCTTTCATCACACATAGAGATTCTTTTGAGATCTATAGAAGTTCGTTTGAGCTCCTAGTGAGCTTGCGCCAACTGACCAAGTGACAACCTGCAGTAAGAACTAGTAGTTGTGCATACAACATTGATGCTTCCAAGTTTGTTACAAACTATCGAGTTGATAAAAGTAAAGTTGGCAGCCTAGGAGTTGTAGCATTCTTGCTACAATACTAGCGCTCACCAAATGGTTCAAGCTTAGAGTAGGATTTTAAGTGTATTGGGTCATAGTAGTAGGAAGAGGCTCTGCAGCTGAGTGCACAGAGGCCTAGTAGAGTTCACAACTGAGTGCGTAGACCCCTGCAACTGAGTGCGAAGGGCGGTGTCGAGTCTATAATCGGGATTGAAGACTAATAAAGAGAAGTTGATTCTTATTTTGATGTATTTGCTGTGAATTATCTTCTTTATATTTGTATTAGTTTATGTATCGCATGCACTAATATGATTGTTGAATACGCTGTAATAACCATAAATCTTACACACGCAAGTTAAGTAATATGTTAATTAGCAAGGAACTTGGGTATTATACAGGTCGCACCCTAAGTAGGGTTGCGCGGAACCAACAACACGGGTTGCGAAGGACTAACAAGTGGGTGTAGCAACAAGTCAGACCGCGAACCTCCAAAAGCCCATCATACATCCCCAGGCTGTGGAAACCTGGTTCTAGCACCCTCCCACACTACTTTGGGTGAGACCTCTGTCCACGCTCCGCAGACTATTTCCGAAAGGGCCAGTAGTACCAAGATTTGCTTGGCTAAATCACCTTTGAACCTAGGTCAGGCCCATACAAGCCAACAGTTGGCTAGCTGTGAGAGCTAAGGTTTTGTATAATTCCTATGTATTTCCACCATGTATGATAATACAATAGTGTGGGGTTTCTAGCTGAGGCTTTCCCCAAAGTATTTTTCATGTGTATTGTGCCATTGATTCTTCTTCTTTTGGTTATATTGTTCATCTCGATCTTTAAGCTTCTACAAATTGATAGTAGAAGTAGGTTATAGTATTCTGCTTTGATTTATATTGCATTATCGGGTTAACCTATCATAGATTTTCTATATTCTTCAAATAATCCATATCTTTTGCATTAGTCTACAATGCCAATTGAGTGCCTTACCAAGGCTACGTAGCCTCCACCATCAATTTTTTTATGAGACAAGTTATCCGAGAGCTTTTTTGGGATGATGAAATCGTTTCCACAAGACATACATTTCAGAAGAGTAGCTCGGTAATGAGTCATGATAGATGTGTAGAGATTCAAAATAGATGTGAGGACTCAGCTTGTCATCTGACCCTCCTTCTAGCGCCAAATTGTTGACGGTGTTGGACCCACCAACATGCAAGGGGATCTCCCTAGTAAGAAGTCCCAATTAGACCTCAGATTGTTTGGTGTAGGAGTCCTAGCAGTGGGTCATAAAGCAATGCCTTGACCACGATTTCGCACAAAGGCAAGTAAGATAACTCTGTTGGTAGCAAGGGTGTGACTTCTACAGTGAGTCAAGGAAGGTGCATGAGAGGTTCTAACACATGAAGGTTGAGATGAGTGTGCCCCTTGGCAACCTGTAATAGTACTCAGCTAGAAAGGGAACACATGAGCGAAGATGCATGACAAGCTGGAAAGCAGATAAGTTGGCAATCCAAAGTGATGGTTAAACCAACAACACATCTGCAACAAGATTCATATAATTCCATACAAAACATTTCATACACAACTACGTAAGTTAAACAACATACATTGCTACAGCAACCAAAACAGTCCAACTACAATAACAATATATGCATGAAAACATGTTGGCTCTTATTATATAAAGAAGTGTAAGTTCCAATCATACAATACATCCATGTAAACCCGGTAGCCCCAACAGTGGAACGTTACAGCCACATCTGCCTGCTCCTCCAAAGAGATGTACTAGCTCTATGCAGTGGAGAAGCTAAGGCGCGTTACAATACTGTCCAAGCTCTCTCCAAGATAGTCTTATCGGAAGCTTTGCTGACCAAAAGCCTCTATAATGAGTTATGAGGGACTATTTATAGCAAAGGGTGGGGTGACCCTTGACATTCCCCTTTGTGACAGTTCAACTACCTTCATGACTCTTCACTTACTCTATGAATGTTACATCCAACTATTGGCACTTGACTTACACTTGACATGATGTTACATTACAGTGCACATGTACTCATGTGAGACAACATGGCTTGAGTAAGCTATGCAAGACATCACTAACACTCGGTTCGTTGTGATGATACCAACTCTTTGTAAGGCTTGTGATGGTGAAGGTGGTGATTTGATGCTAAGATTGGTCGTCCTTGATGGTGTGCATGCACCTCATGGTGACATCTTGCTAAAACGAACTCTTGCCTCCATTGCAACCGGTGCATTGGTTCGGCTCCTTCATCCAACTCGTTTGCTAACATGCGCATGGTCTTTTTGGGTGCAGCTGAACCGACAACACACTAATGCATAATGTCCATGCTAATCTTCAAGTGTGTACTAGTGGTCATGCGCATCAACTTGCCGAAGTACATGTTCAGCTCCAGTTGGACTTGCTTCTTGTCTCCACCTTGGTGAGTGTGCTGAATGGGTTGGATTGCATGTGTGTGCACAATGACATGCATGCTGCTAAATCTCTTGCATGTGATCAACAACACTGCTCACCATGTCTACTTCGTGCCAGCTGTTGGGATGGATCTTTAATTTGTATGGGTGTAGTTTCATCCGTGAGTGCATGTTGCACCCACTGTTGTTATTTTTCCTGCTGCAACTCATTCGTCTATCTGTGCAGCTTCATGTTCTTCCTTGATTTGTTGCTTTAGCACATGCAACTCCTTCTTTCTTTCATTCTCTGTCTTCCCGTGATCTTCATGTCACGTTGTCACCTCATAGCCTGAGTCTCCAAAGTTTCTTTCATCATTAGTGGATCTTCTTGATCTTGCAACTTTGTTCCACCTTTGTATTGTCAACAAACTTCCTCTTGCATTCATTGCATTCGTTGTATTCATTGTATTCGGTATGCTTCCTTCAGCTACTATTCATGATGCTTCTCTTTGTGATGTGTTGTTTTCATATCTTGATGTCCTTGTATACAAACAACTTGATATCTTTTTGAGTAGGCAAGCTCATAGACATTTGATCGACTGCATCTCTAAGTGTTCTTTGAACAGTATCTTCGAATCTACTATCTTGGAAACCATTGTACCTGCACTGTTGAAAGGTAGATGAACACCTGCAATACCTAGAGACATGGAAACACTCATGGTAAGCAATCTGTCAGTCGAAAACCAAAATTAACTTGAGAACTGACTTGCAACATACCTGTGTGACTGATCATGAAGGTTGCACAATTTCGTCCGAGAAGTCAGGAGACTGCTTGCCAAGACTGTGCAAGTCATAGTTTGGGCTGCTGGGAGACTGACTGATTGCTAGAACTAGGCAATGCACAGACTAGTCTGGCTACTGACTACTGGAATTGCACAATGCGCAATCTCAGCTGGCCATGGCTATAGGCTCAGTGACTGCATTGCGCAATTTTTTGGGCCAGTAGTCACTGTCCCTCAGAAATGCGCAAAACAGTCCTGGAGGACAATGAATGGCCATAAATACACCTAAGAGGAAGATAGATCCTTCCCTCTTAGGATTGCACAATGTTGTCTTTGTGAGGCAAAGTCTGGGCCAAGAATTCCCAGACTCGTCGATGGGCAACTGAAAGTGAATGTGAGTACGAATGCATGGTGACACTAAGTGTAAGAATAAGTGAATGATCATGCATGCAAACGGCGAATGACAGATTCAGAAAATAGAACAACATGCATGTGGGTGAGTCGAGTTGCCGAATCGGCAACCGTTTGTGAAAAATAGTTTCATGCATGCGATAGTAGTAAGATAGCAACGAAAACTAAAACAATGCTAGGACAAGCTAGTGTACATGTAGTAAACAATACTTACACAAGCGAAAACACAAAAAGCAATAGAAATGCAACACAAGGCATGGAAAGCAGGCTTACCCCAAAACAACTGAGTTGAACGTGCTGACTGCTCCTAGATGTGATGTGGGATGTCAGAGCTGCAAGGTTGATTTGAGGAATGAGCTCTGCAGCATCCATTTGATGAGTTTTGATAATATCGAGGTTGTGACGTGCATGCCACAAATCCAGGGAAAGCGACACTTGGTGGGAGGTTCCTGAAATGGACCTTGCATGTAACCTCTAACTACTAAACATAGATCCATGGAACAAGGGATGCCTTTGCATGTTGCCTTGGGAGAAGCAGCCCGTGCATGCAAGTCAGTTTTGCTTGGTCCCGGAGGGAACTAGTCAACTCAGCTGCACATGCATGAGACTGCTCGACTACTGGGAGCTGGGCTGGGAGCTAGGCTGGCTACCCAGGAGATTTGGGTAATTTCTCGACAGAGCAGCTGACTGCTACCCAGATTTGTGCAAATTCTGGGCTGAGCAACCCTGCTGGGGAAAATTGAGCAATTTTCCCTATGAGTGTTGATTTCCAGAATTCCGTAATTCTGGAGCCCAGCAGGCTGCCAGTCAGGACTGTGCAATTTCTAGAGGGAAAGCTAGTTGCTCTCCATAATTGCGCAATTTCTTGGGGGAGTTTCTCAACCTACAGTTGGACCAAGTCCAGGTGATCAGCTTGTGAGGGAAATGCATCGAGCTGTGATCGACAGGCTGCCTTTGTGCAAGAAAAACATTGAAGCTTGTGAACTTGATGAAGCAAGGCAAGCTGCTGTGAAAAGTTGGAAGGGAGGCTCCAAAATGAAGCTAAGGTAAACTTTTGGAGGGTGGTTGTAGCTGCTACAACACACGAATATAAACCTGGATCAAGGTCAAGGGAAACAACGAGTCACTTGAAATTTCAAAGAAAAGGTTTACCAACAACCTATTACATTGTTAAATTCCATCTGTAACCATGAGAGGAATAACAAGATTATGCCAAATAAAACCCCTTCTTAGCTATTATCTTCCATCATACAACAAAGGCACCATTTCTTAGATATTTGTTAGAGATTTCTAAACATAGGAAGAAGAGTTACGAACACAAAGGTTGATATGGAGAAGATTCAAGAGAGATGAAGCTTTTAGGGGAAAAAACCCTACAAATTGGGAGATGTGATCCAAATTGGACCCTTTCCAAAGAAATACACATTGTAAATTTTGTAATAAGTATTTAATTGTCTTTGGAAATTTTGAAAAAATGTTCATATTTCCCTTGGAAGTTGAAAAATATCATCATGTGTTTGGACTTCCAAAGGAAACCCATTAAAAATTAAGGTTTTATTTAATAGATCAATGAGGAATGGAGATGCACGGATAACTTAGGAGGGAAATAATCGAAACGAGAGATCAAATGGGGAAATATAGTTGAATATTAGTGGAAAATTGAATTAAGGAGCCTATCCATGATGAGTGAAGGTATCTCTAAGCAATGGCTGCCTACAACTTTCCTACTAGTAAGTAACAATATACTAAATAAACCCCCCAATCAACTTGGCTTTCCTCCTAGTTGGGTTTCCTGAAACATCTCAATTTATTTGTGTATTTTTTAGTGCTTTGTAGAGTATTCTAAGTGATATTGTTGTTATTTTTTTTGGTGTATTTTTATTTCTAGTTGCATACATGGTTATGACACAGAGTTCCTTCTTGTAATTTTCAATTTCACTTAGAAATCAAATTCCATTAGTATTTAATGAATGTCAATAGTTCTCCAATCTCTTTCACCAATTACATTCAAATATTAAATATCAATGACTACCATCTCATAAATGTTTCACTTATGTAAGAGATTTCCAAATTGGTTTGATTGAGTTTGGTGGACTAGTGGACATTTCTAACATTATTGGGCATTTTTCTTTTTTCCTTGGCCATTCCCTTTTCCACTGAGTAATTTTATTTATTTATTAATTATATTGGGTGGATTAGAGACTATTCTAATTTGTCTGGGATCCTAAATGCATTCCCTCAACCAAATCTAAAATAAAGTAAACTTGCTTTCCATGGTTCGCATTCAACTAGCCTAGACTTTGTTTCTTGTATTTCCAAACAAAACATTCAACCAATTAACAAATAATAAATGAAGAGGGATGATCTCAACTTATTTTTAATTGTAGATACCTCATTTAATTTTCTTCCATGGAGCATTCATGTTGGTGAAATGGAGTCATAGCCTACTATTTATAGACCAGATGGTGAGAATGCAAACTTGTGGAAATAATATGTAGACAATATATATCGAGTTCATGTTAGGTTATAGGCCTAATGAGGAAGGTGACCTAGCATGGTAGGGAAAAGAAAATTGAGAGAGTACACAACATGTTTGGGATATCAATGAACATTTTCATTTGATTTTCAAGAACCAAACAATTGGTGGAAGTTGATTTGGAAGCTCAAAATTATTTAAAAAACAACATGCATACCTTTGAGTGGCTACCCATTCAAAATAAGGCATTAAAATGGGAGGTCCTACAAAAAGGAAGTGAAGAAGGTCCAAGGATTCGTATAATATGCAAAGAGGATGAAGAAATGATATCTAATTCACTTATAGAGTGTATTTATGCACAACAAATTTAAAGAAAAATTGAGCTTTCACTAGGTGTTAAAAATGTTTAGGTAGGAGACATAGTGGAAGAAACCTTAAGAGGTTAGCTCAACAAAAAAAACCTAAAGGAGTCTAAATCCTTGCCTTATATGATCATTTGGGGCATCTGGTTAGCAAGAATTTCATTAATGTTTAGAAGAATTTCATTAATTTTTAGGAGAAATAAATTCTCGCCTAAATTCAATGTTTCTCATGGATTAGATCCATCTCTTCAAGTTGTAGCTTGTGTGTCAAACAAAAGAGACCAAGGCATATAGAGGATTTGGTGATGGATAAATCTCAAAATATGGAGTTTTTTATGGAGCTAGGCAAACGCCTCCAAAAATTTAGCAATGGATATGAATGATTATATCTCTTATTTATCGGCATTTCAAATTTTAATTAGCTAAAAAAAACTAATAACACCTATCCTTGAGTTCTTGGTTTGAAAATTTATCTTAAAAACTTAAACCCTTCCTTAAACGTATTCAAATAAATTTTAGAAATCTCCATTTAATTGTTACTTAGATAAAATGGCTAGTTGAATTGTCCATTATCACTTTCAAGTAGACCTAAGAATTAAAAATATAACAAATTCACTAATACTATTTTTTTTTTTAAAATATAAATTATTTACCAAAATAAGTTCAATAAGGAACGAAAGATCAAAGCTCGCTCAATAGGAACTAAAGGCACAATGATGGTGGAGGAAATCATTTTTTATATTTCAATATTTATATTATTGTTGATGAAGGGTGAAAAACTCTATTTCGTTTGTTCATTCTGATATTTAATTTATTTTATAATTATTCCCATATTTGTTTCTCATATAATTTTAATCGTTACATTGATTCATTGTTTTCTGAACTAATTCGGGTGAATCGAACCTAATTCGGGTTAGAGAGAAAGGCGGGCTATTACAGGAAAAAGCGTCACCCAACTTTCCTTCGGGTGCTTACTCTCGAATATACGAAACGAAATATTGACGCGTGTAAGGGAAAATTGGAGTGAGCGTGTAATGAAATCCCAAACATTGGACTATGCTACTAACTTTTCTTTTTCCTTACAATATTAAGGAAAAGAAGGAGAACTTTACCTGTCATTTGTCCTGATCGATCCACGAATAAGGGGGAGGCGGAGAGCGTCACGAGGACCGACCAATGCTGCGCCTGATTTTCGACACTTCGCTGGTATCCGATTGCAGAGGCAAGAAAGTTAGACGATATTGCTATTTCATTAACGTGCAGAGAGTTTAGGGCCCTCTCTTTTTCTGAAGTATATAAAGACAAGCAATGTAGCTTAGTCCGTAATGGTAAGTTTACATCATTCCAAATTTCGCTCTGAAACTGTTTTTATCGGTCCATGCAGAAGAAATATTGGAAGAAATGGTGTATACTTTTGAATAATGAAAAAAGTGACAAGAAACGACTGCTTTCCGACGCCGGTGGAAAATTCATGTTCGTGAGTTCGATCACTGACGCAGACGACGATTGGTTACAGTTAGTGGTAAAGCTTGAGGACTATTTTCCATGTTAAACAGCTGAAACGTTAAGCGCACGGTTTCTTCGGTTTCTCATTGAATTGAACCGAACATCAAACATATCTTACTGCTTTTCTTCCATTGAAGTTCACCTTTTCGTCATCATTTAATCTGAAAGAATATCGCTTCTTTGAAGAAATACACAATTTGCTTTTGTTCTTTCGTCATTTCGTAAAACAGTATAAAGCTTCATGTTTAGTGTCTGTCTGTTTGTCTATTGTGTTGTGTTCAAAGTGCGATGAAGTGCAATGCGTGCTGGCGAGAGCTTGAAGGACGAGCCATAGCAACGACTTGCGGCCACATTTTGTGTATCCTCTTCAACATTTCCATTATTCTGCTGCATTTAGTTTAGATCAGTCGGATGATTATTTGTGCTTTAATTCTGAAGATTGAAACAGGCACTGAAGATGCCGGTAGAATCTTAAGCACTGATTCATCATGTCCAATTTGCGACCAAATTTTGTCCAAAAGGTATGATGATTTTTTAATCAATTAAAAAATAGCACTGTAAAGCTTTAAATCTAGGTAGCTGAAGATCCATCGATGCTTGGAAGTTGATGCGCTCATATGTTGGCTAATGACAGCCTCATGAAGGCAGTTGACCTAAATCCGAATGATGAATGGATAAATGTGAGGAGTTCCGTCTTTTTAACCTTACTTTTTAATTCCTGTAATAAAAAGCCTGCGGAAAGTTTAAATCTGAGAGGTTATAAACCCTGCATCTGTATCTTCCTTGATCTGAAAAAAAACATGGAATAAATGGCCGGTGCTGTAAGTTAATTGTTGTTATTGTTATGTATGCAGATGGCCATGGCAGGCGTCGCCCCTCAAAACAGTATCCCGCGCATAGGATTTTTTTAATATTTAAATTATTTTTATTTCAGTATGTCTCCGGTTTCATTATATCATTGTCTTAATTTATATTTAGTCATGAAGAGTGCATACAAAGGAGTCGCGTTTTGGATGGGACAAAAGGATGTCGAGATGCAAGCCACGGTGAACAAAGTTTTGCAACAATACCGCCATAAGTGCGAGCAAATGCAAACAAAATTTACAGAAAAGCTTGAACAAGTTCACACGGCGTATCAAAAAGCCGTAAAAAGAATTCAAATGATGCAGCAAGAAGTCGAAAGCCTAAGCAAGGACAAAGAGGAACTTCAAGAAAAATACGCTGAGAAGTCCAGGTTAACAAGAAAATCTGAAAAGCATTAAAGACAAGAAAATATAACACATCTGCAAAAGCCTGTATAATTCATTTCATGATTTCCGTAAAACAGAAGCATAATGTCTTAAGATTCGATTTTTCAGGCAGAAAAGAAAGCTCGAAGAGATGTACGATACTTTGCGAAACGACTACGAGCAAACAAAGCGTTCGGCAATACAGCCTAGTTCTAGCTGTTTTATCCAGAGAACGACGGAAGACCTGTTCTCTGGTCCTAATAATTTGTTGGATGAACCCACGCACCGATCAAGACAAGGTTGGTTTAAATTTCGTATAAATTTCTTCTGTGCCGATTAATCCTTTAGTTGATGTTAAATCTTAAATCTGTATCTTAAAGAATGATGATATCTGTCAATGGTTCCCCAAAAAAACTTCAGATTATTTATTTATTGCAGATGCATCCGGTGGCTCGGATATTACACCTGTAACTCCAGGGCAACCAAGCGATTTCTGGGCCCCTCCCCAGAGAAGCAACAATAGCTCAATGAATGTTTTTGACATTGGAAATGGTGCTCAACAAACAAAAGCCGGAGGCGGCGGTGCGTCTGGCGCTGTCGGAAACAGGCCGCTCTCTACAACTTCGTTTGGAGCCTCAAAGCCATCGTTATTTACACCAGTTGGCAACAATCCTTCAACTGCTTTGAGGAATTTGATACTCTCGCCAATGAAGCGTCCTCCCATTTCTCGTCTTCGTCCACAAGGATTCACGTAATTATCCCTTCCTGAAAGGTCAATTTCTACTATTTTCTGTTTCCATTTTTTACCACCATGCCAATTTTTTCTAGCATATTTCTGTTCTTTATGACTGCGACAAATCGATAAATATTTTTGTTTCCAGATCTTAATTTGAGAGTGGAAAGGCTGCGCAGGATTCGATCTACAGACTTGTATAACGAAGAGAATGGCCGGATGCCTTAATTTCGGGAGGTGGATACGATTTGTCAAGAGAGCTTCACAGCTTTCTATAATAACTGAATGTTGATAGCAATAGAGATTAGTATGGTTTGGTTTAAGCATAGCATGTGACTTCACGGAGGCAAGATGAAACCTTTAATGGCAATGGCTCTTACAGGCTGCCGTGATCGAGTACAAAGTAGATTCAATTCTCAAATGTCTGAGAATTATATATTTCAAGATTGTTTTACTTCGTGAATAACTCTTGTTTCTTTCATTACGTGTTGAGCAAAATTATGTCCTTGTTTCTTTCTTCCCTGTGCAATTAACAATTTAGTTAGTAAAACCAATTTAGATGTGACGTATAATGCATTAGAATGGGAGAGTAACGGCGAAAGAATGAGAGCAGACGGGAAAGAACATACATGTTCTTGTTTCTTTAAAATGATAGCACAATAGATCTTGTTTGTAATGACTAATAAATCAGTCATATATTATTGACTGATAAATCAATCGTATATTAATAGCGATGAACACAATAAAAGTTATAAATTAAATTAATATTTATAATGAATCCACAAAGTAAATCTTTCCTTATTATCTTGCATGAATTTACTCTCTGAAAATCAACACTTCTTTGCCGGGAGAGCTACCGATCATGGTGGCATGACCTTATTATTATGTATATAATGTTCTGTAGTGTGAATGTCTTTTATGGATTTTAATGGAGAGAGGCTTTACATTCTCTCATGATCTTAGGTACTTTTGTGGAGAGGTACTATTGTGCGCACAAAGTTTGACGCAATTGAATTCTACCCGAGAAAGGCATGAGGTAAGGAAATGCTCAATTTGAGAAAATATGGGGAAATTTGATATTAAGTGTATGCATAATATAATTGTAGTGCAAAGAGGAGTTAATAATTTGTATGTGTTATTTTTTCAATTACTAGTTTACAATTTTTTATTTTTTTTCTTTTATTTGGAATTTGATTTTTTGTTTTTAGGTTAAGATTCTTTGAATTATTATTATAATTAGTTCTTTTGATTTTCTATAAGTTATTTGGAATTTGATTTTTTGTTTTTATGTTAAGTTATTTGGAATTTGATTTTTTGTTTTTATGTTAAGATTCTTTAAATAATTAGTTTTTTTTTATTTTCTATAAGTTTTTGGATGGTTGAAGTTATTGTTTTTTTTTAAATTTGTGTATTTCTCAATTTTCTATTTTTATTTAATTTATTTATTTATTTATTTATTACTATTATATTTTTTATTTTTTATTTTTTTAATTTGTATTATTCATTGGTTTTGTTTTTTATTTCTTTTATTTTCTCCATAATTTTAGCATTTCATCTTTTTATTTTTTATATACTTTCTAATTTTATTTCATTTTATTTTGATTTTATAACTTTTCAAAAAAATAAAAAATTTTGATTTTTGACTTCATAAATTTGTTTTTCCTTGTTTTCTCTGAACCATCTAACCTATATATATATATATATATATATATATATATATATATAGTTAAGCATCTACACACACATATATATATAGTTATTGTTACATCATATACTCCACCTTTGCCATGAGGATGAACCACAGTAGAGGGTTCAAAACTTTGGCTCCAAGAAATTTTTCGATGTTATCTCTCCGTAAAATTCTAAACATTATGGATGACAGAAGTATATATTTTATTTATTATAATATGAGGTGTAGAGTAATTGATTTGTGTGTGATTTAGTTTTTTTCTTCAAGTTATAGATCTAAATATCATAGAGTAAAGTTAAAGATGAGAGTCACTTTTTGGGAAATTAAACTATGTTAAGGAGCGTCTAAACTCTACCAAATTTTATATAATCTTGGTGGCAGATCACAATCACAATCCTAATGATAACATCCCACTTATAAGCATATCACAATTTTAGTGATAACAATTCATTAATAAACATATAATTTTTCTATCCAACGTTAAAATTAACCTTAACATAAACTCAAACCAGTAAAAAAATAAATAAATCTTAATTATTCATAATAAAAAAACTAAAATATTCCTTTTGTAAAAATCACAAAAAACTTTATACTAAGCTCATGCGTATACGGAAACCACATAAAAGTATTACACATAAGTGGACCACATAAGAGGAGTACGCATCAAACCTATTCATTATAGTGAGTTGGCCACTTCATTGCACCATTATAGCTTTATTATATTATAATAGATATATGTAAGGAAGATCCACATAAAAGTATTACACATCATCAAACTTGTTCATTAGGGTGAGTTGGCCACTTCATTGCACCATTACGGCTTTATTATATTATAATAGATATATGTAAGGAAGATCCACGTGAGAGAAAGTCGGTGCTTAGCATATTGTTGTTTAATTAGGTATTATTCTATGTTAATATTTTATTTTAGAGAAGATATTTAAAAATAATAATTTTGTTTTTCTATTTAATAAAAAAATTATAAAATAGATAAAAATAATATAGTGGGAAATTAATTAATTATATATATATATATATTTGAATAAGAAGAAGTCTTTCCTTTTTTATTAACAAAGTTATATCTATATATATATATATAAAATAATGTAAACAATTAACTAATATGGTTTTCAAAAAATATATTTGTGTTGAAGTTTGGCTAAAATCTTTAAGTAGTGTTAGACACGATTTTTGAGTGGATAAAATATTTAGAATGACCTAATAGCAATTTTCTCCATTTCAAATTATTTTTCAAAATAGCTACATACTCAAATTAGGTAAAATCTGAATAAGGCCTAGGAGAAAAACGATCCCAAAGAAGGTTCTTTAGTGTTTTCAATATTGGATTCACAATTATACTAAGAGGTGGGGTGAATCATTATAATAACATTTTTTATTTATTTAAACATTCAAACATCATAAAACATTAATCTCATAAACTGAACAAGTAACACAAGATATACGTGGAAACCCTTACAGGAGAAAACCACAACTTCTTTATATGAAAATTTTTGTAAGCACCAACCTACAGGATTCACCATATCTCGTTTGCTTCTTTGTAGGAACGGACCTACAGGAGACACCAATCTCCTTTGCTCCTTTATAGGAACCATCCTACAAAAGACACCAATCCCTTTTGCTCCTTTATATGCACCACCCTACAGGAGACACTAATCCTCTCTGCTACTTTGTAGGCACCAACCTACAAGAGACAACAATCTGCACTGCTCCAAATATTCGTAGGCACCAACTTAATTCATTGAGTCTACTTGATTCTTTACAATGTTTGTTAGTTTCTTCTACTTTCACCAAGTCTTCTTACTACGTATGCCTTCACTGGGTGTACTAGTTGCTTCTACCTTCACCATGTCTAGTTGTTGTTTCTTCCTTCACTAGTTCTACTTCTCCCTAAACTTGTTATCATTTGTTTTGATCTATGTGGATATTGGTGGCCACCCACCTATTCCACTTGGACCCCCATCGTTGTTTCTTTTCAGTTTCCTTAATTATAACACAACTTACTATTTTTGACAGTTTTTCAAGTCCTAAACTTCCAAAGCCATTTTGAGGGACTACAAGACGTTTTTAGGGAAAACAGAGAGAGCAAAAAAGCCTACAATCAAGTTTTCTCATTTGTTTTTGGCTTCCTCTTCGAGATATTCGAAACGAGGTATTATGATAGTATGCCAAAGTTACAACACCAAGAAGTTGATGTACCAATTTACCCAAACGAGTCCCATAGTTTTGGTGTTTCATCTCCTAGGGTTAGGTTTTTGGATGTTTAGGGTTTTCCATTGTTTCTCAATAATAATAGGTCTTTGAGCCTCATTGTAACACAGTTAAGAGGCATGAAGCCACCACATCTCTACTTAGAGATAAACTACCATCGCCTGATCTAATTTATTTCCATTTGTGTATGTAATCATATTTCAGTTCTTTGACATTAATGAAATGAAGTTTTATTTCTGCTACATCGTGTTTATGTGTATATATACATATTTTGTTGCGTTCTTGCATAAGTCTGGATCAGAGCGGTATGTTATTTCACTGTTTTTCTTTGCATGCCCCCAATGATGTCATGGTATAAGGAGTTAGGGCTCAAACTGGTTGAACCTTTGCAAGACCAACCTCTCAAACCCTGATGGCCTCCCATGGTGGAAGAAAAGAAAGATAATGGGGTAGGAAATCCTTTAAAAATATTTCTCGAGGAAGCCCTCTAGCAACAAAGTAATGCAATGATGGACAACTTTGCCTAGATCCTTCGAAGACTACTCACATGTGATGCATCTTCATCCAGCAGCCACTCTGGAAATTCCAGCAAGTTAACTTTGACATTCCTATATTTGAAGGTAAGGTAGATGAAGACGTCGTAGATAGATGGTTAAATATGATGGAAGGATATTTTTTAGTTCACAACCTTTCCAATCAGGAAAATATTACTTTTTCACTCCTTAAAGCCACCCTACATGTTAAGGACTAGTGGGAAACCTACTGTGAACAAAAGGACGAGAGGGAATCCTCACTATTTTCAACCACATCCACTTGGAATTCTTTCTAAGACACCATCAAGGAACAATATTACCCTGTCGGGAGCTATGAAGATAAATACATAAAGTGTACCATGTGGTGGTAGGGAAGGGACCAAGATCTATCGTAGTTCACAAATGTTTTACATACCCTTTGCACAAAGTTGGGTATCAAGGATTCTAAGCAGCATTTGGTAGTCAAGTATTGCGACTGTCTACATAAGCACATCCAGGACAAGATGGAGTTCCTGGACATCTCCTCCCTTGGCACCACCTATCAATACGCTATTAAGATTGAGCATAAATTTAAACAGAAGAAGTGAGACTTTGGATCTGTGAATTCGAAGCAAGGGAAAGGCGATCCCAAACCACATAAAAAAGGATAAAGCCAAGGCGGGGTGACCTAGGACAATAGTCGAAACTGCAAGCAAAGAAAAACACCATGAAGACAAAGAAGGACACAGGAAAATGGTGTGAGTTCCATAAGAGCCCCACTCACAAAAAAAGCGACTCCTAACCCAAGACATCACTAGTGGCCAACTTGAAGGTTTTCGAATGAGATGCATGTTCCCACTCTGAGTCATAAACTGACAAGGGGAATGAAAAAGGGAAGCATATTATCAATGAGGAGCCTAGTGCCACCGTTTCCACTACTAAGATATAGAAGGATGAACCCGAAGATCTAGAGGAGGGGGAGCGACTCTTCCACTCACAAATATCGCTGAAGGGTTCTCCGTTGCAGTTCATTGTCAACAACGAGGGCCAAAAGAACCTCATTTCCGTAAAGGTCGTGAAGCGATTGGGCCTACCAACCACACCACACCCATAGTCATACACCATCGGGAGGCTTCACCAAGGGCGAGATCTCTACGTCAACCAACAATGTCACCTTCCCTACAGCATCAAGCCCTTCACAAATGAGGTATTATGTGATGTTTCTCCTCTTGAAGTTTTTGATTTTTTATTAGGCCAACCATACTTGTGGAAGTGGCATGTTGTGTATGAGTCTAGGCCTCGCACTATTGTTATAACTTTGGACCGTAAGTTGTACAGGATACCAGAGACAGCACCGCCTATCGTTATTTCTTTGATCACTATAAAGCAATGCAGTAAGATCATTTCCTAGAATAGGAAATTTTTTTTCCTTATGATTCGCCCTTAGGGAAAGAAGAAGATTGTGGCCGCGACCTCCAAGAAAGGCTCCTATACACGACAACAACAGATGGACAAGGTTGTAGAGGAGTATAAGGACATCTTCACCTCATCCATAGGGGTACCTCTACACTTTCAAGTCAAGCACTCCATCGATCTGACCCCAGGAGCACCGCAACCCAATGGACCGATCTATTGACACTTTGTTTCCAGGAATGATGAAATCAAGAGGAAGATTCAAGAGTTGTTGTAGAAAGGGAACATCGCTCCCAGTTCATAACACTGTGGGAGCCCGATCATGTTGGTACAGAAGAAGGATGGGACCTGGAGACTTTGTACTAACTATCGGGCGGTGAACAAGATCTTTGTATGAAATATGTATCCAATCCCATGGATTGATGACCTTCTAGACTAGCTCAAGGGGGGCAAATATTTCAGTAAGATTGACTTGAAGATTGGTTATCACCAAGTACCGATCAAACCCTCAAATTTGTTGAATACCGCCTTTAAATATAAGGAGGGACTTTTCAAATGGTTAGTCATGCCTTTCGGGTTGACGAATGCCACCACAACCTTCATGAGGCTGATGGACGACATCTTGCGACCCTTCACCAACTCATTCATGGTGGTTTATTTGGATGAAATTTTGATCTTCAACCATATTTGGGAAGAACACTTCCACCATATTCAACAAGTCCTTCAGATCCTGTGGCAACATAAGTTGTGTGCCAATTTGGAGAAATACACTTTTGGTATGATCCAGGTTCAATATATGGGGTACATCATTGATGAGTGGGGTGTTCATTTGGACCCATCAAAGATACAACTCATTTGGGATTGGCCAACCCCAACCACTCTAACAGAGATCCACAGTTTTATGGGTCTTACCAACTTCTACCGCAAGTTCATGTTGGGGTTCTCTTATATCACTTGGCCTTTGAGTCAAGTCACCAAGGGAGGAGAGAAAGAAAAGTTCTTTTAGTATGAACCCCAATAGAAGGCATTTTTCGATTTGAAGCATCACATATTCTCTACACCAGTGCACACATTACCATACTTGCATCAACCATTTGAGATTGAGATAGATGCCTCTAACTATGCTATTGGTGTAGTTCTTACTTAGCAAGGGAATCCAATGGCATATCAAATTGAGACATTTTCAGACACATTTTGAAATTATTCCACCTATGAAAAAGAGATGTATTCCATTGTGCAGGCCTACCGACAATGGAAGCATTACATTCTGGGGAAGGAAACGGTCGTCCACATAGACCATCGACCCCTACAATTCATACAGACACAAGGGAAGTTGCACAACTATCGCCATAAAAAATAGTCCACATACCTGAAACACTTCCATTTGAACATTAAGTACACAAAGGGAAACACAGATAATGTTCCATACTTCCTCAACTGACCACTAGTCATTATGGTGAGCACGATATTGTAGGGTGGCCGCATCTTTACAAGAGCGATCAAGAATTCGGCAACACATACAAGATGCTCCGAGAAGGTAAGAAAGTTCCAAATTTTCACCTCCAGGATGCACTGTTATGCCACCTGGGACACCTCTGTGTTCCTTCAAGAGAATGTGCCAAGATGATTTGGGAGGCACACTATAGTCGAGTCACTAGACATTTTGGGGTAGAGAAAATAGTGGTAGTGTTACAGAATTATTTTCATCAGTCGAACCTTCGACATGATGTTGGGAAGTACATCAGATCTTGCACTATCTACACCATTGCCAAAATGACCATTAAGAAGCAAGGCATATATATTCCTTTGCCTACTCCTAGTCGACCTTGGGAATCCATCTCCATGGATTACATGTTGGGCCTTCCTTCTACTAAGCATGGAAACAACTTCTTTTTCGTGGTCGTCGACAAATTCTCTAAGATGGCCATTCTGGCGGCCTACAAGAAGAGTATCATAGCAGAAGCCACTACTAACCTCTTCTTTGAATGAGTGTGGGTACATTATGGGATCCCACAGTCCATTATCTCAGATCGGGATAGCAAGTTCCTAAGTACATTCTCATCTTGTCTCTAGTCGATATTGGATACCAAGCTCACTAAGGCCATGACTTTCCACCCTCAAACTGATGGCCAAACAGACTTCGTCAATTGGATGATCCTACACATTCTGCGTATGTATAACTCGAAGCATCCATGCACATGGGATGAAATCCTCCCCTATGTCCAGCTCAACTACAATAAAACTCTCCATAGCTCAACTAGTCACAACCCCTTTTAGGTGGGATCGGGACTCCAGCCTTTATGTCCCATTGATGTGTCCATACTATTTTCAGCTACTCATATAGATTTGAGTCATGTTTGGTGCGAAGATAACAAGGCTAACAAAGGAAATGAGTGCATTCAACACATCTGCCTTCAAGTCCATGACATATTTGACATGTCCAATGCTAAGTACAAGAAGCATTATGATCAGCATTGGATGCCACAAAAGTTCTAGGTGAGCGACAAAGTTTGGCTACATTTGCAGAAGGAGCACCTCATTGGGCCCCATCGCAAGTTTTCCCCCTCTAATATGGGCCTTACACCATCACTAAGGCTGTAGGGGACAATTATTTTGAGCTAATAATTCCACCATTCCTTGGCCTGCACCCAGTGTTCAATATGGACCTCCTTCGACCATACTTTCCACCATTACTGGACACATCAGAGATTACAAAAAAATTCACACTAACAGAGTTAAACCTAGACTACATGGGATAGGCCACAATTGATCAAATCATGGACAAGAAGATCAGGAACACTCGCCAATAGAAGATCCAACTGTATCAGGTTGTCAAAACTGGCCAACTCTTGCACCAAGGCAAGTGGCTCACTAAGGACCAAGTTCAGTAGAAGTTCCCCAATCTCATGGAGGCACTCAAAGAAATGGGGACCATTGCTTCCTAAGGGGGTAGGACTGATCTAGGCAGACATTGGTGGCCACCCGCATATTCCAATTGAACCCCCACCGTTGTTTCTTTCAGTTTCCTTAATTGTATCACAACTTACTATTTTTGGTAGTTTTTCGAGTCCTAAACTTTCAGAGCCCGTTTTGAGGGACTAAAAGACCTTTTTAAGGAAAACAGAGTGACAAGAAAAGACTGATATTGGTCTAGTTATTTGTTTTTTGCCTCTTCTTCAAGATCTTTGAAATGAGGTATTATGATAGCCAAACGGAGATCATATGCCAAAGTTACAACACCAGGAAATTGATGTACCAATTTACCCAAACGAGACCCATAGTTTTGGCGCTTCATCTCCTAGGGTTAGGTTTGTGGATTTTTAGGGTTTTCCATTACTTCTCAATAATAAATAGGCCTTTGAGCCTCATTGTAACACAGTTCATAGGCATGTAGCCGCCACATCTCTTCTCAAAGATAAGTTGTCATTGCCCGAGCTAGTTTATTTCCATTTCTATATGTAAGCATATTTCAATTCTTTGACATTAATTAAATGAAGTTTTATTTCTATTGTATCTTTGTGTTTTGTTGTGTTCCTGCATAAGTCTGGATTATTGGTATCAGAGCAATCTTCTCTTTCTATGTTTTTCTTTGCATGTCCCTAATGAGGTCAGTGTATAAGGAGTTAGGGCTCGAACTGGTTGAACCATTGCAAGACCAGCCTCACAAACCTAAATGGCTTACCATGGCAGAAGAAAAGAAAGATGAGGGGGCAGAATATCCTTTCAAAATATTTCTCGAGGAAGCCCTCGAGCGACAAAGGAATGCAATGATGGATAACTTTTCCTAGATCTTTCAGTGACTACCCATAGGCGACGCACCTTCATCCAGCAGCCACTCCTTTTAAGGTACAAGTTAACTTTGACATTCCCATATTTGAAGGTCGGATAGATGTAGATGTCATAGATAGATGGTTAAATATGTTGGAAGGATATTTTTTAGTTCATGACTTTTCCAATTGGGAAAATATTACTTTTGCACTCCAAAAAGTTGCCCCACATGTTAAGGACTGGTGGGAAACTTGATGTGAACAAAAGGATGAGAGGGATTCCTCACTGTTTTCAGTTGCACCCACTTGGAATTATTTCTAAGACGCCATCAACGAACAATATTACCCTGTCGAGAGCTATGAAGATAAATACATAGAGTGGACCATGTTGTCGCAGGCAAGGGACCAAGATGTGTCAGAGTTCAAAAATGTTTTCCATACCCTTCGCACGAAGCTGAGTATCAAGGATTCTGAGTGACATTTGGTACTCAAGTATTTCCATTGTCTACACAAGTACATCCAGGACGAGATGGAGTTCCTATACGTCACCTTGCTTTGCACAACTTATCAATACATTGTCAATATCGAGTAGAAATTTAAACAAACTAAGAGAGACTTTGGATCTAAGAATTTGAAGCAAGGGAAAGGTGACCCCAAACCATAGAACAAAGGATAAAGCCAAGGCGGGGTGACCCAAGACAAACCACCAAAGCCACAAGCAAAGAAAAATACCATGAAGACAAACAAGGACACAGGGAAATGGTGTGAGTTCCATAACAGCCCCACTCACAACAAAAGTGAGTGTTGAGCCATGCAGTCACTGGTCCCCGAGATGAAGGCTTCTGAATCAGATGCATCTTCTGACTCTGAGTCAAAAACTAACAAGGAGAATGACAAAGGGAAGTAGATTATTGATGCAGAGCCTAGTGCCACCCTTGTCACCACCAAGATTTAGAAGGATGGTCCTAAAGATCCATAATAGGGGGAGTGTCTCTTCCATTCATAGATGTGGGTGAAGGGTTCTTTGCTACAGTTCATTGTTGATAGTAGGAGCCAAAAGAACCTCATTTTAGCATAGGTCGTGTAGAAGTTGGTCCTACCTACCACACCATACCCGCAGTCGTACACCATCGGGTGGCTTCACTAAGGGCGAGATCTCTGCATCAACCAATAGTGTCGCCTTCCCTACATCATCAAGCCCTTCATAGATGAGGTATTGTGTGATGTTTCTCATATTGAAGTTTGTGTGATGTGGCTCAACTAGTCACAACCCCTTTCAGGTGCGTTTGGGATTCTAGCCACTCTATCCCATTGATGTGGCCATACCATTTGCAGCTACTTAGGAAGATTTGGCTCATGTCCATTTGTTGTAGCGGCTACAACCACCCTCCAAAATTTCTCCTTAGCACATTTTGGAGCCTCCCTACCAACCTTTCACAGCACCTTGTATTGCTTCATCAAGTACATAAGCTTTAGTGTTTTTCATTCACAAAGGCAGCATGTTGATCACAGCATGATGCATTCTCCTCACAAGTTGTTAACCCGGACTTGGTCCAGCTGCAAGCTGAGTAGCTTCTCCAAGAAAATTGCCCATTTATGGAGGGAAACCAACCTTCCCTCCATAAATTGCGCAATTTTGTCTTGCAGCCTACTAGGCTCCAGAATTGCGCAATTCTGCCAGCCAACACTCCCAGTAGGAATTGCGCAAATTTCCCCAGCAGGGCTACTCAACCCAGAATTTGGGCAAATCTGGGCAGCAGCCAGCTACTCTGCCCAAAAATTGCACAAACCTCCTGGGCAGTCAGCCTAGCTCCTAGCCAAAAATGAACATTTTTCTCAAGAAGTTGAGCCACTACTTGCATGAGCAGTCTAGTTGACCAATTCCACCTGGAACCAAGGAAACTTAATTTGCATGCATGCATGATTTTCTTTTCCTGGAATAGAAAAAGGCAGCATGCAAAGGAATCCCATGTTTCAAGGATCTATTTTTAGCAGTTGGAGGTTACATGCAAGGATCATTTCAGAAACCTCCCACCAATTGTCGCTTTCCCTAGATTTGTGGCATGCATGTCACAACCTCGATATTATCAAAACTCATCAACTAGATTCCATAGAGCTCATTCCTCACATCAACCTTTTAGCTCTGACATCCCACGTCACATCTAGGAGTTGTCAACACATTCATCTCAATTATTTTAGGGTAAGTCGCTTTCCATGACTTGTGTTGCATTTTTGTCTTTTTTTGTGTTTTCTCTTGTATGAGTATTGTTTGCTTGTTTTCTTTGAATGCTTGCTATTATTTACATGTATATTAGCTTTTCCTAGCACACTCAATTTTCGTTTCTATCTCATTGTTGTCACATGCATGAAACTGTTTTTCACGAACGATCTTCGATTTAACGACTCACTTCACCCACATGCATGTTGATCTATTTATTGAATCTTTCATTAATGTTTGCATGCACTGTCAATCACTTCTACTTTCACTAAGTTTTTCCATGCATCCAATGTCATATTTTATTTAAGTTGTCTGTTGGCGAGTGAGACCAATCTTGGTTTGGACTCTGCCTTCACTGAGACAGCATTGCATAATCTGGGGAAGGAAGGCAGAGTAGAAATGTGCATTTATGCCCAGGCACTGTCCTCTAGGACTTTTTTGCACATTTATGCCCAGGCACTGTCCTCTAGGACTGTTTGGCACATATATGCCCAGGCACTATCCTCTAGGACTATTTTGCACATCTCTGAGGGACAGTGACTGCTGGCCCAGAAAATTGCACAATGCAGTCACTGAACCTGTAGCCATTGCCAGCTGAGATTGCGAATTACACAATTCCAACGGTCAGCAGCAAGACTGGATTGTGCATTGCACAGTTCTAGCAGTCAACCAGTCTCCCAACAGCCCAGACTGTGCCTTTCGCAGTCTTGACAGTTAGTCTCCTGACCTCCCAGTTGAAATTGCGCAACCTTCATGATCAGTCGCACAGGTATTGCAAGTATTCATCTACCTCTCAGCAGTGCAGGTACAATGGTTTCCAAGAGGGCAGAGTCGAAGACACCGTTCAGAGCACACCTAGAGATGCAGTCGATCAAATGTCTATGAGCTTGCCTACTCACGAAGATATCAAGTTGTTCGTAGACAAGAACATCAAGATATCACAGCGAGTAGCATCATGAACAGCAGTTGATGACAACATACCGAATGCAACGGATGCAGCGAACGCAGCGAATGCAGCAAACGCAGCGAATGTAGTGAACACAACGAATGCAGTGAACACAATGAATGCAACGAATACAACGAACACAGCAAATGCAGTGAATGAAAGAGGAAGGTTGTTGACAACACAGAAGCGGAACAAAGTTGCAAGATCAAGCAGATCCACCGATGATGAAAGAAACTTTTGAGACTTAGGCCATGAGGTGATGGCGCGACATGAAGATCGCACGAAGACAGAGAATGGAACAAAGAAGGAGTTGCATGTGCTGAAGAAGCAACTCAAGGAAGAACATGAAGTTGCACAAACAAACGAATGAGTTGCAGCAGGAACAAGAATAGTAGTGGGTGCGACACGCACTCATGAATGAAATTGCACCGGTACAAGTTAAAGATCCATCCCAGCAGCTGGCACGGAGCAAACATGGTGAGTAGTTTTGTTGATTGCATGCAAGGGATTCAGCAGCATGCATTTCATTGTGCACACGCATGCAATCCAACCCATTCAACACACTCACCAAAGCAAAGACAAGAAGCAAGTCCAACTAGAGTTGAACATGTACTTTGGCAATTTGATGCACATGACCACCAGCACACACTTGAAGATCAACATGGGCAATATGCGTCAGTGTGTTGTCGATTCAGTCGCACCCAAAAATACCATGTGTATGTTAGCAGACGAGTTAGGTGAAGGAGCCGAACCAATGCACCGGTTGCAATGGAGGCAGAAGTTTTCTTCAACAAGATGTCACCATGAAGTGCACGCACACCATCACGATTGACCAAGCTTGGCCTAAACTCACCACCTTCACCATCACAAGCATGCCAAAGAGTTGGTCTCATCACAGCAAACCAAGTGTCGGTGATGTCTTGCATGGTTCGCTCAAGCCATGTTGTCTCACATGAGTACATGTGCATTGTAATGTAACGTCATGTCAAGTGTAAGTCAAGTGTCAATAGTTGGATGTAACATTCATAGAGTAGATGGAGAGTCATGAGGGTAGATGAACTATCACAAAGGGGAATTTCAAGGGTCACCCCACCCTTTGCTATAAATAGTCCCTCATAACTCATTGTATAGGTTTTTGCTCAGCCAAGCTTCTGATAAGACTATCTTGGAGATAGCTTGGACAATATTGTAACGCGCCTTGGCTTCTCCACTACACAGAGCTAGTTCATATATTTGGAGGAGCAGGCGGATGTGGTTGTAACATTCCACTATTGGGGATAGCAGGTTTACATGGATGTATTGTATGATTGAGACTTACACTTCTTTATATAATAAGAGCCAACACATTTTCATGCATATGTTATTATTGTAGTTGGATTGTTTCGATTGCATAGCAATGTATGTTGTTTAACTTACGTAGTTGTGTATGAACTGCTTTGTATGCAATTATATGAATCTTGTTGCAGATGTGCTATTGGTTTAACCATCACTTTGGATTGTCGGCTAACCTGCTTTCCAGCTTGTCATGCATCTTCACTCGTGTGTTCCCTTCCCAGCTGAGTACTGTTACAGGTTACCAAGGGGCCCACTCATCTCAACCCCCATGTGTTAGAACCTCCCATACACCTTCCTTGATTCACTACAGTGGTCACACCCTTGTTACCAAAAGAGTTATCTTACTTGCATCTGTGTGACATCACGATCAAGGCATTGCTTACAACCAACTGTTGGGACTCCTACACCAAACGGTCTAAGGTCTAATTGGGACTTCTTATTGGGGATATCCCATTGACATGTTGGAGGGTCTAGTACCGTCAACATTTATGGTGCTAGAAGGAGAGCCAGATGACAAGTTGTTTCCTCTCAACCGGTTTTGAACCTTTGCAGACCTTTCATGGATTCTTGCACTCTTCTCCCTCCGTGATGTTTTTCGAATCGTGAAGATGTCTCCATCACAGGGGAGTTTTTCGATCTCTTGTCCACTTACATGTATGATGGTGAAGGCAAAGTGGCCTGGCCTGAGTACTTACATGACTTTATTTCCATGCTTCATGAGGAAGATGGGTTTTTTGACAAACAAGCCAGCTTTCTTCTTGCACACACACTTCGTGAATCTCCACGTTGATGGCTAATCAGCCTACCGGTTGATAGCGTGCACTCACTTGACAACTTCTGTGATCTTATTAAAGACACTTTCTATCATTTTGATCCAGAGCATCTTGACCAAAAATTGTTACAGCAATGGAAGGCTCCACATGAATCAGTTATTGATTTTTGGCAGCACTTCCATGACTTGCAATTTCAAGCTCCGAGGAGCCAGATGAAATTTTCCTATCTTTGGGACCGGTTTGAGTATTTCCTTAATAAATATTCCTATCCCAAGAAGAAGCTTGAGATCAAGCCTCGCTTAACATTCTTCACTGATGGAGTTGCGCAATCTCATGTGGATGCAATCACTGTCTCGACTAACTATCCGCCTTCCTCTCATTCAACAGCTCCACCACTGTCGAGTGATGTTGAGGATCATGCTCACACACTTGTTCACCTTTCACATCCTCCCAACATCACTTCACTCAATTTTCACACAGATTGGGTTGTGAGTCCTTTGAGTTCTCATATGCACTATGTTCTACGACCTCCATCTTCACTGTCGAGTGTTCCTCTAGATGAAACTGCCTTGTGTTCATCAATTCTGGACTCTTCACTTGTTGTGAACGAGGAACAACCCATTGACGGAGTTGGTGTTGCACAACCAACATGCGCTGCCATTCATGAAGGGTATGAGTGGGAGCTTGAGCATCAATGCTTGGCGAAGGAGGACTCCCTCCCATCTGATCCCCCTCTGTTATTTCCTAACATCTAACCATCCATGATTTCACATGTGTGTCTTCATCCACAGATGCACCCAGTGTTGATCACTTGCAGGACTCACCGGATGTTGATCCATCATTTGATAATGGAGAGGATAAGCTATCCATTGAAAATCCACTTGATCTTTCATCTGTCTTTTCTAGAAACATAGAGGATGAGTTTGTTCACTTTTCATCTACCCCTCTATTTGATTCATCTGATCATGACGATGCCAATGAATTCATTGATTTTTCTAATCATGGAGGTTGTGATCCATTTGTTTCTGTATTTGATCACGATAATGACTCTATCGTTGTTGTTCTTTCGAAGCCACCGGTTTATGATGATCTATCTAATGATGAAGTTGAGACACCCAAGACCATTGAGGCACTTCAGCCTGAGCTGATGGTTATGTCAGGCCCTCTCTCTTTTGGGGTTAGTCTCACTTCCGATCAAGGAACTGTTCAATCACCCAAGGCTCCTCATCACTCATCTGTATGCATTTAAGATCAATCTCACACATAGATCATACTTCCTCCACTCGACCTGCACAATCCCATTGCTCATGCATTGGAGGAATCTCACATTGCAAGCACACGTGTACGACGCAAGTTATATTTGTTTCTTGCGTTTGCTTTCATGTCTCAGTCAAGAGTGTGCTTATGCTTCAAAGTTGTATGCAGTGTCACATAGCACCATGATAAGTCCACAAATAGCTCATCATGCTCGTCCACTCACTTATATCCTGTGGGCACTTTGAAATATGAAGTCTGCTTGTATTCATTGTTATATATTTCTTGCTTGCTAGTTCGCACAACTAGGTTTCTTGCGGACCAAGCGTTCACCAACATGCGTCAACCAATGCGTCGGTGGCTACATTGGAAATATCACTTCACATGATCAGGCCCATGCATCGTTAGTGTAGGAGTAGGAGTAGTGTTTTCTTTCATTCAGTTTTCTTGCATGCTTGTTTGCTTATTCACTTTGTTTTCTTATTTGTCTACTTTCTTGTTTGCTTACTTGCTTTGCTTTCACTTTCGCTTCTACTCTTGCTTTGCTTTGTTGTTTGTTGGTTCGCTTGTTTTGTTCGTAGGTTAGTTTTGCATGAACCATGTATGACTCTTGAAATGAGTTGGGTAAAGTAAAAGAGGGCTTGTACAGCTATCACTACTTGGTCATCTGTATTCTTGCCTCTGTATGATGGCTTGTTACTTTTACTCCATGATACATCGAAGGAAAATACGTATTATTCGAAGTGAACCTTGGTGAAAACACCACGCTTGCGTGCTAACTAGTGTCACCTTCTATAGTTGGTTGTTTTTGGGTTAACCCTTATCAACTCAGTCAAGTAGAGTAAGGTGAGAAGGAAAAACCTTAACAGGGATGCCAGAGATATAATAAAATACTTCTCTATTGGAACAACCTCTTCTGATCTCAATAAGTCAGGATCCCTCTTCCACCTCTAAAATGAATAGGTGCCATGCATAGTTGAAAAAATGAAAAATGAAAAAGTCAAAAAGTCAAAAAATGAAAAATGAATAAGGCGAAAGAAGAGAAAGGCTTCCTGCGTAGGGAGGTCAGGCAAGTAACTCCGTCAGGGTACTGACCAGGCTCGCTGGCAGCGGAGCCATGCTTGTGTTCCTATGTGACTCCACCAAGGTACTGTCCAAGCTTGCTCGCAGCGGAGCAACACCAGAGATGAAACTAAGACTCTGATGACTATACTGCTTGTGCACCAATATACCCCTCAACCCCAATCGAAACAACTGTGTTGCCTTGGCTTGGAATGTGTGTCAATTGACCAAGAGCTTGGAAGATGCTACATCTTACAATAAAGCTAGTGTGAAGCCAAGATGAGCTTAGAACTGAACAATAATTCCGGACCTGTTAGACTTGCTTTTAACGACCAAGGTCCATTCAGAGAGCTGGAGTTCTACCAGTGTGTCTCCAAGTGTTGTAGTGGCTTCAACCACCCTCCAAAATTTTTCCTTAGCCCATTTTGGAGCCTCCATACCAACCTTTCACAGCACCTTGTCTTACTTCATCAAGTACACAAGCTTCAGTGTTTTTCATGCATAAAGGCAGCTTGTCAATCACAGATTGATGCATTACCCTCATAGGTTGTTCACCCAAACTTGGTCCAGCTGCAGGCTGAGTAGCTTCCCCAGGAAAATTGCGCATTTATGGAGGGTAACCAGTCTTCCCTCCAGAAATTGCGCAATTCTATCTGGCAACCCGCTAGGCTCCAGAATTTTGCAATTCTGTCAGCTAACACTCCCAGCAGGAATTGCATAAATTTCCCCAGCAGGGCAGCTCAACCTAGAATTTGTGCAAATATTGGCAAAAATCAGTTGCTTTGCCCAGAAATTTCACAAACCTCCTGGCCAGTTAGCCCAACTCCCAACTAAAAATGCACATTTTTCTCAAGCAATTGAGCAGATGCATGCATGAGCAATCTGTTGAACAATTCCACTAGGGACCAAGGAAACTTGACTTGCATGCATGCATGACTTTCTTTTTCTTGGAATAGAAAAAGGCAGCATGCAAAGGCATCCCTTATTTCAAGGATCTATTTTTAGCAGTTGGAGGTTACATGCAAGGATCATTTCAGAAACCTCCCACCAAGTGTCACTTTCCCTAGATTTGTGGCATGCGTGTCACAACCTCGATGTTATCAAAACTCATCAATAGGATGCCACAAAGCTCATTCCTCACATCAACCTTGTAGATCTGACATCCCACGTCACATCTAGGATTTGTCGGCACATTCAGCTTTGTTGTTTTGAGGTAAGCCTGCTTTCCATGACTTGTGTTGCATTTCTGTCGCTTTTGTGTTTTCGCTTGTATGTGTATTGTTTTCTTGTTTTCTTTGAACGATTGTTGTTGTTTACATGTATATTAGCTTGTCCTAGCATTGGCTCATTTTTCATTGCTATCTCATTGTTGTCGCATGCATGAAACTATTTTTCAAAAAATGGTCGCTGATTTAGTGACTCGCTTCACCCACATGCATGTTGATCTATTTACTAAATCTTTCATTCATGTTTGCATAAACTGTCAATCACTTTTACTTACACTAAGTGTCACCATGCATCCAATTTCATATTTTCTTTCAGTTTCCCATCGGCAAGTCGGACCAACCTTGGTCCAGACTCTGCCTTCACTGAGGCAGCATTGCACAATATGGGGAAGGAAGGCTCTACCTTCCTCTCCAGAAATGCGCATTTATGCCCAGGAACTGTCCTCCAGGATTGTTTTGCACATTTTTGAGGGATAGCGACTGTTGGCCCAGAAAATTGTGCAATGCAGTCACTAGGCCTGCAGCTATTTCCAGTTGAGATTACGTAATTCTAACAATCAGCAACCAGAATGGACTGTGCATTGCGCAGTTCCAGCAGTCAGCCAGTCTCCCAACAGCCTAGACTATGCCTTTCGCAGTCTTGGCAGTCAGTCTCCCGACCTCCCAGCTGAAATTGCGCAACCTTCATGATTAGTCACACAGGTATTGTAGGTGTTCATCTGCCTCTCAACAGTGCAAGTATAGTGGTTTCCAAGAGGGCGGAGTCGAAGACACTGTTCAAAGAACACCTGGAGATGCAGTCGATCAAATGTCTATGAGCTTGCCTATTAACGAAGACATCAAGTTGTTCGTAGAAAAGAACATCAAGATATCACAACAAGAAACATCATGAACATGAGCTAACGACAGCATACAAAATGCAACAAATGCAGTGAATGCAGCGAATGCAGGGAATGCAGCAAACGCAATGAATGCAGCGAACACAACGAAGGCAGCGAATACAGCGAATGCAAGAGGAAGTTTGTTGACAACACAGAGGTGGAACAAAGTTGCAAGATCAAGAAAATCCACTAATGATGAAAGCAACTTTGGAGACTCAAGCTATGAGGTGACGACGCAACATGAAGATCGCGCAAAGACAAAGAATCGAACAAAGCCAACAGTGTCACTTTCCCTACAACATCAAGCCCTTCACAAATGAGGTATTATGTGATGTTACTCCTCTATGAGGTTTTATTAGGCCAACCATACTTTTGGAAGCGGCATGTTTTGTATGAGTATAGACCTCACACTCTTACTACTTTGGGCAATAAGTTGTATAGGATACCAGAAGTAGCACCGACTACCATTGTTTCTTTAATCAGTGTGAAGAAATGTAGTAAGATCATTTTCCACACTGGGAAATTTGTTTTTGTTATGATTTTCCCTCAAGGAAAGAAGAAGATTGTGTCCATAGCCTCCAGATAGGGCTCGTTAGCATGACAGTAGCAGATGGACAAGGTTGTAGAGGAGTACAAGGACATCCTCACCTCACCCACAGGAGTACATCTACATTGTCACATCAAGCACTCCATCGATCTGACGCCAGGCCCACTACCTAATGGATCGATCTATCGATGCTCTATTTTGGAGAACAATGAAATCAAGAGGTGGATTCAGGATCTATTGCATAAATGGAATATCATGCCAAGTTCATCACCCTGTTGGAGCCCGATCGTGTTGGTATAGAAGGACAGGAACTGGAGACTCTGTATTGACTATCAGGCACTAAACAAGATCATTATTTGAAATAGGTATCCAATCCCACAGATTTATAACCTTCTAGACCAACTCAAGGGGGGAAAATATTTCAGCAAGATTGACTTGAAGTGTAGTTATCACCACGTACCAATCGAACCCTCCGATGTGTGGAATACTGCCTTCAAATCCAAAGAGGGCCTCTTCAAATAGTTGGTCATGCCTTTCGAGTTGATGAATTCCCCCACAACCTTCATGAGGTTGATGGAAGACATATTATGACCCTTCAATAACTCATTCTTGGTGGTATATTTGGATGATATTCTAATATTTAGTCAAAGTTGGGAAGAACACCTCCACCATATTCGATGGGTCCCCTAAACCTTGCAGCAACACAATTTGTGTGCCAATTTGGAGAAATGCACTTTTGGTATGACCCATGTTCAATATCTAGGGTACATAATTGATGAGCGGGGTGTGCATGTGGACCCAACAAAGATTAAATTCATTCGAGATTAGCCAGCCCCAACCACTCTAACATACCTCTGTATCTTTCTGGGTCTTTCCATCTTCTATTGCAAGTTCATGTTGGGGTTCTCTCATATCACTTAGCCTTTAAGTCAAGTCACCAAGGGAGGAACAAAAGAAAACATCTTTTTGTCTGAATCCCAATAGAAGGCGTTTGTCGAGTTGAAGCACCACCTATGCTCTACACCAATGCTCACATTACTAGACCTACAACAACCATTTGAGATTGAGACAGATGCCTCCAACTATGTTATTGGTGCAATTCTTACTCAACATGGTTATCAAGTGGCATATCACAGTGAGACACTTTCAAACACAGTCTGAAAGTATTCCACATATGACAAAGAAATGTATTCCATTGTGTAAGTCTATTGACAATGGAAGCATTACATTTTGGGGAAGGAAACGATCATCCACATAGACCACCGACCCCTATAGTTCATACAAACACAAGGGAGGTTGCAAAATGATCACCATCATAAATAGTCCACATACCTGCAACAGTTCCATTTGAACATTAAGTACAAGAAGGGAAGCACCAATAATGTTGCAGACTACCTCAACCAACCACCAATCGTTGTGTTGACCACTGTGCTCGACTCTTGTGAGCACGAGACTATGGGGTGGTCACATCTTTATAAGAGAGATCCAAAATTAAGAAACACATACTAGACACTTCGGGAAGGCAAGCAAGTTCCAAATTTTCACCTCCAAGATGCACTATTATGCCGCCTGGGACACCTCTATGTTCCTTTAAGAGAGCGAGCCAAGATGATTTTGGAGGCGCACTACAGTTGGGTCACTGGACATTTTGGGGTAGAGAAAATAGTGGTAGTGTTGTAGAAATATTTTTATTGGCTGAACCTTCGACATGATGTTTGGACGTACATCAGATCCTGCACCACCTGCGCCATTGCCAAACTGGCCATCAAGAAGCAAGGCCTATATACTCATATGTCTACTCCTAGTTGAACTTGGGAATCCATATCCATGGATTACATGTTGGGCCTTCATTCTACTAAGCATGAAAATGACTGTTTTTTCTTGGTTGTTGACATATTCTCTAAGATGGCCATTCTAGCGGCCTTCAAGAAGAGTATCACAATGGAACCCACTACTAAGATCTTGTTTTAATGAGTGTGGGTACATTTTGGGATCCCACAGTCCTATTGTAGTGACTACAACCACCCTCCAAAATTTTTCCTTAGCTTCATTTTGGAGCCTCCCTACAAACCTTCACAGCAACATGTCTTTCTTCGTCAAGTACACAAGCTCAAGTGTTTTTCTAGCAGAGAGACAACCTGTCTATCGGACCTTGATGCATTCCCCTCAGAGGTTGTTCATGCGGACTTGGTACAACAGCATGCTAAGCAACTCCTTCAAGAATTTGTGCAAATCTGGAGGGAAACCAAACTTCCCTCCAGAAATTGCGCAATCCTGACAGGCAACCTGTTGGGCCCCAGAATTGCACAATTCTTCTAAGTAAGCTTCACCCAGAAAATTGCACAATCCTTCCCAGCTGGGCTGCTCAGCCCAGAATTTTTGCAAATCTGGGAAGCAGTCAGCTACTCTGCCCATAAATTGCACAAATATTTTGAGCAGCCGGCCCAACTCCCAGTGAGAAATGCACATTTCCTCCCAGTGGTTGAGCAGCCTCTTGCATGTACAGCTGAGTTAACCGGTTCCCTCCGGGATTAAGAAAAATAAACTTGCATGCATGGGTTGCTTCTCCCAAGGCAACATGCAAAGGCATCCCTTGTTTCAGGGATACATTTTTGGCAATTAGAGGTTCAATGCAAGGATCATTTCAAAAACCTCCCACCAAGTGTCACTTTCCCTAGATTTGTGGCATGCGCGTCACAACCTCGATTTTATCAAAACTCATCAATCGGATGTTGGAGAGATCATTACTCACATCAACCTTGTAGTTCTGATATCCCACATCACATCTAGGAGTTGTCAACACATTCATCTCAGTTGTTTTGGGGTAAGCTCGCTTTCCATGTCTTTTGTTGCATTTTTGTCGCTTTTTATGTTTCGCTTCGTATGAACAATGTCTGCTTGATTCAAGTGAGTGCTTGCTGTCATTTTGATACATACTAGTTTGTACTAGCACCATTTTAGTTTTCATTAACATCTCACTACTATCGAATGCATGAAACTGTTTTTCACGAACGGTCGTCGATTCGGCGACTCCCCTCACTCACATGCATGTTGTTCCATTTTCCGTTTCTGTCATTCACCATTTGCATGCATGATAATTCACTTACACTTACACTCAGTGTTACAATGCATCCACATTCACTTTCACTTCAGTTTCCCATCAGCAAGTCTGGGTAGCCTTGGCCCAGACTCCGCCTCACCAAGACAGCTTTGCACAATCCTGAGAAGGAAGGATTTGTATTCCTCTCAAGAAATGCGTATTTCTTCCCAATGACTATCCTTCATTCTTTCATCGCACAATTTTGAGGGATAGTGACTACTGGCCTAGAAAATTATGTAATGCAGTCACTGAGTTTGCAACCATTGCCAGCTGAGATTGCGCATTGCACAATTCCAACAGTCAGCAACCAGACTTGTTATACGGAATTTATACCTACGGATAATTATATCTTCCCTAAGTGGGTAGTTACACTTATAACAACTGAAGTAAAGATGTTTAACCTTTTCCTACAATAAACAGATAAGATAAAGGAACCTACTTGTGGTCCTTCGTTTCCCTTGATCTCCTTTGAGTTGCTCCCATCACTCCCACTCAAACTGAATTCGCTCAATTGGTACCTGCCAACATAAACAAAACATGACAACAATCAAAGAATATGATATTTCTATTGTAAACAAATGGAATGGACAACATTCAAACATACATTCATCATAGATATAGACAAAAATATTGGAAAAGGAACAAACAACTTATTGATTGATAGAAGGAGAAGTTACACCCAATATGGTTCGATCTTGTGTCACTCATCCAGCTTAGTCCAAACCCTCATCACACCAATAGCAACATCAATCTCGGAGCATAACATTACTTGACAATGATTTCAAGTCTCTAACCAACAGTATTTCTCTATAATTTCCAAGCTCCAGCCCCCAAATCACTATGATGAGTGGTCAATTTATAGGGAAATGCAAGTGGTTTTGTCATAAATAGGGTATTGAATGGTTTTCCATAATTGGATAGTTAGTTTCCTTGGAGAAAGGGATGAGAAGATAGAGGATTAGATGACCCATAGCCTATCCAAAGTCGAGCTCATTGGATGAGATAAGAGTTGGGCATCCTCTAGAATGTTCTAGAATCAAGGAATATTCCTAGAATCCTATGCCAATTTCACTCATCCTCGCCTACTGCAGGCTTAAGTGGGCCTAAGTGCTCTGCAACACAGCTTTAAATGGGCTTACCTGCTATGCAGAGTAGTTTCCCCTGACCAAGGATGCATTAGTGTCCCAAGGAGTCATTTCAGCAGGGTTTCAAATTAGGAAACTTTCATGGATTAAAACACTCAATATGATGACTTGTCTAGGGCATGTAGCAACTGAATTAGGGTTTGATGAGCCCTATTTGTACTAATCTGATTATGAGGGAGTGATGCCAAAATATATCTGTAACAAGACTGGCCTATGTATTACATAGTTCCAGCAATCAATCAGTCTCCTAGTAGCCCAAACTTTGCCTTGCGCAGTCTTCGTAGTCAGTCTCCCAACCTCTCGACGGAAATCGTGCAACCTTCATGATCAGTCACACAGGTATGTTGCAAGATAGTTCTCAAGTTCATTTTGGTTTTCGAATGATAGATTTCTTGCCATGAGTGTTACCATGACTCTAGGTATCTCAAGTGTTCATCTGCCTCTCAGCAGCACAAGTACAATGGTTTCCAGGAGAGAAGAGTCGAAGACACCGTTCAGAGCACACTTAGGGATGCAGTCGATCAAGTGCCTAGGAGCTTGCCTACTCATGAAGACATCAAGTTGTTCGTAGACAAGGACATAAAGATATGACAGCAACAGCATCACAGCAAGCAGCATCATGAACAACAGCTGAAGGCATCATACCGGATGCAATGAATGCAAGAGGAAGGTTGTTGACAACACAGAGGTGGAAAAAAGTTGCAAGCTCAAGCAAATCCACTGATGATGAAAGCAACTTTGGAGACTCAGGCTATCAGGTTATGGCGCAATCGCCCGAAGACAGAGAATGGAACAAAGAAGGAGTTGCATGTGTTGAAGCAGCAACTCAAGGAAGAACATGAGCTACACAAACAAGCAAATGAGTTGCAGCAGGAATAGGAACAGCATGGGGCGCAACATGCACTCATGGATGAAACTATGCCCGTACAAGTTATAGATCCATCCCAGTAGCTTGCACAGAGTAGGCATGGTGAGTAGTGTTCTTGATTGCATGCAAGGGATTCAACAACATGCATGGCATTGTGCGCATGCATGCGATCCAACCCATTCAGCACACTCAGTAAGGTGAAGACAAGAAGCAAGTCCGACTGGAGCTGAGCATGTAGTTGACAGTTGATGCACATGACCACCAGCACACACTGGAAGATCAACACAGACACTATGCATTAGTGTGTTGTCGGTTCGGTTACACCAAGAAGACCATGCACATGCTAGCAGACAAATTAGATGAAGGAGCCACACCAATGCACCCGGATGCAATAGAGGCAAGAGTTTTCTTCAACAAGATGTCACGATGGGGTGCATGCAAACCATCATGGACTACCAAGCTTGGCATCAGCTCACCACCTTCACCATCACAAGCATGTAAAATATTTGGTCTCACCATAACGGACCGAGTGTCAGTGATGTCTTGCATGGCTCGCTCAAGCCGTTTTGTCTCACATGAGCACATGTGCATTGTAATGTAACGTCATGTCAAGTGTAATTTCAAGTGTCAATAGTTGGATGCAACAGTCATAGATTAGATGAAGAGTCATGAGGGTAGATGAACTGTCACAAAGGGAATGTCAAGGGTCACCCCTCCTTTTGCTATAAATAGAACCTCATAACTCATTGTAAAGGCTTTTGTTCATCCAAGCTTCGATAGGAGTATCTTAGAGAAAGCTTGGACAGTATTGTAATGAGCCTTGGCTTCTCCACAGCACAGAGCTAGTACATCTCTTTGGAGGAGCAGGTAGTTGTGGCTATAACATTCCACTATTGGAACTAGTGGTTGGACATGGATGTATTGTATGATTGGAACTTACACTTAATATAACAAAGCTAGCATCTTTCATGCATATGTTGTATTGTATTATATTCTATCTGGTTTACTCTAGATGATATATGTATTTGTTTGCTTGCACATGCATGTATGGACTATTCTATATAAGTATGTACGAATCTTTCTAAAATGTGTTGTTGGTTTAACCATCACTTTGGATTGCTCACTAACTTGCTTTCCAGCTTATGATTCATCTTCACTCATGTGTTCCCTTCCAAACCACGTACTATTAAAGGTTTCCAAGGGGTGCACTCACCTCACCCTCAGTGTGTTAGAACCTCTCATGCACCTTCCTTGGCTTGCTCCAGCTATCACACCCTTGCTACTAGCAGAGACATCTTACTTGCCTCTATGTGAAATTGCGGTCAAGGCATTACTATATGACCCACTATTGGGAATCATATACCAAACGGTCTGAGGTCTAATTGGGACTTCTTACCGGGGAGATCCCCTTACATGTTGGCATGTCCAGCACCATCAACATTTTGGTGCTAGAAGGAGGGCCATATGACAAGCTGAGTCCTCACATCTGTTTTGAATCTCTACATATCTATCATGACTAAATATCGAGTTGCTCTTTTGGAGTGCATGTCTTATGGAAATGACTTCATTATATCAGAAAATCTCTCGAATAACTTGTCTCATAAAACACATGATGGTGGAGGCTACGTAGCCTTGGTTAGGTAGGTGGTCAGCATTGTAGACTCATGCAAAAGACATGGATTCTTTGAAGAATACATGAGCTGCGCATTGTTTGTCTACACACTTCGAGGGCACCCAATGCACTGGTGTGAGACGCTGCCTGAAAAATATATTTATTCTCCTGCTCATTTGGTCGCAAAGATAGATGGTGCTTTCAATCACTTTGACCGTAAAGCACTCAACAAAGAAATTTTGAAATTATGAAAATCACCCGATGAATCTGTTGAACAGTTTCACACATGCTTTTGTAATCTTGCATACCGATTCCCCAAAGATGATATTGATTGGGAATTTCTCGATGGGAGATTTGAGTATCTTCTTTACATATCTGAAAATCCGCAATTCTTGAAATCACTCAAATCCTGCTCATACTCCGTGATGGAACTACGCAATCACGAGTAGGCACAGTCGTTGTCACAAGTGACTATCCGCCTTCACCTCATTAATTGGCTCCACCATCGCGAAGTGATGTGGGATATCATGGACATACCTCTATTGAACTGTCACATCCTCCCACCCCACCTACTCTTACTATCTACGCAGATTTGGCTTGCAAGCCTATTGGTTGTCACGTGGATTCATTCCCTCGACCTCCTTCCTCACGTTCTGTTGATCCTCTTATCGTACTGTCCTGTGTTCTTCCATTCTAGACTCCTCACCTATTGTGAAAGAGGATAAATTTATCGACGGAGTTGGTGTTATGAAGCAAACTTGCACCATCATTCATGATGAGTGTGTGCGGGAATCTAAAGAAGAACCCATGATGAAGGATGACTCACTTCTAGACGTGCCTCATCCGCTTCATCCTGACATCCCTTATTATTCTTCCACTGTTGATTTCCCCTGTGAAAACCCATTTCCGAATGTTTGTACTTCTAATCATTCATAGGACATGTCGGATGTCAATCTATCATCACAGTGCGGAGAGGACAGATCTTCCTCCAGATATTCGTCCAATCTGTCATCTGTCATTTCTATAAACATAGAGGGTGAACATCTTTGCTTCTCATCTACCCCTCTGCTTGATTCATCAAATCATGAGGATGCTGACAAACATCCTAAATTTTCTGATCTTGGCTAGAGTGATCTCTCTACTTCTTCATCCCATCACAATCTTGATTCAATCGTTGTTAATCTATCTAAGACACTAGTCTACAATGATCTATATGTCAATGAAGTCCAAACCCTACAGACTGTCAAGGAACTTCAGCTCGAGCTAATGGTTATGTCAGGCCCTCGCTATCCTGAGGTTGGTTTCACTTCTGGTCAAGAAATTGTTAAAACACTCAAGGCTCCTTATCACTCTCTGCTTTGCATTGGAGATCAACCAAACACCTAGATTTCACTTCCTCCACTCGAGCTACACGATCCCATCTCTCATGCGTTGGAGGAATCTTACACATCAAGCACACATGCACAACATAAGTGGTCTACCTTTCTCATGTTTTCTTGCATGTTATAGTCAAGAGAATGTACACACTCAACATCTGCATGCAGTGTATCATAGCACCATGGCAGCTCCATAGAGTGCATGTCATGCGCTTTCACTCATCTCTATTTTGTGGTCGTTTGTAAACTCAGAGTGTGTTTGTCTTCACTACTATATCTTTCTTGGTTGCTGGTTCACATAGCTATCTTGTTCGCAAACCATGCCTTCACCAACATGGGTTAACGAATGCGCCGGTGACTGCATTGGAAGTATCACTTCACGTGAGATGGCCCATGCACCGTTAGCTTAGGAGTAGGAGTAGTGTTTGCTTTCAGTCTGTTTTCTTGCATGCCTGTTTTCTTACTTGCTTTGTTGGTTTTTTCGTTTTCTTTCTTGTTTTCTTACTCACTTTGCTTTCGATTTTTCTTTTGCTTCTACTTTTCTTTGGTTGTTTGCTTGTTTTGTTCGTAGGTTAATTTCACATGAAACCATGTATGACTCTTGAAACAAGCTGAGTAAAGTACGAGAGGACTTGTACAACTATCAACATTTGGTTATCTGTTGTCCTCTCTCTTACGTAAGAACTTGTTGTCTTCAGTCCATGATACATCAACAGAAAATATGTATTGTTCGAAGTGAACCTTGGTGAAAACACAACGCTTACGCATGTTGAGATTGCAACAAGATGATGGAGCTTAGTGAAAAGAGTCGCCTTCACTAAGTGGGCCCGCAGGCAAATTATGGCGCAAGTTCTATTTTTGATCACAGTGTGGATGATCACAGTGTGGATGATCACAGTGTGAGTGATCACAGTGTGAGTGATCACAATGTGGGTGACCAAAGTGTGGGTGACCAAAGTGTGGGTGATCAAAGTCTATTTTTAGACTGGCTGTCAAAAATAGAAAAGTCAAATATTATTGTCTCATAATAATATTTGGACTATAAACTTGATCTTATTCTCTTGGAGCACTTCAGTTTGAGCTACAGATGTGGCCCATGCAGCTGTTAGAAGGAAGTACACTTTTCTTATGAGTTAGTTTAGTTGTTGCATGCATGACTTCAGTTAGAACTCAATCAGTTGACTTTGGTGGAGTTGATTGTGGAGTTGATGGAGTTGTGTTCAGTTTGACTTGGTTAAACTAGTTGTAGTTAGTCTAACTGCAGATAGACTAATGATGAGTTGTTAAACTAATTATTAAATCATAATACAACTATAGAATACATCAGTTAACTCAGTTTCATGTCAGTGCATGTTCAGTTCAGCAGGGACAGGTTTTAGAGAATCAGATTGCTATCAGTTGTGACTATAATTGTGCATCAGATCTTGCACAATCAAGGGATTGAGTATGCCAATGAGTTTGCTCATGTATTTGCCCAGTTTGTAGCTTATGCTCACGTCCTACACCTTGTGAGTGATTCTTTGGAGGTGAAATACGAGTTTGGTAGACCATTCCCATTCATTATTGAGCAGGTATTGAGCAGTGGAGGCAGGCAAGCAGTGGAATAGATTTGGAGATCAGATCTTAGCTGTATTGTGTGTAACAGGTGGAGCTGGTACTGGATTGCTTGTGATAAGCATTGTACTTTGTAATGTTACATGATCTCAATCATTAATATACAGATAGTGTGGGGTTTTTAGCGAGATGCTTTCCCCGGGTTACATACTGTGTTAATGTGTGAATGCTCTTGATGTTTTATTGTTATTGATGCTGCTATATTGATGATCAACATAGAGGAGCTTATGTATTGTGTATGTATTCCGCAATAGTACATGATCAGGATAATCTCTGTTGAATATGTGTTAAATTATTCAAAATTTCTACATGGTATCAGAGCTGTTGATCATCAGATCTTCTATTCAGGAAGTGTTTACATTCTATTTCTTCAGGCAGAGTCTATAATCGAGCCAGGTAGCCTCTGGATTCATCCTTTCTTTGGAAGGTGAGATATCCGGTGAATGCCCATACAGTCAATCTCTGTACGAGAAATATTGTGTTCTCACGAATCTTAGATCCGAGGCGGTTGAGTTGGTTGCTGGTGGTATTCGAATTTGCAGCAGTGTTTTCTTGGTGACAACGTAGCAATGTCTTTCAACAAATTGCGATTGGAGTATGCTCTTGAGGGCAGCTCAAACTATATTGCATGGAAGGACAGGATGGAGGCAATATTGGATGATAACGAGCTGAAGGAGTTCATAGATATGGATATCCCAAAGCCTACTGATGCTGCTGAGGCGGAAGTTTGGCAAAAGAAGACCGCAAAATGTCGAAGGATTCTGTTGGAGGGCATGAAGGATCACATTGTGTACAGCCTCCATGGAAAGGCTACTCCATATTTGATTTGGAAATCATTAACAAAATTATTCCAAAGCAAGAGTGATCAGAGGAAGTTGGCGCTCAAAGATAAACTCAGAAACATCAAATGCAAGAAGGGTGACAGTATTCCCAAGTATCTCACGAAGTTCACTCAGTGTCGAGATGAGCTGGGAAGTGTGGGGGTTACTGTCGATGATGAGGACTTGGTGAGCTTGGCTCTCCTTGGTCTTCCGAAGAGTTGGCATTCCTATTAGGACTCTATCAATGGGCGGGAGAAATTGCCAGGATGGGAAAGACTATGGTCAGATCTTGTGCAGGAGGAGATCAAGCGGAGTACCAGGGATGGATCTTCATCAAAGGGAGTTGATGAAGAGAATTGTGCTTTGGCTGCCAAAGCAAAGAAAGGGAAGAGCAAGAAAGCTTCTCAGTCTGGTGCGAAAGGCAAGAAGCAGGATATGTCCAAGGTGAAGTGTTTTCACTGTCACCAGCATGGACACTATGCCACAAATTGTCCGCAGAAGAAGAAGAACAAGCAGTCTGCTGGATCTTCAGCAGGAGAGGCTCTAGCCTCACAGTTTGAGCTTGATTTTTCATTGATCGCATGCTTGGTTTCAAGTGTGATGGGATCAGTGTGGTTCTTGGACAGTGGTGCGTCTTTTCACATGACGAGAGATAGAGATTTTTTCTCTGATCTGGAGGACAAAGATCTTGGAGTGCACATCAAGATGGGCGATGATGGTAGATACAGTGCGACCAGTATCGGTACCATTTCCTTTGAGAGGGAGTCTAGTAAACCCTTCATATTGAAGGAAGTCATGCATGTTCCAGGATTGACGAAGAATCTCATCTCAGTGGCGATGTTAGAAGACAAGGGGTATGATGTTGTTTTCAGCGAGGGAAAGGCTTTCCTGCGCAGCAAGACAACTGGTGAGACCCAGAAGATAGGGGTTCGAGTGAGGAACCTTTATCAGTTGCATGTAGATGGATGCGTAGCAATGGCGGGCAAGGCAGAAGGATTGGTGAGCTGGGATGATGGCGAGTTGTGGCACAGGAGATTGGGTCACCTTCACCATGGAACCTTGAAGATACTGCAACAGATCACTACAGGGCTTCCTAAAGGCACACTTGCGCAGTTAGATCAGTGCGAGGGGTGTACTTTGGGGAAGTTTGTGAAAGCCACCTTTCACGAGAAGGATAGTCGCGCCACGACGATCCTTGAGAGAATTCACACAGACGTTTGTGGACCTTTCTCAGTTGCTTCGATAGCAAAACACAGGTATTATGTGATTTTTGTTGATGATTTCTCTCGTAAGTGCTAGATCTTCTTCACGCAGAAGAAGAGCGAGACATATTCAAAGTTCTGTGAATTCAAAGCACTGGTTGAGAAGGAGTCGGGGAAGAAGGTGAAGACTCTTAGGAGCGATAATGGTAGTGAATACATCTTGAACGAGTTCAAGGATTTCTGCAAGGCAGAAGGGATTCGTAGAGAGCTCATAGCTCCCCATAACCCATAGCAGAACAGGGTAGCTGAGCGGAAGAACAGAACGATTGTGGGTGCTGCACGGGCAATGTTGCATGATCAGGGCCTACCCCTTCACTTGTGGGCGGAAGCATGCAATACAATAGTTTATGTGCAGAACCATTGTCCTCATAGGATACTTGGCATGAGTACACCTGAGGAGACTTATTCTGGTAAGAAGCCTGATCTTTCTCACTTGAGGATTTTTGGTGCTAATGTTTACATGCATGTGACGAAGGATGCCAAGAAGAAGTTGGAGCCGACCGCAGAGGTTGGGATATTTGTGGGGTACACTGATACGCCCCACAACTATTGTGTGTATTTTCCAGACAGTGGTAAAACTGTTGTGCGACGGGATATAAAATTTCAGGAGGAGAAATCCATGAAGTGTTCACTTGAGAGGGAGCTACACTTGCATGCAGATGAGGAGCTATTAGTTCCCAAGGATGAGCTTCAGGACGTGGATCAGCCACAGGACGAGGTTCATGGAGTGGAAGAGACCACTCATGGAGCGCCAACCATCAGAGGGCGAAAGCGCTTGACAGAAGCTGAGCGACTGGCTCAAGATGCAGAGAAAGTTGTAGGACCACCTACAGCCCAACGCAGGCAGAGACAGTCACCTGATCGATACACTGGATACATGGCTCTGATGAGAAAGTGTGTTGTGACTGAGCCATCCTCTTTTAAGGAAGCTGTGGAGGATCCCGCATGGGTAGACGCCATGGTGGAAGAGTATGATTCTATTGTCAGAAACAGTGCATGGGAGATTGTTCCTAGACCGGAAGGGAAATCAGTGGTGGGTTCGAGATGGATCTACAAGGTCAAGCAGGCAGCTGACGGGAGTGTGGAGAAGTACAAAGCAAGATTTGTTGCCTGAGGCTTTTCACAGATAGAGGGGATCGATTATGAGGAGACCTTTGCACCTGTTGCAAGGTATTCTTCCATACAGACGATTCTTTCTCTCTCAATGCAGATGGGATGGCACATTCATCAGATGGATGTGAAGACTGTGTTCCTCAATGGAGTCATTGAGGAGGAGGTGTACATTGAGCAGCCTGAAGGCTTTGAGGTCTTTAGCAGCGAGTCGCATGTGTGCAGGCTCAAGAGAGCGCTGTATGGGTTGAAGTAAGCACCACGTGCTTGGTACACACGGATAGATAGCTATTTCATAGGACTTGGATTCTCCAAGAGCGAGGCGGATCCTAACCTATACCAGATTGTGGTGGAGGGTAAGTTGATTATCATTGTACTGTATGTTGATGATTTGATTCTAACGGGTGATGAGCTGTTGATACTGTCATGCAAGAAGGATCTTGCTACAGAGTTTGAGATGGACTTCGGCCTCCTTCAATATTTCCTAGGATTGGAAATATGGCAGCGCAGTGGTGGACTGTTTGTTTCTCAGGGCAAGTATGCTCGGGAGATACTGGAGAAGTTAAACATGCATGGCTGCAAACCTGTTGATACTCCTCTTCCTGGAGGTTGGAGGAAGGAGGATGCCACTTCGGGAGAAGAAGTGGATGCCACTGTTTATCGACAGTTGGTGGGGTCGCTGATGTATTTGGTCAATACACGACCTGATATATGCTATGCAGTTAACCAGCTTTCACAAGCTATGGTTAAACCTACCAAGCTCTTCTGGAAGGCGGGCAAGCATGTATTGTGCTACTTGAGAGGCACATCGGGATATGGTTTGTGGTACAGACAGGAGGATGAGGTGAAGCTATGTGGCTTCACAGATGCAGATTGGATAGGGAGCCCAACGGATAGAAAGAGCACATCAGGAGGGGTCTTCGGTATTGGATCAACAACAGTTTCTTGGTACAGCAGGAAGCAGAGATCCGTGGCACTCAGTTCAGCGGAGGCCGAGTATATGACAGCAAGTTTGGCTGCATGCGAGGCTATATGAATGAGGAAGATCCTGGTTGGTTTGTTCGGTTCTCATTTGGATCCTACTGTGATTTACTGTGATAACCAGAGTTGCATTAAACTCTCGGCTAATCCTGTATTTCATGATAGATCTAAGCATATTGACATCAGGTACCATCATATCAGAGATTGTGTGTAGCGGAGGATCATGTTGCTTTCATACATTCCAACGAAGGATCAGGATGCTGATATTCTGATGAAGGCTCTCACCAGGAGCAAATTCGAGTACCACCGAGGCAGGATAGGGGTTGCTGATAATCCATATCTTGTCGAGAGGGAGTGTTGAGATTGCAACAAGATGATGGAGCTTAGTGAAAAGAGTCGCCTTCACTAAGTGGGCCTGCAGGCAAATTATGCCGCAAGTTCTATTTTTTATCACAGTGTGGATGATCACAGTGTGGATGATCACAGTGTGAGTGATCACAGTGTGAGTGATCACAATGTGGGTGACCAAAGTGTGGGTGATCAAAGTCTATTTTTAGACTGGCTGTCAAAAATAGAAAAGTCAAATATTATTGTCTCATAATAATATTTGGACTATAAACTTGATCTTATTCTCTTGGAGCACTTTAGTTTGAGCTACAGATGTGGCCCATGCAGCTGTCAGAAGGAAGTACACTTTTCTTATGAGTTAGTTGAGTTGTTGCATGCATGACTTCAGTTAGAACTCAATCAGTTGACTTTGGTGGAGTTGATTGTGGAGTTGATGGAGTTGTGTTCAGTTTGACTTGGTTAAACTAGTTGTAGTTAGTCTAACTGCAGATAGACTAATGATGAGTTGTTAAACTAATTATTAACTCATAATACAACTATATAATACATCAGTTAACTCAGTTTCATGTCAGTGCATATTTAGTTCAGCAGGGATAGGTGTTAGAGAATCAGATTGCTATCAGTTGTGACTATAGCTGTGCATCAGATCTTGCACAATCAAGGGATTGAGTATGCCAATGAGTTTGCTCATGTATTTGCCCAGTTTGTAGCTTCTGCTCATGTCCTACACCTTGTGAGTGATTCTTTGGAGGTGAAATACGAGTTTGGTAGACCATTCTCATTCATTCTTGAGCAGGTATTGAGCAGTGGAGGCAGGCAAGCAGTGGAATATATTTGGAGATCAGATCTTAGTTGTATTGTGTGTAACAGGTGGAGCTGGTACTGGATTGCTTGTGATAAGAATTGTACTTTGTAATGTTACATGGTCTCAATCATTAATATACAGATAGTGTGGGGTTTTTAGCGAGATGCTTTCCCCGGGTTACATATTGTGTTAATGTGTGAATGCTCTTGATGTTTTATTGTTATTGATGCTACTATATTGATGATCAACGTAGAGGAGCTTATGTATTGTGTATGTATTCCGCAATAGTACATGATCAGGATAATCTCTATTGAATATGTGTTAAATTATTCAAAATTTCAACAACGCACTCACTAGTATCACCTATTATGGTCAATTGTTTTTGGGTTAATCCTTGTCAGCTCAATCAAGTAGAGTAAGGTGAGGTGGAAAATTTTAACAAGCACATCAGAGGTATAATAAACTACTTCTTTGCAGGAACAACGTCTTCTTCTCTCAATAAGTTGGTACCCCTCTTCTGCCTCTAAAATGAATGTGTTATGCACAGTTATGAAGATGAAAAATGAAAAAGTGAAAAAGTGAAAAAAGTTTGAAAAAATGAAAAATTAATAAGGTGAAAGAAGAGAAATGCTTCCTACACAGAGAGGTGATGCAAGTAATTCCATTGGGGTACTGACCAGGCTCGTTGGAAACAAAGCCATTCTTGTGTCCTATGTGACTCTGTCGGGGTACTGTCCAGGCTTGTTGGGATTGGAGCAATACTAGAGATGAAACTAAGAATCTGACGACTATACTGCTTGTGCACCAATATAGCCCTCAACCCCAATCGAAACAAATTTTTTTGACTTGGATTGGAATGTGTGTCAATCGACCAAGAGCGTGGAAGATGCTACATCTTACAATCAAGCAAGTGTGGAAACCAAGACGAACTGATAATTGAACAATACTTCTGGAGGTTTTAGACTTGTTTTTCATGAACAAGGTCCATTCAGAGAGTTGGATTTCTACCCGTGTGTCACCAAGTGTTGTAGCGGCTACAACCATCCTCCAAAATTTTGCCTTAGCTTTGTTTTGGAGCCTCCCTACCAACCTTCACAACAACATGTCTTGCTTCGTCATGTACACAAGCTCCAATGATTTTCTAGTAGACAGACAACCTGTCGATCAAACCTATTCCCCTCACAGGATGTTCATCCAGACTTGGTCCAGCAGCAAGCTGAGCAACTCCTTCAAGAATTTGCACAAATCTAGAGGGAAACCAGCCTTCCCTCTAGAAATTGCGCAATCCTGACCGGTAGCCTACTGGGCCCTAGAATTGTGCAATTTTGCTGAGCAAGCTTCACCCATAAGATTGTGCAATCCTTCCCAGTTGGGCTGCTCAACCCATAATTTGTGCAAAATTGGGCAGCAGTCAGCTGCTCTGTCCATAATTGCACAAATCTTCTGAGCAGCCAGCCCAGCTCCTAGCCAGAAATGCACATTTCCTCCCAGCAATTGAGAAGCCTCTTGCATGTGCAACTGAGTTGACCAGTTCCCTCTAGGACCAAGCAAAACAGACTTGCATGCATGGGTTTATTCTCCCAAGGTAGGATGCAAAGGCATCCCTTGTTTCAGGGATCTATTTTTGGCAGTTGGAGGTTACATGCAAGGATCATTTCAGAAACCTCCCACCAAGTGTCGCTTTCCCTAGATTTATGGCATGCGCATCACAACCTCGATTTTATCAAAACTCATCAACTGGACACCGCAGAGCTCATTGCTCACATCAATGTTGTAGCTCTGACATCCCATATCATATCTAGGAGCTATCGACACATTCATCTCGGTTGTTTTGGGGTAATCCCGCTTTCCATGTGTTGTGTTGCATTTCTGGCACATTTTGTGTTTTGCTTCGTATGAACGCTGTTTGCTTGATTTCAATGAGTGCTTGTTGTTTTTTTGATACATACTAGCTTGTACTAGCACCATTTCAGTTTTCATTAACATCTCATTGTTGTCGCATGCATGAAATTTTTTTCACGAATAGTCGTCGATTCAACGACTCTCCTCACTCACATGCATGTTGTTTCATTTTCTGTATCTGTCATTCACTGTTTTCATGCACAATCATTCACTTACACTTACACTCAGCGTCTCCATGCATCCGCATTCACTTTCTCTTTCAGTTTTCCGTCGACAAGTCTGGGCAACCTTGGCCCGAACACCACCTCACTAAGATAGAATTGCACAATCCTTAGAGGGAAGGCTCTGTCTTCCTCTCAGGAAATGTGCATTTCTACCGAGTGACTATCTTCCAGTCTTACATTGCGCAATTCTAAGGGATAGTTACTGCTGGCCCAAAAAATTGCACAATTCAGTCACTGAGCCTGCAACCATTGTCAGCTAAGATTGCACATTGTGCAATTCTAGCAGCCAGCAGCTAGACTGGACTGTGCATTGCACGGTTCCAGCAATCAGTCAGTCTCCCAGTAGCCCAGACTGTGCCTTGTGCAATCTTGGCAGTCAATCTCCTAACCTCCCAGAGGAAATTGCTCAACCTTCATGATCAGTCACACATGTATGTTGCAAGTCAGTTCTCAAGTTCATTTTGGTTTTTGACTAACAAATTTCTTGCCATGATTGTTTCCATGTCTCCAGGTATCACAAGTGTTCATATGCCTCTCAGCAGCATAGGTACAATGGTTTCCAGGAGAGTAGAGTCGAAGACACCATTCAAAGAACACTTGGGGATGTAGTCGATCAAGTGTCTATGAGCTTGCCTACTCACGAAGACATCAAGTTGTTCGTAGAAAAGGACATCAAGATATGATGGCAGCAACATCATGAAGAGTATTTGAAGGCAGCATACTAGATGCAATGAATGCAAGAGGAATGTTTTTGACAACACGGCGGCAGAACAAAGTTGTAAGCTCAAGAAGATCCACTCATGATGAAAGAAACTTTGGAGACTCAGGCTATGAGGTGATAGCACGATCACGCGAAGACAGAGAATGGAACAAAGAAGGAGTTTCATTTGTTGAAGCAACAACTTAAGGAAAAACATGAGCTGCATAGACAAGCAAATGAGTTGCAGTGGTAACAGGAACAATAGGGGGTGCAACATGCACTCACGAATGGAACTACGCTCGTACAAGTTATAGATCCATCCGAATAGTTGGCACAGAGAAAACATGGTGAGCAGTATTGTTGATCGCATGCAAGGGATTCAGCATCATGCATGTCATTGTGTGCATGCATACGATCCAACCCATTAATCACACTCACCAAGGCGAAGACAAGAAGAAAGTCTGACTAGAGTTGAGCATGGAGTTGACAGTCGATGTGCATGACCACCATCACACACTGGAAGATCAGCACAGACACTATGCATCAGTGTGTCGCCAGTTCGGTTGCACCAAGAATACCATGCGCATGCTAGCAGACGAGTTGGATGAAGGAGCTACACCAATGCACCCAGATGAAATGCAGGCAAGAGTTTACTTCAGCAAGATGTCACCATGGGGTGCATGCACACCATCACAGACTACCAAGATTGGCATCACCTCACCACCTTGACCATCACAAGCATGTCAAAGAGTTGGTCTCACAACAATAGACCGAGTGTCAGTGATGTCTTGCATGGCTCGCTCAAGCCATTTTTCTCACATTTGCATATGTGCATTGTAATGTAACGTCATGTCAAGTGGAAGTTCAAGTGTGAATAGTTGGATGTAACAGTCATAGAGTAGATGAAGAGTCATGAGGGAAGATGAACTGTCACAAAGGGGAATGTCAAAGGTCATCCCACCCTTTGCTATAAATAGAACCTCATAACTCATTGTAAAGGCTTTCGGTCAGCCAAGCTTCGATAGGATTATCTTAGAGAAAGCTTGGATAGTATTGTAACAAGCCTTGGCTTCTCCAGTGCACAGAGCTAGTACATCTCTTTGGAGGACCTAGCGGTTGTGGCTATAACGTTCCACTATTGGAACTAGTGGTTGGACATCGTGTATTGTATGACTGGAACTTACACTTAATATAACAGAGCCAGCACATTTCATTCATATGTCGTATTGTATTCTATGTTATCTGGTTTACTCTAAATGATATATGTATTTGTTCACTTACGCATGCATGTATGGACTATTCTATATAAGTATGTATGAATCTTTCTGAAATGTGTTGTTGGTTTAACCATCACTTTGGATTGCTCACTAACTTGCTTTCTATCTTGTGATGCATTCGCTCGTGTGTTCCCTTCCAAGCCGCACACTATTACAGGTTTCCAAGGGGTGCACTCATCTCACCCTTAGTGTGTTAGAACCTCTCATGCACCTTCCTTGGCTTGCTGCAGTTGTCACACCCTTGCTACCAACAGATACATCTTACTTGCCTCTATACGAAATCGCGGTCAAGGCATTACCGTACGACCTAGTGTTGGGACTCCTACACCAAACGGTCTGAGGTTTAATTGGGACTTCTTACAGGGGAGATCCCCTTACATATTGGCGGGTCTAGAATCATCAACATGTCCATTATCTCAGACAGAGATAGCATGTTCCTAAGTACATTTTGGTCCAATCTCTGGTCGATATTGGATACCAAGCTCACTAAGTCCACAACTTTCCACCCCCAAATTGATGGCCAAACAGAGGTAGTCAACAGGATGATGATACACATTATGCGTATGTACAACTCAAAGCATCCATGCACATGGGATGAAAGCCTCCCATATGCCAAACACAAATACAATAGAGCTCTCCATAGCTCAACTAGTCACAACCCCTTTCAGGTGGGGTTGGTATTTCATCCATTATGTGCCATTGATGTGGCCATATGATTTGCATCTACTCAAGCAAATTCGACTCATGTCCAATGTGAAGATGACAAGGTTAACAGCTTCATTGAGTGCATTCAACACATTCACTATTAGGTCCATGAAATATTGGATTGATCCAATGCTAAGTACAAGCAACGTCATGATCAGCATTGGGTTCCACACAAGTTCCAGGTGGGCGACAAAGTTTGGTTACATTTGCAGAAGGAGCGCTCCGCTGGGCCCCACCACAAGCTTCGCCTACACTGGTATGGTCCTTAGACTATCACTAAGTCTGAAGGGGATAATGATTTTAAGCTCACCATTCCACTGTTTCTTGGTCTGCACCCAGTATTCAATGTGGACCACCTTCAACCATACTTTCCTCCATTACTAGACACATCAGACATTACCAAACATGTCACACCAACAGAGTAAAACCTAGACTACATGGAACATGCCACAATTGATCATATCATGGACATGCAGGGCAAGAACACTCGCTAGCAGAAGATCCAACTGTATCGGGTTGTCAAAGCTGGAAAACTCCTACACCAAGGCAAGTGGCTCTCTTGGAACCAATTTCAGCAGAAGTTTCCCCATCTCATGGAGGCACTCAACACAATGGGGACCATTACTTCCTGGGGGGGAGGACTGATCCAGGTGGATATTGGTGGAAACACGTCTGTTCCACTTAGACCCACACCATTGTTCCTTTTCAATTTCCTTAATTGTAGCACAACTTACTATTTTTGGTAGTTTTTTGGGTCCTAAACTTTCATAGTCATTTTGAGGGACTAAAAGATATTTTTAGGGAAAACGAAGGGATAAAAATAATCGCAAACAAATTCATCTATTTTTTGTGAGCCCCCTCTTCAAGATCTTCAAAATGAGGTATTATGATATCCAAACGGAGATTTTATGAAAAAGTTACTACACCGAGAAATTGATGTACCAATTTACCCAAATGGGGCCCACAGTTTTGGTGCTTCATCTCCTAGGGTTAGGTTTTTGGATGTTTAGGGTTTTCCATTATTTCTCAATAATAAATAGGCCTTTGAGCCTCATTGTAACACAATTTAGAGGCATTTCACCACCACATCTCTTCTCAGATATATGCTACCATCGTCCGAGCTAGTTTATTTCCATTTCTTTATGTAAGCATATTTCAGTTCTTTGACATTAATGAAATGAAATTTTATTTCTATTGCATCTCTATGTTTATGTGTATATATGTATTATGTTGCATTCCTGCATAAGTCTAAATCAGTGGTATCAGAGTGGTCTGCTCTTTCTCTGTTTTTCTTTGCATGTCCCCAACGAGGTCAGGGTATAAGGAGTTAGGGCTCGAACTGGTTGAACCTTTGCAAGACTAGCCTCACAAACCCCGACAGCCTCCCATGGCAGAAGAAAAGAAAGATGAGGGGGCAAGAGATCCTTCCAAAATATTGCTCAAGGAAGCCCTCAAGCGACAAAGGAGTGGGATGATGGATAACTTTGCCCAGATCTTTCGACGGCTACCCAAAGGCAATGCATCTTCATCCAACAACCACTATGAAGGAACAACTCCTTTTAAGGTACAAGTTAACTTTGACATTCCCATATTTGAAGGTCAAATAAATGCAAATGTCATAGATAGGTGGTTAAATCTATTGGAAGGATATTTTTCATTTCATGAATTTACCAATTGGGAAAAGATTACTTTTGCACTCCTCAAAGTTGCCCCACATGTCAAGGACTGGTGGGAAACCTACTGTGAACAAAAGGATGAGAGGGAATCCTAAATTTTTTCAGCCACAACCACTTGTAATTCTTTCTAAGATTCCATCGAGGAACAGTATTATCCTGTCGGGAGATATGAAGATAAATACATAAAGTGTATCATTCTACGGCAGGGAAGGGACCAAGATGTGTTGAAGTTCAAAAATGTTTTCCATACCCTTTGCATGAATCTAGGTATCAAGAATTCTAAGTGGAATTTGGTACTCAAGTATCGCAGATGTCTACACAATTACATCTAGGATGAGATGGAGTTCCTAGACATATTTTTGCTTGGAAATTCCTATTGATACGTTGTCAAGATCAAACGGAAATTTAAACAAAATAAGCAAGACTTTGGATCTGTGAATCTGAAGCAAGGGAAAGGTGCCCCAAAACTACAGAACATAGGACAAAGCCAAGATGGAGCAGCCCAGTAAAACCCATTGAAGCCACAAGAAAAGAACAACACCATGAAGACAAAGAAGGACATAGGAAAATGGTGTGAGTTCCATAAGAGCCCTACTCACAAAAAAGTGAGTTTCTAGCCAAGAAGACACTAGTGGCCGAGCTGAAGGCTTTCGTATCAGATGCATGTTCCAACTCTGAGTCAGAAACCGACAAGGGGAATGACAAAGGGAAGAATATTATCAATGTGGAGCATAGTTCCACCATTGCCACCATCAAGATCTAGAAGGATGAACTCAAAGATCCAGAGGAGGGGGAGTGGCTCTTCCACTCACATAATTGGGTGAAGGGTTTTCTGCTACAGTTCATTATCGACAGTGGGAAACAAAAGAACCTCATTTATGTAGAGGTCATGAAGTGATTGGGCCTACCAACCACACCACAGCCAAAACGTACATAATTAGGTGGCTTCACCAAGGGAGAGATCTTTTCATCAGCCAATAGTGTCACCTTCCCTACAACATCAAGCCCTTGACAAATGAGGTATCGTGTTATTTGATCTCTTGATGTTTGTGATTTTTTACTAAGGAAACCATACTTGTGGAATCAGCATGTTGTGTATGAGTCTAGGCCTTGCAATGTTGTTATTACTTTTGGTAGTAAGTTGTACAGGATACTAGAGGTACCACTATCTACCGTCGTTTCTTGGATCACTGTGAAGCAATGCAGTAAGATCATTTCACAAACTAGGAAATTTTTTGTCCTTAAGATTCACCCTTAGGGCAAGAATAATATTGTGGCCACAACCTCAAGATAGGGCTCCTCCACACACCAACAACAAATGGATAAGGTTCTAGAGGAGTACAGGGAAATCTTCACCTCATCCACAACAATACCTCTACACTATCAGCTTAAGCACTCCATCGATTTGACCCCGAACGTGATCTATCAATGCTTTATTCTGGAGAATGTTGAAATCAAGAGGAAAATTTAGGAGTTGCTACAAAAAGTGTACATCAGACCAATTTCATCACCCTATGGGAGCCTGATCATATTGGTACAGAACAAGGATGGGATCTTGAGACTCTGTATTTAATATCGAGTGTTGAAAAAGATCACTAACTAAAATAGGTATTCGATCCTACAGATTGAAGACCTTCTAGACCAGCTCAAGGGGGCCAAATATTTCAACAAGATTGGCTTGAATTCCACCTATCACTAGGTACTGATCAAACCCTCCAATGTGTGGAAGATTTCCTTCAAATCGAAGGAGGGACTTTTCGAATGGTTGGTCATGCCTTTTGGGTTGACGAATGCCCCCACAACCTTCATGAGGTTGATGGAAAACATCTTGTGACCCTTCACCAACTGATTCATGGCGTTTTAATTGGATGACATTCTGATCTTCAACCAGAGTTGGGAAGAACACCTCCACCATATTTGACAGGTCCTACAAACCCTATGGCAACACAAGTTGTGCTCCAATTTGGAGAAATGTACTTTTGATATAACCCAGGTTTAATATTTAGGGTACATTATTTAAGAGCGGGGTATGCATGTGGACCTGTCCATGCTACAATTCATTCGAGATTGGCCAGCCCCAACCAATCTAACAGAGCTCCACAGCTTTTGGGTCTTGCCATCTTCTACCACAAGTTTGTGTTGGAGTTCTCTCATATCACTTGGCCTTTGAGTCGAGTCACCCATGGAGGAGCGAAATCAAAGTTCTTTTAGTCTAAATCCCAATAGAAGGAATTTTCCAAGTTGAAGCGTCACCTATGCTCTGCACCAGTGCTCACATTACCAGACCTATAGAACCATTTGAGATTGAGACAAATTCCTTCAAATATGTTATTGGTGCAGTTCTTACTCAACAGGGTCATTCGGTGGCATATCACAGTGAGACACTTTTAGACATAGCTTGAAAGTATCTTAGTTGTGAAAAAGAGATGTATTCCATTGTGTACACATGCTAACAATTGAAGCATTATATTCTAGGGAAGGAAACGGTCATCCACACAGACCATCGATCTCTGCAATTCATACAAACACAAGGGAATTTTTAGAATGATCGCCATCGGAACTTGTCCACATATCTGCAATAGTTCCATTTGAAAATTAATTACAAGAAGGGAAGTGCCAATAATGTTGAAGACCACCTTAGCCGACCACCAATCATAGCATTGACCATTATGATCTACTCTTGTGGGCATGAGACTGCGGGGTGGCTACATCTTTACAAGAGAAATCCAAAATTCGACAACACATATGAGACACTCCAAGAAGGAAAGCACGTTCCAAATTTTAACCTCCAGGATGCATTGTTATGCCACCTGGAAAACCTATATGTTCCTTCAAGAGAGCATACCAAGATGATTTGGGAGGTGCACTATAGTCAGTTAGCTAGACATTTTGGGATAGGGAAAATAGTGGAAGCGCTACAGAAGTAATTTTATTGGTTGAACCTTCGACATGATGTTGGGAAGTACATTAGATCCTACACTACCTGCACCATTTCCAAACCGACCATCAAGAAGCAAGGCCTATATATTCCTCTACCTACTCCTAGTCGACCTTGGGAATCCATCACCGTGGATTACATATAGGGACTTCCTTCTACTAAGCATGGCAACGACTGAATTTTCGTGGTCATTGATAGATTCTCTAAGATGGTCGTTATGACGACCTGCAAGAAGAGTATCACAACAGAAGGCACTACTAAGCTCTTCTTTGAATAAGTGTGGGTACATTTTTCAATCCCACAACCCATTATCTCAGATCAAGATAGAAAGTTCCTAAGTACATTTTGGTCCAATCTCTAATTAATATTGGATACCAAACTCTCAAAGTCCACAACTTCTCCCCCCCAAACTAATGGCCAAACAGAGGTCGTCAACAGGATGACCATACACATTATGCACATGTACAACTTGAATCATCCCATGCACATGGGATGAAAGCCTCCCCTATGTCCAGCACAGCTACAACAAAGCTCTCCATATTTCAACTGGTCATATCCCCTTTTAGGTGGGGTTGTTATTCTAGTCATTATGACCCATTGATGTGGCCATACCATTTGTAAGTACTTAGGCAGATTCGTCTCATGTCCAGTGTGAACCTAACAGGGCTAACAACTTCATTGAGTGGATTCATCGCATTCACTAGCAGGTCCATGACATATTGGACACAACTAATCTTAAGTACAAGAAGCGTTATGATCAACATTTAGTGTCACACAAGTTCCAGTTGGGCGACAAAATTTGGTTACATTTGCAGAAGGAGTGACTCATTAGGCCCCACCGCAAGCTTTGCCCACTTTGATATGGGCCTTACACCATTACTAAGACTGTAGGGGAAAATTCTTTTGAGCTCAGTATTCCACCATTCTTTGGCCTGCACCCAGTGTTCAATGTGGACTGCCTTCGACCATACTTTCCACCATTACTAAACACATCAGAAATTGTAGAACAAATCACACCAATGGATTTAAACCCAGACTACATGTAATAGGCCACAACTGATCAGATCATGTAAACATAGATTAAGAACACTCTCTAGCAAAATATCCAACTATATCAAGTTTTCAAAGTTCGCCAACTCCTACAGCAAGCCATGTGGCTCATTAGGGACCAACTTCCGTAGAAGTTTCCCCATCTCATGGAGGCACTCAACACAATGGGGACCATTGCTTCCTAAGGGGGGACGATTGATCTAGGTGGATATTGGTGGCCACCCACCAATTCCACTTGGACCCCCACGATTGTTTCTTTTTAGTTTCCTTAATTGTAGCACAACTTACTATTTTTGGCAGTTTTTCGGGTCCTAAACTTCTGGAGTCATTTTAAGGGACTAAAAGACATTCTTTAGGGAAAATGAAGAGACTACAAAATTCCCAAATTGGTTTACTCATTTGTTTTCGGCCTCTTCTTTGAGAAATTTGAAATGAGGTATTATAATAGCCAAATGGAGATCGTATATCAAAGATATGACACTAGGAAGTTGATGTACCAATTTACCCAAACGGGGCCCCCAATTTTGGCCCCTCATCTCCTAGGGTTAGGTTTTTGGATGTTTAGGGTTTTACATTGTTTCTCAATTATAAATAGACCTTTGAACCTCATTGTAACATAGTTCAAAGGCATGTAGCCACCACATCTCTTCGTAGAGATGAGATACCATCGCCTGAGCTAATTTATTTACATTTATGTATGTAATCATATTTGAGTCCTTTGACATTAATATGAGTTTTTATTTTTGCTACATCTCTATGTTTATGTGTAAATATATATTTTTTTACATTCCTACATAAGTCTAGATCAGGGGTATATGGAGTTAGGGCTCGAACTGGTTGAACCTTTGCAAGACCAGCCTCGGAAACCTCGACAGGCTCCCATGGCAGAAGAAAAGAAAGACAAGGGCACAGGAGATCCTTTCAAAATATTGCTCGAGGAAGCCCTCAAGAAACAAAAGAATGTGATGATTGTTGTGGGGAAAAATGCCTATTTAGGACGATCCTATCCACCTAAGGTGTGACAGCGCCTTAGCAACAAACGAATACAGCTACTATGATTTCTTCCTTTATGAAATATGAAAGAGGGGAGATTGGTAGACTTACCGTTGTCTTCCGGTTGTCCCTCGATCTAGATCCTCTTCTCTTTGTGTTTCCACAGATACTTGCCTCCTCGCTTGATCAAGAGAACAGCTACTTGTGACAAGAGAACAACTACTTGCGACAAGAGAAGAACACAATACAAAGGCAAATATACATATTCATAAATGATTCAGGATTAGAAGTAAATCAAATATACTAATGCAATTATACAAAATACACTAGCATATAGGAAAGAATCAAGATAGCTTTATTGAAAGTAACAAGATTCAGGAAGAGATACAACCCATAGGGCTCCAACCCAGCATCTCCTTCCCAGCAGAATGGAATTCCTTCTTTAGCTCCTTTCAAAGCATAACACACCCAATGTTTCTAGCCACAAACCAACAACAATTCTTTGCAAATACCAAATTCCAGCCTCCCTTGACCTCATGGAGAGAGATCTATATATAGGGATATTGGAGAGAGGATGAGTCAGCTTGAGACTGGTCTCAGACTGACTAGTGTCCTCTCTCACTTCAGTTCTGGAGTCCACTTGGAGGTTCTTGCTTCCACTTGGAGATTTGGAACCTCTTACTCATCACCAGTCGAATCCCTTGATCCAAGTGTCATTTTGGAATCTTCCTGGGCATTGACACCTTGAGGAATGACTCTGCCACTTGTCCAAACTCGCTCAGCGCAGGTAGCCTTCTTTGCAGTTGACATTCAACGCAGGTAGATAGTGGAGTAGTTGACATTCAGCGCAGATGCTCAGTGGAGCAGTTGACATGATCCAGAATTGCCTTGTTTTTGAGTGTTTTCAGGTGGAGAACTTTTGTGAATTGCTATGGTTACTTGGCCTTGTTCCTCTAGGGGTAGGAACAACATGTTTAGGGACTTTGGATCCCTTGATTATTGACATTTCATGCTCAGTGATGCCAGGCACAAAAATTTCTATAACAGTTGCCCCCTAAAGTATGAGGCCGTTTATCGGGTGAAATTCTTTATCCAGGAGGATCCGAAGTTCATCCATCTGCTGGGAGGACACCTGTAATAAAATACAATACAATACATTATGATTCATACTGCTTTCATGATCTAGCTGAGGCGGGCATTCCCATGCTCAGCTTCATAAATTCATTTTTGTACATAGAACAGACGATCGTTTGATGGTAGACTGATAACTTTGGTGAAAATTATCATCCTTTGAGTAGGATGATCATCTGCTACAATGATGTACATGTCAAATGTCTTTATTTTTCCTGAATATATATCGCAGCCCGGATGGATGAAACTAGATCCGGGGTCTTCAAACTCGTTCGATCTTCACTCTAAGTACAAGTCGATCCATGTGAGAATTGCGCTGAAGTCGAACATGGAAAGACATCGCTTGATTACCGGTCAATGATGTAAACCGTTAACAAGCGCGAGAGGAATCACCGATAATGATAATGACCCTCAAGGTACTGCAGTACAATTCACGTGGTGTGAATAAAGGACTTGGCATCGAACACCACACAAAATCTTCTGGTCGAAGGTCATTGATGTATACCTATCGCCGGAAGTGAGAAACTTGCCATTGAGGCATGCAAGCTTCAAAGTACTGAAGGGGGTGTTCCTAGATCAACTCCTTGGATAATGAGCTGATGTCGACAAGGAGTGACCCGTCAAAGGAGGGCCTTAATGAATCCCACATCAGTGACACGGAACTGAGCTAATGATTTTAATGGAGGTGAAAACAATCTGTGACATATGATTCAGGGTTGCGGTCATGAATGGATGAAGGATAATGTATGGCAGTGGATGGGACCCGGTTGACTCTTTCTGAATGACTTCTCTTGAACATATGGCGACACTGATGCGATGGATTGGTAGCATTACCCCAAATATGGATGGTATGGCAAGACCATGGTGATGTGACCGGTGAATGAAACAACCCAACCCGATTGTGGTACGGAGGAAAAGTGTCATGTTCAAGAGCGACCTGCTACCATCAAAGTTTTCTTGATTTTTCCCAATTTTTCCCCAGTCATTGCTGACCAGTACCTCTTTATTTTTGTCAAGCTTGAGGAGGATAACATATGCTTGTTCTATAACCTTCCCTTCGGGCAAGCCCATCTCTATGTTTTAACGAGCCTAGCGATAGGGAAACTCGTTCTCATCTAAAGACAAGTTTGTCGCTATTTACTAATTTTAACGAGTCTAACGACAAGGATAACTCGGTCCTTTTCATTTTTAGAGAGTCTGAAAAGGTACATAAAGTTAACTCCAAAATTCCTTTTTCGTCATATAATCCCTTAAGTCCGAAAAAGTATAAAACAATACAAAAGGGATGAGTTTTCGATAACTTTAACGAGCTGAATAAAACAAGCGCTCGACCTTTTTGTGCAATAATCCCTCAGGTCCAAAAAGATTAAAATCTAGAGGAGGGATAGCTCTTCCTGTCCTTTTAACGAGCTGGAAGGCCAAAACTCGGCAATCTTTTCATATTTTACGAGTCAGTTGAAAAGAGCTTAAAGAAGACTCGTCTTTTGAGGAACGAGTGATAAATAGGGATAGCAACTGATTCCAGGTACAGGTTGGAATTTTCCAATCACGGCAGTGTCACAAGGATGGCTAGGTGAAATCACTCTTCGCAGTTGTTCCTCAAAATGGGTAAACAATCATATGGGGGTGAACGATCGGCCAAATGAAAGATGGAGGTGGCAGGTGCAAACACGACCAAGGTTTTTATGGCTGATAAATTTACGATCACAGTGGTTATTTACCGGGATAGGTTCATTTTTTAGAAAAAAATGAGCTTAAACTCTGGAGGAAACATTGCTCACTGCTTATATTTATTTTTTAACGAGCATGAAGACCGCGTTAAAACTGCTCGGATCTTGCGTTTATTTTTTAACGAGCATGAACTTTATGCTAAAACTGCTCGATTACCCAGTCATAAGATAAGAGTGTCTCATGAAAGATCCCATTTTTTATAGAGCTTGCGCCTTACCAAAGCTATGCTCACTCTTCCTTTCTTTATGCAAGTTTGGAAACGGCTAATCCTACGAGTTTAAAGGGTTAGACCTACAGGTTTAAAGGGAGGACCTAAAAATTTAAAAAATAAATAGTCGTCCCTTGCTTGCACTCCAAAAGGTTGCATGCCCCCAGGTATAAAGTACGATCTCAAGGTTACCCCTCAATTTGCAGATAAAACATTTGTTTTACCGGGAGAGGCCTACCTCTTTCAGGCTACCCAAAGATTGTTCTGTTATTCTTTCAACAGAACACTTCCTCGGCAATGCCTACCGAAATAGACAAGGGTGAATGACCATTGTCAAACACGTAACTTTGACAAAAGAATCTTATTCTAGAACAACCCCTCTTCCACCCACGGACGGGGTACAGACTAGTCATATTCTCCCGCGGAAACCTACCCTATACCCAAAGTTCCCCTGCCAAAGCAGGCCAGGATGCATGCCCCCTGGGTTCCGGTCATATCCTCCCAGATTACTCGCGCTCATTAGGAGGACGGACCGTGGGTTGAGACACTTCTTGCATGAATAGACCATTTAGGGATGGCACATGACTATTTGTGATGCGTGATCCGGGAAACGAAAGTTGGTCTACGAGCTTGACCATTCTTCCTTCATGCGGAAAACACATTACTCTAAAGAGTGAGGAGACTACAGCTTCCATGCAATATATATATTCTCGTCCAAGGAGTAGGTTATAATCCAAGGGTCCTTGAACGACCATCACGTTCATTTGAACGGTCTTCCCTTTCAATGTTATAGGCACATTGGGGAGGATCCCTAAAGGTCGACTGGTTCCTTTATCAAAACCTGATAGATTTCTCATCTCAGGTAAGAGCGCTGGCGAACCAAGTGCTCTCCAAGCAATAGAGGAAAGGATACTCACAGATGCCCCCTCATCAATGATAGTGCCAGCCATTACCATTCTATATATTTGACAAATAATTCTAAATGGTATACTGGCTGGCAATCGGGGTCTGCCTAGTTGGTTCCAATCAAAGGACACAACCAAGTTGCTTGGTGGTGGGACCGAATATACGGCCGGATAGCGCTCTGATGAACTTCCTTCCTGCGATAAAGGAATGGTGGCATTGCCCCCTTGATCATCAGAGTCAGTGCTGATGAAGAGAATCTGGACGGTGTCGTCTTGATTCTCCTCTGTGATGGTGTCATTCGAAGATGGAGCCTCTGAAGGCAAAACCGGGTCAACTGCCGTATCAACCTTTTGACTTTCGTCAAGCATGGATCCAGACGGTTCTTCTTCAATGACAGGTGCTTCGGCTGACCATATAAGTGGCTCAGCCGGATTCTCAACTAGTGAGGGACTTGGCAGGAGTCTTTGATATCCAGGAGGAAGATTCGCTCGTAAAATCGGGTGCTCTTCCAGAACTCTTTTTGCCTCGTCTAAGAAGGGACAACGGTGGATGGTGTGATCGCCTTCACACAGTCTGCAGGGAAATTTAACTCTCCCGCTCTGTCCTGGAGCTTCACTCCCACTAGTTGACGGTGAGCAGTCGACATGGCTATCAGAGGTCGACGCTACCGAATTGTGCAGATGGGGGGACCAGTCTCTTAGTATCCGTGGGATACAGGGACAATCTCTATGGAAATGGTCTCCCCTGCATATGACGCATGGCGATTTAGGCCTTACGAGTGCGGTGTGTGGATTTTTGTTAGATGACATTTGTTTGCCCCCAGTCGCCTTAGGCTCCTTCTTCTTCTTTTCTTTCTTCTTCTTCTCCTTCTTCTCCTTAGGAACCCGATTTTTTGATCGACCAGTTCCGTCAAGCGAAGAGGAAGGAGGGGAGGAAGATGAAGTGGAAGGCTGGGAGGCAACTCTTGTCTGATCTAACTGTTGACTCGACTGTTCAGGAGTGGTGGTATTCTGAACGACATTGGTCGAAAAGAGCCAAACTGGTAGGCCAATTGTCAGTCCTGGAAGCGACAATGTGGCCATGTCGGGCACACCAACATCTCCCCAAGAGGAGAACAGACTAGGATTTCCACCCAAGGGAACTCCTTGGTTGGTGTGCTCCATCTTTTCGACCTAAAGACAACGCAGGATTAAAGGGTGATTATTCCGTTTAAAATAAATTGTTAACGACGCTTTTTAGACACAACTTGCTTTTTCAGTTTTAAAGAGTCGAGAAAAAGCTAAAGATGACTCTAGTCTCCTTTGATGTTTTAACGAGCCCGAAGTGACAAATGCTCGGATGGACTTTTTCTGTTATAGAGTCTGAAAAAGGCCAAAAGAAACTGCTCTGGAGATCTAGGCAGAGGGTGTGCCAAACTTTTCGCAAAACCACAGAATACGTTTTACGGTATGGGTGGTCGATCTTCGTGAATGCTGTGTTCACTGCATTGCGATCAGTAGGGCGGCCGACACGGTTTCCTAAGGATAAAAGATATATGCCTATAGGGGTATCCCAATATATACGCGACGGTACGTGGGAGCACAAATCCATATTAGCGCTACCATCTCTCAGGAGGAATCACCCACCTTCTTCGAGATCGACAGTCACTATGTTTAACGATGCCGGAACATGTCTCTAGCCTAGACCTCTATGTTGTGCGTTATGTTACAAAGCGTTGTTAGGTTCATTCAGTTTATTTTAGGTTGATCTTTTTAAAGTTTGCCTTTCAAGGTTCACCACGAGATGTATGATACAAATTCCTAAATGCAGTCTAAGATGATAAGCAAGCTTTATTATCTTTCAACTTTGAAAATCCTAGCTACTAAGGGAAAAGAGAGCGACTATCTTTTCTCAAAGAGCAATCAGCACACTCTAATGCACTTTCCCTAAATCCAACATGCAAACTATCAAATGCAAAATGCACAATGCAGGTGTTTGTTTTCACTTTCTTAGTATAAATGCCTACCAAGAAAGCTTTTTGCACAACTTTGAATTTGCTTTTACAATGATCAAAATAAACAAGTTCACTTTCTTCGAAATCAACAAGGGTAGAAGAGATTACAATCACTTTGCGATTTTCGAAATAAAGACTTGTTTTGATACTTTGAAAGAGACAAATTCAAACCAATAAGCAAAAGTAAAACTATAATCAATCTGAACAAACAGCCAATGAACTCTCTTCTAAGATCACTCTCAATCAGATCTGAATCAAAGGCTACAGAAAGACTACTTTACTTATGCAAAGGAAGACTGTAAATGACACCACAAACACATAAAAACATTCACAATCTTTTTGTACAAAAATGGGGCGGAATTCAGGCAAAGAAAAGGGTTATCAGGCTAGTACCTATGCTGGTTAAAGGCTGCAAAAAACAGAGATCAAAACAGGGCAACAAAGGACAAAGAACCCCAGCTTCTCAAGGCCACACTGGTTCAGCGCAGGTCCAACACTGTCAGTTTGACGTTCAGCGCAGGTAGCCCCTTCGGGACCTGCGTTGAAATGCAGACTGCCTTCACAGTGCCTGCGCTGAAGAGAGAAACTCTCGTTTCTCTTGGTTTCTGGGTCACAAAATGCTCAAAAATCAACTGTTTCAGGCCAAATCAGAAACACAAGCAAGGTATAAACGGAGGGATGCTTTGATAGGGTACTAAAGACTATCACAAGGATCAATCAAATCATTTGTGGATCTAGTTTAGATCATAGACAAGTCCAACATACTGGATCAAAGCAGCAACTTTTACTTTGCATCCGGGAAAGATGCAGTTCAAGAATTGCTGTCAAGTATATGAAGTAAACAAATGACGGAAACACAAATGAAATGAATAAACAAGTTCTCCCCAGTGGAGTTGCCAATTTGTTGTGGGGAAAAATGCCTATTTAGGACAATCCTATCCACCTAAGGTGTGACAGCGCCTTAGCAACAAACGAATACAGCTACTATGATTTCTTCCTTTATGAAATATGAAAGAGGGGAGATTGGTAGACTTACCGTTGTCTTCCGGTTGTCACTCGATCTATATCCTCTTCTCTTTGTGTGTCCATAGCTACTTGCTTCCTCGCTTGATCAAGAGAACAGCTACTTGAATCCCACGAGATCACAAGAGAACAGCTACTTGTGACAAGAGAACAGCTACTTGCGACAAGAGAAGAACACAATACAAAGGCAAATATACATATTCATAAATGATTCAGGATTAGAAGTAAATCAAATATACTAATGCAATTATACAAAATACACCAGCATATAGGAAAGAATCAAGATAGCTTTATTGAAAGTAACAGGATTCAGGAAGAGATACAACCCATAGGGCTCCAACCCAGCATCTCCTTCCCAGCAGAATGGAATTCCTTCTTCAGCTCCTTTCAAAGCATAACACACCCAATGTTTCTAGCCACAAACCAACAACAATTCTTTGCAAATACCAAATTCCAGCCTCCCTTGACCTCATGGAGAGAGATCTATATATAGGGATATTGGAGAGAGGATGAGTCAGCTTGAGACTGGTCTGAGACTGACTAGTGTCCTCTCTCACTTCAGTTCTTGAGTCCACTTGGAGGTTCTTGCTTCCACTTGGAGATTTGGAACCTCTTACTCATCACCAGTCGAATCCCTTGATCCAAGTGTCATTTTGGAAGCTTCCTGGGCATTGACACCTTGAGGAATGACTCTGCCACTTGTCCAAACTCGCTCAGCGCAGGTAGCCTTCTTTGCAGTTGACATTCAACGCAGGTAGACAGTGGAGTAGTTGACATTCAGCGCAGATGCTCAGTGGAGCAGTTGACATGATCCAGAATTGCCTTGTTTTTGAGTGTTTTTAGGTGGAGAACTTTTGTGAATTGCTGTGGTTACTTGGCCTTGTTCCTCTAGGGGTAGGAACAACATGTTTAGGGACTTTGGATCCCTTGATTATTGACATTTCATGCTCAGTGATGCCAGGCACAAAAATGTCATAACAATGATGGAGAATTTTTCCCAAATCCCTTGGTGGCTACCCACAAGCGATGCATCTTCATCTAGCAACCACTCTGGAGGTGCCACTCCTTTTAAGGTGCAAGTTAACTTTGACATTCCCATATTTCAAGGTCAATTAGATACAGGCATCATACATAGATGGTTAAATATGTTGCAAGTATATTTTTCAGTTCATGACTTTTCTAATCAGGAAAATATTACTTTTTTCACTCCTCAAAGCCGCCCCACATGTCAAGGATTGGTAGGAAACCTGTTGTGAACAAAAGGACAAGAGGGAATCCTCATTGTTTTCAACGATGTCCATTTGGAATTATTTCTAAGATGCCATCAAGGAACAATATTACCCTGTCGGTAGCTATGAAGATAAATACATAAAGTGGACAATGTTGCGGTAAGGAATGGACCAAGATGTGTCGGAGTTCACAAATGTTTTCCATACCCTTCGCACGAATCTAGGTATCAAGGATTATAAGCGAAATTTGATACTCAAGTACCACGGTTGTCTACAAAAGTACATTCAAGACCAGATGGACTTCCTAGACATCTCCTCGCTTGGCACCACCCATTGATATGTTGTTAAGATCGAGAAAAAATTTAAACAGAAGAAGTGATACTTCGAATCTATGAATCTGAAGGAAGGGAAAGGTGCCCACAAACTATAGAACAAAGGTCAAAGCCAAGGCAGGGTGACCTGGCACCACCTGTCAAAGCCGTAGGAAAAAAGAAAAACATGAAGACAAAGAAGGACACATGGAAATGGTGTATGTTCCATAAGAGCCCCACTCACAACAAAAGTGAGTGTCGAGCCAAGCAGTGATTGGTGGTCAAGCTAAAGGATTCTAAATCAGATGTATGTTTTGACTCTGAGTCAGAAACCGACAAGGGTAATTAAAAATGGAAGCAAATTGTTGATGCATAGCCTAGTCCCACAGTTGCCAACATCAATACCTAGAAGGATGAGCCCAAAGATCCAAAGGAAGGGAAGAGGCTCTTCCACTCACATATGTGGGTGAATGGTTCTCCATTACAGTTCATTGTAGACAGTGGGAGCCAAAAGAACCTTATTTCAACAGAGGCCATGAAGCGGTTGGCCTACCAACCACACCAGACCCGTAATCTTACACCATCAGGTGGCTTCACCAAGGGCGAGATCTTCGAGTCAGCCAACAGTGTTGCCTTTCCTATAGCATCAAGCTCTTCATAGATGCATTATTGTGTGATGTTGATCCTCTTGAATTTTGTGATGTTTTATTAGTCCAACCATTCTTGTGGAGGTAACATGTTGTGTATGAGTTTAGGCCTCGCACTGTTATTATGTAGAAAATCTGTATGTAGGTTAACCTGATAATGCAATATAAATCAAAGAAAAATACTATAACCTAATTCTACTATCTATTTACAGAAGCTTAAATATCGATATGAACAATATAACCAGAAGAAGAATGAATCAATTGCACAATACACATGAAAATACTTTGGGGAAAGCCTCAACTAAAAACCCCACTGTCTGTATTATCATACAAGGTAGAAATACATAAGAATTATACAAAGCCTTACCTCTCACAGCTAGCCAACTCTCAATACAATCCTCATAGATGCTCACAGGAAACCTTGGCTTCTCTCAAGCCTTCCTCTCTTCCCTCCAAGCTCCTATTTCCTTGTGCAGTTCCTTGTGGATGATTCTCCTGTTACCAAGTGTATGACCCTCCTCCAAAACTACGCAATCCTCAAGGATGAATCTCTTGACTGCATGCATGAGTTTAATCCATGAGAAAACACATGCAACTAATAATACATTGTCCTTGACTTTAATCTCAACTAGGTCTTTCTCAGAATAGACATGCATGAGTTTCTGATGAGGGAATCTTCAGTTAACTGGAATAGCACTAGTTGAGTGCATGCATGCATCAACTGACTATTAGCTCTCTATTATTACTTCAAACAGTTTGGAACTAATTTAACTGGACTTAACTTAGTAAACTGAGTTAACTAATTACAACTTAAATATAACTCAATCTTATCTCCTTAATTTAAGGGTTAACTCTTGCATGACATCAGAAATACTTCTAACTTGAATTTCTCCGACTAACTAATTCAAAATGAATTAATTAATTATTTCCAAGTAGTTGTTAAGACTAAATTCGATTTTAATTCACAATTTAATTCAAGGACAAATTAAATTGGAATATTCTTGTTTCCACATTTCAACAATTATTACTTTGGTCAATAAGTTTTAAAGAATGCCAGAGGTAGCACTGTAGGAATTTACAGGGTAAGTTCCTCAGAAAGAACACCAAAAGGACACCGCTCACAACTAGATCTCAAATCAATACACCAGTATTTTTGACGTGGTTAAAACCCTCAAAGAGGGAAACAGTCCACGGCCTGAGCCAACGTGGCCACTTCAGGCAATTTATTAATCAAAGAATGAAAATTTACATAAGCTTTCTCTCATAGACGGATTACCCGAACAATGACCCTCCATGCACTTTAAATAGAACTCATGGACCAATCGGGTGTCAAGCCACGGATCAAGTGTCGGTAATACCGAGGAGAGAGTGAACCGTCGGATCACTACATATCGTGACCGTCGGATTGTAAGTTACAAAATGTACAACGGTAAAGAAACACACTTTACCTAACTCTATACTAGACCAAGTTGAACTTAACTATTTCCTATGTGTCGGAATATCCTAACATCCCCCCTTAAGAACAACTTGGGATGGGATTGAAGGATTTACAAATATGACACAATAGGAGAAGGAAGGAGGCACTAGAGCCTATCCCCCCTTAGTGACAACTTCCTGAACTCCAAGCATATATCGAAGTTTAGTGAACTTCGCCTCTGTGAGAGCCTTTGTGAAGATGTCTGCAACCTGATCATCTGTTGAACAATATTGCACTTCAAGAACATGGTCATGAATGAGCTTTCTGATGAAGTGCATGTGTAGTTCAATGTGTTTGCTGCACTGATGCTGGACTGGATATTTGCATAGCTGAATGGCACTTTGATTATCACACCAAAGTGTGGTTGGATGCTGCTGCTCAAAGCCAAACTCTGATAGGATCTGACGAAGCCACAAGGCTTCCTTACTAACTTCCACGGCACCACGATACTCTGCTTCTGCTGACGAAAGAGAAATGGCAGCCTGTTTCTTACAAGCCGATGTAATAGGTCCTGAACCAAGAGTGAAGACATAACCGGCAGTAGACTTCCGATCATCAGGGTCACCAGCCCAATCAGAATCAGTGAAACCAACTAATAGAGGAGCTGCTTTGGCACTGTAATGAATCCCAAACTGTACTGTACCTCGAACATAATGAAGTATTCTTTTAGCTGCTTTCCAATGACTTTCACGGGGGTTTTGCATAAAACGAGCAACAAGGCCAACAGCAAAGGAAAGGTCAAGACGAGTATGGGTTAAATACAAGAGTTTTCCTACAAGTTGACGGTATAAGGTAGCATCAACTTCAGGAGAAGTACAAGAGACTGAAAGTTTGACTCCAAACTGAAAGGGAGAAGGGGCTGGCTTACAGTCTTCCATGTGAAAATGACGAAGAATATCACAAGCATACTTGGACTGGGAAAGGGAAATACCCTCCTTGGATTGCAAGACTTGAAGACCGAGAAAATAGTGTAAGTGTCCTAAGTCTGTCATTTCAAATCTCTTTTTAAGGCTGGACTTCACATGGTTTATAAGGTTGGGATCACTACCAGTAAGAATAAGATCATCAACATAAAGAACAAGGATGATAAGAGAGTTGCCCACTTTCTTAGTGTAGACAGTATTGTCAGAATAACACCTAGAAAAGCCAGATTCTAAAAGAAAGCTATCCATTTTGGCATACCAAGCCCGAGGAGCTTGCTTGAGACCATAAAGGGATTTCTTAAGTCGACATACAAGGTTGGAGTCTGTTTGGATGAAGCCAATGGGTTGTTCCATATAGATTTCTTCATGCAAGTCCCCATGCAAGAAGGCATATTTAACATCCATCTGATGGACTTCCCATTTTAAAGAGGCAGCAAGGGAAAGAACAAGGCGGATAGAGTTCATTTTGGAAACAGGGGAGAAGGTTTCAGTGTAGTCAATGCCTTCAACCTGTGAAAAGCCCTTAGCAACAAGACGAGCTTTATGTTTATCTACTTTCCCATCTGGTCCATACTTGGTTCTGTAAACCCATTTACATCTAACAAGTTTGCGTCCCTTTGGTAGAGGAACAAGATCCCATGTATCATTTGCCAACAATGAATGATATTCTTCATTCATAGTTGCTTCCCAATGTGGATGGCCTGAAGCTTTTGCAAAAGTGTCAGGATCATGATTTACTGGAGCTTGAGCCAGTAAAGAAGAGGCTCTTTCAAACTGAGAACGTGTACGTCGCTGATCTGTAGGATCACCGGCAAGATCACCTGCTGCATCCCGAGTAGCACAGACCCATCTTGGAAGTTGAGGATCCTGAGAAGGTGGGGGAGGATTGTCATCCTCACTTTCATCATCTGAAGAAGAAATGTTTTCAAAAGTAGAAGAGATAGGAAGAGGTGGCACATCCGCCGGACTAGGCTCGCACGCCGATTTATTTTCATCAAATTTTACATCTCTTCTAATGATAACATTTTTGGACTTAAATGGAATAAGTCTATAACCTTTTACATCTTCAGAATATCCAACAAAAGTACATTTCTCACTCTTAGGTTCTAAAGCTTTATGCTTTTCATCTGGAATATGGGCCCATGCTTCACTTCCAAAAACACGAAAGTGACTTACATCTGGTTTTATGGAACTCCAAGCTTCTTCTGGAGTGATATTCTTTAGAACCTTAGTAGGAGTGCGATTTATTATATAATTTGCACAATTAATTGCTTCGGCCCAAAAACTAAGACTGAGTCTTTAGATTGCAGCATACAATTAGCCATTTCCTTTAAGGTGCGATTTTTCCTTTCAGCTACACCATTTTGTTGTGGAGTGTATGGAACAGTATGTTGCATTTGAATTCCATTTTCGGTGCAAAAGTTGATAAATGTGTTTTTAACATATTCTCCACCATTATCAGTTCTTAGCTTAAGAATTTGATGTCCAGGTTGTTTTTCAACAAAGGCTTTGAAGGCCAAAAAAGTGTTAAATACTTCGCTCTTGAGTTTTAAGAAGTATACCCAAGTGTGTCTGGAGAAATCATCAATGAAAGTTAAGAAATACTTGCAGCCAGAGAATGAAGCAATAGGAAGTGGACCACATAAATCACTGTGCACAAGCTGTAAAGGGGCTGAGGCGTGCCAAGAGGCACGTTTTTCAAAACTGTCCCGATGATGTTTTCCGAGTACACATCCGGAACAAACACCATCTCTGCAAGATACCATAGGAAGACCTGTCACCATATTTTCTTTACATAGATGCTGAAGGGAGCGATAGTTTAAGTGACCAAATCGCTCATGCCAAAGTTTGCTCACTTCATCATTATGAGCAACAAATACTGAGGGAAGATTTGATGACCCAAAGTTGTGAAACTTATACAACCTTGTGGAATCATCAGCAATACCAGTAGCTAGAATCTGTTTAGGATCTCTTAGATCCTTGATTACAACATCATGAGGTGAAAATTCAACAATTTTACCTTCACTTGAATGAGTTATCTGATATACAGATAGAAGGTTGCAGGATAAGGTTGGAACACATAATACATCATTAAACTGACCATTGTCTAGATGAACAGTTCCAGTCCCTACAACATTAAGAGATCTATCATCACCAACATATATATTTTTGGTGTTACAATCATTTAAAGAAGAAAACATGGCTTTGTTTTTGGCCATGTGATAAGAGGCTCCAGAATCAATGAGCCACTCATGAGAATGAGAAGAAGAAGATACATTTAATGCATAACCAGACTGAGATGATTGACAACGACATGCAGAAAGTGCCATTCCTGAAGATGAAGTTGAAGTTGAAGTTGAAGAATGCTCCACATGGATGTTATGTTTCTTCATTGCGGCTTCCAAGGCTTCCATCTTCTTAAAGCATTTAGATTCTAAGTGGCCATCTCGATTACAAAAGTTACAATGTCTATCAGTCTTCTTCCATTTGTTTTTATTGGTCCTATCATTTTGCTGAAATGATCTTTCATTTTGAGGCTGAGTTTGCTTAGGACCCTTGTTTGGTTTAGGACCATTCTTTTTAGGATATGACTTCTTAGGATTCTTTGAATTTGGTTGCTGCTGGGTGGCTAACGCTTTCTTGGAAGAGTTTCCAAGATTAAGAAGACCAAGGTGTAAGAGTTTTTCTTGTTCTCTTATTAAAGAATCAGAAAAAGAGTCAAAGGAAGGGGCCTTGTAGTCTTTTCCTTGACAAATGAAAGCTTCCCTTGTAGAATGGAAGGTGGAAACAAATACAGAGTAGGCTGGTCCCAACTTAGTAAGGATGGAATAAATAAGGTTACTATCTTCTTTCTTAACCTTAACACCTTCCAAGAGATATCTAAGGGTCTTGAATTTGGACAAGAAATCTTCAATGCAAGAAAAATTATTAGGATCCAATGTAAGCAACTCATTTTCAAGTTGATGGGCTCTAATTTCATTTTTAATCCCAAAAACTTTAGTGATTTGTTCCAATGCTTCATGAGGAGTATCAAGTTCTGCAATATGGAATCTAAGATCAGGAGAAATAGACATCCCTATCAAACCACGTGCTTGATCTTGTCTATTTTCCCATTTTGCAGCCTTGTCTTCATCTTTTGGTTTCTTCTCTTGGCCTGTGGCTATTCTGTAGAGACCTTTACTTCTAAGTAAATATTCCATGTAGGCTATCCATTGGAAGTAGTTAGTGCTGTCAAGAATGACTTGGCATGGACTTTCCATTTTTTTTTAAAACTGAAGCTGAAGATGCTAAAAGTAAGTTTTCCAATGGATAGATCTCAAAAAATTAGGCTGTTTTAAAAAAAACGGCTCTGAAAAAGGCTTCCGGATGAAGAAGTTATGGCTTTTTGAAAAAAAATTGTTGAAGTTGCCGGCAAAGTGCACGAATGTGCGGGAATGAAAAAAAACGCCCCCACCCACAAAATGGAGATTTGAACCCAAGACCTCTACTCTCTTAAAATAGCTTTGAACCAATTGAGCTATACAAAAAATTTGAGAGAGAGAGAGAGAGAGAGAGCTTTGAACCAATTGAGCTATACAAAAAATTTGAGAGAGAGAGAGAGAGAGAGAGCTTTGAACCAATTGAGCTATACAAAAAATTTGAGAGAAAGAGAGAGAGGGGGGGGGCCTTGGGTTGCATGCTTGCCAGAGAGAGAGAGAGAGAGAGAGAGAGAGAGAGAGAGAGAGCGGGGGGGGGGGCCTTGGGTTGCGTGCTTGCCTTGAGATGCAAAGAAAAACGAACCTTACGGCTCAAAGTTAGCTTTAGCCGGAAACTAAATATTTTTCTCAATGTTTCTGATTTTCCAAGATCACACTAAGGTGCAAGGAAAAGAGCATACGCATGAGAAAAAAAACTTCCTTTCTGTTTCTGATTTGCCCAGATCGCACAGAGTCACAGGGCAAAGAGCATACGCAGAAATGAAAGGTATAGATCCGGTAATAAAAAAGCTAAATAAACAGAAACCGAAATAACCAGAGAGAAAATAACAGTAAACTGCAGATAAACAATGTATACCTCCAGATATTAAAAATGACGCAGATAGGGCTACCGGAAACCTTTTCATGTGAAACGAAAGGGGTTCCTCACTGGAACAGATGCTCCGAACACAACAGAGCAGTCCTCTCGGCCCGAAAGCAGTCAGAAACAGTAGATCTAGGAAACGACAGCCGCATGCAGTTCTACCGGCTTCAGATTTGGATCACCAACGGACGCGGCCCTCAAATAGCTCTGATACCATGTAGGAATTTACAGGGTAAGTTCCTCAGAAATAACACCAAAAGGACACCGCTCACAACCAGATCTCAAATCAATACACCAGTGCTTTTGACGTGGTTAAAACCCTCAAAGAGGGAAACAGTCCACGGCCTGAGCCAACGTGGCCACTTCAGGCAATTTATTAATCAAAGAATGAAAATTTACATAAGCTTTCTCTCATAGACGGATTACCCGAACAATGACCCTCCACGCGCTTTAAATAGAACTCATGGACCAATCGGGTGTCAAGCCACGGATCAAGTGTCGGTAATACCGAGGAGAGAGTGAACCGTCGGATCACTACATATCGTGACCGTCGGATTGTAAGTTACAAAATGTACAACGGTAAAGAAACACACTTTACCTAACTCTATACTAGACCAGGTTGAACTTAACTATTTCCTATGTGTCGGAATATCCTAACAAGAACCACCTACCATCATTTCTTTTATCATTGTGAATCAATGCATTAAGATCATTTCCCAGACTGGGAAATTTGTTTTCCTTATGATTCACCCTCAGGGAAAGAAGAAGATTGTGCCCACAACTTGTAGATAGGGCTCCTCTGCACAGAAGCAACATATGGATAAGGTTATAGAGGAGTATAGGGACATCTTCACCTCAACCACGGGGGTACCTCTACACTTTCAGGTCAAGCACTCCATCAATCTGACCTTGGGCACACCGCTACCTAATGGGCTGATCTATCAACGCTCTGTTATGGAGAGCAATGAAATCAAGAGGTAGATTCAGGAGTTGTTGTAGAAAGGGAACATTAGGCCAAGTTCATCACCTTGTGGGAGCTCGATCGTGTTGGTACAGAAGAAGAAAGGGACCTGGAGACTATGTATTGACTATCAAGCGTTGAACAAGATCATTATCCAGAATAGGTATCCAATCCCATGGATTGATGACCCTCTAACCTAACTCAAGGGGGGCAAATATTTCAACAATATTGACTTGAAATCTGGTTATCACCAAGTACTGATCGAACCCTCTGATATGTGGAAGACTTCCTTCAAATCCAACGAGGGCCTTTTCGAATGGTTGGCCATGGACGACATCTTGCGAACCTTCACTAACTCATTCATGGTGTTATATTTGGAGGAAATTTTGATCTTTGACCAGAGTTGGGAAGAACACCTCAACCATATTTGATAGGTCCCCCTAACCCTGTGGCAACACAAGTTGTGTGCCAATTTGGAGAAATGCACTTTTGGTATTACCTAGGTTCAATATATGGGGTACATCATTGATGAGTGGGGTGTGCATGTGGACTAGGCCAAGATACAAGTCATTTAGGATTGGCTAGCCCCAACCACTCTAACAGAGCTTCGCAACTTTCTATGTCTTGCCAACTTCTATCGCAGGTTGTTCTTTATATAACTTGGCCTTTGAATCAAATCACCAAGGGAGGAGTGAATGAAAATATATTTTAGTCTGAATCCCAACAAAATGCATTTTTCTAGTTGAAGCATCGCCTATGCTCTGCACCAATGCTCACATTACTAGACATGAAGCAACCATTTGAGATCAAGACAGATGCCTCTGACTATGTTATTGGTGCAATTCTTACTCAGCAAGGTCATTGAGTGGCATATCACAGTGAGACACTTTCAGACACAGTTCGAAAGTATACCACCTATGACAACGAGATGTATTCCATTGTGCAGGATTTCCTACAATGGAAGCATTAAATTTTGTGGAAGGAAATGGTCATCCACATAGAACACCATCCCCTTAAATTCATACATACACAAGGGAAGTTGTAGAACAATTTCCATGAGAAATGGTCCACATACCTACAACAGTTCCACTTGAACATTAAGTATGAGTAGGGAAACACCAATAATGTTGCAGACTACCTCATTCGACCACCAGTCATGGCACTAACTACTATGCTCGACTCTTGTGGGCACAAGACTGTGGATTAGCCGCATCTTTACAAGAGTGATCCAGAATTCGGCAACACACACTAGACGCTCTGGGAAGGCAAGCAAGTTCCAAATTTTCACCTCCAAGATGCATTGTTATGCCACCTAGGACACCTTTGTGTTCCTTCAAGAGAGCATGCCAAGATGATTTGGGAGGCGCACTATAGTCGGTTCGCTGGACATTTTGGGGTAGAGAAAATAGTGGCAGTGTTGGAGAAGTATTTTTATTGGTCGAACCTTCTACATAATGTTGGGAAGTACTTCATATCATGCACTACCTGTGTCATTTCCAAACTGATCATCAAGAAGAAATGCCTATATACTCCTTTGGCTACTCCTAGTCGACCTTGGGAATCCATCTCCATGGATTACATGTCAGGCCTTCCTTCTACTAAGCATGGCAACGACTGAATTTTTGTGGTCGTCGAAAGATTCTCTAAGATGGAAGTTCTGGCGACCTGCAAGAAGAGCATCATAGCAGAAGCCACTATTAAGATCTTCTTTGAACGAGTGTCGATAAATTTTTGGATCCCACAGTCCATTATCTCAAATCAGGATATTAGGTTCCTAAGTACATTTTGGTCCAGTCTCTGGTTGATATAGGATACCAATCTCACTAAGTCTGTGACTTTCTACCCCCAAACTAATGGCCAAACAGAGGTCGTCAACAGGATGATCGTACACATTTTGCATATTTACAATTCAAAGCATCCATGCACATGGGATGAAATCCTCCACTATGTCCAACATAGCTACAACAAAGCTCTCCATAGTTTAACTAGTCCCATACCCTTTTAGGTGGGGTTGGGATTCCAGCCACAATGTCCCATTGATGTGGCCATACCATTTGCAGCTACTCAGGCATATTCGACTCATGTCTAGTGCGAAGCTAATAAGGCTAAAAACTTCATTGAGCACATTCATCACATCTGCCAACAGGACCATGACATTTGGACAGAGCCAATGCTAAGTACAAGTAGCGTCATGATCAACATCGGATTCCACACAAGTTCTAGTTGGGAGACAAAGTTTCGTTACATTTACAGAAGGATCGCCTCGATGGGCCCCACCGCAAGCTTCGACCCCTCTAATGTGGGCCTTGTACCATCACTAAGGTTGTATGGGACAATGCTTTCGATCTCAAATTCCACCATTCCTTGGCCTACAACCAATGTTTAATGTGGACCGCCTTCAACCATACTTTCCACCATTACTGGACATGTCAGACATTATAGAACCACTCACACCACCATAGTTAAACCCAGACTACACGGAACAAGCCACAACTGATCAGATCATGGACACACAAATCAAGAACACTAACTAGAAAAATATCCAACTATATCGGGTTGTCAAAGCTGGTCAACTCCTGCACTAAGGCGAGTGGCTCAACAAGGACAAAGTTTAGCAGAAGTTCCCCCATCTCATGGAGGCCCTCAACACAATGGGAACCATTGCTTCCTAAGGTGGGAGGACTTATCTAGGTGGATAATTGTGACCACCTGCCTATTCCACTTGGACCCCCACCATTTTTTCTTTTCAGTTTTCTTAATTGTAGCACAACTTACTATTTTTTGCAGTTTTTTGGGTCCTAAACTTCTGGAGTCGTTTTGAGGGACTAAAAGACGTTTCCAGGGAAAACTGAGAGACCAGAAGAGACATATATTATTGTACTTTTTATTACTCAGCCTCTTCTTCGAAATCTTTGAAACGAGGTATTATTATAGAAAAACAAAGATCATATTCCAAAGTTACGACATGGGAAATTTGATGTACCAATTTACCCAAAAGGGTTCCACAATTTTGGCACTTCATCTCTTAGGGTTAGGCTTTTAGATGTTAAAGGTTTCCCATTGTTTCTCAATAATAAATAGGCCTTTGAGCCTCATTGTAACATAGTTTATAGAATGTAGCCGCCACATCTATTCTTAGAGATAAGCTACCATCGCCTGAGCTAGTTTACTTCCATTTTTGTATGTAAGAATATTTTAGTTCTTTGACATTAATGAAATGAAGTTTTATATTTACTAAATATCTGTGTTTATTTTTATATTTGTATTTTGTTGCATTCTTATGTAAGTCTGGATCAGTGGTATTAGAGTGATCTGCTCTTTCTCTGTTTTTCTTTGCATGTCCCCAACGAGGTTAGGGTATAAGGAGTTAGGGCTCAAACTAATTGAACCTTTACAAGACCAGCATCGCAATCCCTGACAGCCTCCCATGGCAGAAGAAAATAAAGATGAGGGGGTAGGAAATCCTTTCAAAATATTGCTTGAGGAATCTCTTGAGCGATAAAGGAATGAGATTATGGATAACTTTGCTCAGATCCTTCGACAACTACCCACAGGCAACGCAACTTCATCCAGCAACCACTCTGGAGGTGCCACTCCTTTTAAGGTATAAGTTAACTTTGGCATTCCCATATTTGAAGGCTAGATAGATGCACTTTTGGTATGACCCTCCGATGTGTGGAAGATTTCCTTCAAATCCAAGGAGGGCCTTTTCGAATCGCTGGTCATGCCTTTCGGGTTGATGAATACCCCTGCAATCTTCATGAGGTTGATGGATGACATCTTGCAACCCTTCACCAAATCATTAATTGTGGTGTATTTGGATGACTTTCTAATCTTCAGCGAAATTTGGTAATAACACCTCCACCATATTCGATAGGTCCTCCAAACCCTATGACAACACAAGTTGTGTGCCAATTTGGAGAAATGCACTTTTGGTATGACCCAAATTTAATATCTGGGGTACCTCATTGTCAAGAATGATGTGTATGTGGACCCAACCAAGATATAATTCATTTAGGATTGGCCAGCCCCAACCACTCTAACAGAACTCCGCATCTTTCTACATCTTGCCAACTTCTACCGCATGTTCGTGTTGGGGTTCTCTCATATCACTTGGCCTTTGAGTGAAGTTACCAAGGGAGGAGTGAAAGTAAATTTATTTTAGTATGAATCCCAAGAGAAGGTGTTTTTTGAGTTGAAGCATCGCCTATTCTTTGCACTAGTTCTCACATTAACATACATGCAAAAACCATTTGAGATTAAGGCATACGCCTCCGACTATGCTATTGGTGCAGTTCTTACTCAGTAGGGGCATCCAGTGGCATATCAAAATGAGACACTTTCAGACATAGTCTGAAAGTATCTTAACTATGAAAAAGACATGTATTTTATTATGCATACATGCTGACAATGGAAGCATTATATTCTAGGGAAGGAAATGGTCATCCACACAAACCACTGACCCCTGCAGTTCATATAGACACAAGGGAAATTGCAAAAATATCACCATTAGAAATGGTCCACATACCTGCAACAGTTACATTTTAACATTAAGTAGAAGAATGGAAACACCAATAATGTTGCATATTACCTCATCCGACCATCAGTCATGGCTCTGACCATTGTGCTCGACTCTTGTGGGCACGAGACTGCGCGGTGGCCACATCTTTAGAAGAGTGATCCAAAATTCGGCAACACATGCCAGACGCTCCGGGAAGGAAAGAAGTTCCAAATTTTCACCTCCAGGATGCATTGTTATGCCACCTGGGACACATTTTTGTTCCTTCAAGATAGTGTGCCAAGATGATTTGGAAGACACACTACAGTCGGATCGCTGGACATTTTGGGGTAGAGAAAATAGTGGCAATGTTGTAGAAGTATTTTTATTGGCCAAACATTCGACATGATGTTGGGAAGTACATTAGATCCTGCAATACCTGTGTCATTTCCAAAATGACCACAAGAAGTAAGGCCTATATACTACTCTACCTACTCCTAGTTGACCTTAGGAATCCATCTCCATGGATTACATGTTGGGCCTTCCTTCTACTAAGCATGGAATCAACTGTGTTTTCGTGGTCGTCGACAAATTCTCTAAGATGGCCATTTTGGTGGCCTGCAAGAAGAGTATCACAGTAAAATCCAGGGCTAATCTCTTCTTTTAATGAGTGTGGGTACATTTTGGGATCCCACGACCCATTATCTCAAACTGGAACAATAGGTTCCTAAGTACAATTTGGTCCAATCTCTAGTCGACATTGGCTACCAAGCTCACAAAGTCCACAACTTTCCACCCCCAAACTGATGGGAAAATAGAGATCGTCAATAGGATAATTGTACACATTCAGTGTATGTACAACTCAAAGCATCCACACACATGGGATGAAAGCCTCCCATAGCTCAACTGGTCACATCCCCTTTTAGGTGGGGTTGGGATTCTAGCCACTATGTCCCATTGATGTGGCCATACCATTTGCAGCTACTCTAGTGTGAAGCTAACAGGACTAACAAGTTCATTGAGTGCATTCACCACATCCACCAACAGGTCCATGACATATTGGATAGAGAAAATGTTAGGTGCAAGCAACATCATGATTAGCATCGAGTGCCACACAAGTTCCAGATATGCGATAAAGTTTGGTTACATTTGCAGAAGGAGTGCCTCGTTGGGCCCCACCACAAGCTTCGTCCACTCCGATATGGGGCGTAAACCATCATTAAGGTTGTACGGAACAATTCTTTCGAGCTCCACATTCCACCATTCCTTGGCATGCACCCAGTGTTCAATGTGGACCACCTTCGACCATACTTTCCACCATTATTAGACACATCAGAGTTAAACTGAGACTACATGGAATAGGACATAATTGATTAGATATTGGACATGTAGATCAAGAAAACTTGCCAGTAGAAGATCCAATTGTATCGGGTTGTGAAAGCTGGCCAACTACTGCACCAAGGCAAGTCACTCACAAGGGACCAAGTTCAACAGAAGTTTCCCAATCTCATGGAGGCACTCAACGCAATGGGGACCATCGCTTCCTAATGGGGGAGGAAAGATCTAGGTGGATATTGGTGGCCACTTGAGACCCCACATTTTTTCTTTGTAGTTTCCTTAATTGTAGCACAACTTACTATTTTTGGTAGATTTTTGGGTCCTAAACCTCCAGAGTCGTTTTGAGGGGCTAAAAGATGTTTTTAGGGAAAATGGAGAGACCGGAAAAGTCTTAAACTATATTACTAGTTTTCTTTAAACCTCCTCTTCAAGATATTCAAAACGAGGTATTAGTATATCCAAACAGAGATCGTATACCAAATTTATGACACTGAAAATTTGATGTACCAATTTACCAAAACGAGGCCCATATTTTAGCGCTTCATCTCCTAGGGTTAGGTTTTTAGATGTTTAGGGTTTTCCATTGTTTCTAAATAATAAATAGGCCTTTGAGCCCCATTGTAAAATAGTTTAGAGGCATGTAGCCTCCACATATTTTCCCAAAGATAAGCTACCATCGCCCAAGCTAGTTTATTTTCATTTCTGTAGGTAAGCATATTTCAGTTATTTGACATTAATGAAATGAAGTTTTATTTCTACTGCATCTTTGTGTTTATGTGTATATATTTATTTTGTTTCATTCTTGCATAATTCTGGATCAGTGGTATCAGAGCAATCTGCTCTTTCTCTATTTGTTTTTGCATGTCCCCAACAAGGTCAGGGTATAAGGAGTTAGGGCTCGAACTAGCTGAACCTTTGCAAGACCAACCTCGCAAAAACCGACAACCTACCATGGTAGAAGAAAATAAAGATGAGGAGGCAGGAGATCCTTTCAAAATATTGCTCGAGGAATTCCTCGAGTGAAAAACGAACGTGATGATGGATAACTTTTCCTAGATGCTTCGGTGGCTACCCATAGGTGACACATCGTCATCCAGTGGCCACACTGAAGGCGCCACTCCTTTTAAGGTACAAGCTATCTTTGAAATTCCCATATTTGAAGGTCATATAGATTCATATGCCATAGATAGATGGTTAAATCTATTGGAATGATATTTTTCAATTCATGAATTTTCCCATTGGGAAAAAATTACTTTTACACTCCTCAAAGCCGCCCCACATGTTAAGGACTTGTGGGAAACATACTGTGAACAAAAGGACGAGATGGAATCCTCATTTTTTTTAGCTGAACCCACTTGGAATTCTCTCTGGCATGCCATCAATAAACAATATTACCTTATCTGGAGCTCTGTAATTAAATACACAAACTGGACCATGTTGCGACAAGGAAGGGACCAATATGTGTCGAAGTTCAATTTTTTTTCCATACCCTTTGCACGAAGTTGTATATCAAGGATTCTGAGAGAAATTTGGTACTCAAGTACTTCATATGTCTACACAAGTACATCCAGGATTAGATGGAATTCCTGGACATCTAATTTCTTGGCAGCGCCTATCAATACATTGTCAATATCGAGTACAAATTTAAATAGAAGAGGTGAGACTTTAGATCTGCAAAACTGAAGCAAGCGAAAGGCATCCCCAAACCACAGAACAAAGGAAAATCCAAGGTAGGGTGACCTAGGACAACCCATTGAAGATGCAAGCAAGGAACAACACCATGAAGATAAAGAAGGACACATGGAAATGGTATGAGTTCCATAAGAGGCCCACTCACAACAAAAGTGAGTGTCGAGCCAAACAGTCACTAGTGGTTGAGCTGAAGGCTTTTGAATCAGATGCATGTTCTGACTCTAAGTCAGAAATCGACAAGAGGAATAACAAAGGGAAGCATACTATAAATGTGGAGTGTAGTGCCATTGTTGCTACTACCAAGATCTAGAAGGATGAGCCCAAAGATTCAGAGGAGGGTGTGTAGCTCTTCCACTAATACATGTGGGTGAAGGGAGCCAAAAGAACCTCATTTCAGTAGAGGTCATGAGGCGGTTGGGTCTGCTGAACACACCACACCCATAGTTGTACACCATCATGTGGATCACCAAGGGCGATATCTCTGCGTCATCCAATAGTGTCACCTTCCCTACAGCATCAAGCCCTTCATAGATGAGTTATTGTGTGATGTTTCTCCTCTTGATGTTTGTTATGTTTTATTAGTCCAACCATACGTGTGGAAGCAGCACGTGTTTTATGAGTTTAGGCCTTTCACTCTTATTATTAATTTGGGCAATAAGTTGTACAGGATACCAGAGGTAGCACCACCTACCGCTATTTATTTAATCATAGAAGAGAAATGCAGTAATTTCATTACCCAAACCAAAAAATTTGTTTTCCTTATGATTCACCCTTAAGGAAAGAATAATATTTTGGCCATGGCCTCTAGACAGGGCTCCTCCACATGGCAACAACAGATGGAAAAGATTGTAGAGGAGTACAGGGACATCTTCACCTCACCCACGGGGGTACCTCTACATTGTCAGTTCAAGAACTCCATCGATCTGACCCTTGGTGTGTTTCTTCCCAATGCATTGATCTATTAATGCTATGTTCCGGAGAACGATGAAATCAAGAGGCAAATTCAGGAGTTGTTGCAGAAAGGGCACATCAGGCCAAGTTCATCACCTTGTGGGAGCCTGATCGTGTTGGTACAAAAGAAGGATGGGACCTGAAGACTCTGTATTGACTATCAGGCACTGAAAAAAATCACTGTCCACAATAGGTATCCAATCCCATGGATTGATGACCTTCTAGACGAACTCAAGGGGGGAAAATATTTCAGCAAGATTGACTTGAATTTCGGTTATCACCAATTACTGATCGAACACTCCGATGTGTGGAACACTGCCTTCAAATCGAGGGAGGTCATATTTGAATGGCTCGTCATGCCTTTCGGGTTAATGAATGCCCCTGCAACCTTCATGAGGTTGATGGATGACATATTGAGACCCTTCACCAACTCATTCGTGGTGGTTTATTTGGATGACGTTCTAATATTCATCCAGAGTTGGGAAGAACAACTCCACCATATTCGACAGGTCCTCTGAACCCTGTGGCAACATAAGTTGTGTGTCAATTTGCATAAATTCACTTTTGGTATGACCCAAGTTCAATATCTAGGGTACATCATTAATGAGAATGGTGTGCATGTGGACCCAACCAAGATACAAGTCATTCAGGATTGGCTAGCCCAACCACTCTAACAGAGCTCCGTAGCTTTCTGGGTCTTGCCAACTTCTACAGCAAGTTTGTGTTGGGGTTCTCTCATATCACTTGGCCTTTGAGTCAAGTCACCAAGGGAGGAGAGAAAGCAAATTTATTTTAGTCTGAATCCCAACAGAAGTCGTTTTCCGAGTTGAAGAATCACCTATGCTTTACATCAGTTCTCACATTACCAGACTTGCAGCAACCATTTGATATAGAGACAGATGCCGCCGACTATGGTATTGATGCATTTCTTACTTAGCAAGGGCATATAGTGGAATATGACAGTGAGACACTTCTAGATACAGTTTGAAAGTATCCCAACTATGAAAAAGAGATGTATTTCATTATGCAAGTCTACCAACAATGGAAGCATTACATTCTGGGGAAGGAAACAGTTAGCCACACAGACCACCAACCCCTGTATTTCATACAGACACAAGAGAAGTTTCAGAATAGTCGCCATCAGAAATGGTCCACATAACTACAAAATTTCCATTTCAACATGTTATAGTTTCAACAACCCCCCATTTAGTTTATTTTAGCTATTAATAAATAATAGTGACTCTTCTTTCATTTTAATAAAACTCTTTAATTTTCGATAAAGATAGGACATTTTCAAGTTTGTTATAAAATTTCTTAGGCTTAAACATTTCCCTCATCGGAACTCATTTATCAAACGATCAACCCTTAAAATGTTACGATAAAACAAAATCCCGATATGTCGTCTATTCACAAAGTCAATGAATTACCAAAAGGTTTCCATTGGACCCTTATTATATCGTAACTTTCCTTTTAAGAAAGTTATGATAAAGTATCTCCCTGATAAATATTTCCTCATGATTACTTTATTTTATCAAAAGGGCTTTTGTCAAAAGGTTTAATATAAGTCATGCACCCCTTTTTAAAATGAATATTATAAGTATCGTTGGCCCCACAGTTGCCACTTGGCATATAGCCTCTTCACAATATCATAACTTTCAAAGTGTGACACTTACGATAACTAGATCTTCTAATATCTCCCAGCTCTGATATCTACTACATCCGATACCACGAGACCCCCGATATTCCCATTCACAATTTTTATTGGGACTTTCATATCGGGAGCTTGTTCTTTAAATCTCCAATATGCCACCCCCAATATAAATCTCTCGATATCACTCCCCACCTCTTCCTAATAGTCATCTCTTCATGTGAATTCCCTATATCAAAATTTACTATTATCGTAACTTCTAAACACATTCCTCCGATTGTTTCCTCCGATATACTGATTTGGTTAAAACCACATGAATTCACATTTCCGCACTTAATATTTGAGAGTGATGAATTCAATTTTTTTGAAATTATAAACATTTTAATTCATTATAGTTTGATTCTATCAAAATTCATTTTTAAGATGGAGATTGTTGCGTAAAATTTATTATTTATGCTAAGTATTTTATGAGAACAAGTTATTGCTCATCCCTGTTTTTTCTATTACAGGCTAGTCTTGACCATTGTAACAGTGAAGAAAGGTCTGAAGAGGCAAGAGAAAAGAAGAAACCCGCTGCTCAATAGCAATCTGCTGCTCCTCCAACTAAAAGTGTTTATATGCCAAGGTTTTTTTCCGACACAGCCTGTTCTCCAGATTCTGAAAGTTCCTCTTAGGAATCCATCTTTAAACTATTTGAGGATGAAGGACCCAGGGTCACACAAAGAGTAATTACAACCGATGATTCTACCTCGGTCTTGAATACTACTTATAGTAATGTGGCCAATTCATTCTTGCATAGGATTGCAGCCTGACCCAAAATTATTGCTTATACATACATGGTTTGGTGGGTCATTGACAACTTGAGAATTAAAAGAAGGAAGTCCATGAAAATGAAGAATACAGTTGTAGGATCATTTACAAGCAAGGATTTGAGTGCAATGTACCATATCCCTGAGCCTCAATGTAAATATAATAAATAATTTGTGGAAAAATTCATGGAGGAACGCGACCATGCATCATAACCTATTAGGGCATGGAGGAGAGATCCAAACAGGAATAAGCGAGAGGAAGCAAATAAGTATGCAGTTGACTCCCTTGTTCTTCCCTATTGTCAAATAAACACCATGACGTGTAGACTCTTTGGTTACACTAATACACAAAACGTTATTGATCAATGGACAACACTGATTGATGGGGCTTTAGAGGGTTATATCTTTGATTGGGGAAATATAATTTCAGATAACCTAGCCTCTCATATCCTGGCTTTTAGAAGCAAGCGTAAAGTCTCAGAAAACATAATTCCCCCCTTTTACATGAGTGCTTACATAATGGATGCCCTGTGTTTCACTATGGAATTCACCTCTATGGGGTGGAAGTGGAATTTACAATACCCAACCCCTATCCACATCTACCATGATATTCTTTGGGATTCAAAGTATCAGCCTCATTTTTATAAAATATGTCATGGAGTCATGCTACCTATTTACCATATCATCTTTGATAAGATAACTCCTAGGGTATCCCCAGAAGACGAAATTGACTTGCTACGGATAGGAAATTGGTTCGGTTAAGAATTATTTACCTATGTTTAAGTCTTTAGTAGTCTTGATAACCCCATGTCTTGCCTCTATTTATCCCTGACAACCTCTTTGCCCGAGAAATAGCATACCAGACCGTAGGAAACAATATTTCAAAACTCTTAAAGGAATCAAATAAGAAACTGTGGCCTATTTTTCCTATTCCATGTGGCACATATGCTTTGGAAAATTTTAAGGATGCAAGCATTGAAATTAATGTTATTCAAGAGCTCAATTTCCCCACCATTCCTAACAAACTTTATGATCCCAATCAAACTGTCAGAAAGGTTACCGCAACATCAAGCATTAGGAAGTTTACTCACAATCCAAAAAAGTTTGATGATATATTTGAAAAGGATTCTACTTATTCAATGGTTATGAGACAGGCAAAAGAACAATTGACTCCACAAGAGATGATTCAATTCACCTAGTACATAGTCGCAAGGCTAGTTAATTTGCCCATGGATTCATTAATAGTCCCTCAGGAAAGGTCAGTTTAGGATGATGTCGTAGTTGTTGGTTCCACACAAACTATTGATGTGTCTCAATCAAGAGAAACATGTGCTTCCTCCTCTACCCAGGTAGAATGTCTTATGCCTAATACCAACCTTGAATAAATATGAGAGCAATATAACCAGGCCCTGAAGGTCGATGAAGCTCAAGTTTTAAAGACTCCCTTAAAAGAAAAATCTCAAGACACTTCCAAAAGTATTGAAAAAGCTCTGATAACAAAAAATGCCTCTGAGAAGCCTTTAGGGGATGAAGACATTGAAATTATACTGGCTTTCCCAATACTTTAAGTAGTGTTAAAATTTGAAGAAATTCCTCCGCTTGATATCTTTTACAGTCCTCAACACAAGGTTGTTGTCAAAAGAGATACGAAGAAAATAAAACTTGATCACTTCTAGGCTTTAGTCCCTGGAAATCCTTCTTTTCAGTTTGTATGGAAAGGCTATTTGACCATTTCTATAGAGGAGCTGGGAAGGCTCACCCAATTCACAGGAGCCTATGCTTCAGAAACAATGGATAAAGCCACGAAAGTACAATAGTTGTTAAAAGAAAAAGAAGATAGAATTGTACATTTGGAACATATTTTTTAAATTTAGAAACAAAATATTGTCCAGCAATGGAAAGGACAAATTATTGAACTCCAGAACAGTTTTGATGCCCTCAAAGTTCAATATGATATTGATTTGCAGGCCCGAGACATTCAAATACAGGAATTGTAGAGTAGGATTGAATAGCTAAGTGTTAATCCTAAATTGGTAGAGTTAAAGAAGGAATCAAAAGAGTTAAGCACTCTCCTTGCTCAACAACAAGTTGTATTTTGTCAAAAATCCATGATTTATGCCATACAACCAGTTCCCTAGTTGATCAGTTATTAGATATCAGAACTTATTTTTATGACATTGAAGATAAAATTACAGGTTTCCTTACATGGTAAGACAGCGCTAATGGAAGATTAACTAATCTTCCTAGAAATGAAGAAGCACGTAAGAAAATTGTTTTTAGAGAATGGGAAGTCTATCCTAATAAAACAGAGGTAGCAATGTTCCATGCAAGAGATATTTCAAATAATCTCATTGAGGCGGTTAGTGATAACTTATTTCAAGTGAACCTGATATCAAACTGCCCCGAAGGAGCATTTCCATATATTAAACCACTAACTAAAATGTGGCAAGAGTCGTCCAAAAAGTGAGCCAAAGTAATCGATCAGCTATCTAAAATTGACTTGGAAAGACATTGGCAACTTTTTGTCAAACCATACAGTAAGTGGTTGATGCTCCGATGTTTATCCAATACCACCACTCAAATGTTTCCAAGATTTAAGAGATGCAAACTTCATCAGCCACATGTGAATTCAACCAAGGTCTCCATCTGAGTTAAATAGCATGACAGATATCTACAAGTTGTAGCAATGAATGGGAGGATAGGACTCTTCACCTGCCTAGATAATTTGTTACAACATATTCTAAATTTGTATCTTTTGGTTTATTTTGGATACGTTTGTTGAAACTGCCTTAAGTAGTTACTGTATTTTCTATATTTGTATTTTCTTATGGAACTATAAATCCCCTCCTTTTGTTATGAGAAAGGGTTTTGAATTTTTGAAAGAAGGCTCAAGTTCTCATTATTGTAACTTCAGTTTTTCTTAATACATAGCTAAACCATATCCATTTTCCTCATGAGCATAGCAACAATATATCGAGTACTATTATTTTTGTATTATTATTTTTTTTAAGAGTTGGATGGAAATTTGATATTTTTCATTATATATGTGTTATAACAATCTTACATCGTCACTATTGATATGTTAGATTGGATTAACAAAGTGTATGTATGAACAACGAGATCTCATATATGTGATGAATTTATAAACTAGTTTAATTTACTATTTAATTAAATTAGTTATCTTTTTCTTTTTTAAATTCATAATTGCATGATAATCCACATTTTCATGTTGATTACAAAATATTTATAATCATATATACAAATAACTTTCCCGGGATAGATATTAAGTCATTAATCTTTATTTTTAGTTTTAGTTATATCAGAGCTTTATAATTTTATTCAATTCATTTCTTATAATTTCATATAAAGGGAAATTGGTCCCATAATTCCAATTAGAGCCATCATCCCAAATGGAAAAGGATCTACTCTAAGGTCCTGACCGGGTGTTTTCCCCCAATGTTGATGTTGACATTTCAGGCCATGAACATTTTTGGCACTAGAAGGAGGGCCATGAGACTATGAATGGAAAAAAGGTCTAATCCCAAATCAAAATTTCATTCTAAGAGTCAATCTCCCTCGAAGTCACCACCAACTTCAAGATGCCATTCTAAATCCCCTAATCCTAGATCTGGAGTTGTTAAAACAGCCACTAAATCTCCTAGAACACTTCCAAAGTCAGTCAGTCAAACTTCTACAAAATCACTGGCAAAGTCCCCTGAAGTTCAGACTTTGATTTAGAGATTGGAAGGAATTTCCATTTCGTGACAAAAATATGTTCAGTCTGATTTATCTGAAGGAAGTATTACTTTATCCCTACAGTATTTTGGTGTGTTAACTCGATCTCATAGTGAGAAACTTGGAGTCAAACCTTTGAGTTTCCATTACCCTCTCATCAGAAAAATAAAAATACTCCAAAGACTTAGTCTTTAGCTGGTGGATTACATCATCCTCTCCATCTCATACTCCTACTGTCGATCACGCTTCTTCCCATACTCCTTTATGTTGTAGTGTTTTCTTCTCAAAGATGTACGAAAAGAACCCACTTAAGATTGTGGATGACAAACAATCTCAACAATATAAATGGTTGCTAAACATTATAGATCTGTAGCAACTGATAGAAATAAATCCTGCCAAAGTTCAGATCTATACCACAATCATAGTTAAACAGCAAAAAGAATGAGTAATAACCCCAATCATTCAATGGAAACCATATATACAAAGAATAGTTTTTATTATAACACCTGTGAAGGGAACAAATAGATGTTATCGGTCCCCCTCTATGGGATGGGTTCTTGGATATCCTCAAACATCTTCAGCTTTTGTAGAGTCTCTCTCCTTTATAATGTGTAAACCCAACGAAAATATGGTGTGTGACAATGAAAATAATCAGAGTTACAATAGTGAGTGCAACAATGAAAATAATGAAAAGTGAATAATGAATGGAAAACCCTTCTATTTATAAAAAAATATTGAGTTATCCTCAAAGAATGAGCAATAATAAAATATTATTGATCCCATTCTTGGAATAACCACCTGGAATATTTTTTTATATTTTTTTATGAGGGAAAAAGTATTTAAACTTTTATTTAGAAATAATAAATAAATAAATGATTTATTTATCATCTCAAGGAATTAGTTAAGGAATAATAAATAAATAAGGATTCATTTAATTGTTCCTAAGGGATTTAGTCAAATTTGACAAAGACTAATAATTAATTAGTGATTAATTAATTATTCATAGAGAAAAATAAGATAATTATTGATTTCTCTGTTTATTTTTCATGATTGGGTCAAATATGACAAGGAATAATAACTGAACAATGGTTTAATTAATTATTCCTAGAAGAAAATCAGATAAATAGTGATTTATTTAATTATTCTTCATGGGTTTAACTATAAATTACTTAACAAATGTGGTTTATTAAGTAATTTCTCATAGTGAAAGCAATTTTACTATGTTAAAATTAGCTTTACATGGTGTACTTCAATCCATCTAGCAAATTAGGCTAGATGATCAATTTTCTGGTGATAACATATTTCCCCCCAACGTATGAGTGTTAGGAGCAAAACATATGACCAAAGTACGTTGTAAAGACACAATCACTAGACAACACAGGGGAGTCAGAGAGAGAGAGAGAGAGAGACCAATAAAGCTAAATTGAAAGAGGATAGGGACAGGGGGCGAGACTAATGCAAGTCTCATTTTATGTTGTGGTATCGAACCTCAATGAGGCAGGGGATGCATACCCATACCTGTCGAAATAACTTAGTACAAAAATAATGGTTCGCCCAAAAATATAAAACTGAGCAATGAAGTACATATTGAACGGTACATGACATGTTGGCATAACAGAGCCAAAAAATAATACAATGTGTCCCATATACATAATGCACCAGGAAAAATGTGAGCCAATACTGAATACAATGATATATGATTACATGAGATACAAAGCCCCTACCCTAAAAAAAATGGGTGGGAGGGAGGGTAGAACAATCAGAGAAGCCCTGTTGAACAAGGAAGGGCTCTCCAAAACTAAATGGATCGTTTGGGGGAGACGCGCATGCTCTGAACACTGTTATCAATAGGAACCGAACCATCAACTCTACGGAACTGCATATGAGGTTATAGCATAGTAGGTATGCATCTGGGCATGTGGGGAGCTACTTGAAGGGCCACCCCCTCATGATGTCTGAAACATATCACACACACACGGGAATCACTGGTACAATCTGTTGCAACACTAGACCATTAAGTGTATGAATCACGAACATGAAACAACCAAGTCAAAGGGAAATAATGAGTCTCTCTGCTCAATCCAAGGTGCTGAACAAGACTGGGATATGGAACCAAGATACAGCGCCCTCTAGGCCATTGTTATGGAATAAATGAGTTAATGTTGACAAAATAGGGCCCGTGATAGATGAGGCAATGAGGATCCTCAACTAAAGCACGAGGGAAAACAGTAATGTGACTGGTGGACTGATACTAGGGATAATGGGTAAAAGTGGGATTGAGGGAAAACAAATGACTACCCTTTTCAGAGCATAAAGTGCATGGTTGACTTGGCAACAACTGACTCAACTCTGGATGGGATGGGGACAGTATGACTGGAGGCTAAAATGAGCAACATAGGATGAATGGTATGAAAATATGTATGGAATACTGTGACATGATATAATGGGACATGAAATATGCTCCAAGAATGCAAGGGTGACTCATCACAGATGCTCTGAACAAGGGTGACTCGATGACGCTGCCACGCAGACTAGGCCCGATGGGGACCATCAAAACAAATGATGGTTACACATGACGAAAGTTGGCATATGGTACAACAAGTACAAGAGTTGGAATTCAAAGTACAAGTGTCGCTTTATGACGAAATTTGATTTTGAGAGGCGACAAAGTGACCTTTCTTGGAAAAATGGATTCCTGGTGAAGTGTTAAATCATCAAAAACTGAGGAAGACCAATTATAGAGCTTGATGAGAGGTTTCTAGTGGTGTTGACGGTTCATCAAATTGAGTTATGGTCTGGTCGCAATGGGCAATAGAAAAATTGGATATTTTTCTATGAAAGGACATGTTCCCTCCAATTTGGATTCATTTGCTAAGTGAGCTGTGGCGAATTTAGAGAGGAGGAAAAGGCCCTAAACCTTGTGGATATCATAGTAGACAAACCGAACTTCGGAATCGAGATCTACAACATTCAGGCAAGTGGCCTTAGTTGTCTAAAGATGGCCTTAATGCTTCTTGGAATGATGGTTCATGGTGAAGAATTAAGGGAAAAACGAGAATGAACTACTATAGGAGGTCTAGAATCATTCTCACCCACTAGGTCAAACATGGGGACTATGTGGACATAGAGTAGAATATTTGAAGATATGATATCAAATGTGTACGATATGCGATGTGCATATGGCTCGCCAGAGAGGCTGGTAGGACAAACTATCCAAGGAATGGGAGGATAATCGACCATACCTAGATCTAGTGGTGAACTAGGTTGAGACTTATGTTAATCAATTGGGAATATGGCTATGGAAAAACCATCATGCCCCCAAGCATGGGATACTTCCCACAAACATATGTGATGTAGGGGATTTATCTAGTATTCAAAGGTGGGAATGATTCCCCCTAGCAGGAGGAATTTGTGGAGTGCCATTGTGTTTCGAGTGCTCGAGAAAAGGATTCAAGCATCTTGGCCTAACCTGGCACGAGATCCTCCAAAGGATGATAGGGAGATGTAGGGGCCTATGTGCCCCCGTAGTATGTTATAGGCATACTGGATCTATTTAGAGTGGTAGGCTCCATATACTTATATGTTTTATGTGATACACAGTATGATTATGCATTTTATATGATGACGATGGTTCACCATTTGTTGTGTTTATGTTTATCTTCTGTGTTATACATGTGATAAATTCCAATCTAGAATTTTGTTTGCAATGGCATCTACATAGTTGCTTTTAGCTCTAAGAACATGACCAAAAGTAATGGTTTCAAATTTACGTACCAACAGCTTAACTCATAGATATTTTCTAAATATGACTTAGTTATGCACATGATACACACCATTCAATTGCATGACAAGTAGCAAGGAATCTAAACGAACATGAAGATGAAGGATGCGATGAGCAAGGGAATCGACTAATAAACCTATCACTGCATGATATTCGACCTGATTTTTGGTGGCAAATCCAATGCACATGTTGTTCAAAAGGACTAACATATGCAAGGGGGTAAAAATGGCCTAGGCTACCAAGGCTAGATTCCTGGAGAAGTGACTCACACCGTCGGCATGACAGATATACGGTGTGGATGGTGGATCCATCTAAAAGGTGCAAAAGACAATGAATGAGATGATGCAATCTACCTAACTTTATGCTAAAAATAAAGACATGCAAATAAAGGGGATATGCTATGAGCGACATTTCTGAAGATAGAGTGCACTGGGAGAATTAGGAAGGAAATGGGCTTCAAAATCCTCCAAAGAAGTTCCCCCTTGCCTAAGTGCAAGGGTAATCATGGGTAGACATAGCTTCCATGATGTCCTCATCAGGCTAGGGGATGGGCGGTTTGGAGGAAGACTAACTACATAATGTGGTGACTTTACCTAGTGCATCAACTTGAGAAAGAAGCTTCACATACGCATCATCTGGGATGGTAGACGATGAGCTGGTAGATGGAGGATCTATGGATGTTGAGGCTTGGGATTATTTTGAAAGAGGTTCGATAGAAGTGTGAACAAAAACCTCAGAAAGAATTGTCTACAAGGAACTCAAAGATGACGATAGGGTAAAGGATATGGCATGTGGTGTCTGTCATCTTGACATAAGGGGGAGGGATCACGATGGTGGGACCAGAGTCCCCTTGTTCTGGTTGATTAGTGGTACCAAAATCCATAGGTAGCGGAGTATATGATCCACTACGAGTGGCCTCCTATTTGCGAAGCGCACCAAGGAAATCACGAAATTCATCGAGATGAGGGAAACAATGGGAATAGTGACCATGATGATCACACAAGGCACAAGGGTGATTTGTGTGCAACGTTTTGCATTTCTTCAGTGGGATCGACAGGTTAACATGGACTTCCAGGATATTTGGCTTAGGGAACGCTTCATGAACCAATGGTTTAAGTTGAGGAAGTTCAGGACAATTGTTGGTCTCATGCCCAACAACTTTACACAAAGCTCACGGAGGTGACCACTTTGGGGCCTTAGGAGCTGGAGTAGTTTGGGGAGCCTTTTCCTTAGGTTCATTCCTCTTAGCTTTGTCTCCTTGTCTAGATTCTTTCGCAATAGGAGTTGGTTCTTGTTGAGGTTGTGATGGAACTGAAGCAACGACAGGGGGTGTGGGGACCGGTTGAACCAAGGTCAAAGCATGATAAGATCTTTGCTAACCAGGCAGGATTTTTGCAAGGGGATCGATGTACCATACTGGGATCCCTAGAGTCATGTTATGAAGGACAATCGAGGCCATGACAGGGACAGAAAATACTCACGAAGGGGGGAAAAAGAACAGTATCTGGCCTGCAGGGTAATGTACCAGTGGAATAGCTCCTAGATGGTTGAGACCTGGAGGAACAGTTCCTGGTGGAAACATAGGAGAGGCACACACAAATTGACGAGGTCCTGGGGGTGTGGATCTAGGGGATTCAGCTAGGATGACAACTACAGGGTGCTGAGGAGTTGGTTGTTAATCGATGTACCGCACTGCTTGAGAGCAATCCATGATGCTTGTAACATGAAAACACTCATAGAGTTAGGCTCTGATACGGGAGGGGGACGACCAGGTAAATCACCCAATAATGAGGAATATTTATATACTCCAGGTGAAACACCAATGAGGGGAGGTGAAGACTACTTATCTGACACCGACGAGATAATGGACTCTGGGGAGGTCACGGATGTTGGCTCGTAGTAAGTCAACTGATTGATGATAATGATATTCCCTTCATGGGGAAAGCACATCTTGTAGAATACCACAGACGTGACAGCTGACATGTCATATGTGTAACTATGACCTAAGAGAATGTTGTAATCCAAAGGGGCATCAATGACTTCAATGTTGACATGGATAGTCTTGCTCGCAAGGGTCACTGGACAGTTGTAGTACATGCCAAGGGACTGGGAGGAGTGTCCATCCCAAGCACGCAAAGTGATGGTGGAGGGAGACAACTCAGGTGACTTAATTTTTTTCCAAACAACAGCGGACATCACACAGGTGGATGCACCTTCGTCAATAATTCATTGGGAGATGATGGCATTACAGATTCAAACTAGTATTTGGAAAGCAACAGATGAAGGCAATGGAGGATGTTCTGATGTATCAACTGGGAAGACAATAAGATGATAATCATAAAGATATATTGCACCCAAGGCACTTAGTAGATATTTCTTTTGAGATGGGCATGACTTGAGGACATCGAGCGTCGACATGGAAGCAGGTGATTGTGTCAAGTCGTCTACTATATTGTATGTATGGGAAGCTCAGTTAGAAGCATCATTACGATGTAATGGTCCCTTTAGGATCTTTGGAATGGCCTCAAATTTAGGGTTAGGGATCTGTAACAGACCATTTAGTGTCGTAAGAGGCTCAACAGATACTTTGGTTTTGGAATCTGTGGCGAACGAAGTCGATGGCTTGTCATATTGACGCGACCGAGTTTGCAGGTTGATATTGGAGGGGTTAACCTCATCAGAATTCATCATAAGCATCTGGTAGTCACCAGGACCAGAAGTTTGGGGGGGGGATTCTGACACAGGTAAGTTCCCTCTGCGGACAGAGGCAACCCCTCTAGCCCTAGAGTGGGTCTAGTCACTACACAGACAATACCAAAGAAAATTTCCTTAGAAAGTTGGTGTTATGAAAGCCTATCTTCAATTTGACGTTCAATGAAGTCCTCGTTGTGTTGCTCCAACTCTTGTTCTTCTAGTTGCTCATACCAAAAAACAACATGTAGAGAAACACCAAAAACACAATAGGAAACGACCAAACAATCTACTTGAAGATTCAAGGAACCTCAAGCTATCGACATACAATTTAACGCACAATATAGGAAACAAGCTATTGATTTGTATTAATATAAATTAAAGTAAAACTTACAACCAAGCCTTGACATCGTAAACCTCCTTGAAGGGTCCTGTTGGCATGTCTCCATAAGCATTTACTTGTGAACCGTCTCCCAAGGGAACATGTGACTCTCTCTCTTCTGTCCAAAAGGGTTTATACTAGAAAGCTATCAAGCCAACTTTACTTAAACATCTCTCAAATCAAAATACAAATGAGGCTACTTCCACACTCCAATAACACTCTCTACCTCTACTCCTCCCTTAGAAACTTGAAACTATCAAATTACATCTAGCTATCATCCAGTTACATCCAAGCTAGCTGATATCATTCATGGAGGAGATATTTATAGGAGGGAGAGGTCCCATAAGAGAAGGAAGGAAGAGCTTATCTCTTAGGGAGGTTGCACAAAAGGTGGAACAACTATCCCAGAGGAGAGAGGCAAGCTCAACTAACCCAACAACTAGCCCTATGACCGCCCATGAAGCAATTTCATCTCGAAGTTTCAACGAGTTGTTGAAAAACTTTCCAAATCTGGCTTGTCGCGGGTGCAACATAGGGACAGAGCGAAGACTTCGCTAGGGCTAGTGTTAACTTGACCATCTTCGCAAGAGGGATAAATTCTGACTCGCGACGATCCAGAAACTTAGGTAAAAGGGGGTCTTCTTCACGGATAATGAATTGAGACATTCTTCCTGAGATTGCAAGGAAGGTAATGACACGTAATTGGCAACATGACATAGCACAGATGTCAGTAACATGGACCAGCAGTATCTGGGATCAAGGAACGTAGATTCGGTGACAAATTACTATGTAACAAATGCCCCCTAAAGCATGAAGGCCGAGAGAGTGGGAGGGTTGAAATTCTTTACGAATCCATAATTGAAACAGAACGTCCTCGCGGAGAACCTGCAGACACAAGTACAACTGATATCTTTGATACATGAGTACATAGTGAAAGGAAATACATGTGCATAAGGCATGGGCACAGCCATCCAGAAGATAAACATAAATGGTTTGTGGTATGGATGCAACCATCCAATCAGAAAGACCACAAAAAAAACTCAGGTATGGTCGCAGCCATCCAATCAAAAGACTCATGTATAAATCAATCCACGTAACCTAGACTTGTGTAATCTGTGCCTAGGGGCTTGAATCCCAACCTGACCATTGTGAAATTTCTAATATGTGAATAGACGTGTTGAAGTTGAGCATACTAGAAAATCACTTGATTACCAACCAATGATGTGAATCATTAACAAGCGTGAGAGAGACCACCAGTAATGTCAATGGTTCTCAAGGTACTGCTAGTACAATCCACAAAGTGTGAAGAATGATCTGGAGTCAAACACTTGTGAAATCACTCAATTGAAGACTAATGACGCAATTCTATCATCGAATGTGAAGAACTTTCCATTGAGGCATGCAAGCTCCAAGGTACCAGAAAGGAGTCTCTGTGTCAACTTCCCGGATAATGAGCTAAAGTTGACAGGAAGCGACCGGTCGAAGGAGAGCCATAATGTTTCCCACATCATCGACGTGAGACAAAGGAAAAAGATGATTGTGAATGAGACAGAGAATTTGAGGAATGTGTGTAAGGCTACAAACTGCAGAAGGATTAAGCTCTTGAACATAGCGGTCTCAAAACTCCAGAATTTGGCAACATTTTCGTACCAAGGGATCAAAGGTCATGACGATGCAGTAGGGATTAGATGGAATGAGGCAAAATGAATAACCCAAAACCCAGAAGGCCAATAATAGAATGAAGATATCCCAACCCGACACAAAGCAGAAAGAGTGTCAATGTCCAAGAGCAACAAGCTGCCGTAATAACTAATACAATCAATAGAATGTTTCCAAATTTCCCCCCACCATTTCTGGCAAGTACCCCAATTATTTTTGAAACACAAGCTTGAAGGGGATAGCATATGCTTGTAATGTAAGTTCATCCTTCGAACGAATCTGACCTAGTTATTTTTAACGAGCCCTAGAAAGGAGAAGATCGATCTCATCATGGTGACAAGTCCAATGTCGTCAGGGTTTAACGAGTCCGACATAGGTAAAACTTAGAGTCTTTTTCATGTTTAGGGAGTTTGAAAAAGACACAGAAAAGAAAACTCCTAAGGTCCCTTTTCGTAAATTTGTCCCTCGAACCCGAAAAGGTAGAAAATAATATCTAATGGAACTTATTGACCATGAAATATCAACGTATACCTTTTTCGTAAATAATCCATCCCAGCCCAAAAAAGGGGTAAACATATACTGGGTAGATGATGCTTCGCAGCCGTTAACAAGTTCAAAGCGACAAGAGCTCGGTGATCTTTTCATGTTTCGAGAGTCAGAAAAGAGCTTAAAGATGACTCCAAAAGGGACTTTTTCGTGTTTTTACCGAGTCTGAAAAAGTATAAAATATAACTCACAGGGTAGTCACCAGGGTTCGTGAAACCTGTTGTTGCACAAAAACAAGTGTAAGATCCATCTTTGATATAAAAATACATGAAATAGACAAAAACCCTAATTTACAAACCCTAATTTGACCAAAAAGGCTTATAAAAGAGTCATTTGGTAAAAATCAAATTACTTTTCACCATTTTACCTCAGAGTGAAAAATTTACCCTTGTGCATTCGAAATTTCAACAGTCGACTGGAGAAAGATCAACAACCTGTCAGCAAATTCGTCCGGTCCAGGTAGGCTCTAATTGATTTCCTGCATATTTACATAGATAATACTTCATTTTTTATGGTTTTAGCCGCCTCCAAGGAAGGATTTAGGGCCGGCATATTCGCAGCAATCGTCGGGAGTCGCCAGCTTGGGACTGCGACGACCCAAAATTTTCCACGGGGAGAAAACAAGGTCTTCGTGACTGTACATGGAAAAGTCGTGAAGATCCTAATTTTTCCAAACAGTTGATTTTGGCTCGGCGCACCTGTTTGAAAAACAGGCGCGCCGAGCGCCGATTCTTAATATTTCTCAAAACTGAAGCCATTTCCTTGGATTTTAAATACAAGAAAAGTACTTATAATCCTTTATGTGTGTGTGCAGGAAGAAAAATGGTGATTGTGGAAGGAACTAGAGCACATTGGCGATGATGAATTAGCCATGGGAGTCCAAAACTACCTGGATGTGCTCCGGAACTGTGTTCTGCTAAAATTTTTCATGGTGCCTAGTCTGAGGGCACAACCGGACTTACTCCAATATCTAGTTGGAGTGTGGGATCTGAATGAGGGTAAGTTCAACATCCGAGGGCAAGAGTTGGATATTGAGGCAGCAAACATTTACTTCTTGACAGGGTTGTCACGGAGGGGGGAAGGCCCCGCATGACCGGGACTCGGATCACTAGAGAAACTATGGATATGATGATTGGAAGAATGTGTCCAGAGGTAGAGAAGTCAGATAAGGGCAGAAAGCTCAAGATTGCTATTTTCAGAGACTTGTCTCTTTGTGCCCTCCTCTCGATCATCACTAGAGCAGCTGGCTCACAGGCCCCACATGAGGCCACCAAAACCCAACTCTAGCTAGCAGCCAACTGTATGGATCCCACCATCTTCAACTAGGCCGAGGCCATGGCAAATAACATGAAACGACAATTAACAAAGTGCTAGTGAGGGGACGTAAAACAGTTCGGGTATGGGTCCATCCTGGTATCATTCATCCTTGAGCACCTTCCTATATTTCAGAGACAGGAAGTAGTCATAGCATGGTCGACTCCTTGAGAGCCACAGATGACTCAGTGGGCGTTGTTAATGCCCCAAGGAGGTGGGGGTCAACATATGTCATGGAGACCCGAGTTTTTCCAATGATTATATCACCAACTTGTCGTTGTCGAAGACTGTACATACGCTGGGATAGATTTTAAAGGTGATCTGGAGTTAGTACTCCCCCCTGGGGAACACTAGGACCACAGATATAACAAATTTTGATTTTTTTAAAGATTTTGTAATTTTTTATATATGTTTTGATCACTATGTTTCAATCTTGCAGTTGTTGGGTCGGAAAGGCCTGTAGGTTTGTCTCTGATTGCTCGGAGAGTTGAGCCGGAGTTTGAGATTCCTCCTCCTAGTGGAGACGTAGAGGACAAGATCGCTTGTGACCTGGAGGGATTGATGAAGGGGATCCCTAACTACACGAGATTCAAGGATGTCCCTCGACAGTACCAACGACACACAGTAGGGGTGTCGGGCAGGATTCACCGACTTCTCAGACATGTGGTCCGAGCAGTCGTGTGCTATAGAGAGCACCATGTAGATTAGACTCCTAGGTTTAATTTCTGCCATTTTTGAAAGACATGTTGTCTTGTGATGTAACCAAACACATATTTTTTGAGCACTGCGATGTGCAACACTGATATACATATATATATATACCTATGTTTTTTCTATATTGACTTATTATGTCTTTAATGATTTACTTTCATAAATGTCGCAAATGTCTATCTAATACATGATTTTCCAATGCATCAGTTAATGTATTTAGTCTTCTAGGAATGTGTCGATATGTAATATAATCAAAATTCCTTTCCAGTAAATGAACACGTAAATACAACCTTAAAATTTGAGGATTTCTAACGAAATAACGCCCATTGAGTTGAAGAACAACAAGCTGGGAATCTAGATTCACAATCAATGCACAAATATTGAGGACAACAGCCTTAGCCAGTAATTCAATGACTGAACTATATTCAGTGACATTGTTTGTGGTACATCCTAGATAAATGCCTTGAAGATCTACCAACTCACAGTGAGGATCATAGATAACCCATGCCGCGGAGGAAAGATTCTGGGTACTGCGATAGGTACCATCAGCGAAACCGACATAAGGTGTGACAGACATCTACATAAGAAGCAAAAAGGACACAATAAGTGGCAAATGCTTACACACCAAGCCAAACATGTACAAAATGAAAAACACACTTATGTACACAGCAATGCATGAAAGACTCATGCATAGTATTTCTTAAGATAAAGCCCATTCTGGGGCTTATCTAAAGGGTTGCCTTCGTAATCAATTAGCTCATAAGCCCCTTTTTGCAACACACATTTGACAATATAGGGCCCATGCCACATGGGTTCAAATTTTCCTACCCCCAGCTTGTCATTAGCTTGATCATACAGCAGGACTAAATCTCCCTCCGTGAAGGAACGTGGGTTGACTGTCTGATCGAAGTGAGTTTTCACTCTCTTCTTTTGTGCTTCAATGACTAAAGAAGCAAGTCGACGAGTCTCGTCAAGCCATTCTAGATAAAGAAGGCGTTCTCCCACCGAATCAGTATTCAGGAGAAATTCGATAGCTAATTTGAGAGAAGGGATTTTGCATTCAAGCGGAAGGGTAGCTTCCAAACCATAAACAAGTTGAAATGGTGTGAATCCAGTCGCATCCTTAACCGAGGTACAGTAGGCCCATAGGGAAAAAACAACATCAAATTCCAGTTGGACTTGTGCATTCCAATGGTACGTTGAAGCATGGTAACCAACACATTGTTTACTACCTCGATTTGGCCATTGGCCTGAGGGTAATAAGGCATCGAACTATAGTGACGCAAGCCTAACTGGGTTATCAACTCAATCATCATATAACCACAGAAATGGGAACCGTGATCAGTGACTATAGCCTAAGGGACTCTGAACCAGGTAATCACATGATTTAACAAGAATTGCGCAGCTGCCTTACCGTCGTTAGACAACGTAGGCATTGCTTCGACCCATTACGTAAAATAATCGATGGAAACAATGATATACCCATGCACCCCAGTAGAGCGAGGGTTACAGGGCATAAAATCAATGCCCCATTTAGCAAAAGGGCTGACGGTAATGACAGGATGCAAAAGGGAAGGTGGTGCACCCATCTTCCGGTGGTAAATTTGACACGCATGACAGGATCAGATAGCTAGAATGCAATCCTTGAAAATGGAGGGCCAAAAGTACCCAAAATGAAGAATATTTTGGGTAGTAGCATAGCTAGACATGTGACCGCCACAGGCGCTAGAGTGGCAGTCATTTAAGACTTTTTTTAGCTTCCTCGAAAGAGACAACGACGGAGAACTAAATCAACACCAAGACGGTATAAAGTGTCTCCAACAATACGATAGGGCTGAGAATGATGTAAAATGCATCGTCGAACATCCTTAGACAAATCAGGGTGGAATAAAGACATCTAGAGGTAAACAATAATGTCATAGTACCAGGGATCGAGGGTACTAATCAAGAAAAGCATGTCGTCCGGAATGCGGTCCTCTATCCGAGAGGGAGCAGAAGCAGATGGTAATGAGAAAATCAACTCAGCGAAGACCAGTGACTTCTTATACCTAGTAGCGGTAAACTCAAAATCAAACTCCTAAAGGATAACAATCCGTTTTGAGTATTTGCCTCCCAACAATTGACGTGACAGAATGTATGTCATCAGGTTGCAATCGAAAATCACAGTTGTAGTGCACAACAAAATATAATGACGAAAGCGTTGGACAGCCTGAACAACTGCCAAGGCTAGCTTCTCGACATAAGCATAGTGAGTCTCGGTGTCAAGAAGGTTGCGGCTAAGATAATAGATGATGTTCTCGAAACCATCATCGTCATCTTGGACCAAAACCATACCAATGGTACTATTAGCGGCAGCTAGATAAAGCGAATAATCACAATGATAGTCGGGTGGACACAACAGGGGAGCAGAAACAAGAAGTGTCTTGAGTTGCTCAAATGACCTTTGGGCGATGTCATCCCAAATAAATGGAGTGTCACACTTAAGGAGACGTGTGTAACCTTTAGCAATCTCGGCATAGTTAGGGATAAAACGACATAGGAAATTGGCCTTCCCTTGCAAACTCTGCAACTGATGCAAAGAAGTAGGAGGCGGGAGATTCAGAATAGCTTCAACCTTGAGGGGATCAAGATGAATACCCTCTTTAGAAATGACAAACCCAAGAAGTCTGCCAGATTCAACGTAGAAGACACACTTATGCGAATTGAGATGAATACAGTAATGTCTACAATGAAGAAAAATTTGGCGGAGGTGGTTCAGATGGTTTGTGTGTTTAGTGGAATGAGTCGAAAGATCATCTAGATAAGACTGAAAAATGTGTTGGATGTCATGAAAATCATAGGACATTGCTCGCTGGAAAGTGGCACCGGCATTCTTCAGGCCAAAAGGGAGCTTTTTGTAAGAAAAAGTACCCCACGGACAGATGAAGGCAGTTTTGTGTTGATTGACAGGTGAAATATTGATCTGGTTGTAACCAGAAAAGCCATCCATAAAAGAGAATATCTCACTCCCAGCACAGTCGTCAATAAGTTGGTCAATAAAGGGAGTAGGATAGTTATCTTTTGGACATGCGCGATTGATGTCATGATAATCAACACAAACCCTAATAGTGCCTTGCTTTTTGGTCACAAGGACAATGTTAGATACCCAGTCTGTCAGTGGGATAGGGTAAATAAACCCTGCCTTGAGAAGTTTTTCAACCTCTCCTTTAATGGCAGTGGCCTTTCTTGGGTGCACGAGACATAAACATTGACAAACTGGTTTTGCACCAGGATACGTAGGAATCTCGTGTACCACAATACTCAGATCAATACCAGGCATTTCTTCATACGACCAGATCAACCATCGTGAAACTCTCGGAAAAGGTCGATATAAAGCTGGATCTCCTCACGAGGACAAGTAACTCCAATGTGAATATTTTTAACAATCCCTGGTTTAACAGAGATGTCAATGGGCATGGTTTGCGTAATATTCCCCATATTCCCCTCAGAAAAACCTCATGAGTTAGGATGGGCATCTGAAGTGGCTGAGAAGGAACATAGGAAGCAAACTTATCTAGATAGGCAGTCATGGCCCAATAGCCTGGGAGAAACGAGGAATGATGATGATTATCGAGCCAAGGAGGATCTTCAAAAGACATAGTCTCAAGAATCGCATCATCAGAAGGAAATGTCTCTTGTAATGGATCTGGAGAAGTAATATCTCCAAGCCAAGGGGATTGCACATACGTGTCGAGAGATCTACTTGAAGGAGTAGAATCATAAGATGAAACCGAAGCCAAAACGATTTCAACATAGTTGAGCTCTACAAGGCTCAACGGCATAACCTCACCCCATGAATCTACCTGATCGAGGGGGGGAATCACCCAAGGATTAGGATTGATAGAGATCATATTAACAGAGGCGACATTAGGAGGTGGGAGTGAAAAAACACCCATAAGGGCAGGATCTTTAAAGAGTCCAGCACCCACACTCTCATAGGGAATACTGGTATGCTCCACAAACAGAACATTGCCATCTAAGGAAGAGGAAGCGAAGAAAGACAACTGATCAACCGTGACAATTTTCCCTTGATGAGGAAAACAGAGTACACAAAATAATGATGAAGCCACGACACGCATAGCGTACATCCAACTTCAACCCAACAAAAGGTTGTAAGTCAAATTAGCATCAACAACTTCGACTTCGATGTCGACTGTCTTCCCTTCCAAGTTGATAGGCAAGCACATGAAAATACCAAATGGACGAGAATCTCTTCCATTAAAGGCTTCCAAGGTATTGGGAGATTGACTCAAAGACGGGGAACCGATGGCCTTCCAATAAACAACAAACATGAGGAAAGTTGAGGTGCCTTCATCAATAACAATACGATGAATATTCTTCGAGTTAATGATGACTTGAATGAGAAAAGTGATTTGATGAGGCAATCACGGCACATGGTTGTCAAGATCGAATGTAATCAAATCTGAATCGGACGGATCAATGCCACCAATGGCGGATAGCAGAGACTTCCGTTGGGGGGGGACAACTCTGGAGAAATTCCAAGGCGGACATAGCCGAAGGAGCTTGGGCTAAGTCTTCGATAATACTATGGTGTTGCATGCACAACCATTGGGGTTATAGGAATATTTCCAAAGAACTCCCTTAGTAGGAGGTCTAATGACAGACTCGGTGCTGGGTCATTTAATATGAAGAGGGCCAGAACTAGATGAAGGAACATTAGAAGGTACTTCACGTTCCTTGCCAGTGGATGGAGCACATTCTTTCAATCGAGTACTCACATGACTAGGGATAGTCCCAACCATAAAAACCTAGGAGCCAAAAGTGGAAGAGGATTGAGGTTGGTCTACCACCATTTGAGTTTGTCGGGAGTGAAAAGGATCTTTAAGTATAGCAGGAGTCCCTGAGGTCCCCTTAAGCAAACGACTAACCTCAGACCATCTAGGATAGTCTTTATTGTAGTGATCCTCATCACAGATAAGACAAGGATACTTAGGTTTACGTTTAGAACCATCATCGGCAAGAGTCTTAGGAGGATCTTGCTTCGGTGCATCGGCCTTATTTTTACCTTTCCCCTTCTTCTTACCTTTCGAAGTTTTCTCTGTCGCGGTGGACTAAACACCATTGACTACTAAAGTTTCCCCAGTATTAGATGTAGACTGAGAAGCATTTTCACTAGGAGTAGTAGGTTTTTTCTTCGCAGGAGTCGTGGAAGACTTTCGGGAAGATTGAGCAATGGAACCAATAACACCATCGACAGAAGGCGTTGACGGGGCTTTAGAAGTTCCAGGTCATGGAGCATCAGGTAAGACATCATAAAGCGTTCTAGATTGGGAATAAACCAAATCAAGATATTGAGCACATGCGATAGATTTCTCTTCAGTAACACATGCCCCCATAGCAATATCTCAAGCTATCAGACCGACAAAAGAGGTAGTAAACTAGTCAGTTAGAAGCTGATCAGGGATCCAGAACTTAATCAAACAGCGTCGCCTTCTCCATTCATGAATATGATTGGAGATGTGGGTAGTCGTGTCCTGTTTCAAAGAATTAAGGAGATGTGTTCCCGTTTCATAATGAATCTGTAACTGAAAATGGGTAAGAAATGCCATCGCAAGAGAATTGAAGTCTTAACCTTGCTAGGCGATAGGTTGACCTTGCTGAAATTGAGGTTGTCCTACTTGACCAGAGGGTTTTCCTTGCTAGGCAACATGTTGGCCTTGCTGAAACTGAGGCTGACCTAGCTAACCAAAAGGTTGACCTTGCTGGGCAACAGGTTGGCCTTGCTGGAATTGAGGCTGACCTGGCTGACCAGAAGGTTGCCCTGAATAAACAAATGAGGAACCTGAGGAGGCCAAAGGTTGTCCCTGAAAGGGTTTTCCTTGCCAGCCGGAAGGTTGTCCTTGAAAAGGTTTTCCTTGCGGGCCATGGTAGGTTTTGTGATTCCAAGAAACCAAAAGCGGAATGTAATTCTCAACTAGGACCCCCAGAGGAAGAGACCTAGTGTAATAAATATGAGCTCCACGGTGATCATAGTAGTGCGGAGGGTTATGCAGGATGGAAAGCGGTTGAGAACCTAAAGGGTTATGAGTTGGATTTTGGAGAGCAAATAGGTACTGCTCATATGAAAATCCTGCCAAAATGGAATTCGAAGAGATTGGTACATTACCCGTAGGTTGACCGACTCCAGAAACCAAAGGTGAAGGATTGCTGCCAGTGGGTCTGGACGATATCCCAATAACAGTAGTAATTACTGAAGATGCGGTAACCACACTAATAGAAGGGGCTGTGGATGCCACACACACGGTGGGCATTGATGGAACGAACGTAACTGATGTAACCTGCATCTGAGGTATGGAAGTCAGGGCCGACTGAGTAGACATGAAAGGTTCGGAAGACAGAATGGTAGTACGAGACCACATAGAGCTCTGATGCAGAGATGTAGAACCAAGTATGTCAGCCAGAGCATGATAGCGAAGTGGCAACAACACATTTGGATCAGTGTGAAAAGGAAAACCTTCTGAGGGAAACTAATGTTCCCGGTCTACACAAGGCTCTCTTGACTGCTAATGGGACTTGACTCATCCATGTTGGAAGTGGCAATTGGAATCAAAGCACCAGGAGGAGTAGACGGGAGTTCCTCATCTAAAAATTCCCAAACATTGGGAGGATTCCAATTGATATTAAAAGGTTCCTCACCCGGAGCTCGAGAATAAAGAGGCTAAACACTCGGGACAATAGGAAGAGTACCAGTAATAGATGATACCTCAAAAGAGACAGGAGAAAGGGGCTCTCTATCACTTGGCAGGGATGTCGGATTCGGTGAGTCCGCCAGGATGGCCTAACTCAAAAGTCCGGGAGAAAAGATATAATCAATAGGGTTGCAAAAAAATTTCAAGATGTGATCACGATGTGGCCAATATTAATAGGTAAAATGTTATCGTGGACAAATAAATTTTATGACACTGGAACGAAACATTGCCTTTTCATGTTTAAAGAGTCGAGAAAAAGGAAAAAAGATGACTCTAGTTGCCTTTGAAGTTCAATGAGCCTGAAAGGACAAGTGCTCAAATGATCCTTTTATTTTTAAAGAGTCAAAAAGGAATGAAAGTGACTGCTCTGGAATTCTAGGCAAGAGGTTTACCAAACAAATCGTAAAACTGCATATACACGTTGGTAATAAAATGAAAGAGAAATGACCAAGGACTTCCCATACGGCAGTCAATCTTCTCGAATGTTGTGTTCGGTGCACTACAACTCGTAAGGCGGTAGACTCAACTTCCTATGGATAATAGGATGATAACTTAGTGGGGTCTCCCAATATATATGTGATGGTACAGGGAGCACAAATCCGTACTAGCATCTATTGTATTACAAAAAGAGGAATCACCCAACCTTAGTGAAAACAATAGGGACTAGGCTTAACGACGCCGGAACACATCTCTAGCTTAGACCTCTAGATGTGTGAGCGTTAGGTTCCAATGCATTTTTAAGTTCATTCAATAAATTTTAACAGTTAATATTGAATTAAGTCTCAATTTTAAGGCCCTATCGAATGTATCTTTAACACTCCTAGAATGCAACTAAATGAGTAAAAAGGCCATTCTGGCTGAATGAACAACTAGCTAAGGAAGAGTGAGAGGTTCAATGCATAACAACTGAATGGAAAACAAGAAAACCAATCAAAGAAAAAGGAACACTTCTACCATTTTCTCAAACTTGCAAGCAATCTGAACAAGAAAGAATGAGAAACACACTTTTTGCTTTTCAATGTCTTGATCTCAAGAATCTACTAATGAAAAAATCGTCTTTCAACCTTAATACAAGATGAATGCAATTTTTTTATTTTTTCAAATAATGATAAGAAACTACATGCGCAAATGAATCAAAGACTCAAAACTAAAGAAATAATCCTTTTTTACAAAACTGGAAAACTATCTCATTGACTGGGAAGCAAAGCGATTTATGCCAAGCGAAAGAAGGAGACTGAACGAACAAGACAAGGAATTTCGGTGACCAAACGCCACACACCAATCAAGAGGATGACAAACAACAAAAAAGAAGAAGCCTCAAACAACAAGAGAGATTATACCAAGCAGAGTCTAAAGATCTCAATGAATGAGTGACCCAAGCAAACCAAGTAGTGGAGAAACCCTAAGGTATTTAGGTCACACTGTTCAAGAGGGAGGATTTGAAAAGACTTGAAAACTAGAATCAAAAATCTTAACAACCAACACTTTTGACACAACAAAGAGGAGAAAAACAAGCTCTAAGGATAGAACACACTGGCCGATCAACCAAACAAACCTCAAAATTTGAAACTTACAGGAATCGTCACAAGTAAAACACTAGCAACATGCGCCGACAACAAATTGTTGCATCTCCCTAACCAAGCACTTTGCGACGTCATCGCAAAAGTACATCAGTTAGCTGCACTGAGCTGATTTCAGGCCTCGTCGCTACTGTTAGACAATTTATTCACGCCATACAGTAAAAGGTGCAACCCAACAGATAGCGTAGACACGACTACTTCACAACTGTTAGGAAATAAATAGAGACGATCCAAAATCAAAAGCCAAAAATGAAATTTGGTTGGATAAAGGCCAGATTTATCACTCAGAAGGGTAGGAAGGCTACAGAAGTAGTCTAATAGCTTCCAGAATGAAGTATGCTACCCAAAAAATAAGGAAGACAATAAACAAAAAAACCAATCAACACAAAAGACAAAAGACAAGTCCGCAATATGGTCGCCAACTTATGACACAAGTAAGTTCCCTCTGTGGACAGAGGCAACCCCTCTAGCCCTAGAGTGGGTCTAGTCACTACACAGACAATACCAAAGCAAATTTCCTTAGAAAGTTGGTGTTATGAAAGCCTACCTTCAATCTGACGTTCAATGAAGTCCTCGTCGTGTTGCTCCAGCTCTTGTTCTTCTAGTCACTCATACCTGAAAACAACATGTAGAGAAACACCACAAACGCAATAGAAAACAACCAAACAATCTACTTGAAGAGTCAAGGAACCTCAAGCTATCGACATACAATTTAACACACAATATAGGAAACAAGCTATTGATTTGTATTAATATAAATCAAAGTAAAACTTACAGTCGAGCCTTGATGTGGTAAGCCTCCTTGAAGGGTCCTGTCAGCATGTCTTCGTAAGCATTTACTTGTGAACCGTCTCCCAAGGGAACATGTGACTCTCTCTTCTGTCCAAAGGGGTTGATACTAGAAATCTCTCAAGCCAACTCTACTCAAACATCTCTCAAATCAAAATACAAATGAGGCTACATCCACACTCCAATAACACTCTCTACCTCTGCTCCTCTCTTAGAAACTTGAAACTATCAAATTACATCTAGCTATCATCTAGTTACATCCAAGTTAGCTGATATTATTCATGGAGGAGATATTTATAGGAGGGAGAGGTCCCATAAGCGAAGGAAGGAAGAGCTTATCTCTTAGGGAGGTTGCACAAAAGGTGGAACAACTATCCCAAAGGAGAGAGGCAAACTCAAATGACCCAACAACCAGCCCTAGGACTGCCCATGAAGCAATTTCATCTCGAAGTTTCGACGAGTTGTTGAAAAACTTGCCAAATCTAGCTCGTCGCGGGTGCAAGATAGGTACAAAGCGAAGACTTCGCTAGGGCTATTGTTAACTTGACTATCTTCATGAGAGGGATAACTTCTGACTCATGACGACCCAAAAAATTAGGTAAAAAGGGGTCTTCTTCACAGATAATGAATTGAGACATTCTTCCTGAGATTGCAAGGAAGGTAATAACACATAATTGGCAACATGGGATAACACAGATGTCAGTAACATGGACCGGCAGTATCCGGGATCAGGGAATGCAGAGTCGGTGACAAATTACTATGTAACAGGGATGGGCTACTTGACCTGGCTGAGGTTGACCAGCAACAAATCCTTTCTAAGAGAAAGGATTTGTGAGCATTGTCAGTTGAGATGGCAGGATTTTGAGGCGATTGTTGACCTCTAGAAGTCGCTTGAGCTTCCCACATTTGGCGCATCTGGGGTAAGAGAGGACACTCATGTGTATAATGGCCATGTACACCACAACATGTGCAATTCTTGTTCGTACGAATAGCCTTATTCTGCTTGGGTTGAATACCCTGTTGCTGGTTGCTGGTGTTAAGCTAGTTCCCCTGGGGTTCACTAGGTTGATTACCTTGACTACCCTGGTTCCCCTTGTTACCCTTCCCCTTATTATTTTTCTTCAAATTTTGGGGATTTGTTTCACTTTGTTGCACAAACACCTGACCCTGAGGGGGCAGTGGCTACTGGGGTTGAGGATGCATGGGAGGCTATGGCGCTAATGCTTGAGGGGCTTGAGTGCTTGGCAATGTATAAGGAGGACCAATAGTTTGGCAAACAGGTTGGGGTCCTGAAAACATGTTGCTAGTAGGAGGGGCATGAGTGTTAGAGGAACTGGTGCCCCCTGTAGATAGCCCTAACTTTACTGAGTATATGGCGAAGGGTGTGAAAGGGTTCCAACGATACCGTTGGCAGCATGAGATGCCCCCGGTGCATTGGCACTTCCAAGACGAGGGAGGTTTGGAATGATGGTATAGACATAACCGGATTGTGCATAAATCAGGTCATATCTCAGAGTGGTTTGGAGAGCTTCTTCCTCAGTCTGAGGAAAATGGGACACGACATCTTTTCCAATGGGTGCTAGAAGGCTCCTAAGAAACCAATCTAGATAGACACGGTCTTCGAAAGGCAGGGCACAAAATGTGCTCCTCCTTTGATGCCACTCTTGAACATGGTCAGAAAGGCGAGTGGCAGAGGACTGACGGAATGAGGTCAATAGCTCCATACCACTGTCATACCAGAGAGGTAACTAGAAATATAAGAGGAACGCTTTAGCAAGCGTCGCAAAAATGGAATGAGATGTAGAGGGTTGGTCTACATACCATTTTGCAGCGTCTCCAATTAGCGTGCATTGGGATAGCCGAAGACGAATGGAGTCATCGGTTATGGAGTTGGATGAACACCACATGTGGAAGGATCAGACATGGTTGGTAGGATCCTCTCCAGCATTACCCTCGAACTTTCGGATGTCTTAGGGAAGCTTAGTCAACATAGAAGGCCAACCAGCATCGTGGTGTATGGGATTGTTTATCAAATGGTTAAAATCCGCTAGACTTAACCCAGCAATAGAGGTGAGCATGGGGGCTACCAGAATGGTTCCTGAGGCTGTTCCACTTGATGTGACCACTGGGGTAGAAATGGAGCCAACACCAGGTTAGGTTCCTGCACCAGCTATGAGTCCAGACATGGTGACGATATGCGGTGAAGGAGGCTTGGACTCAAATGAGGAATCAGGTGAAACAGTAGGAGAGTCGGTATGGGGACTCAGAGGGCTATGAACTCAAACCCTATGGAGAGGGGTAATACGCCCAAGTGGAAATTGGAGGTGAATGCCTAATAGTCTCTACGACAAACACCTAAGTGCTGCAATGGTGGTAAGAGACACGTGACATGGAAATGGTGAAGGGAGATAAAAAATATGCCTTTGTCTCAATGAGGGGAGATAAATTTATTATGTTAAGTCTTAGCTTGGTGGTGTAAACCAAGTGCCCTTCGCTTAAGGTATGCAAGTGTGTGCAAGTGTAATTATTGATTAAGCCCAAATCGTGTTTGTAAAAAAAAAGAAAAAAATCTTGTTGAAAATAAACTAAAATTAACAACAGAAAATGAACAACAAAACAATTAACTAAACCCCACCCAAACTGGGTTTGCAAACACTGTGCTGGTTGGTGGCTAAACCGATGAAAAATACACTAAAGCGGTCAAGAGATCTAAGTGTCGGTGTGACTGAGATCAAGTGACACTAAGCTTCTGGAAAGTGGTGCAGCAACAGCAAAAACCCAATGGGGAAGATTGTTATAGACATATTTGGGCACTACAACCCCAATCACATATGTCGATAAACCAAGGGCTCTTAAACCCCTAAAAGTGTTGTTTCACACCCTAAAGGATCATGGTCAACTAATTACATCATTTCCCAGAAGTTCCACCTGAAAAACCAATCAGAACTGGCCAAAAATGGACCATACTGACTGCTCCTTGGTCAAGGTGTGATGCATCTCACCTGTACACACAAGAGGTGTGATGCATACTGAAAAGACCTTCTGTGGAGTACAATGGGCGAGATTAGACAAATGGCAAAGGCAGTTTGCTAAGTGGAAACAAAAGGAATCTTCTAGAAACTTCTCCTGTGACACTTGCCTCTCTGAATTCTCCCAGGGATGAGTAAGAGATCATGAAATCTCCAAGTGGAACCAAGAACTATCAGTGAAATGACACTAATCAAAAACCCAGAAGCTTACTCACCCCCTTGCAAATATCTATAAATGGATCCCTCATCACAGAGATCTAGAGGCTGGAATTTTGTAATTTGTAAGGAAGTGTTGTTGGTTTCTCTTTGAGACATTGCATTGTTGGGTGATCTTGCTTTTCATGAGGTGAAGAGGGCTTTCATGTTGGGAGGATGATGCTGGATCAGACAGCTGGGTTGTAATCCTCTCTTCTACTTCTACTATCAATAAATTTATTTGAGTTTTCCTCCATATACTTGTGTATTTGTGAATCTTGCTATTTGTGAATGCAATTGTATGGTTAATGTACTTCTGATTCTGCATTGTTTATGGTATTATAGATCTCTATGCTTTGATGGTGTTCTGTTGCTTTGCCTCTACAGGTGTTCTTTAAAGTGGGACAAGTGAGAAAGGAGTGGCAAGCTCTATCAAAGGAGAGAGGAAACGAGCAAGGAACCAAGTGAAAGATTCAGGTTGGTGCTCTCTGCTTCTCTCTTATCTATCATACATAAAGGAAAACACAAGTTACTTTGAAATGTTTATTTCCAAGATGGCTACCCGTCTTAGTGGGACTAGCAGATCAAATAGACACTAGTTTTCCCAGAAACAAAATGGTGACTCTGCTAGGGAACAAATAGTTTGTTTGTTTGTTACTGTTGTTTGCTTTATAAACTATAGACGGAGCTTGAAGTTAAGCCAGCTAACCTTCGAACTGCTTTTGCTATGCAACTGCAAAGTAGATCAACGCTGCTTCAGTCAATCTCTGGGTTGGTTTATGAACTGAACATCTGACTTGCAAACATCCTAAGTGCCCTTGTGGTAGCTCATTAACCTCATAAGATCATACCCCTATACTTTGTTGTTATTTTCTATCATAGCTCAACCTAAATCATTGAACTTCGCTACAAATTTTGAGCAAAAACCAAGCTCAGTTTCATTCCCTGGTCCATCGCACTATCTGTAACTGGCAGCCTAGATGCATCGCACCTCCCATGTGTTGCAAGTGAGATGCATCCTTGTTTCTCTTAAGGAAAAGTACGATGATTGAATGATATTGTTTCTATTTCTAGAATTTGGTTTTTTCCTCCTTGTTTTCAGCTCTATTCATTACTTTTGTTGCTTATGATCAGTATATCATTATTGAAGCCTTCTTCCTTTACATTATTCAGCCTCCATTGACTAGGAATTGTGAATGTTTTTTTATGTATTTTTCATCATTTACAGTCCTCCTTTGCAAAAAGTAGCTTAATCGAATTGTCGTCTTTTGATTCAAAAGTGTCGTAACTGTCGTTTTGAGTCAAGAAGAAAAGTGTCGTAAAGTCTTCCTCTTCTAGATAGTTGAGTGTACCTTTTTCATTGTATTTGATTTTAATTGTCAATATTTGAAGTGTCGAAAACAATTTTCCATTCGAAATCAAAAGTGTCATTTTAGTCTTCCTTTCATTTTGAAAAGAAATTGTTGAAGTGTCGCTTTGAAGAAAATAGTTTAGATCTGTACTTAGTTTTCCTTTTTGGCATTCTCACATTAAGGAAACGGAAAAATAAATACATGCATGTGCATTTGCATTTAGACTGCATGCGGAAAATGATTTAGGAAAAGTGTATTTAGTGTGTGCTCTCTACTCTCTATTGAAAGAATCATACTTATCTTTCCTTAGTAGCTAGGATTGTCATTGCTAAAAGAAAACATACTACTATTTATCATTTTAGATTTCATGTTTAGGAATTTTACATCTACATCATGCGGTGAACCTTGAAAGACAAACTTCTAAGAAAGATCAAATCTAAAATAAACCTCAATGAACATAAAAATGCTTTGGAACCTAATGCATAACATATAGAAGTCTAGGCTAGAGACGTGTTTCGGTGTCGTAAAACCTGGTAACTATCATTTTCATCGAAGGTTGGGTGATTCCTCCTCTTTGATATGACAAGTGCCAGTACGGACTTGTGCTCCCCGTACCGTCGAGTATATATTGGGAGACCACAATAGGCTGATATCCTTTATCCTTAGGAAGCCATGTCTGTCGCCCTATCGATCGCAATGCACTAAACATAGCATTCGGGAAGATTGACTACCGTATGTAAAGTCCTTGGTAATTTCTCTTTAATTTACCACCAAGGTGTATATTGTAGTTTTTCGATTGGTTTGGTAATCCCTCTGTCTAGATTTCCAGAGTAGTCACTTTCGTTCCTTTTCGACTCCCTAAAAGAAAAGGTCCATCTGAGCACTTGTCACTTCAGGCTCATTAAAAATCGAAGGCGACTAGAGTCACCTTTAGCTTTTTCTCGACTCTTAAAAATTGAAAAATCAAGTTGTGTCAAAGCATCATAAAATTTATTTAATTCGGAATAACATCCCTGTTCCTTCGTTGATCTTAGGTTGAGGTAATGGAGTCCACCAATCAAGGATTTCCCCTTGGGGGGATCCTAGTCCTTTCTCTTCTTGGGGAGATATTGGTGCTCCATATATGGCTACATTGTCCCTTCCAGGAATCACAATTGGCCTGCCAATATGGCTATTCTCAACCTCTGTCGTTCAAAACACCGTAATTCCTCAGCAATCAAATCAGCAACCAGATGATACTGGAGTTGCTCCCTCACCTTCTACTTCATTTGTTTCTCCCTCTCCTTCTTCCTCTTCGCTTGGTGAAACTAGTGATACTAAAAACCAAGTAACTGAGAAGAAGAAGAAAGGGAAGGAGAAGAAGAAGAAGAAGCCAGTCAAGCAAGGGGGAAAAAATGAATCATCTGATGAAAATTCACACATTAAATCTCCTAAATATCCTTGTCTAATGTGCAAAGGAAACCATTTTTATCGAGATTGTCCTTGCATTCCGCGAATCTTGAGAGAATGGTCTCCCCGTGCACACCATCTGGTGTCATCAACCTCTAGCGATCATGTTGAAAACGCACCATTGACTAGTGAAAATGAAGTTCCTGGACAGAAAGTAAAGGTCAAAATTCCATGTCAATTATGCGATGAAGACCATCACCTTCACCAATGTCCTTTTCTGGATGAGGCCAAGAGAATCTTACATAACCGTCCTGCTTCACCGCAGTAGCTTCCACTTGGATACAAGAAACTCTTACCAAGTCCATCGCTAGTTGAAAATCCGACTGACATACAATTGTTGGTCGAAACACCTATCATTGAAAACAAACCTTCTAAGTCCATACTTGACCAAGGCCAACAGGACGGGATGGCAACCGACCCAGTTTTGCCTTCAGAAGGTCCACCTTCAGATGATACAGTTTCCAAAGAGAATGAGGATGACACCGTTCAAATTCTTTTTTGTTAACACAGAGTCTGATGAACATGAGGGAAATCTACCTATTCCTTTACCACAGGAGGGAAGTTCCCCATTTCAAGAGATTCATCCATCCATTTATTCGGTCCCCCCTCCAAGCAATCTAGTCGTTTCCTTCGATTGGAATCTACTAGCGAGACCCTGCCTTCCATCTAATGTACCATTCCGAATCATAGTACAAGTTTACAGAATGATCATGTCTGGCACTATCATAGATGAAGGGGCTTTCGTGAGTATCCTTTCCTCAACTACTTGGAAAGTGGTTGGTTCTCCATCGCTTCTTCCTGAGAATCTAAATTTGTCAAGCTTCAACAAAGGAACCAGTTGACCATTAGGGGTCCTTCCAAATTTGCCTAGAAATTTGAGAAGGAAAACCATTCATTTGAACGTGATGGTAGTCCAAGGGCCACTAGATCACAATCTACTCCTTGGTCATGACTATGTTTACAACATGGGAGCTATTGTTTCCACACTCTTTTGGGTGATGTGTTTCCTGCATGAAGGTAGAATGGTGCAACTCGTCGACCAGCTTTCATTTCCCGGTTCAAACATGGCTACGAGTCAAAAACCATCCCTAAATGGTCTCTTTGCACAAGGAATGTCTCTTCAACCTTCAGTTCATCCACCTAATTACCGCAAGTGATTCAGTGAATGTAACAAAACTCAGGGGGCATGCACCCTGGTCTGCTTCGGCAGGCGAACCCAGCTAAACAGATAGATTTCCTTGTAGGATATATGATTGATCTGAAACACCATTTCCTTGTAGGATTTGAGTATTAGTCTGAAATATGATTGATATTAAACACCATTTCCTTGTAGGATTTGATTATCAATCTGAAACTCGAAGGTTATGTGATTGGAAGCTCACACCATTCACCTTTGTCTATTTAAATGGACAAAGCTAAGGAAGTGTTTTGTCTGCTCCGCGGACAAAACAATCTTGCTTAAATGCAAGGACTTCCATACGGTGACCTGGAAACTCTACTTTTCTTTATACTTGGGGGCATGCAAACCTTTTTTATGCAAGTGAAAAGCGACCAGCGTAACTCTAACCTTGTAGTGTTTTAGATTAACTCTTAGTAACAATCTCTTAGGTTAGGTGATTAGTTTGATCCACCATTCACCTTTGTCGGCGGCGTGCAGGCAAAGCAAAGGAAATGTTTTTTTCTAAACTATCCTACCTAACCTCAGTGTTTCATTAACTCTTAGTGTAGTTAGTTCTGTAGTTGGTCGTTTCTATCCTGCATACAAAAGGCAATGAGCAAAGTTTCGCATGGGGCAAGCTCACTAAAAAATGAACTTACTAATAAGAGACATCTTTAAAGATGACTATATTGAGCAATGTTACCGCAGGGTTCAGGCTCATTAAAAAATAGACTCGCCATTGAGCATAGTTTCTAAAGATTCAAGCTCATTAAAAAATGAATCCACCCTTGGTAAATAACCTTTGTGATTGCATTGCTATCAGTCTTTTGAGCCTTGGTTGTGTTCTTACCGTCACCTCCATTATTTTGGCCGATCATACGCCTCCACTTGATTGTTTACCCTTTTGAGGAACAGCTACGATGAGTGATTCCATTAGCCACCCTCGTTACACTGTTGTGTTTGAGAAGTTCCAAACTTACCTGGAACCAGTTGCTACCCGAAAACATCACTCGTTCCTAAAAAATGAGTCTCTTTTAAGCTCTTTTTAGACTCGTAAAATATGAAAAGATTGCCGAGCTACTGGCCTTTCTAGCTCATTAAAGTAAGGGGAAGCACCATCCCTCCTCTACATTTTAATATTTTTGGACCTGAGGGATCATTCCACAAAAAGATCGAGCGCTTGTCTTTTTCGGCTCGCTAAAGCTATCGAAAAGTCATCCCTTTCGTATTATTTTATACTTTTTCGGACTTAAGGGATTATGCCACGAAAAAGGACTACTGGAGTTTCCTTTCCATCTCTTTTCAAACTCTCTAAACATGAAAAGGAACGAGTTATCTTTGTATTTAAACTCGTTAAAACAATAGCAACAAACTTTTCCATCCGGACAAGAGCGAGTTTCACTGTCGCTAGGCTTGCTAAAACATAGTGACAGGTTTTCCCGAAGGGAAAATGATAGAATAAGCATATGTTATCCTCCTCAAGATTGACAAAAATAAAGAGGTACTAGTCAGCAATGACTAGGGAAAAGGGAAGAAAACTTGAAGAACTTCATTGGTAGCAGGTCGCTCTTGAACATGACACTTTCACTCCATCACCATGATTGAGTCGGGTTGGGTTATTCCATTCACCGGTCACATCACCATTGGTCCTCCGTACCATCCATTTTTTGGGTTAACGCTACCAATCCATCTCAGTGTCACCGATATGTTCAAGAGAAGTCATTCAGAGAATTCACCAACCCAGCTAACGCCTCATCCACTGCAATACCTTCACTCTCCATTTTTCATGACCGCCATTCCTAAACCTTGTATCATCAGATCGTTTTCACCTCCACAAAATCATTTTCTTCGTTTCGTGTCGTAGATGTGGGATTCATTAAGGCCCTCCTACGACGGGTCACTTCTTGTCGACATCAGCTCATTATCCAAGAAGTTGACTTAGGAACAACCCTTTCAGTACTTTGAAGCTTGCGTGCCTTAATGGCAAGTTTCTCACTTCCGGCGACAGGTTTACATCAATGGCCTTCAACCAAACGATTTTGCGTGGTCTTCGACATTGACTCATATATTCACACCATGTGAATTGTACTGTAGTACCTTGAGGTTCATTATCATTATCGGTGATTCCTCTCGCGCCTGTTAACAGCTTACATCATTGGCTGGTAATCAGGCGATGTCTTTCCATATTCGACTTCAGAACATCTTTTCACATGGATCGACTTGTACATCGGGCGAAGATTAAACGAGTTTGAAGACCCTAGATCTAGTTTCATCCATCCAGGCTGCGATATATTCAGGAAAATAAAGACATCAAATGTACACCATAGCTACACAGATGATCATCCAAGATTAGGGATAATGGATCTAAAAGAATCACCAGTCTGTAATAGCAAACGATTGTCTGTCCTATGTACATGAAAATGAATTTATAAAGTTGAGCATGGGAATTCCCACGTCAGCTAGATCATGAAAATAATATGAAGAAAATGTATTGTATTGTATTTTATACAGGTCACCTTCCAGTTTGAAAAACCTAGGATCCTCATGATAAAGCATTTCACTCGACACCAGAAGATTTACTACCTCATGCTTTAGGGGGCAACTGTTATAGACATATTTGGGCACTCAACACCAATCACATATGTCGATAAACCAAGGGCTCTTAAACCCCTAAAATTTTTGTTTCACACCCTAAAGGATCATGGTCAACTAATTACATCATTTCCCAGAAGTTCCACCTGAAAAACCACTCAGAACTGGCCGAAACTGGACCATACTGACTGCTCCTTGGTCAAGGTGCGATGCGTCTCACCTGCTACACACAAGAGGTGTGATGCATACTGAAAAGGCCTTCTATGGGGTGTGATGGGCGAGAGTAGACAAATGGAAGAGGCAGTTTGCTAAGTGGAAACCCAGGGAATCTTCTAGAAACTTCTCCTGTGACACTTGCCTCTCTGAATTCGCCTAGGGATGAGTAAGAGATCATGAAATCTCCAAGTGGAACCAAGAACTATCAGTGAAATGACACTAATCAAAAACCCAGAATCTGACTCACCCCCCTGCAAATATCTATAAATGGATCCCTCATCACAGAGATCTAGAGGCTGGAATTTTGTAATTTGTAAGGAAGTGTTGTTGGTTTCTCTTTGAGACATTGCATTGTTGGGTGATCTTGCTTTTCATGAGGTGAAGAGGGCTTTCATGCTGGGAGGATGATGCTAGATCAGACAGCTGGGTTGTAATCCTCTCTTCTACTTCTACTATCAATAAAGTTATTTGAGTTTTCCTCCATATACTTGTGTATTTGTGAATCTTGCTATTTGTGAATGCAATTGTATGGTTAATGTACTTCTGATTCTACATTGTTTATGGTATTATAGATCTCTATGCTTTGATGGTATTCTGTTGCTTTGCCTCTACAGGTGTTCTTTAAAGCGGGACAAGTGAGAAAGGAGTGGCAGGCTCTATCAAAGGAGAGAGGAAACAAGCAAGGAGCCAAGCGAAATATTCAGGTTGGTGCTCTTTGCTTCTCTCTTATCTATCATACATAAAGGAAAACACAAGTTACTTTGAATTGTTTGTTTCTAGGATAGCAACCCGTCTTAGTGGGACTAGCAGATCAAATAGACACTAGTTTTCCCGAAAACAAAGATCGCTGCAAAACCGATGGGACCCTAAGGATAATGACCAAACAAGTTTAAATTTGAAACTATGGATGGCGACAAATTATATTTACAGATCTGAAACAAAAGGGTATAGATCTGGAAAATGTGGCTGAAAGCGCTACAGAAACTTAGACTACTCACTTAGCTAAACTCCTCCTATAAAGGTGGAAGCATACTATAAGCCCTGGGGCATGCTAAATTCTAGTTCGATGAGTAAATAAAAGTAGATCAAGGCCTAAGAAGGATGAGACAAAGGTCAGACAACCCAGCTGATAGCGCTCTGCAAAACCTAGAAACATATTTGACAAAAACCCTAAAGCCCAGAAATCGCAGGTACTGACCTGTTTTCCAGTAGGCATCACTTTTTGGGTTGATAAGTGCGCACTGGCCTCAAGATTTCACTTTTTGGACCAAAAAGTGTTATTTTTGCTTCGTATATCCCAGTCGACAAATCTCGAAAAAAAGTGTCTCCTTTGTCGCGGCTGGTTCCTATGGCCTGGAGAAATGACCAGAAAGCTTGCGGAAGTTAAAAATTTAATAGATATAGGGTTAAAAAACTAGGAAACATTAAGAGAATTGAAAAAATAAGAAACCCTAAGTTGAAAACCGAAGGTCACCTAAGTTTCTGGATCTGAAGTATAAAACCAGTGGAGTCACCAATTTTGTGATTGGCAACAATCTGAAAATCCCAAGTGGAGTCGGAAATTTTTTTGTAGTGTTTTCATCTCAAAGATGTACGAAAATAACCCACTTAATATTGTGGATGATAAACAATCTCAACAATATAAGTGGCTGCTAAACATTGTAGATCTACAACAACTGACAGAAACAAAACCTTCCAAAATCTGGATCTATGCCACAATCATAGTTAAATAGCAAAAAGAAGGAGTAATAACTCTAATCATCCAATGGAAGCAAAATATACAAAGAATAGTTTTTATTATAACACATGTGAAGGGAACAAATAGATGTTATCGGTCCCCCTCTATGGAATAGGTTCTTAGCTATACTCAAACGTATTCAGCTTGTGTAGAGTCTCTCTCCTCTATAATGTGTAAACCCGGCAAAAATATGGTGTGCGATAATGAAAATAATCAGAGTTACAATAGTGAGTGCAACAATGAAAATAATCAAAAGTGAATAATGAATGGAAAACCCTTCTATTTATAACAAAATATTGAGTTATCCTCGAATAATGAGCAACAATAAATTATTATTGATCCCATTCTTGGAATAACCATCTGGAATATTTTATTATATTTGTTTCGGACGGAAAAAGTATTTAAACTTTTATTTAGAAATAATAAATAAATAAATGATTTATTTATCATCTCAAGGAATTAGTTAAGGAATAATAAATAAATAAGGATTTATTTAATTATTCCTAAGGGATTTAGTCAAATTTGACAAAGAATAATGTTGGGTCCCTATAATACTAGTGATTACCCCATTACTATTGTAGTTATACCCCTGATTTATATTGTTGTGCCCCTATTACCCCCATATTGTTATTTCTGTGCCCCTTAGAATCCCTCTATTGTTATTTTTGTGGCTTTATATTATTATTGTTAGGTCGGCTGGATTATATTGTGACTCCTTAGACTCCTATATATAGAAAGGAGGTTTTGTCATTTGTATCATCCAAGAATTGTTCATTTATGTAATGTAAAGGAGGTTGCCCCCTCGAAGAGGCTGAATTCTAAGGCGTGGATTTATCTTTTCTATCTTTTCTTGAGCTGGTTCCATAACATTTGGTATCAGAGCTTTGGATTCTAGGGTTTCACTGCTCCAAACAGGTCATCGTGGAATGTTCGCTATAACTTTTTTTTTGTGATGTTTCAGAAGTCGCAAAAAAAACCCATTTGAGAAAAATTGGCACTGAACCTTGGGTCCAAATTTCAGAGCTTTGAGCGCGATATTTTTGGAGATATGATCTGAGGAAGTTGGCCTTTTTGTAGACTCCTGAATTACATTCAAAATAGGTGACCTGGGGAAAATCGTCATAACTCTCTCTCTGAGGATCGGATTGAAATTTCGTAAAAAGGTACAGAAAGAGGACATACTTTAGTTTCTTGTATGTGTGTTTCAGATTCAAAGGTTGAAACAGTGACTCGTGGCACGTCGTACAAGTTCGCCCTACTGAACCAGTCTAAAAGAAAGTCACTGTGGGAGATTTCACATAACTCTTCCTTGGAGAATCCAATTTGGCTCAGACTTGCGGCATTGGAAAGAGGACGCAGAAGGCTACTACAGGTAGCAATTTCAGAACTGGATGATTCGAAATTACAGAGATACATCAGATTCAATATCAGGCTTCTATAAAATGAAAAAAGGTGTGTAGTTTTTTTTTTTAAATTTTTGTGTAAGCTTGGTTTAACAGAATTCAAAGGGCATAGTAAAGCACTATTATCGGTAACTGATGCCCCGAGGAAAGAAAATGCAAACACCTAGTAAGGAACCTGAAAGATCTAGCATGACTCATGAAGAAGAAGAAGAAATGCTACATGATATATCAAAATTACAAGAACAAGTGCAACAAATGTCACGCTCACAAAAGCTAACAGAAGCTAAGATAAGTGGCGTGGAATCTAAGACAAAGGACATGGAAGCTAAGATGGATGATTCGAAGACAGATTTGAAGAGAGACATGGTAGATTTGAAGATAGATTTGAAGACAGATATGGAAGAATTGAAGAAGTTGCTACAAGAAAGTGTCACTAATGGTGAAAAGGTAGTAAAGGAAACTCATGATGAGAACAAAAGAAATGTTAATCATGATACCATAGACACTAATGTTGGATCGAAGACTCACCATGTTCCAAAAATCGATATGAGGAAGTTTGATGGCAAGGATCCCGCCACATGGATATTACAGATGGAGCAATTCTTCGATCTCAATAATGTGCAAAACACACAAAAGGTACCTATGGCAACTTTATATTTGGAACCAAATCAGTTTGTATGGTATCAATGGCTTTGTTCTCGTAAACAATTTATCACTTGGGCAATTTTTACGGAAGAATTGATAGCACATTATGAGGATACAAAAAGCAACACTTTTTTTAGCCAATTGATAAGTATCAAACAAAAGGGTTCAATAATGGAGCACATCGAGGAGTTCCAAAAATTGAACATAAGGGTAAAAGATATTCCAGAGGAGCATAGGATTGATGTGTTCATAGGGTCTTTAAAGGATAATATCCAACATGATGTGCGCCTTTGGGAACCTGATTCATTAGAGAAGGCATTCAGGTTAGCAAGAAAAATGGAAAGCAAAATTATGGCAACTAGGAAGCATACCATTCACAACTATAAAGACGGAAGTGTTGTTGCCCATAGTCTTCCACAACCTACAAGGTTGACACCGAAACAATTGGAAGAAAAAAGAGAAAAAGGGCTTTGTTACAATTGTGATAGCAAATACACAAAAGGTCATAAGTGTGCCGAAAAGAAATTATTCTACATAGATTGGGAGGAGGAAGAAGAAAAGGAGAAAGAAAGGTCAAAAGAAGAGGATATATTCCAGGAACAAAGCCTATATGAAGAACAAATAAATCCGACCATATCTTGTAATGCATTGGCGGGAATTACCACTCCTCAAACCATCAAGATAGAAGGACAAATCAAGAAGAAAAAGGTAATAGTGTTGATTGATTCAGGAAGCACCCACAATTTTATTCATTGTAGGGTAGCAAAAGAATTGAATTGCTTCCTATATCCAGCACCAGAGTGTCAAGTGATGATTGCAAATGGAGGAACAATAAATTGTTCTGGAAAGTGCCATAATATCAAGCTATCCATGGGAGAATATGTATTGACTAGCCCAATGCTTTCCATTCCAATGGGAGGTGCTGATGTTGTACTAGGAGTCCAATGGCTACAATCCTTGGGTACAATAGCTTTTAATTTTCAAGAACTTTTCATGAAATTTTCTATGGAAGGAAAGGAAGTTGAATTAAGGGGTATTGCAGGGAAACCAGGAAAGATAATCAGCTCTAATGGCATGACAAAGCTTCTAAAAAAGGAGCAAAGAGGTGTCATTGCACAATTATGTTCGCTAGATGTTTCCACATTGGAATTATCTATTTCTCCAGATCTCCAAAAAGTCCTGGACAATCATTCCAAGGTATTTGAGACTCCCAAAGGTCTCCCACCTATGCATGATCATGATCATGCTATTCATCTGATTCCAGGAAGTGTTCCTCCAAACATCAGGCCGTACAGATATCCATATGTCCAAAAAAGTGAAATTGAACGTATGGTTGCAGAAATGCTAGAGGCTGGTATAATTCAACCAAGTCAAAGTTCTTTCTCAGCTCCAGTAGTATTGGTGCACAAGAAGGATGGATCATGGCGCATGTGTCCAGATTATAGGGAGCTCAACAAGCTCACTATTAAAGATAAGTTCCCCATTCCTGTCATTGATGAATTACTGGATGAATTGCATGGATCAATTTACTTCACCAAGTTGGATCTTCGTTCGAGATATCATCAAATCAGAATGAAGATTGAAGACATTACGAAAACGACATTTAGAACTCATGAGGGTCATTATGAATTTTTGGTCATGCCTTTTGGCCTTACCAATGCACCTTCAACATTTCAAGGTTTGATGAATTCAATTTTCAAACCATTCCTTAGAAAATTTGTGTTAGTATTTTTTGATGATATACTAATCTACAGCAAGTCTTGGAAGGAGCATGTTGAACATGTTGACAAGGTGCTACAACTATTGGAGGAGAAACAATTATATGCAAAAAGATCCAAATGTTTCTTTGGAGTCCAAGAGGTGGAATATTTGGGTCATATTGTATCTCATGAAGGAGTTAAGGTAGACCCTAGCAAAATTAAAGCCATTAAGGATGGAAAATTCCCACATCCATAAAGCATCTGCGAGGATTTCTTGGGTTGACAGGGTATTATCGCAAGTTCGTTAAGAATTATGGGAGAATAGCAGCACCTCTAACAACATTATTGAAGAAAGATTCATTTTCATGGACTCCGTAAGCAACAAAGGCCTTTAAACATCTTAAAGAGGTAATGTGCCAAGCACCGGTCTTAGCTACACCGGAATTGAAAAAAACCTTTATTGTGGAATGTGATGCTTCAGGAAATGGAATTGGTGTTGTTTTAATGCAAGATGAAAGACCCATTGCTTTTGAAAGTCGTCCAATCAAGGGAAAGTTTTTAAGCAAAGCTATTTATGAGAAGTAAATGTTGGCAATACTCCATGCACTTAAGAAATGGCGACCCTACCTAATGGGAAGACACTTCAAGGTAAAAACGGATCATGATAGCCTTAAATACTTTTTAGAACAAAGATTATCCTCTGAAGAGCAACAAAAGTGGGTCACAAAGATGTTGGGTTATGACTTTGAAATCATCTACAAAAAAGGGAAGCAAAATGTGGTGGCAGATGCACTCTCAAGAAAGGATGAGGATATGGAAGCATTGTTGTGTGCCATCTCTATTATCCAACCAGATTGGATAAACAAAGCAAAGGAGGAATGGAAGAATGACGAAGAAGTGTGGGCACTTATTCGAAAGCTACAAAAAGATTCCAGTACTTCTGATACATTTAGCTGGCAAAATGATTCGTTATGGTACAAAGATCGCTTATACCTCTGTAAGAATTCCCAGCTAAAACAAAAGATTCTTATGGAATTGCACACTTCTCCCTTAGGAGGGCACTCGGGATTTTTAAAAACTTACCACAGGGTTAAGAAGGAATTTTTTTGGGATGGCCTTAAATCAGATATTCAAAAGTTTGTGGCGGAATGTTTGGTTTGCCAACAAAATAAAGTTGAAACAATTAAGACACCAGGTCTATTACAACCTTTATCCATTCCAAGCCAACGTTGGGAGGAGGTTTCAATGGATTTTATCACAGGTTTACCCAAGTCTGAGGGAAAGAGTGTCATCATGGTAGTAGTTGACAGACTTACCAAGTATGCACACTTTTGTGCATTATCACATCCATTTAAAGCCAGTACAGTTTCTACTGCATTTATGGAAACAGTTTAAAAGCTACATGGAAACCCAAAGATTATTGTAAGTGACAGAGATCCCATTTTCACTGGAAATTTTTGGACAGAATTATTTTCTTGTCTTGGTACTCAGTTAGCTCATAGCTCATCTTATCATCCTCAATCTGATGGGCAAACTGAGATAGTAAACAAATGTTTGGAAGGATATCTTCGTTGCTTTGTATCTGATAAACAGACACAATGGGTCAAATGGTTGCCTCTGGCTGAATGGTGGTATAACACTTCCTTCCATACAGCAACAAAATGACCCCATTTATGGCACTTTATGGGTACCAACCACCATCAATCACATCATATTCAAGAGAACATTCTAAGGTTCAGGCAGTGGAACACCACATCGAACATCAACAACAAGTCCTCCAACTCTTAAAGGATAACCTCGTGTTGGCACAAAATAGAATGAAACAACAGGGAGATCAACATCGCAGTGAAAGACGTTTTGATGTAGGTGATTGGGTATTCCTACGGCTACAACCATATAAGCAAATGTCCCTAAAGCAAGCTAAGAAGGATAATAAATTATCACCAAAGTATTATGGTTCGTACAAGGTGTTGGAAAAGATTGGTACTATGGCATACAAATTGGAGCTTCCTGCAGCTTCTCGATTGCACCCAGTTTTCCATGTTTCATGTTTAAAGAAGGTTATAGGCGACAAGCTCCCAGTTCAAACAATATTGCCAGAACTTGACGAGGAAGGAAAAATTATATTGGAACCGGAAGCAGTCACAGAAACAAGAACTCGACAGGTACGAAATTGATCAATTTCAGAGTATCTTATCAAGTGGAAGAACTTATCCGCTGAAGATTCCACATGGGAGGATGAGAATTTTATGCAGAAGTATCCAGAACTGCTCAAGCGTTGAGGACAACACTTTTTTGAAGGAGAGGGGCATGTTGGGTCCCTATAATACTAGTGATTACCCCATTATTATTGTAGTTATACCCCTTATTTGTATTGTTGTGCCCCTATTACCCCCATATTGTTATTTCTGTGCCCCTTAGAATCCCTCTATTGTTATTTTTGTGGCTTTATATTATTATTGTTAGGTCGGCTGGATTATATTGTGACTCCTTAGACTCCTATATATAGAAAGGAGGTTTTGTCATTTGTATCATCCAAGAATTGTTCATTTATGTAATGTAAAGGAGGTTGCCCCCTCGAAGAGGCTGAATTCTAAGGCGTGGATTTATCTTTTCTATCTTTTCTTGAGCTGGTTCCATAACAAATAATAATTAGTAGTGATTATTTAATTATTCTTAAAGAAAAATAAGATAATTAATTATTTATCTATTTATTTTTCATGATTGGGTCAAATATGACAAGGAATAATAATTGAACAATGGTTTAATTAATTATTCCTAGAAGAAAATCAAGTAAATAGTGATTTATTTAATTATTCTTCATGGGTTTAACTATAAATTACTTAACAAAGGTGGTTTATTAAGTAATTTTTCACAGTGAAAGCAATTTTACTATGGTAAAATTGGCTTTACATGGTGTACTTCGATCCATCTAGTAAATTAGGCTAGATGATCAATTTTCTGGTGATAACACTTTACCTTCTTCTTATCATCCTTTGATTCCTTCCATTCATATTTCACAATCACAATCAACTAGTTCTATTGTAATCAGTAGCACTACAGGGGAAACTTCTTCAACTGCTCAATCTCCTACAGCCTCTACATCAACTACAACTTCCTATGTTCCTAGTACTCCCAGAATGGAAAATAGAACATGGAACAACCTAGGGGTAGTTCAAATGGCACCACCATTACATCCCATTCCTAAACATCCAAAGAGATGGTTACCGAAGTTTAATCTAGATGATTGGTTTTCCTACAGAGGAACACCTTCATAATCTCATGTTGACTATCAATCTCAATGGAGTTACAGAAGAGGATTGTGTTTGCAGACTTTTTCCTTGCACGTTTGGGGGATCTACAGGGTCTTGATATTTCTCCCTTCCTGCCGGATCAATCACAAACTGGGATATGTTTGAAGAAATTTTTTTGTTGAAATTTTGGGATGACCGAACAACAACTAATCTAATCAATGATTTGTCAAACCTCAAAACCAATCCAAATGAGAAAATTAAGGGTTTCAACTCAAGATTTAACAAAATTTTAAATAAAATCCCAAACACTTCTAGACTTGGTACTGACGTGCAAATTGAATGGTACATCACTACTCTTCCTTCAAATATTGTTATGTTCATAGATAGAGCTAATAAAACAGCACTACTTGACAACATGAAAGAATATTTATTTGTGGAAAATAGAGTTCTATCTCTTGATAAGAAATCTTCCATTGGAGAAAGAAAGTGGATCAAGAAAGTGACTTTTAAAGATGAATTCAAGAAAAAGGCTCCTAAAGATCCTTATGATTTGGAAGGACTACAAAAGGTTTTGAAAATAATGTAAAATGAAATGGTTGAAATTAAGAAACAAGTTGTTGAATCCAAAAGGAAATTCTTTTGGCCTTTCAAAAGGAATCAACCAACGCAACGTCCTATTGATATATCAAATGTTGAATCTAATGAATATGATGAAGAATAAGAAACATCTCTATCTGTTGATGAAACAAAAGAAGAGGAAATAGTTGAAGCTCATGGTTTATGGGACTTCATCTTAACCACTTCAAAAAATGAAGAAGAAGAAGAAGCTTTGCCAGTAAGTACTAGAAGTAAGGGACCTATTGATACTACTTCATCAAGTAAAACTCAAAAGTATCCCATTTCTTCTACTAAATATAAAGGTATGATAAAAAAGACTTCTACTCCATCTTTTGATTCTACTCCAACTACTTCCAAATCTCCCTCATCATCTAAAACTTTGATAGTTTCTAATAGCATTGAATATAATATTGTAGAAGACATGAAAAAGATAAAAGCTAATATTTCCTTATATGAGGTCAGTAAATTAAAACAGAAGCATGAATTCTTACTCAATGAATTAAATGTTGTCCTTGCATCTCCATTACCTTCTACTGTTATTACTTCAAATGCCTCAAAAGTGAAGGGAAAACATCCAAATATTCCTACAGATAAGATTGATTCTTTCGGTGCTATTTTTATTGGAGATAGATCAAATTCCCACACTCCTCCTTTTCTCTTGACTTTTGAAATCTTTAATAAGAATGTTCATAGCTATTTAGTAGATTCTAGTGCATCATCCAATATATGCCTTATTTAGTTTGTCTCAAATTGTGTTGAAAATGCAACAATATGATGGAGCTTAGTGAAAAGAAGTCGCCTTCACTAAGTGGGACCGCAAGCTATTTTTGGCGCAAAGTCTATTTTTAGACATATGGATCATGGTCTATGAGTTGCAGGATGTTTTTTATGGATTTTTGGTCATGTTGGGAAAAATATATGGACTTCTATTTTTGGTTCACAACGGAGTGATCAGAGTATATTTTTAGACTGCCAGGCTAAAAATAGAAACAGTCAAATATTATTAGCCCTTAGTAATATTTGGACTCTAAACATTATCGTATTCTCTTGGAGCACTTCAATTCGAGCTACGGATGTGGCACATGTAGCTGACAAAAGGAATCACGTGGTTTCTTATGTGTTAGTTGAGCTATTGCATGGAGGACTTCAGTTAGAACTCATGCATGTGAGTTCTGTGGAGTTGGATGTGGAGTTGATGGAGTTGTGTTCAGTTTGACTTAGTTGAACTAGTTGTATATAGTCTAACTAAAGAATACACTAGTGATGAGTTGTGTGAATTGATTGTTAATTAATTCACTAATTATTAACTCATAAAGAAACTAAAGAATACATTAGTTAACTCAGTGCATGGACAGTTCAACAAAGACAGGTGTTAGAGGTAAGTGAAAGGGTGAGTTGTGACTATGAGTTGTGCATGAGATTTGCACATGCATGGGATTGAGTTATGCCAATGAGGACTGCGTAGTGTGGGCCAATACCAAGGTAATTATAGCTTGTGCTCATGTGATTTTGGATCAGCCAAGGTAATTAGGAGTTTGGATCAGCCATTCATCATTCATTCTGTTGCAGGATTGTGCAGTGGAGGCAGGCAAAGCAGCGGAGGAGATTTGAACCTGTGACTTGTTCGGATCTGAGCTAACTTTGTGTGTAACAGGTGGAGATAGTGTTGAGTACTTGAGAGGAGTATTGTACTATGTAATTTTACATGTTCTCAGTCATTAATATACAGGTAGTGTGTGGTTTTCAACTGTAAGCTTTCCCCGAGTTACATACTGTGTTAATGTGTGCATGCAATTGAGTTTCATTGATTTTAATGCTGCTAAATTGATGATCAACGTAGAGGAGGTTATGTATTATGCATGTATTCTGCAATAGTGTATAATCGGGAATCTCTGTGAATAAGTGTTTATTATTCAAAATTTCTACATGATATCAGAGATGTTGATCATCAGATCTATTATTCAAAAAGTGTTTGCATTTTATTTCTTCAGGCAGAGTCTGTAATCAGGCCAGGTAGCCTTTGGATTCATCCTTCCTTCGGAAGGTGAGATATCCGGTAAAATCCCATACAATCAATCTCTGTACGAGAAATACTTTGTTCTCACGAATTCTAGATCAAAGGTGGTTGAGTTGTTGAGCTGGTGGAATTCGAATTTGCAGCAGTGTTTTCTTGGTATCAACGTGGAAATGTCTTTCAACAGATTGCGATTAGAGTATGCTCTTGAAGGCAGCTCGAACTATATTGCATGGAAAGACAGGATGGAGGTCGTGTTAGATTATAATGGGCTGAAGGAGTTCATAGAGGCTAAGGTCCCAAAGCCTACTGATGCTGCTGAAGTTGTGGTTTGGCAAAAGAAGACAGCAAAGTGTCGAAGGATTCTGTTGGAGGGCGTGAAGGATCACATTGTGTCTAGCCTGCATGGAAAGGCTTCTCCATACTTGATGTGGAAAGCACTGACAGCTCTATTCCAAAGCAAGAGCGATCAGAGGAAGCTGGAGCTCAAGGATAAACTCAGAAACATTAAATGTGAGAAGGGAGACAGTATGCCCAAGTATCTCACGAAGTTCACCCAATGCCGGGATGAGCTGGGAAGTGTGGGGGTGACTGTTGATGATGAGGACTTGGTGAGCTTGGCTCTCCTTGGTCTTCTAAAGAGTTGGCATTCCTATCAGGACTCTGTGAATGGTTGGGAAAATTTTCCAGGATGGGAGATACTTTGGTCAGATCTTGTGCATGAGGAGATCAGACGGAGCACTAGAGATAGTTCTTCATCCATGCATGATGAGGAGAATTGTGCCTTAGCAAGTAAGGCAAAGAAGGGGAAGGAGAAGGTTTCTCTTTCTGAATCCAATTCTTCCAATGATGGGAAGAAGGTTGACAAGTCGAAGGTGAGATGCTTTCATTGCCATGAGTTGGGCCATTATGCTACTAATTGCCCAAAGAAGAAGTCCAAGAAGGGATCCGGGGAAGGATCTGAAGTTGAGGCACTTGCTTCAAAATTTGAGTTGGATTTCACACTCTTCGCATGCATGGTTTCATCCATGGTGGGAAGTGGTTGGTTTCTTGAAAGTGGAGCTTCTTTCCACATGACTGGTGACAAGAGTTTGTTCAGTACTTTGGAGGAGAAAGATCTCCAGATACTCATAGAGATGGGTAATGATGAGAAGTATAGTGTCTCAGGTGTAGGCACAGTTATTTTTCAGAGGGAGCATGGAGCTCTCCTTACCTTGACCGATGTCAAGTATGTACCAGGACTGAAGAGAAACTTGGTGTCGATCGCGATGCTGGAAGACAGAGGCTATGATGTAGTCTTCAGTAAGGGAAAGGTTTTCCTTAGACACATCATCACTAGACAAGTGAAGCAGATTGGTTCACGGGTCAAGAACCTGTATGCTCTTGAGGTTCAAGATGCATGCAAAGCCTTGAGTAGTGAGGCAACTGATGGAGACTTGGTGGTTGAGAGGGAGCGTATATTACCTCTCAACTTGAAAAGCCAGAAGAAGTCTCAGACGATTATGGAGGAGCCACAATTGGTGCAGCAACTTCAGGAGGTTGTGGAGCAGCCACAACAAGGGAAGCTGAGAGGAGATCGAGTAGAGACATCTACTCATGCAGAGACCTCCAGTAGGGGAAACTTCGAGCCAGGTGGGTTGAGGGATCGCATGCAGCCATACCTCCAGGTAGGAGGTGGGGTGATGTGGATTGATCGTCCCAAGGAGGAGGGGTAGGATCCTTGAGGTACCCAACCTCTTGGATGAGACCTTGCTACGGGAGCCCCGATGTGGAGTAGCAGGAACTGACTGATTGGGTAGAGATAGATGCGGATGGAGCGGCAGATAGAGCGACAGTGTAGGGAATCCCAGGACAACGCATAGCTAGCAGGCTGCAACAATGCGAGAGGCACAAGTGTTTTGCACAGTGCTAGGTGGCACAGAGAGGTGTCCAATGGTGCGAGATGCATGGAGATGTTGCAGTAGCGCAGATGTTAGAGAGGGAGCACTTGTCAGCAGCAGGTAGAGGTTCAGCATCAAAGTATGTTCCTAGCCCAACGGAGTGGTCAGTTGGGAGTGTTTTTTGTTCCAAGTGTTGTTGGAGCAATTGGATCGAGCAAATGTGTTGCATGCAGAACATTCCAGAGTTGTAGGATAGGGGTTGCAGATAATCCATATCTTATTGGGAGGGAGTGTTGAAAATGCAACAAGATGATGGAGCTTAGTGAAAAGAATTCGCCTTCATTAAGTGGGCCCGCAGGCTATTTTTGGCGCAAAGTCTATTTTTAGACTATGTCTATTTTTAGACATATGGATCATGGCCTATGAGTTACAGGATGCTGTTTACGGATGATTGGTCATGTTGGGAAAAATAGATGGACTTCTATTTTTGGTTCACAGCAGAGTGATCAAAGTCTATTTTTAGACTGCCAGGCTAAAAATAGAAACAGTGAAATATTATTAGCCCTTAGTAATATTTGGACTCTAAACATTATCTTATTCTCTTGGAGCACTTCAGTTCGAGCTACGGATGTGGCACATGCAGCTGACAAAAGGAATCACGTGGTTTCTTATGTGTTATTTGAGTTATTGCATGGAGGACTTCAGTTAGAATTCATGCATGTGAGTTCTGTGGAGTTGGATGTGGAGTTGATGGAGTTGTGTTCAGTTTGACTTAGTTGAACTAGTTTTATTTAGTCTAACTAAAGAATACACTAGTGATGAGTTGTGTGAATTGATTGTTAATTAATTCACTAATTATTAACTCATAAAGAAACTAAAGAATACATCAGTTAACTCAGTGCATGGACAGTTCAACGGAGACAGGTGTTAGAGGTAAGTGAAAGGGTGAGTTGTGACTATCAGTTGTGCATGAGATTTGCACATGCATGGGATTGAGTTATGCCAATGAGGACTGTGCAGTGTGGGCCAATACCAAGGCAATTATAGCTTGTGCTCACATGATTTTGGATCAGCCAAGGTAAATAGGAGTTTGGATCAGCCATTCATCATTCATTCTCTTGCAGGATTGTGCAGTGGAGGCAGGCAAAGTAGCGGAGGAGATTTGAACCTGTGACTTGTTCGGATCTGAGCTAGTTTTGTGTGTAACAGGTGGAGATAGTACTGAGTACTTGAGAGGAGTATTGTACTATGTAATGTTACATGTTCTCAATCATTAATATACATATAGTGTGGGGTTTTCAGCTGTAAGCTTTCCCCGAGTTACATACTATGTTAATGTGTGCATGTGATTGATGTTTCATTGATTTTAATGCTACTAAATTGATGATCAACATAGAGGAGGTTATGTATTATGCATGTATTCCGCAATAGTGTATAATCAGGATAATCTCTTTGAATAAGTGTTTATTATTCAAAATTTCTACAAATTGAATATTTCACCTAAAAAATTTGTTGTTCAAATTGTTCAATTAGACCGAACAAAATTCAAAGCCTTAGGAGAGATGAATGATGTCCTAATTAGACTATCTTAAAATCCAAAATCCTACCAAATAATTGACATATTTTCACAAATATCCTTGAATTTTATGCCTTATTTTAAGCAGGGACTGGTCTAAGAAATTGCATGGTTATTTTGCAACTAATTGGTCGCATCTTTGGCTTCCCTATGAAGAAAAACCTAATAAAATTTGTGTTGATATGGAAAAGCATATGAAGTACCATGTGACTAATCTAGATGAATAAAATGAACCAGTGGTGTTCACAAACAATATTCTAGGAAATTATTCTCTAGAATATTTCTTTGGCAATTTGCCAGCTCATAACTCTCAATTTCCTGTTGATTCTATTTTATCTCAAATTGAAAAAAAAATTAAAAACAGATTCATCAAGATGTATCGATATTGTAAATAATGTTGTAAATAAGTGTTATAAATTGTTTTGGACTCTTTACTTTGATGGATCAAAATATAATGATGGTCTAGGAGTTATTGTTGGCTTGATGGGCCCTGACCCAGGTTCAACGTTAAGCAACCAATAAAATCCCTACACTACTGGCCCTTTCGGCATCAATCCACGGAGTGCGGACTAAAGTCTCACCCAAAGCAGTATGGGAGGATGCAAGAACCAAGTTTCTGCACCTTGAGATGATTGTGATGTTGGTTATTTGGCCTAACCTTCCTTCGCATAGATCGATAAGCCCTTTAGGGTTTATCAAAGTACTCTCTTATTCGTCCTCGAAGCCTCCGCGAAAGTCTATGGTCATCCTTCGCGGGCCCTAAATAAATAGATCAGGCACTTGCATGCCCCTATAATTACTCTTACTTCTATATCTACCCAAATTCGCTTAATTATTGGTTACTTTAACATCCATTACAGTTATCTTTATGTAAACAGATATTCCTACTTGCATTCATATGACAAAGTAAAATACATAGATTCACTCATCAATATAGCATTACTTCATACTCTAGTATTCAACATAACATAATCACAACATTCATAACAGAAGTAAAATAACGTATACACAAATAATTGCATAATATTCCTCTTTATTAATAATCCAAATTTCCATTACAGACTCTAACTGCCCTACGCACACAACTGCAGGGGTCCTTGCACTCATCTGCGGACTTCTACCCTAGGCATCTCCACACTCAGTTGCAAAGCCTCTTCCTAAGCTATGACTCCTTGCTCTTAGCTCTCGTAGACCCCTACATAAAACATAGCACGAAAACTACTCCACTAAAAACTGCCTTAGACTCTTCTAAGACTCCCTTTTATACAATCCCATGGTCCATGGACCATGGGTAGATCTCTAAATCTGACATGACTTATACAAAAGAAGGGTGGAAAACCATTAGTAACTCTTTACATCTTCACGCTCCCCGGCCACAAAATGCAGAGACTTCACATTCTTTACACAAAACTTGGGCCTTTAGCCCAAAAACTTGGGCTTTTAACCCCAAAATTGACCCCAATGGACCTGTTCTAACAGGCCCCCAACACAAATCTGGTGACTCGCCCTCAACTCACTCTGATGGCGTGGAGATCCTGTTGTAAAGACCTCCCAGCTCCACTGCGAATTCGGTGGTGCACTTTGTTTTCGCCTGCTTCATCTGCTCGACCAGCTACTCCATTGCTGGCCCTGCGCCATCTACCTATACCTTCTACTGCATTTCATGTAGACTAGCCAATTTTCCTTCAATGGTGGCCGTGAGAACATATGCTTCATCTAGCCAAGGCTTCAATCGAGCCTTCAATAATGCTTCCCTATGTTGTGTTGCGTCCACCTACTCTTTCCGCGCCTTTTCTTCCTGCAACTTTCCTAGACTTTGGTTAATGGCGACGGTGCGCTCTGTCACTTTAACCTCATCATATCGCTACTATAGCTCCCGCACCTCTGTTTCCAGCCTCTACACATTGGGATCCTCCTGTAAGCTAATGACTACTTCGAGTGATTTCTCGAAGAGCACAATGCAATCCTTTACTGCACTATCTATTAATGCAACGACGTCCCTAACAATTGCCTTGCACTGCTCTCTGACTTCAGGCAGAGTCGAAGGCTAGGCCTTCAATGCAAGTTCTGCAATCTTAAGGTTCAGTTCAAACTGAACCTTTCCCAATTTTTTCCTTGCTTCACGCACTCTAGCAGCGAGCTTCCAAATTCGCACATCCACTGGCTCATCTTCAAGAATGTCCAACTTCGAGACAGACTTGCATGCCTCAACCACTACCTTGGCCATGTCCTCATTCTTTTCCGTGATGGACTTAAAGAGATCAATAGTGGAGTTCTTCTATGCAGCCATCTGAGCGTTATTCACCCTCTGCTCAGTGATAACATGTAGCATGTGCTATTCACGGGCCCGAAGTTCCGCGATCACACCATCCTACAAAGTGTGAAGGGCTTCACTTGGAAGCATGGCCAAATTGAGTCCAACCCCCTTGAGGGTGCTAACAGTGGCCTTGTCAGCTTCAGCTTCCATAGTCAACACTCCATCCAGCAGCACTATTTCCCGAGGATCCAGTGTGCGCACCATCCCTGTTTCTTCTAAGGTGCCAGGCGCCAAACTAGTTGACACCACACCACTCCATCCCGCACTGGTTTGTACCTACAATTCCTAGATCTACAACTCATACAGACCCCTCTGAATGGTGCCCAAGGCATGTTTGTGTTGCTACTCTAACTGTTGCAATAGTTCCGCGGTCGCATCCCTCACCGCATCACTAATATCATTCAAATCACCTTCAATCAAGGTGATTGGGTCAAGGGAAGTCCTTCTAGCCTTGGATTTCTTCCATTGCCCTACTTTCTCTTATTCCCTGGTGCACTTAACCTAGAATGGAGTAGTCTCTAGGTCTACCCCTCCCTGCTCTAATTTCTATTCATCCTCCTCTATCTCTAGGGAAGGCAACTTCTAGCTCCTGTCAAAGCCACTCTCCTCCTCTTCTTCCTATCCTCCTGTTTTCTTCATGGCAATGCGCTCTGCCTTGGTTTTAACTTTAACCTCCTTCTTCCTTTTCTTAGCCAATTGTTCCATCTTCAGCATGGCCTCTTCCTTTTTTTGTTGCGCTACAGACTTGCTAGACCCAGCTATCAAGTCCAAAGCGATGCGCCAATCTACCAACTAGTGGTCGTGGACCACTACAATCACATTGTCTATGGCCAGGTATGGAATTTCATACCACTTTAGTTCAAGATCCTTCTGCACGCGCATGGAGACATGGTGGAAGTCCACCTTGAATTCCACATACTCTGTCAGCTGATCATAACTGTCAGTGACAACCACGGCTTGTGGTTGATGGCCATGTGAATACTTGTCTCCATTAAGATCCAAAAGACCTTGCTCTCCTTGACCCTTTTGGGGTCCTTCGAAGCCCAAAGCGAAACGAAATTCACTACTTCCGGTAGGTCCTATGCGACCGGAGGAAACTAACTATCCTCTGGTAACTGCCACGCGACCAAGACTATGGACAGCAGCAGCCATGCATAGTGAAACGTTTTGCTTTGATCCTGCGCCTCTCTGCATTTCGTGAGGAACTCGCTACAAAGTTAGTGCACCCAGTTGAATTGTATGCCCTTCGTGCACTGGGTCACTAGTGACACTACTGGTGCCGACACTTCATCTGTGCGACACTTCCTCATAAGCTTTCCTTCCAGGATCTGGGTGGCTTCCTTGACCGTGGGGTTGGTTATTCTAGTGATGGAGTAGCCACACGGCTTCTTAGCAAGCTTAAATTTATCCTTCATTGCTTCGGCAAGGTTGCGATCACCTGTCTTTCCACCAAATGCCATTGCCAGATTTTCTCCTTTGTGCGGTAGCCGAGTGATCCTATGGATCAGAATGTAAGTGATCGGTATTGGCTCTTCTATCCACAGGCACCCATCATGCACCAAGCACAACAGCTGCTTGATTACTATCATGGTTATGGGTGTACGGTTGTAATGCAGTACCCATAGCATGTTTAATAGACTGGTCTTATCCACCCCTTTTTCCCACTTTCTTGGCTCTAGTGTGGTCACACCAGAGTCTTTATAGTATACGCAGTGCATGAGTTGATATGTTGCTAAGTGAGGAAAGTGCTCCATATCAGCCAAATCCCAATCCTCCAATTTTAAATGGGGGACGCACCCCAGGCGCGGTCCCTCAAACGTGATTTTGTCTGGTAGCAAGGGTGTATGCAGCGTGACCTTGCTTTCATCAATATTCTTTGGAACCTTTGTCTTGCCTCTCTATGGAGGAATGTACTTAGGCAGTTTAGAGATAGGGTCAAACCATTCAACATCAACATCCTCTACCCCCATGTTAATGTCTTCCTCATCCATAGGGATTTTTTCAACATCCTCTTTAGGCTCCAGGTCAATTAACTTTCCCTTCTCTTGCATGGTGGGATTTTCCTTCTGTAGGTGCTTTCTGGGTGATGCACGCACCAGCTGTGGCGCTTTCTACTTTTCCTTCTTTGTTTTTGGACCCTCTTTAGTTGGCATAGGCCTCGGCCTAGGCAACCTTGGTGATTTAGGCACTTCTGCTAGTACTTCGACACTTGCAACCTCCGAGGTAGCTCCCTCAACTTCCATTGCTACTTCTGGAGCATTTCCCTTAGCTACCATTGCTTCTCCAGCGATCGCGGTTTCTGCAGGCACTGACATGATGCTAGAAAAAAACTCTTGTGTCTCCTTTGGAAAATTCTCAAACACTGAACTCGCTATCAAAGCTTCAAAGTACTCATGGTTCATATGCGCCTGAGAGCTCAACACCTCAATTCTCAAAATTCCAAGTGTTTTTCGCTGGGTAGCCACCTGTAATTTATAGGCATTTTCGAATTCAAATCCGACCGTTCACCCCAAAATTTGTTCATAAATGTTGGATTTGCAGCAGATTTTCATAGATATTTCCCTTAAATTCCAACTTAAATGTCACCCCTCCCCACTCCATTTAGTTGTCTTCCCACTGTCAAGTCATGAACATTGACCATAACGGTCACTTTCCAGCTTCCCTGCGTGGTTCCTTCTTGGATAGCGTAGCTTCTTGTGCATTTTTCTTGACACTATGACATTCCTCCATTCCGTGTAGTTCCCCAATCACGCAGTTCCCCAACCTAGGCAGTTTAGTTTATAGTCCCACGCCTCCTTTCAGCTGCCTAGACCACTAAGACTATGCTTCCACCATTTTGTCATCTAGTCAGATCGTTGGTGTATGGCTTCAATTAGCTACCATTCAGTTGCCTTGGGAATGGTTCTCCATTCAACTTTACCAACTGAACTGCTCCACCATCAGTAATATCCTTGAATCCCACAATTGATTGTGCCTCAAACTTAGGTCTACAAAATTCCTTATTCAGCGCAGTCTAGATATTGACCAACGTGGATGTCAAATTATCAGTGCAGTACTTAATGTACCAATTTAGTGTACCAAGTTGGTGCACAATCCTGTAAAGCACTAACCAACATTGCTTTCTTCATTTGATCATCCATGATACCCTAAGCTTCCCACACAACCTTCACGACGAACCAAAACTAGTCTAGATCTTCATTTCCTACAACCTTGAACACAGGTAGCTTTACAGAGTTCACCATCTTGAATGGTGGTGGAGGTGGCAACGGTGTGGGTGAGGGGGTAAGTGGTGGAGGTGAGGATGGAGGTAGTGTAGGTATTCGCGGGAATCCCTGTCTTATCAACTGAATAGCGCTTAGTGGAGAATCTTGTGTTGCTCCTTCGTCATCTCTCAGAGGATGCTCAATCAATGGGATATATTTAGGGCCATTTATTCCTCTGTCCTTGAAATTCCTTCCACTCCATGTAGCCTCGAACATCAAGGTAACTGCATAACCCACATTTCACACAAGAGCATCGTAATCCAAGTATTTAATGATTTGAAACACTTACCTCGTGGCCCCTTGAATAAGTGGCGCTCTGCTTCATTGTAACTGACCAAAGTATCGACCATGAACTCTATCACAAATCCTCCTATGATATGGTCGAGCCAATGATCGACAGTGCACGCAATCTTATCTTCAGAGGCTTCCAGTTTCTGCACTAACTCCAAGGTCCAGACAATTGGACCGTCAGGCCTCCACCTCCCTTGGTCATCTGACAACTTTGCTATCCACTCATATAATTCAACTGGGAAGGAACAGAAGAACATTTCGTGTATCTCTATGTACAGATATATGTCCAACCACTGTTCTTTCGTCATTCGTGGGTTCCTGTTTTCATGCGCTGTGAATTTGTGGATCTTTCTATCCAACCAGTCTTCAATCTCCTTCTTAGTTGGATTTAAATGATGTGACATCGCACATATCATTATGCAGATCCCAATCCTGGCAATGGAACCATTTGTTAGCTTGATGGGCCCTGACCCAGGTTCAGCGTTAAGAAGTCAAGCAAATCCCTACACTACTGGCCCTTTTAGCATCAATCCGCGAAGTGCAAACGGAAGTCTCACCTGAAGCAGTATGGGGGGATGCAAGAACCAAGTTTATGCGCCCTGAGATGGTTGTGATGTCGGTTATTTTCCCTAACCCTCCTTCACATAGATTGATAAGCCCTTTAGGGCTTATCAAAGTACTCTCTTATTCATCCTAGAATCCTCCGCGAAAATATTCAGTCATCCTTCGCGAGCCCTAAATAGATAGATCAGGCACTTACGTTCCCTTGTAATTACTCGTACTTCTGTATCTACCCAGATTCGTTTAAGTATTGGTTACTTTAACATGCATTACGTTATCTTTGCGTAAACAGATATTCCTACTTACATTCATATGAAAAAGTAAAATACATATATTCGTGCATCAATATAACATTACTTCATACTCCAGTATTCAACATAACATAATTGCAACACTCATAACATAAGTAAAATAACATATACATAGATAATTGCATAATATTCCTCTTTATTAATAATCCAAATTTCCAATACAGACTCTGACTGCCCTACGCACACAGCTGCAAGGGTTCACGCACTTAGTTGCGGACTTCTACCCTAGGCCTTTGTGCACTTAATTGCAGAGCCTCTTCCTACGCTAAGACTCTTCGCTCTTAGCTCTCACAGACCCATACATAAAACATAGCACGAAAACTACTCCACTAAAAACTGCCTTAGACTCTTCTAAGACTCCCATTTTATACAATCCCATGGTCCACGGACCATGGGTAGATCTCTAAAGCCGACATGACTTATACAAAAGAAGGGCGAAAAACCCTTAGTAATTCTTTACATCTTTGCACTCCATGGCCACAAAATGCGGAGACTTCACATTCTTTACACAAAACTTGGGCCTTTAGCCCCAAAATTTGGGCTTTGAACCCCAAAATTGACCCTAGGGGAACCATTCCCAACAGTTGGTTACATCCTAGTAAACCCGAATGGAGAAAATACCATGGCTACATCTTAGAAGCTCAAGTTAAGACCGAGTTAAATAAGCTACTCAAAGCCAAAATCGTCTTCCTGATCATACATTCCAAGTGGGTTTCGAATCTTGTGCCAGTCATGAAAAAGAATGGAGACATTTACATTTGCATAGATTTTAGGAATTTAAATAAATCACGTGAAAAAGATAACTTCCCTTTACCTCCGATGGAACAAATTTTGCAGTTTGTTGCAAGTTTTGAATTAATCTCATTTTTAGATGGTTTTTCATGCTATAACCAGATTCACGTGCATCCAGAAGATAAATTAAAAACCACATGCATAACCAAATTGGGAACATATGCTCACTAGAAGATGCCTTTTGGATTGATAAATATTAGAGCTACATTCCAAGGAGCCATGGATATCATTTTCAAAGTTTTGATCAATAAATTAGTTGTTGTGTACTTAGATGACATTACAATCTATTCAAAAAAGAGGAATAATCATCTTCATGATCTAAAACAAATATTTGAAAGGTGTAGAAATTTTGGAATCTCTTTGAATCCTAAGAAGTCATTCTTTGCTCTTAGTGAAGGTAAGCTTCTAGGATTTGTTGTTTCTAAGGAAGGAATTTGCATAGGCCCGGAAAGGATTAAGGCGATTTTAGAAATCCCCTTGTCTCACAACAAAAATTCCATGCAATCCTTTCTTGGCCAGATTAATTTTTTCAAACGGTTTGTTCCTTATTTTTCACAAATTGTCTTACCTTTACACACCATGATAAAAAAGAATTCAGTTTTCAAATGGGGACAAACCGAAAGAAAAACTTTTGAATTAATAAAGCAAGCAATCATAGATTCTCCTCATTATCAACACTCGATTTTTCTAAAGAATTTGTTCTATACACTTTTGCTTCTGAATAGTCCTATGCCGTAGTGTTGACCCCACCCAATGAACAACAAGTTGAAGCTCCCATTTCCTTCTTTATTTCCAATCTATAAGGAGTTGAGCTAAACTATTCAGAAGTGGAAAATAAGCATTTTCAATTTTTAAGTCAATAAAACATTTAAGACCTTTTCTCCTAAAATCACATACGGAAGTAATTGTTCCTTTCCCAGCAGTTAGGCAATTTTTTATTCAGTAGAGTTAGGATAAAAGAGGTCTAATTGTGTTACTTCTTTGCAATAATATCACCTAGAAATAAAGCCATCTAAAATAGTGAGAGGTCAAGGTTTTTTCAGATTAATAACTTGAGCTTTTGACAGTTCATCTAAAGAAGATTCAGGTAATAATGTTCAAGTTCCAGAGGTATTTCCTATTGACACTGAATCTCAGTATGTTGATTTAATTTTTTATTTAAAATAGAACTCAATTAAAAAATAAAAAGAGATTTAAGGATTAAAGCCAATCAGTATCAACTTGTCAATAATGTCTTGTTTAGAAGAAATTATGATTCTGTCTTACTAAGATGTTTAGAGAAACCTAAAGCAGAAAAAGTGTTGCAGGAATTACACGATGGACCAGCTGGTGGAAACTATAGCAAGGACACTACTGCTCATTAGATCCTTCATGTTGGTTACTATTGGTCGACTCTATTCAAATATTCTCATGCTTATGTGGGAAAATGCAAAGTCTCCCAAACAGCTTCAAGGAGGGAAAAGAAACCAGCCTTTCCTTTGTAGCTAGTTAATATTGAGCAACCTTTTGTGCAATGGGGACTGGATATAATAGGTGAGATAGTTTTACATTCTTATAAGTAGCATAACTATATTTTAACTACTACATATTATTTCACCAAGTGGGTGGAAGAAATACCCCTAAAGGTGGTCAATTTTGAAACTATAATAAATTTTATTGATCAACATATAATCACCAGGTTTGGCCTTCCATTTTCCCTCATGTTTGACAATGCATCTTATTTTTTTGGAAACGCTATTACTAAATTCACACGCAAAAGAGGTTTTAAACTCAAATGTTATGAAAATTACTATCCTCGAGGAAATGGCTTGGTAGAATCAACCAATAAAAACCTTATAAGAATCATCAAGAGGACTATTGATGAGAATCCAAAGAATTGGCACAAAAATCTAGTTTTTTCTCTATGGGCTGACATAATTACTCATAAAGCCTCTTTAGGTACATCTCCTTATCACTTAGTGTATGGAAAAGAAGTTATCTTACCTCCTAATCTAGCTCTTCCTTCACTGTCCCTAGTGCAATCTGTAGAGGAACAACCTTGCCTTGCTTTACAATTAAGAATGTCTCAAATTCTTAAGTTGGAGGTGTTGTCCTTTGAGATAACTCTAGGTCAATTAGTTATGCCAAAACATCTATAATGTTTTGTTGTTTTGAATTATTGAATTACCAGTGAACAATTTATAAGCAGGTGCTTTAAAGTCATATAGATTTCCAAGTAAAATAAACGGTTGTTCTTTAACTGCACATAGTTAATTTCATTTTAATGGGGTGGAAAACTAGAGCATAAAGAAGTATAATTCATTGAATATTCAAACTGAATACTTAACAAACTATAAGAAGAATTTAAGAAAACGGTGTTTTCTTAATCAGCAAAATATAATTAAACTGTTACAAATAGGTGAGATGATTTATAATTAAAAAGGAACTTACAATAACAAATAGTTCTGTAAATTATTCTCTTATTAGAAACACAACTTCAAATGGGATTCAAAATTAAGACTGAAACTTAGTTAGATTTTTCGAGATTACTGTAAAATACTTAATTTATATGAAGAAAACGTAATGAATGAATGACATGAAATAGAACTCACTGAGAAACCGACCATATGAGATAAATCCAGAAACCTTTATTATTCCAAAAAAAATGCTCCGACTTAGTACAAATTTGCTTGCTAGCTTGTTCAAGGTTTCAACACATAATAACTCAAAGAAGGAGTTATTTATACAAAATTTGAAAAATATCTACAACATGTTGGAACAACATACCAAAATAGGAAAAAATTACAAAAATAGGACAATATTGTAGGAACCGAGAAACTACTGAAGAGGTGGCTCTATCTTTTGGGAATATGTTGATGATCTGGACTGGAAAAGCTGATGAGTTGTCATACTATTAGGATCAGAAATTACTCAATTGTATCACACAATTGATCCCATCTTTCTTCACTTGGGATTTCCAAATTCACCATCTTTCTAAATATTTCATCCACTTCTGTGTACCTCTCGAAAGTTGGCTTGTTAAGGGACCAGATGTCTAATTTCATGCTTGATGGTCAAATCAAACTCCAAGGCAGCCAAAAAGGCCTTCCCTATTATCTGTCCTTCGATTCCTCCAAACATGGCTCTATCCACTACAATAGTATACAATTTCTTGCAAAAATCTTCTAATTTGATCAATTTATCATTTAGAGCTACCAATCCTGGTAGTCCTTTCTAATTTAAAATATTAAATTTTGAATCAAAATCTTTGGTCAACAATATCTGGGGTTTGACATTTTGTTTCTACTGGTTAATCAAATTTTTCTTTTGTAAGACCTTCTTAATATCTAAGATGGTAGTTGTTCTGTCAAAAATATTTATCTCTTCCAGTTCTTCTCTGCTTTTTGAATTTAGCACCTTTATCATATCTGTAGCTTATGTTGGTTGGGTCTTCAAAGCTAATTTATGTTCTTCTATTTCTGCTCTACATATAGTAATGACTTCTTGTTGTTCAAAAATTATTTGTATTGATGGCCATACATATGTCATAGATTGGCTGATGTGTGTCCAAATATTTTCCTTGGCTTGGGCAAAAGCATCTACCATTAGGGCTTCACTTTCCAACTTCTGGATCTTAAGTTCCAATCTATGGGACTTCTATATCTCCTCTACATACAAAGTATCATTCTTTACTTTCTGCAATTCTAAACTTTGGAATTTTTGCAGTAACCTCTCATTTTCCTATTTCTGTGTGGCCAATTCTTGTTATAATTTTGTTGGATCAGCTGTTGTTGATGTAGACTCAATGAATCTTGATGATGAACTAGGTTTTGTACCTACAACTGCTATTGGGACTATTGTGACTGGAACCGTAGCAATTTGTGCTACTTCTTTCTCCTTTAGTAACTCTTCAACCTACTCTTCCATTTCCTTTAGTTGGATATTTTTATCAATGATGTTGTGTGTGGAGCATGATTGTTCAGAGGTCTTTGTTTCAGCCGGATGTATACCCCAGGAAGCTTGTAAACCCCTCCACGCGAGGGGGTGCGGGGGCCACTTGTCCCCCCCGCGGGGGTCTGGGGGGGATGATCCCCACCGGCTGGGGGGTCCGGGGGCCAGCGGTCCCCGGCAGGGGCTCGGGGGCAGCACCCCCGAAGCTAAAAACAAATGTAAAATTGCCTTGTAAAAGTATAGTAATTTCTAGTCAATCTGGGCCGTTCATTAGGCGGATGATCTGATGGTAGAACTTATGTTTAGTTTAGGGTTTTTTGCCCTAGAAGGCAACCCCTCTCTTTGTATGAGGGTATTGTATTTGAGGCTGTGAAATAGATGTGTATTCTGTGAGCGAGAAACAGAGAGGTGAGACTGTGAGAGAAAACAGAGGATATTACAGCGGATTTGTTGTAGGTTGTGTCTCTTCATTTTGTTGGATAATAGAAAGGAAGGACTGGCTGTTCGGGGTGGACGTAGCCCAAACTGGGTGAACCACGTATATCTGTGTCTCTCTTGTTTTGTGTGTTTTCTGTGTTTATATTTCTGCAATATTTTATGTGTTCCATTGCTCCATAATATATAATATTCTAACAACTGGTATCAGAGCCGAAGGTCTATTTGGCTGATAAAATCGCAGGAAAGAAGGGTTCCTGGTTCGAGTGGGAGCAATGGCGGAAGATGGTAAGTTTAGGGTCGAGAAATTTAACGGACAAAACTTCTCCTGTGGAAGATGCAGATGGAATATTATCTGTATCAGAAAGATCTATATCTACCATTGGGCGGAAAAACAAAGATGCCGACGGGTATGAAAGACGAAGAATGGAACCTTCTCGATAGAAAGGCACTCGGAACAATACGGTTGTGCCTTGCTGCGTCAGTCGCCTTCAACATTTCGAAGGAAACCATGACAGAGGGTTTGATGCAGACGTTGTCGAAACTATATGAAAAACCCTCGGCCTCAAACAAGGTATTTCTTATGAAACGGTTATTTAATATGAATATCTCGGAAGGTGGATCTGTTGCAAACCATTTAAATGATTTTAATACAGTTACAAGTCAGTTAAGTTCTGAAGGGGTAAACTTTGATGATGAAGTTAGAGCTCTGTTATTTTTGTGCTCATTACCAGAAAGTTGGAATGGTTTGGTAATGGCCATTAGTAACTCCGTTTTTGGATCTAGTACTTTAAATTTTGATGATGTTGTCGGTGCTATCCTTAGCGAGGAAATGCGACGGAAAAGCTCCGGTGAGACATCGGGAAATGCTTTGAGTGCAGAGTCTAGAGGAAGAAAAATGGAAAGAGGAAAGAGCTCAAGATATCGCAGTAAATCAAGGAAAGGCAGATCCAAGTCCAGATCGGGGATAGTGTGCTGGAAATGTGGAATGAAAGGACACCTAAAGAAAGACTGTAGATCTCGGAAGGGAAAAGAAGGAGATGCACAACAAGAAAACAATCATGAAGCAAATGTGACAGGTGAGGTGTTACAAGATGCTTTGATTCTTTCTTTCGAAAATATTACTGATTCCTAGGTGGTAGATTCAGGGGCTTCATTCCATGCCACACCTAATAAGAAATACTTTCATGACTATGTTCAAGGAGATTTTGAACAAGTTCGTCTGGGTGATGATAAACCCTGTAAAATCGTTGGAATGGGTAAGGTTCTTGTAAAATAGCAGAATGGAAACCAATGGGTATTAAAGGAGGTAAGGCATGTTCCAAATCTAAAGAAAAATCTGATTTCAACAGGGTAGTTAGGCAGTGAAGGTTGTGTGACAACTTTCACAGATAAAGCTTGGAAGGTCACCAAAGGAGCCCTGGTAATAGCAAAAGGTGAAAAAGTTGGTACATTGTATTTATGCAATGGTATTTCTAACTCTGTTAATGCTTTAACTCCCAAAGAAGCAGATGCAGCATTATGGCATCATAGGCTCGGACACATGAGTGAAAAGGGGATGAAGATTCTTCACTCAAGGAATTTGTTGCCGGGTTTGAAGAATGTTGATTTGGATTTCTGTGAGAATTGCATTTATGGAAAATAGAAGAGAGTCAGATTTCTCAGAGTTGGGAAAGAAAAGAAGAGTGAAAATTTAGAGCTTGTGCATACATATGTATGGGGACCTGCTCAGGTATCATCTCTCGGTGGCTCTCATTATTATGTTACTTTTATTGATGATGCAACTAGAAAAACTTGGATTTATTGTATTAAGAATAAATCTGATGTATTTGATACTTTCAAGAAATGGAAAGCTTTGGTTGAGATTGAGACAGGAAAGAAATTGAAGTGTCTTAGATCAGACAATGGAGGTGAGTATTGCAGCAAAGATTTTGATAGATACTGTTCAGAACATGGAATTCGCAGAGAGAAGACAGTTCCAAGAACACCACAAGAAAATGGTGTGTCAGAAAGGATGAACAGAACAATCATGGAGCATGCAAGGTGCATGAGATTGCATGCAGGATTGCCTTTACAGTTTTGGGCAGATGCTGTAGATACTGCTGTTTATCTAATAAACAGAGGGCCTTCAAGTTCCTTGGATGGTGGTGTTCCGAAGGAAGCATGGACAGGTAAAAAGGTAAAATACTCTTTTTTAAAGCCTTTTGGTTGTGAGGCCTTTTTCCATATTGATAAAGAAAATAGAACAAAGCTTGAGGCATAGTCAAAGAAATGTACCTTTATTGGATATGGTGTTAATGATTTTGGTTATCGCTTATATGATTACGAAAATCACAAAATCATTAGGAGCAGAGATGTATTATTCAATGAAAAGGTCTTGTATAAGAATCAGTTGCAGGGAAAGAAACAGGAAAAGGAAAACAAGGAATACGCAGTTCTTGATGAAATCACTGAAAAAGGAAAGGTGCCTGAAAATAATAATAATCAACAACCACAGCAACAGCAACCACCACAACAACAACAGGCACCCCAAACACCTGAAAGTGGTGTTAGAAGATCTACCAGGATAAGTAGACCCCCTGAACGATACTCTCCTTCATTATATTATTTATTGTTGACTGATTCTGGTGAACCCGAATGTTATGAAGAAGCAATGCAGGTTGAAAGCAGGAAGAAGTGGGAGGTAGCCATGGAAGAAGAGATGGACTCCTTAATGCATAACCAGACTTGGGATTTAGTCAGGTTGCCTGCAGGAAAAACTACATTGAAGAATAAATGGTTTTACAGGTTGAAGGAAGAAGATGGAGGAAAACAGAGGTACAAAGCTAGACTTGTGGTGAAGGGGTTTGCACAAAAGAAAGGTATTGATTTTGATGAAATATTTTCTCCTGTTGTTAAAATGACTTCAATCAGAACCATTTTAAGTCTTGTAGCAGCTGAAGATTTGCATCTTGAGCAGTTAGATGTAAAGACAGCCTTTCTCCATGGGGATTTGGAGGAAGAGATATATATGCAACAGCCACAAGGATATGAGGTGAAAGGGAAGGAGAAACTAGTGTGCGGGTTGAAGAAGAGCTTGTATGGCTTAAAACAGGCTCCAAGGCAGTGGTATCTAAAATTTGACAAGTTTATGTCTGAACAAGGTTATACTAGATGTCACTCTGATCATTGTGTTTATTTGAAAAAGCAAAATGATGGCAGCTATATTATATTGTTATTATATGTAGATGACATGCTTGTTGCAGGATCTAACATGCAGGAAATAAATGTGCTCAAAAGAAGATTGGCAAATTCATTTGCAATGAAGGATTTGGGAGCTGCAAAACAAATCCTTGGTATGAGAATAACTAGAGACAGGAAAAATCGTAAATTAACATTGTCTCAGAATGAGTACATACAAAAGGTGTTGAAAAGATTTAACATGCACAATGCAAAACCAGTTACTACACCTTTTGCTAGCCATTTCAAACTTACCAAGGAAATGTTCCCAAAGACCCAAGAAGACTTGGATTATATGTCTAAAGTTCCATATGCATCAGCAGTTGGAAGCTTAATGTATGCAATGGTCTGCACAAGGCCTGATATTGCACATGCAGTGGGAGTTGAAAGCAGGTACATGAACAATCCAGGAAAGGAACATTGGCAATGAAATGGATTCTCAGATATTTGAAAGGTACCACAAATAAAGCATTATGCTTTGGTGGTTCAAACATCTCCCTACAAGGATATGTTGATGCAGGTGACAGAGATAACAGGAGGAGCACTACAGGATATGTACTTAATGTTGGAGGAACAGCTGTCAGTTGGGTTTCAAAAATCCAAAGTGTTGTTGCACTTTCAACAACAGAAGCAGAGTATGTTGCTGCTACAGAGGCTAGTAAAGAAATGATTTGGTTACAAAGGTTTATGGGTGAATTGGGTAAGGAGCATGATAAGGGCACGTTATATAGTGATAGCCAAAGTTCCATTCATCTTGCAAAGAACTCATCATTTCATTCTAGGACTAAACACATACAGCTCAAGTACCATTTCATACGATTAGTGTTTGAAGATGGAGAGTTGAAGCTGGAAAAGATACACACTAGCCAGAATCCTGCAGATATGCTAACAAAAGTTGTAACCAGGGAGAAACTGAGAATATGCTCAGTTTCAATTGGTCTTCAAGGATGACGATGAAGATGAGAAACAGCCAGGTCCAAAGAGGAGTCATTGTCCAGCAAATGAAGCAGCGATGGAGTTTCTACAATCATTCTCCAAGTGGGAGATTGTTGTGTGTGGAGCATGATTGTTCAGAGGTCTTTGTTTCAGCCGGATGTATACCCCAGGAAGTTTGTACACCCCTCCACGCGGGGGGGTGCGGGGGGGACTTGTCCCCCCCCCCCCCCCCCCCGCGAGTCCGGGGGGGCCGATCCCCCCCAGCTAGGGGGGTCCGGGGGCCAGCGGTCCCCCGGCGGGGGCTCGGGGGCAACACCCCCAAAGCTAAAAACAAATGTAAAATTGCCTTGTTAAAGTATAGTAATTTCTAGTCAATCTGGGTCGTTCATTAGGCAGATGATCTGATGGTAGAACTTATGTTTAGTTTATGGTTTTTTGCCCTAGAAGGCAACCCCTCTCTTTGTATGAGGGTATTGTATTTGAGGTTGTGAAATAGATGTGTATTCTGTGAGCGAGAAACAGAGAGGTTAGACTGTGAGAGAAAACAGAGGATATTACAGCGGATTTGCTGTAGGTTGTGTCTCTTCATTTTGCTGGATAATAGAAAGGAAGGACTGGCTGTTCAGGGTGGACGTAGCCCAAACTGGGTGAACCACGTATATCTGTGTCTCTCTTGTTTTGTGCATTTTCTGTGTTTATATTTCTGCAATATTTTATGTGTTCCATTGCTCCGTAATATATAATTTTCTAACAAATGATAAGCTTGAGCATATCCTCCTTTTGCTATCATCTTCTGCTATGTCCTTTGTTAGAGGATCTTCTGTAGAGGGTAGCTTCAACTGTTTCTTTAATGCATCAATGTCTGCATATTTCTTTTTGAGGACTAACTCTGCAGCTTTGACATCTCTGGGATCATATCCTACTTTAATCACTAAGTCCTCTAGTGCCTTTACTATGATATATTTGGGTAATGAAGAAATATTTTTTATCTTGAGCTGATATTGAACATTGGACAGGGCAGTCCTAAGTTTGGAAAGATACATAGATGTAGTTCTCATGGTGGAAAACAACATCTCACTAGCCCGTCTGTGCATATCCACCTGGTCAATTGGATGGATTTGATTGGCATCAAATGAAAATATAGTCTTTTATAGTCTGATGGAGACTTAGGAAATGGGATTTGGGCTTACAAGAAAGCCATTTGCAATATGCCTTTCTCATTGTCGAAAGCAAAAAGAAGCTCATGTTGGGAAGTTGATGTTTGTTTCTAGAATTGGATGTATACATTAGACTTCAAAGTCTCATTCTTATGTTTAATTTCAAGGAACTCTGAGAAGATGTTCTGATCATCTAAGGAACTAGTTCGTATGGACTGAATGATTTCTAGAGGTTCTCTAGAAGATGAAGTTGCAGGAGGAGTTCTTGTAACACTAGCTCCTACTGATGTAAAATATTCTGAATTTCTAAGATCAATTATTACTAGTTTATTTTCTTCTGTTGATGGTGTCAAGCCAATCTTTGGCTTTTTCTATTGTAAAATGAATCCTTTCATAATCTCCTCAAAAGATAAAGTCTCCTCTCTCACCCTTTACTATTGTTTTCTCTGAACAACTGGATTCTGTTCAATGGGGGTGGATAAAACCTATTCATCTACCTCTTGAAGTGTCCCATCAACCCACTACTCTTGATTCATGAACTTTTCTGTTTTTGATCTTGGGGTATGATTATAGGGAGTCATTTTTAATTCCACTCTCAAGGTAGAAATTATACCAAAAGGGTCATAAGACCAAGTAAAGCTAGGCTGGAAATTCATTTTCTTTAACAATGTATCTGCCTCAACACCAGTTGATCTAGCGTTGCAAATGAATAATCCAATCTTTGACTTGATTTTAAACTGATATTTCTTTTTTCCTGACACAAATTTCACATCATCTATGTTTATCATTTGCCTAATATATTCTAGAGAAAAGATTCTCATAGGAACATACTTGGGCAGCTTATATGGTGCAATCTCGCAACCATATACCCTTATCTTTGTATAGTTATGGTATAAATACTAGTCACTAATTTTAGTTTGCTCACTTAAGTGTAAAATCCTCTTTATTTCATCTACAATCCTTGGCTCTATCTGAATTTTGAGAAGCTATGCCACTAGATGTATGAATGTATCTATAAAATCTGAGAATGAAGAGCTTGTGGAAATGGTCCTGACTATTTCGGTCCAATGAATCACTAATTGATTCACTCCTTATTCATCCCGTTTGCTGAGCCTAATGGGCAAAAGATATCCCTACTGAAAAAGAAACATGTGGACAATTATAGAGTTGTATCTGAACATTCCGTATATAGTGATTTTCATGAATTTTTCATGTATATTATCAGCCAGGAATTGACTGTAATTATACATGAATGCTAGTTCCTGCTCTTTGTTGAAGATGGAAAGGAATCCAAGGATGGGTTCATCAACGGACTGGTCATATGGATATCCTAACAAGTAGGAAAGCAGAGAAATATAATGCCTGGAGGCTTCAGGAAATATGGAAGATGGGTAGGGTGGATTCCTTTTTGGTAATTCTGCATCCTCAGGCAAAAAGATCTCAAAGATTTGGGCTCTCTGTGGAAAGGTTAGCTTATGGTACAGATCCATAAGTGTTGCTTGTGAAAAATGGTTGAGAGAGTCTAATTGAGGAATTAGGAGCATCTGGTTAATGATTTCAGCAGAGATGGTGATCAAAATGTCTCCATTCTGAGCCACCACTGCTCTTTTTACGGGGTCATATCTGGCTTGGCACCAAGTAATCAGGTCAGGGAAATCATGTGTTTTTGGGAAGCTAAAGAAAGGCAATAGTGATTCCTAGAATCTGATTGGGTCTTTCTGGTCAAGGTATTTCTATTTGAGCCATAGGTGTAGTTCATGGAGGTCGAACTCACACTTGGCATTTGCAATCTTGAAAAGGGATTCAATGAGGGGAACATGGTCAAGATTGACCAGGGTGGTGGTAGCAGCACTTTCTTTCGTATTCTGCTTTTTAGAATTCCCTTTTGGGGCCATGCTGATAGACATAAGAATGAGATGTAAGATGGTTATCAGCTGAATGGATAGCAGGTACACTGCTTGACTCTGGTGTTACCGGGAAAAGTGTCTATTTAGAACTGCTCTATCCCACTAAGGTGTGACAGTTGCCTTAGAAACAAACAGAGAAAAACTACTTTTGTATTTCCTTTATGAACTATAGACAGAGAGGAATAGAAAGAACCAACCTGTGTCTTGCGCTAATCCTTTGATCCAATCCCTTTCTTCTTTGACAGTCTCCAGCTACCTGCTCCCTTACTTGCCCAGCTTCACCAAGTACCTGTAAGATCACAGAAGAAGAAAACTATACAAAGACATGGATCTATATTCATAAACAACTTAGGATCAAATTTAAGTTAACCATGCAAATGTAACAAGCATCAATGATACAAAAGCATGGAGGAGAAACTCAAATAGTTTTTATTGATAAATAAGAAGATCCAGGAGGAGTTACAACCGATGATTCCTGACCCAGCATCAACCTCCCAGCAAAGAAGCCCCTCTTCACCCCAACAAAGCATAAATTACCCAATACTCTGATATTTGTCTCAAAACCAATAGCAATTCCTTACAATGTGCAACATTCCAGCCTCTGGATCTCTGGGATGAGGGATCCATATATAGATGTATGCAATGAGGATGAGTCATCTTGTGATTTGAATAGTGTCTTCTCTCTGTCAGTTCTTGCTTCCACTTGGAGACTGAAGGCCTCTTACTCATCCTTGGTCGAATTCAGTGAGGCAAGTGTCATAGGAGAAGATTCTGGAAGCTTCCATTGTCTTTCCACCTCGCGGAATGACACTGCCATTTGTCATTTCTCACCCAACGCACCCTCATAGTGAATTTAGGTGCGTTGCAACGCACTTAGCCAGTGTATTTAGGTGCTATGAAATGCACCTAGCCAGTGGAGCAGCTGAAATGATCCTGTTTTGACTTATTCTGAGCAGTTTCTGGTGGAGAACTTCTGGGAGAAGCTGTAATTTGTTGACCTTGTTCCTTTAGGGGTTAGAACAACACTTTTAGGGACTTAGGAGCCCTTGGTTTATGGACATTTCATGCTTGGAGCTGCAAGGCACAAAAATGTCTATAACAGTTGCCCCCTAAAGTATGAGGCCATTAATCGTGTGAAATGCTTTATTATGAGGATCCGAAGTTCTTTCAATGCTGGGAGGAGTCCTGTAATAAGATACAATACAATACATTATCTTCATACTATTTTCATGATCTAGCTAAGGCGGGCATTCCCATGCTCAGCTTTATAAATTCATTTTTATGTACATAGGACAGACAATCGTCTGAGTGTAGACTGATGATTCTGATAGAGCCATCATCCTTTTGGTAGGATGATTATCTGTGCAGCAATGCTTGTACATTTAATGTCTTTATTTCCCTGAATATATATCGCAGCCTGGATGGATGAAACTAGATCCGGGGTCTTCAATCTCGTCCGATCTTCACTCAAAGCACAAGTCGATCCATGTGAGAAATGTCCTGAAGTCGAACATGGAAAGACATCGCTTGATTACCCGTCAATGATGTAAACTGTTAACAAGCGCGAGAGGAATCACCGATAATGATAATGATCCTCAAGGTACTGCAGTACAATTCACGTGGTGTGAATAAAGGACTTGGCGTCGAACACCACGCAAAATCTTTCGGTCGAAGGCCATTGATGTAAACCTGTCGCCGGAAGTGAGAAACTTGCCATTGAGGCATGCAAGCTTCAAAGTACTGAATGGGGTGTTCCTAGACCAACTTCTTGGATAATGAGCTGATGTCGACAAGAAGTGATCCGTCAAAGGAGGGCCTTAATGAATCCCACATCAATGACACGGAACGGAGCAAATGATTTTGATGGAGGTGAAAACGATCTGATGATATACGGTTCAGGGTGGCGGTCATGAAAGTATGGAGTATAATGTATGGTAGTGGGTGGGACACAGGTGACTTCTCTGGATGACTTCTCTTGAACATGTCGGCGACACTGATGTGATGGATTGGTAGCATTAACCCCAAATGTGGATGGTATGATGTGACCATGGCGATGTGACCGGTGAATGAAACAACTCAACCCGACTCGGACACGAAGTGGAAGTGTCATGTTCAAGAGCGACTTGCTACCAATAAAGATTCTTTGAGTTTTCTTCCCAATTTTTCCCCAGTCATTGCTGACCAGTACCTCTTTATTTTTTTCAAGCTTGAGGAGGATAACATATGCTTGTTCTATAATTTGCCCTTCGGGCAAACCCATCGCTATGTTTTAACGAGCTTAGCGATAATGAAACTCGTTCTCGTCTAAAGACAAGTTTGTCGCTATTAATCTTTTTAACGAGTTTAACGACAAAGATAACTCGGTCCTTTTCATTTTTAGAGAGTCTGAAAAGGTACGTAAAGGTAACTCCAAAATTCCTTTTTCATCATCTAATCCCTTAAGTCCAAAAAAGTATAAAACAATACAGAAGGGATGAATTTTCGATAGTTTTAACGAGTCGAACAAAACAAGTGCTCGATCTTTTTGTGTAATAATCCCTCAGGTCCAAAAAGATTAAAATCTAGAGGAGGGATAGCACTTCCTGTCCCTTCAACGAGCTGGAGAGGCCAATGGCTCATCAATCTTTTCATATTTTACAAGTCAGTTGAAAAGAGCTTAAAGGAGACTCGTATTTTGAGGAACGAGTGATATAACGGGTAGCAGCTGATTCCAGGTAAGGTTTGGAATTTTTCAATCACGGCAGTGTCACAAGGATGGCTAGTGAAATCACTCTTCGCAGCTGTTCCTCAAAATGGGTAAACAATCAAATGGAGGTGAATGATCGGCCAATGTAAAAGTGGAGGTGACGGTGCAAACACGACCAAGGCTTTAATGGCTGAAGTACTACATTCACGGTGGTTATTTACCGGGGATAGTTCATTTTTTAACGAGCTTAAACGCGGGTGGAAACATTTGCTCAGTGCGGGTTTATTTTTTAACGAGCTTGAACCTTGCGGTAACACTACTCGATTAATCCAGTCGTGTGATAAGAATGTCTCATAAAAACGACAACTTTTAGAGTTTTGCCCCACATCCTTTCTTTATGCAAGTTAGGAAACGACTAATCCAAAGAACAGATAAATAATCGCTCTTTGCTTACACTCAAAAATGTTTCCATGCCCCCAGGTATAAAACAGAGTTTCAAGGTTACCTCTACTTCTATCCGCCAAAACATTTGTTTTACCGAGAGAGGCCTACCTCTTACAGGTCATCCAAAGATTGTTCTATTCACAGCGCAAACAAAACACTTCTTTGGCAATGTCTACCGAGATAAACAAAGGTAAGTGGCGGCACTCGCCAACCCACATAACTTTGACAAGAGAATCATGTACTAGAATAACCCCCTCTTCCAATCACGGATGGGGGTACAGACTAGGCATATTCTCCCACGGAAACCTACTCTATACCCGAAGTTTTCCTGTCGAAGCAGACCAGGATGCATGCCCCCTGGGTTTCAGTCATATCCCTCCGAATTACTCGCGCTCATCGGGAGGACGGACTGGAGATTGAGACATTTCTTGCGTGAAAAGACCATTCAGGGATGGTATATGACTATTTGCTCTGTATGATCTGGGAAATGAAAGTTGGTCCATGAGCTTGACCACTCTTCCTTCGTGCGGAAAACACATTACTCTAAAGAGTGAGGAGACAATGGCTCCCATGCAATAAATATAGTCTCGTCCAAGGAGTAGATTGTAATCCAGGGGTCCTTGAACTACCATTACGTTCATGTGAACAGTTTTCCCTCTCAATGTTATGGGCACATAGGGAAGGATCCCTAAAGGTCGACTGGTTCCTTTATCAAAGCCTGTCAGATTTCTCATCTCAGGCAAAAGCGATGGCGAACCAAGCGCTTTCCAAGCAGTTGAGGAAAGGATACTCACAGAAGCCCCCTCATCTACGATGGTACCAGCCATAACCATTCTATATATTTGAACGATAATTCAGAATGGTATGCTAGCTGGTAAACGGGGTCTGCCTAGTTAATTCCAGTCGAAGGAGACAACTAGGTTTCTTGGAGGTGGAACCGAATAGACGGCCGGGTATGACTCTGACGAACTTCCTTCCTGCGGTAAAGGAACGGGTAAATTGCCCCCATGTTCGTTGGAGTCTGTGCTTATGAAAAGAATTTGGACGGTGTCATCCTTGTTCTCTTCAGTGATTCTATCAACTGAAGATGAAACCTCTGAAGGCAAGACCGGTCAACTGCCGCCTCGACCTTTTGACTTTCGTCTGGTATGGATCCAGATGGTTTATCTTCAATGATAGGTGCTTCAGCCGACCACCTGAGCGGGCCAGCTGGATTTTCAACTAGTGACGGACTCGGCAAGAGTTTTTTATATCCAGGAGGAAGTCGTAACGGTGAAACCGGACGATCATCCAAAACTCTTTTAGCTTCGTCTAAGAAGGGACAACAGTGGACGGCATGATTGCCTTCGCACAGTTTACAAGGAAATCTACATTTCCCTTTTTGTCCTGGGGCTTCACTTTCACTAGTTGACGGTGTGCTTTCAACATGATCATCAGAGGTTGATGACACCGGGTTGTGCAAACGAGGAGACCAGTCCCTTAATATCCAAGGGATGCAAGGACAATCTCTGTGAAAGTGGTCTCCTTTGCAAATGACACATGGCGATTTAGGCCTGGTCGGTGCAATGTGTGGATTTTCGTTAGACGACACTCGTTTTCCCCCATTCGCCTTTGGCTCCTTCTTCTTCTTCTCTTTCTTCTTCTTTTCCTTCTTCTCCTTAGGAACTTGACTTTTGGCTTTACCAGCCCCATCAAGCGAAGAGGAAGGAGGAGAGGAAGAATTAGAGGAAGTAGAAGGTTGGTGGGCAACTCTGGACTCGTCTAATTGCTGATTCGATTGTTCAGGAATAGTGGTGTTCTGAATGACAGAGGTTGAGAAGAGCCATACAGGCAAACCAATTGTCAGCCCTGGAAGCGACAATGTGGCCATATGGGGTGCACCAACATCTCCCCAAGAGGAGAAGGGACTAGGATTTCCTCCAAGGGGAATTCCTTGGTTGGTAGACTCCATTTTCTCAACCCAAGATCAACGTAGGAAAGGGGTAATGAATATTCCGTTTAAAATAAATTTTTATACACTTTGACACAACTTGTTTTTTCAGTTTTTAAGAGTCGAGAAAAAACAAAAGATGACTCTAGTCTCCTTCGATTTTTAATGAGCCTGAAGTGACAAGTGCTCAGATGGACCTTTTCCGTTAAGGAGTCTGAAAAGGAACGAAAGGGACTACTCTGGAGATCTAGGTAGAGGGAGTACCAAACCAATCGCAAAACTGCAGAATACTTTTTACGGTACGGCAGTCAATCTTCCCGAATGTTGTGTTTAGTGCATTGCGATCGATAGGGCGGTAGACACGGCTTCCTAAGGATAAAGGATTTAAGCCTATAGGGGTCTCCCAAAATATAATCGACGGTACGTGGGAGCACAAGTCCGTACTGGCACTTATCGTCTCAAAGTGGAGGAATCACCCAACCATCAGTGAGGACAACAGTTACCACGCTTTACGACTCCGAAATACGTCTCTAGCCTAGACCTCTAAATGTTGTGCGTTAAGTTCCAAAGCATTGTTAGATTCATTGAATTTATTTTAAGTTGATCTTGCTTATGAAGTTTTCCTTTTGGGTTCACCACGAGATGTAGATGTAATTCCTAAAATGCAATCTAAAAGATGATAAACAAACTTTTATCTCTTTTGTGCAATGAAAATCCTAGCTACTAGAGGAAAAGAAAGACACAATCTTTTCACAAAGAGCAAAGAGCACACTGTAAATGCACTATCCTAAATCAAGCCAAACAGACTGTCAATATGCAAATGCACATGCATGTATTTGTTTTCGACTTTCTTAGTATTGATGCTAAAAAGAAAGTTGATGTACAAATTTGAATTTGCTTTCAAGCGACAAACACAAACAAGCTTCTTTTCGAAATCAAAAGATAAAGACGATTACGACACTTTAAGATTTTGAAATAAATACTCGTTTTTGACACTAGAAAGTCACAAATTCAGACCAAAGGCAATAGTAAAAGTATAATCGACTATCAACAGTAATCAAACTTTCTCCTATGATCGAAATAGACACTTGCGACAGATCTAAATCAAAGGACGACAGTACAACTACTCTACTTTTGCAATGGAAAACTGTAAACGACTCAACAAACACACAAAAAAATCTATAGTTCTTTTGTACAAAGGAGGCGGAATAACAGCAAGGAAAAGGGGTTTTTAAACAGACATATACTGATCACAGGCTACAAAAATCAGAGACAAAACTGGAAAGAATGAAGCACAAGAACCTCAGTTGCACAGGGCTAGTCTGATCAGCGCACCTGTAACACAGAGAAACTGGATTGCAGCGCAGGTTGCCCTTTTGGGAAGTGCGCTGAAATGCAGGAACTCTTAACAGTACCTGCGCTGGGCCAGAAATGAGAATCTGTCTAGGTTCTGGGTCACGGTTTGTAGTTCAGTATTTGGCTTTTGGCCAAGTAAAAGCAATCAGTAATGCACAATCAGGGGTAGATCTAAGGAGGGTCTAAGAGCTATCACAAGGGCAATCAGATCATTTGTGAATCAGCTATTCAAATCATAAACAAATCCAGTGAATGGATTGAAGCAGCAGATGTCTACTTTGCATTTGTTATGGAAAATGCAGTTCGAATGCTACTTATAAGTTTATGAAACAAACAACAAAGAGATACACAAACAAACTAATTAGACATTCTCCCTAGTGGAGTCGCCATTTTGTTACCGGGAAAAGTGTCTATTTAGAACTGCTCTATCCCACTAAGATGTGACAGCTGCCTTAGAAACAAACAGAGAAAAACTACTTTTGTATTTCCTTTATGAACTATAGACAGAGAGGAATAGAAAGAACCAACCTGTGTCTTGTGCTAATCCTTTGATCCAATCCCTCTCTTCTTTGACAGTCTCCAGCTACCTGCTCCCTTACTTGCCCAGCTTCACCAAGTACCTGTAAGATCACAGAAGAAGAAAACTATATAAAGACATGGATCTATATTCATAAACAACTTAGGATTAGATTTAAGTTAACCATGCAAATGTAACAAGCATCAATGATACAAAAGCATGGAGGAGAAACTCAAATAGTTTTTATTGATAAATAAGAAGATCCAGGAGGAGTTACAACCGATGATTCCTGACCCAGCATCAACCTCCCAGCAAAGAAGCCCCTCTTCACCTCCAACAAAGCATAAATCACCCAATACTCTGATATTTGTCTCAAAACCAACAGCAATTCCTTACAATGTGCAAAATTCCAGCCTCCGGATCTCTGGGATGAGGGATCCATATATAGATGTATGCAAGGAGGATGAGTCAGCTTGTGATTTGATTAGTGTCTTCTCTCTGACAGTTCTTGCTTCCACTTGGAGACTGAAGGCCTCTTACTCATCCTTGGTCGAATTCAGTGAGGCAAGTGTCATAGGAGAAGATTCTGGAAGCTTCCATTGTCTTTCCACCTCGCGGAATGACACTGCCATTTGTCATTTATCGCCCAACTTACCCAGTGTATTTAGGTGCTATGCAATAAACCTAGCCAATGGAGCAGCTGAAATGATCCTGTTTTGACTTATTCTAAGCAGTTTCTGGTGGAGAACTTCTGGGAGAAGATGTAATCTGTTGACCTTGTTCCTTTAGGGGTTAGACAACACTTTTAGGGACTTAGGAGCCCTTGGTTTATGGAAATTTCATGCTTGGAGCTGCGAGGCACAAAAATGTCTATAACATCTGGTGACAGATTGATCAAATGGCTAGAGGTTTTGCGCAGTGAAATTGTTTCACCTACAACCAACAAAGAGTCAAACGAAAGTGAAAAAGAGATGGGTTTAGGTCAATTTATAGCATGTAGGGTTTGGCTAATAGTTTGTTTTATGACCGTAGTGGCTTTAATTTTTTAGGAGCAGAGCTGTAACGTGTTAGCGCTCGAATTTGGCCTCAGGCTGAGGAAGGCAAAATCCAAGTCAACATCAAACCACTTAGCCTCGTAGCTAGCCCTACGAGGACAGGAGAGGGCTCTCTCTGGGTCTATCTCGGAAAAAGGTCTTCAAAGGGCTGAGATGACCAATAAAGAACACTGATTTTAGGCTAGTAAACTGATAAGGAAAGTTTGACTTCAAATTTTTAGGGTTTTGTTGGAAAACTGAGCACGGCAATTTTGGGTTCGGGGATGAGACACAGTTTTTGCAGAGGTCTTTTTGGGGCAAGGTAGGAGATTGTCTTGATGCCTTTGAAGGAAGTGAATGGATAGGTATGACTGGTGAGGAGATAAGGAGAGCAAGAAACCATCAGGAGTTCTCCTTAAACAGATGAAAACATAGATATTAAGCAAACTTAAAGGCAGAGAATAGAAACCATGAATTCTACCTTAACACTTCATTTACTCAATTTGCAGAAGAGAAGAGTAGGAAAATGATACACATAAAAAACTTACAAGTACATGAGAGAAACACACCATCAACACAAATCACCACAGGAATCCCAAATAGTGCTGCAAAACCCTGGTCTTTCCTTTGCCAAAATTGCAGAGATACAAAGAGTAATACAGTCTAAGCTTATCCCTCAAGAGTCCAACCATGAAAATGACTAAGAAAGTACATAATATAGGCAAGCTAACACATTTCCTTGCCTCTAGGGGTCGAGCTCATCATCCTAGGAGCTGTTTCAACCAATTCTAAACTGAGCACTACAATCTAGGCAATCAAAACAACTTGCCTCTATAAGTTAGGAAACCAATTCATTCATTAATTTTTTGTTATTTTATGAATGAATCTTCTAGAATAGGTAAAAAAGTGTCATTTCATCATGAAAATACATTGGTTACATCAAAGAGGGTGAAAAATCCCATGAAAAGTCAAAACTAGTCAAAAGTTGCGTTGTCCTGAGCTGTAGATGAAAAACTGGCAAATTTCCCTGATGCGTAGCGCGCCATTTCTCAACGCATAGCGCACCTTTGAGCCCACTTTTGGGGCACTTCCCGGCATCCAAATGAGGCTCAAGTGGGCTTGTTGGAAAGGTCTGGATGTCTACTCTCCAGCCCAAGTGGAATTTCGCAATGTGGTGCCCATTTTCCCCTCCAAAAATGCAATCTCCCAAGACTACTTCCTGTGTGTCCAAAAAGTGGCAGAATGTCATTTTTTGCTTGTTTTTTGACCTTTTGGGGGCCCAAACCTCAATGAAATGTCTTGGTAGTGGCTAAGAAAGTGTAATTTGTCATGAAAAATCCACAAATTCAGAGTTTTTGTGAAATGGACCTCCCCATCTTCAGGGTAGCGCGCGACGCGCTACGCGTTGAGAGCAAAAACCTGTTTTTAGCCAAAAAAAAATCAAAATTGACCAAAATTGCTCCAAATTTTCTGAATTTTGAGCTGGGGGTGTATCATTGAGCACCATGCTCCTTCAAGGAGGCTTCAGCCAAAATCTGAAGTGGATCGGGCCTTTTCCTCCGTTTTAGTGCCTTGGCCAATCGTCCTTTGAGTACCTTCATTTTCGCTTTGCACACATGCATGCGGGCCCAATAATGATTCTTCATGTGGCGGAGCATATCTTTGTCCCTGTTTGCCTTGGCTAGCAACTTCTCTAAATGAGTGTTCACCTGAATGAGCATAGACCCTTGCTCAATAGGTGTCAAATCACCGGGTCTCTTGCGAGCCAAGTTCCGGTCTTCTCGGATCCTCCGCAACTCATCAAGAGTGTGTTCATCCTCTAACTATTTGTTGCGCTGCTCTAAGTAGTTGATTGTCCAATTTTCCATTTCCCACTTCTGCTGCAACAAGTGATTTTCAACCTTTTGTTGCTGAATGATATCCTTTAGCTCCGAGCTAGGAGAACTGATGTCAAAGTCAATAATGTCTATGTCTGGATCACCTGATGGCCCCTCATCAATCATGTGCTTCTTGCCTCTCTCCTGTACCTGTGCTGCTGTCAAAAGCGAGGCCCCTTCCACCTGATGTGGAGATAACACTCGCTGTGCTAATGAAGAAGGCGAGACCCCTTCCACCTGCTGTGGAGATAATACTCGCTGTGCAGATGCAAATAATGCCTTGTGGCCTCCCTGATATGTAACACATGCTGTAGTGCTGACATGCTCGGGCTCTGGAATGTGAAACTGATGTGAAGGCCCTCCCTCATCATGGAAAATCTCAAGGGGTGGCTGTGGCACCGTGAAGAAGTCGCGAGAGATGAAATCCTCCCAAGCAATACCCTTCTGTGCCAACTGATGCATCACTATGATCTCAATTAATGCATAATGATATATACTCTTGTGTTGCTGTGCGGGGTTCTTCCTTTGCACTAAGGGCACCATCCTCTCTATATTTCGGCACATGAAAAATGGGATGTTCATCATTTGTACCCGAGTGAAATGCATCAACAAACGAATATGGTACGAATATAAACGTGAAAATCTGCCCTCACAAGTGAAATAGCGCATAATGAGCCTCATCAAGGGTGCATACTCATCCCTTAGGAATCTGAAGGGAAAAACAGCAGTTAGGTGTCTCATACACCCGGGTTTGATATATGGTTGATAATGAAATCTGTCTAGCTGCTGGCGCTTGTTCCACTCCTCCCTAACATTTAGTATCCCGGTGGCTTGAGCAACAATTTCGGGTGATAGGGTGAAGTCTACTCCTGCAAGGTTCACATGACCATTGTGTAAATGTAGGACAAACAAGTGGACTAGTTCTCTGTGATGTTGAATTTGTGAGATCCGCTCACAATATCCAAAGCATGATTGATACTGAAAACATATCATTGCAAGTGGACAAGCTTGCAAATGAGCCAAAGAAGTGGGCTCCTCCCTAACATGCCGACCACCTTTACCACCCTTGTGATGCCTCCTTGGCACTTCTACCTCCGGTGTTGAATCACTGTCATAACTCTGCTCATAATCTGATTCGGTTTCTGACATGGTTTTGAAGGCAAGATGGCTGAAATGTACTGCTGACTTTGCACCCAATTAACTGCTGTTTGATTTTTTCAAATGCTGTCACCAAGGGGACATAAATACAAGGGGATTGTTAGGGATAGGGGAACATAAGGGAATTAGGGAAAATAAACAAAAATAAGGAATTTAGGGAAGGCAACATGGGAAATCATAATATTGTGGGACTTTAAGGTGGAAGTAGGGTTTGGGAATTTAGTAGGTTTTAAGGATTTTAGAGAGGAAGATTATAAAATTTTATGGGAAAATTTGAAGGAGAATGTTGATGAAGATGAGGGAAAAGAGGGATCAAAAATGGGCAACCTTGGACAACAAAATATTTTGAAACCCTAGCACCATTAAGTCTTTAAATCTTCCACAGCAATGTAGGGTTTTGACTTCTCATTTTCATGGAATTTTAACATATTAATTTCTCATTTATCTTGCAAAACCAAAACTAGCCATGGAGGAGAGGCCTACCTGAAATTTGCTTGAGAGAAAAGAGGATTTGGTAGCTTGCTGGCAGTTTATTGGGCGAAAAACCCAACGCATAGCGTGCCTTGCCCAACGCGTAGTGCCCCTCTGGTGCGTAGCACCTGAACAAAATTACACCGAGAAAATCGCGCTGATGCGTAGCGCGCCCCTGACGCGTAGCGCGCCCACCTTGATGCGTAGCGCGCCCCTGAAACTGCCCAGTTTGCTCAATGACTCTTGAAATCGCCTTTGCAAGGATTCACTTGGCTTGTGAGAGGCAAATGAGTTGCTAATGAAGAGTGATGTGCTTTTATAGGCTCCCTTTAGATTTTTTATTTGCTCAAAACCCACTTTATAATGTTTGAGTGTTAACACTTTTTGAATTAATTGGCTCTGACTTCTGGTTTCCTTTTTTTGAAAAAAATTGGTTGAAATGATGATTTCTTCTGAAAATTTTTGTAGGGATGGCTTCTAAGATGCTTTGGCAAAGGAGACCAAGGATGCACTTCAACATTTGGAAAATTTGAAATTTTTACAATTTTTACAAAAACGAGATAATGACCTTTGTTTTTCAAAAACAAAGTTTTGAAAACAAGGTGATAATTTAACTGTACAATGATGAGAATTATTGAAATGATGCTTTATGAAGGACATCCCTCTGGCCTGCTGGTCCTTTATGACCTCTCAAGACAAAAATTGACTCAACCCTAGACCTAAGACCTTGAAATTTAAAACAAGATGAATGACCCTATGAAGATTTTATTTACTTAAGCAAACCTGAACCAACAGTGCCAAACAGGAGGGGAATAAAAGACACAAACTTCCTCCACCAGGGTTATGGCATGCCTAACGGAATGCAACATGATCACACTGATGAGACACCTAATCATGGAATGCAAAGAGCTTTGATCTCTGGTGGAGGGCTACTAGACCGACTCTAACATAACGAACAAATAGAAAGAATGGGTATGAAAGCTTGGCAATGGATATGTGAGGTGGTAGTGTTTAATTGGTCAAGGGATAATGCTCAAAGCACATGATGGAGAACCGTTGGTAGAAGAAAACCATTGGAAAATTTCAGAGGGGGTAGCAAATGGTTTGTGGTTTTGAGCATAGGGGTGCAGAGTCATGAGATTGTGACACGTAAGGTTGGGGCATCTGCCATTAAAACTAGTTTTAGGGCCCCCCACCCCCCCACGTTAACGGGAAATGGCCGAGGGGGTGCGAATTTTCTCCCTGTCATTGATTTGGGCGGGGAGTAAATCCACTGTTCGATGATGCGCGCTTTTTATTTAAAGTCGACAAGATGTTCTGTCGACTAGTGACTTTGGCCTAAACAAATATATGCATCATATAACAGAAATTTTAATGTCAAAATATTTATAACAAATATTAATACCTTTTTAAGGGAAATCAATCATCAATTAGTAAAAATTTAACATTTCTAGTGTGGCGCATTTAAACAAACAGAATTTGAATTTATTCTTTTTGAAACCAAAGCTTTTATTTTCTTTTATTTCCCTAACATTTTTTGTTTTCTTTTGCCTCCATTCTTTAGGGAAACTAACTCCTAACATTTTATTTGATATGGATATATATAAGATGTCCAATTGTCCTAACATTTTTTTATTTTTTCCTTTTTCATCGATATCCTAACTTAACATTTTGAATTTATTTTTGAAAATATACTAACTTATCAAAACCAAATAATGTTACAACATCGGCTCCAGCTGGGGACTACTTATTCCTATGGGATGCAGAGAAAAAGAAGATCCAAGTACCTTCTCCTCAGGCTATGGAGTCTTTGCTGAACCAATTACACACCTGTAATATTTCAAAATAAAATGGACTCTCCGGATATTCACAAATGATGAATGAATGGATGAAAATCTAATATTGGATATAATGTTTCAAGTATTTCCCGTTGACTAGAAATGAGGAATAATGTCCTTCCAAATTCTGTAGGATAAATGTATTATTTCCATTGACTTCTGTGATGCTAAATGGACCAAACCAGAGGTTGTCAAATTTTGCATGCTTGTCTTTATCTTCCTTTCTTGTATCCCATCTCTGCACCAGGTCTCCTTGAAATTTCTTTCTCTGGCCTTTCTGTCAAACAACTCCTTCATCTTGTTTTGTTATTTCCTTAGCTTGTACTAAATCTCATCCTTGTTGTCATTTAACTCAATAATTTGATTAATCCTTCTTGAAAAATCATCTATTTCTTCATAAGATTCCTGAAGGAATCTCATAACTGGTAAAGCTAAATGAGTGGGAAAAATCGCTTCCTTACCATAGACTAATTGGAAAGGAGACTTGCCTATGGACCTCTTGGGAGAAACTCTGTTTGCCCAAATTGCATAGATCAGATGACTATCCCAACTCTTTTTATGGTCTTCAAGAGTCTTCTTAATGACCTTAACTAAGCTTTTGTTGGAGGACTCTACTAGTCCATTACCCTGTGGATAGTATGGTGTAGAATGATGTAACAGAATTGAATACTTTTGATAGAACTCAATCATTTTAACCCTGCTAAAATTTGTTACATTGTCTATAACAATCTGTTGAGGAAATCCAAATCTTGATAAAATATTTTCCTCAAGGAAAAAAATTACAACAATATGAGTTGCATTTTTAACAAGTATAGCCTCGACCCATTTGGTAAAATAGTTTGTAGTAGTTAGAATCCATCTATGTTGATTACTTGAATGTGGATGAATCTCCCCTATGAAGTCCAACCCCCATTGTAAAAAAGGTGCCTGAACCAATACTAGAACAAGAGGAAGTGCTAACAGCTTCTGTTTCCCTACAGATATCTGACATTTGGTGCAACTTCTAACTCTTGCTCCAACTTCTTTAAACAGTGTGGGCCAATAGAAACTTGCTTTTAAAATTTTCTAAGTTGTTTCTCTCTAGGCATAGTGTCCACCTCAAAACCCTGCATGGCACTGATCTATAATTCCCTTTGTTTCATTTTCAGTCAAACATAGCAAAAGTATATTGAGAGAATCTTTCCAGTATAGATTAGCATTGATAATAAATTATTTAACTACTTTGAGCTTCAGGGTTTTACATTGCTTTAAGTCAATTTCAGCTGCACATTGAAAATCTCTGAGAAACTGCACAATATCATAATACCAATCAGGGAGTAGATATTTCTGATCTATATGAATGAGAATCATTTGATCTGAAGAAGAAGGTTCTTGTGTTAACTTATCTTCTAAATTTTGAGAAGGTTCTTGTGTATTCTCCCCTTGTGCATTTAAGGAAGGTTCTTTTGTATTCTCCCCTTCTGCATTTAAGGAAGGTTCTTGTGTATTCTTCTCAGATGAAAGTTCAGAAATGAAATTTATCCCTAATACTTTGCAATTGGATTCAGCCGGAAATTTGGCTAAACCTTGACCTTTCACTAGCTTTGTGGTCTTGATCCCAATATCAAATTCAAGAATTTTGGCAATTCATCTCCCTCTTCTTCCATTAGTATCAGGTTGGGTCAAAATATTTTTGACAGCGTGATTAGGGACATAGGTTGTAATGTGTGAATGAAAAACATAGGTTCTAGAGGCTTTGAGGGCTTGGATTAAAGCATAAGCTTGTTTTTCAATAATGTCATTTTTAAGCTCGGTATCCCTCATGACTTTAATAAATAAGGCTATGGGTTAGTCATCACCATTTATATTCTTCTGTAAAATTACCGCTGCTAAGGTTGTCTCTGATGCAAAAGAAAATATGCTAAAGGGGGGAGAGTAATCAGGACTGGCTAATGTAGGGGCTTCATATATAGCCTTTTTGATTTGATCAAGGGCATATTTGGCAGAAACTGTCCATTTCACTTTATTGTTCTTATTTAACATATCAGTTATATCTTTTACTATCTCTGCATAATTAGGGATAAACCTTCTAAGAAAATTAATTTTCCCAAGGAAGGTTTGCATGTCCTTCTTGTTTCTAGGCACAGACAAATTTTGAATAGTTGAAACTCTCTTTGGATCAATGACAACTCCTTCCTTGGAGATAATATGCCCCAATAATTTCCCTTCCTTTACCGAAAATAAAGACTTCTTTGGATTTATGGATATGCCATATTTTATGCACCTGTCAAAAATGTTACTCAAGTGTTTTAAATGATTTTCATCGAAATTAGAGAAAACAGTTAAATCATCTGTTGAAATATGGCAATAAGAATATTCCAATTTAATTTTTCCTTGAATTAAATTGTGAATTAAAAACGAATTTAGTCTTAACAGCTACTTGGAAACAATTAATTAATTTATCTTGAATTAATTAGTTGGAGAGATTCAAGTTAGAAGTCGTTCTGAAGTCATGCAAGAGTTATCCCTTAAATTAAGGAGATAAGATTGACTTATAATTGAGTTGTAATTAGTTAACTCAGTTTATTGAGTTAAGTCCAGTTAAATTAGTTCCAAACTGTTTGAGGAAATAATAGAGAGTTAACAGTCAGTTGATGCATGCATGCACTCAACTAGTGCTACTCCAGTTAACTAAAGATTCCCTCATCATAAACTCATGCATGTCTATTCTGAGAAAGAACCAATTGAGATTAAAGTCAAGGAAAGTGTACTATCAGTTGCATGTGTTTTCTCATTGATAAAACTCATGCATGTAGTCAAGGGATTCATCCTTGAAGATTGTGCAGTTTTGGAGGAGATCATCCACTTGGTAACAGGAGAATCATCCACAAGGAACTGCACAAGGAAATAGGAGCTTGGAGGGTAGAGAGGAATGTTGAAGTGAAGCCTAGATTGCCTGTGAGCATCTGTGAGGATCATACTGAGATCTGGCTAGTTGTGAGAGCTAAGGCTTTGTATAATTCCTATGTATTTCCACCTTGTATGATAATACAAATAGTGGGGTTTTTAGCTAAGGCTTTCCCCAAAGTATTTTCATGTGTATTGTGCCATTGATTCTTATTCTCCTGGTTATATTGTTCAGCTCGATCTTTAAGCTTCCGCAAATTGACATTAGAAGTAGGTTATAGTATTCTGCTTTGATTTATATTGCATTATCAGGTTAACCTACAAACAGATTTTATACATGGTATCAGAGCGAGGTAGAGAATTTCTACTTGGTATCAGAGCTGGATTTGTAGAAATTTTCTACATGGTATCAGAGCTGGATTTGTAGAGAATTTCTACATGGTATTGGAGTTGGATTTGTAGAAATTTTCTACATGGTATCTGTTAGTGTCAGTCTTTCCAGCCTTCCTCCAGTGATCAAATATGCTCTTACAAAGTGATTTTGAAGTGTCAAGGTCAAATTTTGTCATTTCAGTGAGTCTTCAAGCAAAATTTGGTCACTAGGCATTAGGTCTAGGGTTTGCTTTCACACTTTTCAAAGTTGTCCAAATGTCAGTCCATGTCATCATTCAACTGAGCCTATCATCATTCAGAGGGTTGCTATCATCATATTAGGTTCCATTGGGTCATGTTACACCTTATTCATGCTTCAGTTGTGCCTAGGCAAGGTCATTTCCCTCTCCTAGGGTTTTGAAGGCAATTTCTCTTGGATGGTCAAATCACCGGCAAAACTTGTTTCCTGATGTTCATACACCTTCCCCTATCCTTAAAGTACATTATCAAACACTTCCCATCCCTTAGATCTGCCAAATTCCTCATTTTTGCACAAACCCTAGTTTCTAGCTACAACCTGGCAATTTTCTAGGTTGGGCCTGTGTTTTTCCCTTTTGGACCCCTTCCCCTCACTCAATCTCTGAGATTCCACTTTCCCCTGCTTCCTAACATCCCTCCCTACTTCCAAAAATTTCCCCAAGAATTTAGAAGCCCCCTATTCCCTTCATTGCGCTCCATTTCGACAAAATTCCTTGTTTCACACATCGAGACAAGTCGCACTCAAATGATGTTCGAGAGCAATAAAAGATGAATTTTGGAAAACTGAGAGAGGTTTTTGTCCAAAACATGCCAAGGAAGAAAAAACTCCTTCACTTTTTGCACAGGTTTCATGGTTTTAAAGAAATGTCAAAAATACCGGCGAGAACGAAGGTGCTCCAAGGACGGTTGGCCAAAGCACAAAAACGAAGGAAAACGCCCGATCCACTCCAAATTTTGGCCAAAGCCTCTTTGACTGAGCATGGTATTTGATTGGGGACTCCCAGCCCAAATTCCAAGAAATTTGGAGAAAATTTTGTCATTTGTGAATTTTTTATGCCAAACACAGGTTTTTCCCATTAACGGGTCTCACCCCCTGCGCGACCCTTCATCATGGCAACTCCATTTGACAAAAACTCAGAATTTCCAGATTTTTCATGCAAATTTGCACATTCTCATGGATGGACTTGAGATTTGGTGAAGTTTTGGGCCTCCAGAAAGTCAAAAAACAAGCAAAAAATGACTTTCTGCCACATTTTTGAGTTGCAGAAAGCAGTCTTGGGAGATTTGATTTTTGACAGGGAAAATGAACTCCAAATTCAAAAAGTCCAGTTGGGTTGGAAAGTAGACTCACGGACCTTTCCAACAAGCCTACTCTTACCCAATTTGGACACCTGCAAGTGCCCCAAAAGTGGCTCCAAAGGCGCGCGACCCGTCAAGCAGGGGCGCGCGACCCATCAGGCAGATTTTTCCAAAATGCACTGTACAGCTCAGAAAAACGCAGTTTGACTCAGTTTGACTTTTTGGGGTGAATTATGATTCTCTTTGATGTAATTATTGTACTTTTAAGACACTTTTACTCTTATGTAACACTTCTAGAAGATTCATTCATGAAAAGGGTAAATATTAAATGAATGAATTGGTTTCCTAGCTTATAGAGGCAAGTTGTTTTGACTGCCTAGTTTGTAGTGCTTAGTTTAGAAGTGGTTGAAAAAGCTCCTAGGATAGTGAGCTCGACCCATGGAGGCAGGGAAAGAGGTTAGATCATCTATATTATGTACTTTCTTTCTCATTTTCATGGTTGGACTCTTGAGGGAGAAGCTATCATTGTATTATTCACTGTATCTCTGCAATTTTTGGCTAAGGAAGACCAGGGTTTTGCAGTCCTCTTTGGGATTCTTGTGGACTCATGTGTTGATGGTGTGTTTCTCAATGTACTTGTAAGCTTGTTATGTGACTCATTTCCTTTCTTTTACTTCTGCACATTAAACAAATGAAGTGTTAAAGTAAGAATTCATGCCTGCCATGCTCTGCTTTTAAGTTTGTTTAATTTCAATGTTTTCTACTGTCTAAAGAGAATTCAAAGTTATTGTTTGCTCTCTTTAGCTCCTCACCTTTCTTTTCTGACCATTCACCTCAACCAAAGGCATCAATACTGTCTCCTACCTCGCCCCAAAGAACCCCCTGCAGAAACTGTGTCCAATCCCCGCACCCAAAATTGTCGTCTCCTCAATTTGCCACCAAAAACCTCAAATCAAACAATTTGATCAATTTACTAGCCTAAAATCAGTGTTACCTTATTGTTCATCTCATCTATCGAAGATTTTATCGAGATAGACCAGAGAGAGCCTTCTCCTGCCCCGTAGGGCTAGCTACGAGGCTAAATGGTTTGATGTTGCCTTGAGGTTTACCTTTCTCAGCCTGAGGTGAAATTTCAAGCGCTAACATACTGGCGACCATACTGGGGAGAACAAACTTGTTTGTGGGTTGATGTGTTTGTTTCATAAGTCTTAGACGGAGCCTGAAGTTATGCCAGGTAGCCTTCGAAAACGCTCTTGTTTTACATCAGCGTTAGTAGATAAACGCTACTTCAGTCAATCTCCGTGAGCTTGTGAATACAACACTTCATTCGCATTTTACCCCAGTACATGTATCAAGTTCAGATTTGATTGTTGATAGTGGACAACGATCAGACATTGACAAGGCTGAAATCATTCACTGGCGACTCCTTCATTGAAAACTCCAGAGATTAATGCTTCATGGTGACTTCACTGCAGAGAGATCAATAGCTTTGAGCTTTTCAAGATGGATCGGATTGCAAGAAGATATGCTCCCTTGAGCCGAGATCACATCCCTGGTTTTCCAAATAAAATTCCCAAGGTAGATTGGTCAAGGAATTTGCCTATATTTAATGATGATGGTAAGAAGGATGCTGCTTTACATCTAGTTAGATTTCATATGCATATTCGCAAGTTGAAGGTTGATTTTCCTGAAGATTGCTTGATGAAGATATTCCTGGCCACTCTGGAAGGTGAAGCCCAATCATGGTATGAAAGTTTGCCACCTGCTTGTATTTACTGTTTAAAGGATTTTCATGCTATGTTCATTGAAAGATATAAGGACTCTTATCCATCATTGAATTTAGTTCAAGACTGTTGCAAGCATGCTTATGGTTTTATTGAAAGCCTTGAGAAAGTTTATGAAGATGATAATTTCATGGATGAAGAGATCATGGAAGCCCTGTATGAAAAGTCGTTTCAGCAACACATAGAAATCTTAGAGGATACTTGTCAAGATCAGCAGGTTGAAGATGGCCATATGGCCGTAATTGATGAAAGAGAAGAGCTTGTTTCAGATCTACCCACAGAAGAAGACAGCGTGCAGGGTAGCCAAGATTCAATTTTAGAATTTAATGCAGTCAACTCAGCTATTTCAGATCAAAATTCAGATCATGGTGACCAAGAATACCTTGTGTTGAATCCTATAAAGAAGAACTCGACTGTTGAGATCAGCTGGCATGAAGAAAACGAGGTTACAAATCTAAGTGCTCCCACCTCACCGGAACTAGATCTTCATGAGGAGGTCATTCAGTCAGCTCATGAACAAAAAGGTGAGATCTTTGCTCAAGCAAGTGAAAAAGTTTTTCTGCACGAATTTGTGGTAGACGATCTAAATGATCATCTTGTGCTTCAAGGACCATCTGAAGTTTCTTCTCTTATGATTGATGAATGTAATAAGGAACATGATAACCTGGCCCTCATGTCATATACAAATGACCTACAGCACATTCACACCACAGAAGATCAAAACATTCAAGATTTCCTTTCAGATTCTTCATATGTTTCATGTGCTGAAATGTCTTTCCAAGAAGAGATCTGCTCATCCATTTGTTCAGGGTTTTTTGAAGCCCATGAGCGTACTTTTACTGAAGCACATGATGAAGGCAGATCAAAATTTGAAATAAAGGATTACTTGTTCTTTCAGCATAAGGTGGCAATGGCAAATCTTCATGTTTTTCACGATCCTCTAGCAAGTTTGTTGCCGCCAGCAATGACAGTGTTTATTGCGATATTCAGTGATGAAGGAGATCATGGTCAACTATGTTTTTGGATCCCCAGTTACCAGTATCTATTGTTGATCATGAGATCTGATCGGGAGAATCAATCAAGAAGCCATCTTCTTGATTGGTTGCATTGGCATTATGATATAGTTTGATGGTAGGTTGTCTTGTAAGAAACATAGGCGGTTATGTACTGCCATCAAGTTTTAAATTTTAAGTTCAGGTCTTGAGTTAGTTTGTTAGAGTCAAGTTTTTCCATCATTTCAATTTGTCATCGAGTCGGTTTGAGGCAAGTTTTAGTTAAGTTTCAGTCACTTTTTAGTCAAGTTTTCATTCAATAAATGTGTCAAAGGTTTTGTGTTCTCCGTTCAAAATAATGACTCCATTGCCCAATGATTGTAAGGCACTGGTCTGCTCTCCCAGAGGTCTAAGGTTCTTGGCACCTCCAAGGAGCTACCATCCCCATTGGAGCCAATGTTAGTGTCAGTCTTTCCAGCCTTCCTCCAGTGATCAAATATGCTCTTACAAAGTGATTTTGAAGTGTCAAGGTCAAATTTTGTCATTTCAGTGAGTCTTCAAGCAAAATTTGGTCACTAGGCATTAGGTCTAGGGTTTGCTTTCACACTTTTCAAAGTTGTCCAAATGTCAGTCCATGTCATCATTCAGCTGAGCCTATCATCATTCAGAGGGTTGCTATCATCATATTAGGTTCCATTGGGTCATGTTACACCTTATTCATGCTTCAGTTGTGCCTAGGCAAGGTCATTTCCCTCTCCTAGGGTTTTGAAGGCAATTTCTCTTGGATGGTCAAATCACCGGCAAAACTTGTTTTTTGATGTTCATACACCTTCCCCTATCCTTAAAGTACATTATCAAACACTTCCCATCCCTTAGATCTGCCAAATTCCTCATTTTTGCACAAACCCTAGTTTCTAGCTACAACCTGGCAATTTTCTAGGTTGGGCCTGTGTTTTGCCCTTTTGGACCCCTTCCCCTCACTCAATCTCTGAGATTCCACTTTCCCCTACTTCCTAACATCCCTCCCTACTTCCAAAAATTTCCCCAAGAATTTATAAGCCCCTTATTCCCTTCATTTCGCTCCATTTCGACAAAATTCCTTGTTTCACACATCGGGACAAGTCGCACTCAAATGATGTTCGAGAGCAATAAAAGATGAATTTTGGAAAACGGAGAGAGGTTTTTGTCCACAACATGCCAAGGAAGAAAAAACTCCTTCACTTTTTTCACATGTGTCATGGTTTTAAAGAAATGTCAAAAATACCAGCGAGAACGAAGGTGCTCCAAGGACGGTTGGCCAAAGCACAAAAACGAAGGAAAACGCCCGATCCACTCCAAATTTTGGCCAAAGCCTCTTTGAATGAGAATAGTACTTGGTTGGGGACTCCCAGCCCAAATTCCAAGAAATTTGGAGAAAATTTTGTCATTTGTGAATTTTTTATGCCAAACACAGGTTTTTCCCATTAACGGGTCTCACCCCCCGCGCGACCCTTCATCATGGCAACTCCATTTGACAAAAACTCAGCATTTCCAGATTTTTCATGCAAATTTACACATGCTCATGGATGGACTTGAGATTTGGTGAAGTTTTGGGCCTCCAGAAAGTCAAAAAACAAGCAAAAAATGACTTTCTGCAACATTTTTGAGTTGCAGAAAGCAGTCTTGGGAGATTTGATTTTTGACAGGGCAAATGAACTCCAAATTCAAAAATTCAAGTTGGGTTGGAAAGTAGACTCATAGAACTTTCCAAAAAGCCTACTCTTGCCCAATTTGGACGCCTGAAAGTGCCCCAAAAGTGGCTCCAAAGGCGCGCGACCCATCAAGCAGGGGCACGCGACCCGTCAGGCAGATTTTTCCAAAATGCACTGTACAGCTCAGAAAAACGCAATTTGACTCAGTTTGACTTTTTTGGGTGAATTATGATTCTCTTTGATGTAATTATTGTACTTTTAAGACACTTTTACTCTTATGTAACAATTCTATAAGATTCATTCATGAAAAGGGTAAATATTAAATGAATGAATTGGTTTCCTAGCTTATAGAGGCAAGTTGTTTTGACTGCCTAGTTTGTAGTGCTTAGTTTAGAAGTGGTTGAAACAGCTCCTAGGATAGTGAGCTCGACCCATGGAGGTAGGGAAAGAGGTTAGATCATCTATATTATGTACTTTCTTTCTCATTTTCATGGTTGGACTCTTGAGGGAGAAGCTATCATTGTATTATTCACTGTATCTCTGCAATTTTTTGCTAAGGAAGACCAGGGTTTTGCAGTCCTCTTTGGGATTCTTGTGGACTCATGTGTTGATGGTGTGTTTCTCAATGTACTTGTAAGCTTGTTATGTGACTCATTTTCTTTCTTTTACTTCTGCACATTAAACAAATGAAGTGTTAAAGTAAGAATTCATGCCTGCCATGCTCTGCTTTTAAGTTTGTTTAATTTCAATGTTTTCTACTGTCTAAAGAGAATTCAAAGTTATTGTTTGCTCTCTTTAGCTCCTCACCTTTCTTTTCTGACCATTCACCTCAACCAAAGGCATCAATACTGTCTCCTACCTCGCCCCAAAGAACCCCCTGCAGAAACTGTGTCCAATCCCCGCACCCAAAATTGTTGTCTCCTCAATTTGCCACCAAAAACCCCAAAAACCTCAAATCAAACTCTTTGATCAGTTTACTAGCCTAATATCAGTGTTACCTTATTGGTCATCTCATCTATTGAAGATTTTATCGAGATAGACCGGAGAGAGCCTTCTCCTGCCCCGTAGGGCTAGCTACGAGGCTAAATGGTTTGATGTTGCCTTGAGGTTTACCTTTCTCAGCCTGAGGTGAAATTTCAAGTGCTAACAGTATCAGAGGGAGATTTGTAGAGAATTTCTACATGGTACTGGAGCTATGAATAGTATACTGAGAAGAGAATTTGAAGTTTGAAGTTCGGGGTTGCAGGTGCAAATCGAATTCATATCATACTTCAAGGTTGGCCAATGGCGTTCTATGGCTTGATACTCGAGTATGCCTTGGAAAGTAGATTGAATTACATAGCATGGAAAGATAGAATGGAGGTTGTATTAGAAGACAATGGCTTGAAGCAATTCATTGATCAACAAATCCCAAAGCCAGCTTCAACTAATGCATAAGAGTTGGCTGAGTAGAAGAAGTGCATGGCGAAGGCGAGATGGATCATCCTTGCGGGAGTTCGAGACTATATTGTCTCAAGTCTCCATGGGAAGGATACTCCATTTTCAATGTGGAAGACATTGAAGGACCTCTACCAGAACAGTAGCAACCATAGGAAATTGGCCCTCAAGGATAAGCTTCGAAGAATCAAGATGGAGAAGGGTGATACTATTTCCACATATCTAGAAAATATCACCACTTGCAGAGATGAGCTTGGCAGTGTGGAAGTAACTATTTCTGATGATGATATGGTGAGCCTCGCTCTCCTTGGCCTTCTAAAGAGTTTGAATAACTACCAGGACTCTGTGAATGGAAGGGAGAAACTTCCGGATTGGCAACAACTGTAGTCGGATCTTATGCATGAGGAGATCAGGAGGAGCACAAAGATGGTTCTTCATACAAGGATGATGATGAAGAAAATTTGGCCTTAGTAAGTAAGGTAAGGAAAGGGAAGGGGAAGGCTTCCCATTCCAAATTGAATTCTTCTCATGGAGGGAAGAAGGGTGACATGTCTAAAGTAAGATGCTTTAATTTTCACAAGATGGGACATTATGCGACTAATTTCCCATCGAAGAAGTCCAAGAAGGGATCCTTGGAAGGATCGGAAGGTGAGGCATTAGCCTCTCAGTTCGAAATGGACTTTACCCTCATCGCATGCATGGTGTCATCGATGATGGGTTGTGTTTGGTATCTTGACAGTGGAGCCTCATTCCACATGACCGGTGATAAAAATTTATTCAGTGCCTTGGAGGAGAAAGACCTCAAGATGTGCATAGAGATGGGTGACGACAGAAAGTATAGTGTTTCAAGAGTGGGCACAGTTGCTTTTTAGAGGGAGCATGGAGCACCTGTCATCTTGACAGATGTGAATTATGTGCCTGGACTGAAGAAGAACTTGGTATCGGTCGCGATGTTGGAGAACAAAGGATAAGATGTTGTCTTCGGTAAAGGAAAGGCATTCCTAAGACACATAGCCACGGGTCAAACCAAGAGGATAGGGATTCGAGTGAAGAATCTCTATAAACTAGAATTAGATGATTGTGCAGCATTGAGTACGAAAGAAGAATTTGTGTAAAGCCAAGACATTGGTGAGTTGTGGCATAGGTGGTTAGGCCATTTTCATCATGGGGCTTTGAACAGAATGCAACAGATATCTACAGGACTTCCCAAAGGTAAACTTGAGCAAGTTGACACATGCAAAGGTTGTACCTTGGGAAAGTGTTATAGACATTTTTGGGCACTGCAACCCCAATCATAAATGTCCATAAACCAAGGGCTCTTAAGTCCCTAAAAGTGTTGTTCCAACCTCTAAAAGAACAAGGTCAACTGATTACATCTTCTCCCAGAAGTTCTCCATGAAAAACTACTCAGAACTGGTCAAAACTGGACCATCTCACCTACTCCATGGTCAAAGTGCACTGTATCCCACCTAAATACACACGGGAGGTGCGACGCATACTGAAAATCCCTTCTATGGGGTGCGATGGGTGAGAGTGGACAAATGGCAGGGTCAATCTGCAAGGTGGAGGATCATGGAATCTTCCAGAAACTTCTCCTGTGACACTTGCCTCTCTGCATTCGCCCAAGGATGAGTAAGAGATCATCAATCTCCAAGTGGAATCAAGAACTATCAAAGAGAGGACACTAATAAAATCTCAAAAGCTGACTCACCCCCCTTGCAAACATCTATATATGGATCCCTCATCCCAGAGATCTAGAGGCTGGAATTTTGTATCTTGTAAGGAAGTTCTGCTGGTTTCTTGGTGCAACATCATAGTGTTGGGTGATCTAAGCTTTTCATGAGGTGAAGAAGGGCTTCCTTGCTAAGAGGATGATGCTAGGTCAGAACAATTGGTTGTAATGCTCTTTGCTATTCTTGATTATTAATAAAGTTATTCAAGTTTTCCTCCACATTCTTGTATGATTGATGATATATGCATTTGTGTGGTGAATATATATCTGGTCCTATGTTGTTTATGATAATAGATCTATGTTCTTGGATAGTGTTATGTTGCTTTGATTCTACAGGTACTCTTTGAAGTTGGGTAGACAAGGAAGCGAGTGGGAAAGATCTATCAGAAGGGAGAGGAATCAAGCAAGGAACCAAGCGCAAGACAAAGGTTGGTCTCCTTTATTCCCCTATTATCTATTTCTCATAAAGGAAAATGAAAGTGGTTTTAGTTTGTTTGTTTCTAAGGTAGCTACCAGCCTTAGTGGGACTAGCAGCTCTGCATAGACACTAGATTTCCCGATAACAAAATGGCGACTCCACTGGGGAGTGAATAGATTGTTTGTTAGTCTACATTTGTTTTTTTTATAAACTTACAGATGGAGCCTGAAGTCAAGCCAGCTAGCCTTCGAACTGCAAGTGCAAAGTAGATCAATGCTGCTTCAGTCTATCTCCGGGTTTTGTTTATGAACTGAACAATTGATTTACAAACTCTCTAATTGCCCTTGTGGTGGCTCTAGTAACCTCCTTAGATCTACCCCTGTGATTTATTTACTGATTACCACTTGCTCAACCTAAATCCCTGAACTGAGCTGCAAACTGTGACCCGGAACCCAGTTGAAGTCTCTTCCCTGGACCATCGCACTGTCTCTTCTTTGGATTCTGGATGCATCACACTTCCCGAGTGTAGTAGGTGCGCTGCATCTCACTTTCCCTATGTTACAGGTGCGTTGATTAGACAAGGCCTCTTCTGCTCTTAGATTTTGGTTTCTGTATTCACTCTTTTCAGCTCTATTCAGGAGTTTTGCTGTCTGTAGTCAGTATACCTCTGTTGAAACCCCCTTCCTTGCCATTATCCCGCCTCCATTGTGCAATGAACTGTAAATGTTTTTATGTATTTTGAGCCATTTTTCAGTTCTCTTTTACAAAGAAGTAGCGTAATTGAACGGTTGTTTCTTGATTTGAAAGTGTTGCAAGTGTCATTTTCAGTCATAGAAGAGAATCCGATTGTTCTTGATAGTCGATTACACTGTTACTCTTGTATTTGATTTGAATTAGTAGTTTTTCAAGTGTCGAAAGCAAGTTTTCAATTCCAAATTGCAAAGTGTCGTCATTGTCTTCATTTTGTCTTGAAAAGAAACTTGTTAGTAATGTCGCTTTGAAAATAATTCAGATTTGCGCTTAGCTTTCTTTTTATCATTGACACATTAAGAAGGCTAAAAAGGAATACATGCATGTGCATTTGCATTTAGACTGTTTGTTGGTTTGATTTAGGATAGTGCATATAGTGTGTTCTCTCTGCTCTATGTTGAAAGAATATCATCTCTCTTTCCTTAGTAGCTAGGATTTTCATTGCAAAAAGAAGATTAAACGATTGTTTATCATCTTAGATTGCATTTTAGGAATTGTACATCTACATCACGCGGTGAACCTGAAAGGCAAATTTCTTAAGAAAGATCAACTGTAAAATAAATTTAATGAATCTAAAATCTCTTTGGAACCTAACGCACAACATTTAGAAGTCTAGGCTAGAGACGTATTCCGGTGTCGTAAAGCCTGGTAACTGTTGTTTTCATTGTTGGTTGGGTGATTCCTCCACTTTGTGACGGTAAGTACCAGTACGGACTTGTGCTCCCACGTACCATCGAGTATATATTGGGAGACCACAATAGGCTATATCCTTTATCCATAGGAAGCCGTGTCTGTCGCCCTATCAATCGCAATGCACTGAACACAGCATTCGGTAAGATTGACTGTTGTACCGTAAAAATTATTCTACAGTTTTGCGATTGGTTTGGTAATCCCTCTCTCTAGATTTCCAGAGCAGTCTCTTTTGTTCCTTTTCAGGCTCCTTAAAGGAAAAGGTCCATCTGAGCACTTGTCACTTCAAGCTCATTAAAAATCGAAGGTGACTAGAGTCATCTTTTGTTTTTTCTCGACTCTTAAAAATTGAAAAAACAAGTTGTGTCAAAGCGTCTAAAATTCATTTAATTCGGAAACATATTTCCCCTTGATTTTTAGTTGATCGAGTAATCTGCAATCGTGGAAGAAATTCAATTGAAACCCTGTCATTCGTGGAGGCTTACGAGTCAACCGTCTTTGTCTCCATAATCAAAATTGTTACGGACAAAGCGAACTCATTTAACTGGTTCCAAATCCCCTGGTAAAGTTAGAATGAGTGTTCCAATGCCATTAGAGACCCAGGTTACTCCAAAAATTTCTGGTATCCCTGCCTTTACAGAAGAAGTTCCGCAGCCACCAAGGGACAGCAGGGCTGAGCCTAGTGTGAAGGTAAACACTTGTATTACTGAGCCAACTCCATCTATAGCTGATTCGGAAGGTGTTATTCCCCAAACATCTGTCGCTGCAGATTCTATACCTTCTTCGGCACCATAAATATTTTACGGACCTGACGGTCTACCTCTTCCACCTGGTCTGATTGCTATAGAAGAGATTGTGGAGGATCCTCCATCTAGTACTCCATCGCGACTTGGAGTCGAGATCACTCTATATCCTTCTTCATCAGAAATTAGTCTACCGTCATCAGAAGCTCCTGTAGAATCGCTAGGAAATCTTTTGGATAGACTAGAAATGTTTGAACAACCATCGACATCTAGGACTGTGTCATCCAACACAGCAACAACAGAACTTCCTGCTGTCACTCCAACAATGTTTTCCGGCATACCATCTGTCCCAACTAGCTCTCAATCACTAGAAGGGGCCCACTCAGGGGCTATTTTGACAGTATGGTATGTTCCTGTTTGTTCATCTGGAATAGTATCCGGGAACTCTTATGTTGAGTCTCAGCAAATTGATCCTTCAGGTTGTCAATTTGGGCAGTCCGTTCCTCAAGGACAAACAATTCCTTTGAGTACCGGATTACCACCGTATGGGGGACAATATACCCTTTCATTGTCTCCTCTGGGAGGACAACCATACGAGAGTTCACAACAAAATTCGGGTTATGCTGGAATTACATCTAGCGGTTGGGTGCCAATACTGCCTCAACAACCAAGAGTTTTATATTCGATGCAACAATGTTTACCTATCTCAAATATACCAACTACACCGGCTATTGTGACGGTGTCACAAGTACAAGCGTTGCCTGTTGTATGCCAACCTCAGGTTTCTCAGGTTGTAATGCAACAGCCTCTTGTCCCTGCGACTCAACCACAATCGCCAACTAGCGAAATGACACAGGCCCAAACAGGTACAATTACCCCTCGTCTTGGTCAAACGGCCAGTATTGGACAACAGCACATGGCTTCATAACCATGGCTGGTGCAATACCAACAATCACAATTCCAACAAGTATACCAAGGATCTGAGCAACAAATCTTTGCAAATAATGGGCAACCGTATATTCAAAACGGTCAAAATCAACCATTCTACAATGGTTATGCCCATCAACCTTACCAAAGTTACCAGCATCAAATGCATTATGCTGGTATGCAAAGACCAACTGCTCAGGCAATTCCATCTTATCTTAGGTATGCTTCGCCAAACCTGAATCAACAGTTACCCTTCGTGGCAACTTTAGAGTTACCAGATCTAAATCGGCTAACGAACGATCCAATTTCTTACGCCCCTTGGTGGCCAGTGATTCCGCATAAACTTTCGTCAGATATTCCTAAATTTAATGGAAATCCGGGTGAAGACCCATCGAATCATGTCATGACCTTTCATCTATGGTGTTCATCAAACACCCTAAACGACGATTCGATTAGGCTTCACCTTTTTCAGAGAACGTTAACTGGTCCGGCAGCAAAATGGTATATCGAGTTACCTAGAGCTTCGTTTGAAAACTTCAGTGCCCTAGCCACAACCTTTTTAACCCATTTTCAGTTACCCATAAGGTACGAAACGGGAATAGAACTTCTTACCAATTTCAAGCAAACAATGGCCACTCACATATCCGATCATATTCATGAGTGGCGACGTCGTCGTAGAATGGTAAAAACGTATGTTCTTGATCAGCTTTTAGCTAAATGGTTTATTAAGTCATTATTACCTTCCATTATAGAAAATGTGGCAAAAGGAGGAGTCGTCACTGAAGAGCAAGTTATTGCTCGTGCGCAATATTTAGACATGATTTATACTCAGTCTGGCACGCTCTATGATAAAATTCTTGATGCTCCCAGGCTGGAATTTTCTGTTCCTTCCCCTCCTAAATCGAACAATGACTCTCATGCCGGCGATGGCGTGATTGGTACGACAGACACGAATTCAACAAAGGCTACATCTAAAAAGGCCCGTAAGATTTCTAGTCAAAATGCAAAAGAAGAAATTCTCGCCTCGGAAGTAAATGCCATCCCAACAGACAAAGGCAAAGAAACTAAGCAAACAGGAGGCAAGAAGAAAAAGAAAGGGAAGAAGAAAAAACGAGAAGAATTGTCTCTTGAAAAATCTTCTGCAAACCCCTCCGAAAATAGGAAACCGAGTCATCCATGCTTTATATGTGATGAGGATCATTGGACGAGCGATTGTCCACATAAAGCTGAAGTTAAGAAACTCTTTAAGAGTTCAAAAACCTCAGTGGTATTGACTGATCCGTTTCCAAACCCGGGAAACAAAATGGTTGCTAGTCAAAATGCTTCCCGATCCCAAGTGCTTATGTTGTCCATTTCAAAACAGCAAAATGTGTCTTTGATATCGACAAGGAATAAATATTACAGGAATCCACAGCTGTTGAACAACAAGGCTACTGATCAACCTAGTAGTTCGATAACAACTTCGACCAAAGTTGTGCCACCCATCACTCCAGAGCTAATAATAAAGCTGCCAAAGGGAGTAGTACACAAATCGACATTTAATCATCGTGCCAGAGCAACACAACATTATAATATAGTGAAGGATCTGGCCCAATCACCATCCGCTATGTCGACACTTGAGGTACTGCAAAGTTGCCCCTCCCAAAAGCAGGCTTTATTATCAGCAATAGGTGGGATAGACCCAATGGATTCTAATCTTGTATCCTTTAATCACAAAGGATATGATCCTCAGTTACCAGCTCAACTAGATTTCCTCATTCAAGTGAAAGCCCTCAACAAAACTGTTCATAGAACAATTATTGATGAGGGGGCATCAACATGTATTATGTCGATGAGTTGCTGGAAAAATTTAGGATCTCCAACCTTCTCGCGATCTTCGACAACACTTAAAGCATTTGATGGACGAACATATACCCCATATGGGATTTTAAGTAACTTGCAAGTTGAACTGGGGGGAAAGCAGTAGAAATAGATGTTGAAGTAATCGACGGAAACCTCGATTACAACATCCTACTAGGAAGACCCTGGATATATGCTATGGTTGTGGCTGTGTCTACCTACTTCAGGAAGATTGCATTTCCCTTTCAAGGGGGAATTACAATCGTCGACCAACAAACATTTCTCCCCAACAGTTAACAAGTTACGGGAAGCATTCCAATGATCCATGGAAGCAATCATTCGCTTCAAAATATTGGAGTAGGACTCCTAAAAGACCCTGCCTTAAAGGGTACTTTTTCCCTACCGCCTCCGAGTAATCTGGTGGAAGTGGCCACAGTGGAAACCTGCAATATGAAATCTTCTATATCTAATGGATTCGAAAGATTCCTAAACATTTTGTCAGCATGGATCATCGCCATTTTAGAAACATTGTAGCAATCAATTTTCTTGGCCTAGGGGGAAAACCCAAATCAACGCTCATCAAGCGTTTGGATAGATAGGTCTACGGAATATGGCACCCCTTCAGATCCTTGGTCACAAGTGCATTACACTAACAAAGGAATTGTTCAGTCAATGATAATTGACGGGGCGCCATGGGAAGATTACCACCATTGTTCCCATCTTCTGAATTGTCAAGAAGACACTCCTGATGACCTTCATCATCCATCAGTTTTTGATTTTCTATCAAATACTGTAAATACGGTGGATTTCGAGGACAGTTCTTATCTCATGTGGACCTCGTTAAAAAATGAAACAAGGAGTCATGAGGATAATTCTTTTACTATGTCAACCTCATTAAAAAATGAAACGACTCCCTTTCCAAATCGAGTCTTTGATTACAATCTCGTAAAATCAAAGTCGAGCCTTTCAAAGATCTCGAAGGTAAACCTTCATTCCAACCACTGAGATGAATGCAATGAAGCTTGGGGGGCATGCACCTTGATTTGTGTTATTATGCTGGGGGCATGCAAACTTATCATGAGAAATGTTACCATAGGGTTCAACTCGTTAAAAAATAAACCCGCATCGAGCAGTTTTAATGCGGAATTCAAGCTCGTTAAAAAATAAACATAAGCAATGAGCAAATGTTCCCCCAGAGTTTAAGCTCATTAAAAAATGAACCATTTTCCAGTAAATAACCATTGTGAATGTATTATCATCAGCCTTTGAAGCCTTGGCCGTGTTCTCATCATCACCTCCACTCTGTATTGGCCGATCATTCACCTCCATTTGATTGTTTACCCTTTTTTAGGAACAGCTGCAAAGAGTGATCCTATTAGCCATCCTTGTGACACTGCCGTGATTGGAAAATTCCAAACCTTACCTGGAATCAGCTGCTACCCGAATTTATCACTCATTCCTCAAAAGACGAGTCTCCTTTAAGCTCTTTTCAACTAACTCGTAAAATATGAAAAGATTGCCGAGCAATTGGCCTCTCCAGCTCATTAAAGGGACCGGAAGTGCTATCCCTCCTTTATATTTTAATCTTTTTGGACTCGAGGGATCATTACAGAGAAATATCGAGCGCTTGTTTTGTTCGGCTCATTAAAAGTACTGAAAATTCATCCCTTTTGTATTGTTTTATACTTTTTCTGACTCAAGGGATTATATGATGAAAAAGGATTATTGGAGTTTTCTTTACGTCCCTTTTTCAGACTCTCTAAAATTGAAAAGGACCGAGTTATCCTTGTCATTAAACTCGTTAAAACCGAATAGCGACAAACTTGTCCATACAGACAAGAACGAGTTTCGCTATCGCTAGGCTCGTTAAAACATAGCGATGGGTTTTCCTGAAGGGAAAATTATAGAACAAGCATATGTTATCCTCCTCAAGCTTGACAAAAATAAAGAGGTACTGGTTAGCAATGACTGGGGAAAAATTGGGAAGAAAACTTGAAGAAACTTTATTGGTAGCAAGTCGCTCTTGAACATGACACTTTCACTCCGCATCCGAGTTGGGTTGGGTTGTTCCATTCACTGGTCATATCACCATGGGTCCATCACACCATCCATATTTGGGGTTAACGCTACCAATTCATCATGTCAGTGTCGCCGATATGTTCAAGAGAAGTTGCTCAGAGAATTCACCTGTGTCTCACCCACTGCAATACATTACGCTCCATCCTTTCATGACCACCACCCTGAACCTTATATCATCAGATCGTTTTCACCTCCATTAAAATCATTTGCTCCGTTCTGTGTCATTGATGTGGGATTCACTAAGGCCCTCCTATGACGGATCGCTTCTTATCGACATCAGCTCATTATCCAAGAAGTCGATCTAGGAACAACCCTTTCAGTACTTTGAAACTTGCATGCCTCAATGACAAGTTTCTCACTTCCAGCGACAGGTTTACATCAATGGCCTTCGACCGAAAGATTTTGCGTGGTGTTCGACACCAAGTCCCTTATTCACACCACGTGAATTGTACTGTAGCACCTTGAGGGTCATCATCATTATCGGTGATTCCTCTCGCGCCTGTTAACAGCTTACATCATTGGCTGGTAATCAGGCGATGTCTTTCTATGTTCGACTCCAGAACATCTCTCACATGGATCGACTTGTACTTTGAGTGAAGATCGAATGAGATTGAAGACCCTGGATCTAGTTTCATCAATCCGGGCTGCGATATATATTCAGGAAAATAAAGACATCAAATGTACATCATTACTGCACAGATAATCATACAATCCAAGGGATGATGGCTCTACCAGAATCATCAGTCTACACTCATACGATTGTCTGTCTTATGTACATGAAAATGAATTTATAAAGCTGAGCATGGGAATGCCCGCCTCAGCTAGATCATGAAAATATTATGAAGATAATGTATTGTATTGTATCTTATTACAGGTCGCCTTCCAGCTTGAAAAAACATCATATCCTCATGATAAAGCATTTCACCCAACATCAACAGATTAACGACCTCATGCTTTAGGGGGCAACTGTTATAGACATTTTTGGGCACTGCAACCCCAATCATAAATGTCCATAAACCAAGGGCTCTTAAGTCCCTAAAAGTGTTGTTCCAACCTCTAAAAGAACAAGGTCAACTGATTACATCTTCTCCAAGAAGTTCTCCATGAAAAACTACTCAGAACTGGTCAAAACTGGACCATCTCACCTGCTCCATGGTCAAAGTGCGCTGCATCCCACCTAAATACACACGGGAGGTGCGATGCATACTGAAAAGCCCTTCTATGGGGTGCGATGGGCGAGAGTGGACAAATGGTAGGGTCAATCTGCAAGGTGGAGGATCATGGAATCTTCCAGAAACTTCTCCTGTGATACTTGCCTCTCTGCATTCACCCAGGGATGAGTAAGAGATCATCAATCTCCATGTGGAATCAAGAACTATTAGAGAGAGGACACTAATCAAATCTCAAAAGCTGAGTCACCCCCCTTGCAAACATCTATATATGGATCCCTCATCTCAGAGATCCAGAGGCTGGAATTTTGTATCTTGTAAGTGTTGCTGGTTTCTTGGTGAAACATCATAGTGTTGGGTGATCTAAGCTTTTCATGAGGTGAAGAAGGGCTTTCTTGCTGAGAGGATCATGCTGGGTTAGAACAATTGGTTGTAATCCTCTTTTCTATTCTTGATTATTAATAAAGCTATTCAAGTTTTCCTCCACATTCTTGTATGATTGATGATATATGCATTCGTGTGGTCAATATATATCTGGTCCTATATTTTTTATGATAATAGATCTATGTTCTTGGATAGTGTTATGCTGCTTTGATTCTACAGGTACTCTTTGAATTTGGGTAGACAAGGAAGCGAGTGGCAAAGATCTATCAGAAGGGAGAGGAATCAAGCAAGGAACCAAGCGCAAGACAGAGGTTGGTCTCCTTTATTCCCCTCTTATCTATTTCTCATAAAGGAAAACGAAAGTGGTTTTAGTTTGTTTGTTTCTAAGGTAGCTACCAGCCTTAGTGGGACTAGTAGCTCTGCATATACACTAGATTTCCCGATAACAGAAATTACACCAAATCATCCTTTCATGATCGAGACAGTCGAGCAGAGGCTATCTTAGAGCGAGTTCATGTTGATTTGTGTGGACCATTCTTGACGGCATCCAAAGCAAAGCAAAGGTATTATGTGATTTTCATTGATGACTATTCTTGTAAATGTTGGATTTATTTCATGCAGAAGAAGGACCAAACCTTCACAAAGTTTTGTGAGTTCAAAGCTTTGGTCGAGAAAGAGTTAGGGAAGAAGATCAAGGCCTTCAGAAGCGACAATGGTGGAGAATATGTCCCTCAAGAGTTTAAGGACTTTTGTGCAGCGGAAGGAATTAAACGAGAGCTGACGACACCTCATAACCCACAACAGAATGGGGTGGCCAAGAGGAAGAGCAGAACTATTGTAGGGGCAGCATGGGCAATGCTGCATGACCAAGGCCTACCACTTCACTTGTGGGCTAAGGCATGCAATACAACAATATATTTGTAGAATAGAAGCCCACATCGCATACTTGGGATGAAGACACCAGAGGAATCTTTCTCCGGTAAGAGACCAGATGTGCGTCACTTCAGGATCTTTGGCTCATCAGTATATTTCCATGTGACAATGGATGCACAGAAGAAGCTTGAGCCGACAACAGAGTTGGGGATACTTGTGGGGTACACTAATACACCTCACAACTATCAGGTGTGCTTTCCTACTAGTTGGAAGATAGTGGTTCGCAGAGATCTCAAGTTTGATGAGCAGAAGGCCATGCGAGTTTCCCTTGAGAGGGAGCTCCAACTACAAGTTGTGGAGGAACTGTTGGTTCCTAAGGAGGAGGAGCCTCAAACTGATGTGGAGTAGCCACATGCAGAGGTTCCAGGAGTGGAGACATCCACTCAAGCAGAGTCTTCCAGAGATGGATGGAAGCGCACAAGAGAAGATGACAGATTGTTGGAGGATACGAGAGAGAATGTGGGAGCACCATCTTCTCAGCGCAGATAGAGGAGGTCACCTGAGAGGTACACTGGATACATGGCCCTTGTTGGGGAATGTGTTGAGACCGAGCCATCTTCCTTTGAGGAAGCAGTGCAGCAGCCGATTTGGGTTGATGCTATGGTGGAGGAGTATGACTCCATAGTTCGTAACAGTGTTTGGGACATCATTCCGAGACCAGAGAACAAGTCAGTTGTGAGTTCCCGTTGGCTTTACAAGGTAAAGCAAGCTACTGATGATAGGAGGATCATGTTGCTGCAGTATATTTCGACAAAGGAGCAAGATGCTGACATTTTGACAAAGGCATTGTCAAAGTGTAAATTCGAGTTCCATAGAGACAGGATCGAGGTGGTAGATAATCCCTTTCTTGTTGAGAGGGAGTGTTGAAATATGGCAACAAGAATATTCCAATTTAGTTTCTCCTTGAGTTAAATTGTGAATTAAAATCTAATTTAGTCTTAACAGCTACTTGGAAACAATTAATTAATTTATCTTGAATTAATTAGTTGGAGAAATTCAAGTTAGAAGTCTTTCTAAAGTCATGCAAGAGTTATCCCTTAAATTAAGGAGATAAGATTGACTTATATTTGGGTTGTAATTAGTTAAGTCAGTTTTCTGAGTTAAGTCTAACTAAATTAGTTCCAAACTGTTTGAGGAACTAATAGAGAGTTAACAGTCAGTTGATGCATGCATGCACTCAACTAGTGCTACTCCAGTTAACTGAAGATTCCCTAATTAGAAACTCATGCATGTCTATTCTGAGAAAGACCCAGTTGAGATTAAAGTCAAGGACAATGTACTATCAGTTCCATGTGTTTTCTCATTGATAAAACTCATGCATGCAGTCAAGGGATTCATCCTTGAGGATTGTGCAGTTTTGGAGGAGATCATCCACTTGGTAACAGGAGAATCATCCACAAGGAACTGCACAAGTAAATAGGATCTTGGAGGGTAGAGAGGAAGGTTGAAGTGAAGCCTAGATTGCCTGTGAGAATCTGTGAGGATTGTATTGAGAGTTGGGTAGCTGTGAGAGCTAAGGCTTTGTATAATTCCTATTTATTTCCACCTTGTATGATAATACAGATAGTGGGGTTTTTAGTTGAGGCTTTCCCCAAAGTATTTCCATGTGTATTGTGCCATTGATTCTTCTTCTTCTGGTTATAGTGTTCATCTTGATCTTTAAGCTTCCGAAAATTGATAGAAGAAGTAGGTTATAGTATTCTTCTTTGATTTATATTGCATTATCAGTTTAACCTACAAACAGATTTTCTACATGGTATCAGAGCGAGATTTATAGACAATTTCTACATCGTCTAGATAAATGACAGTGAAGTCAGATGTCTTAACAACAAATGCTAGATCCATGGCTCTCTGGAAAGTGTCTCCAGTGTTTTTCAGTCCAAATGGCATCCTAGCGTACATCAATGAACCCTGGGGAGTAGTAAAAGAAATTTTCAGCTTGGTCAGCTTGATTCACCATAATCTAGTTGTAACCAGAAAATCCATCTAGCATATAAATCCTATTTGCACCTGAAACTTTCTGAAGTAGATGATCCATTTTGGGCAATGGGTAGTTATCCTTTAAAGATGATTTATTCAGATTTCAGAAGTCTACACATAACCTAATTTCACAATTTTTCTTCCTGACGGGAACTAGGTTATCCACCTAGTCAGAATACCTTAAAGGTACTATGATATGAGCATCAAGCAGCTTTTTAAGTTCTTTCTCAATGGTTTGAAGAAGTATTGGATTGATTCTTCTTAATTTTTGTTGGAAGAGTTTTTCCTCTGGTTTTAAAGGAATTTTGTGCTCAATCAAAGATGTATCATAAGTTTTTAATTCATTATAAGACCAAGCAAAAACATCTTTGTAATTTTTAAGAAGATTCAAGTATTTATTTTTAACATCCAAAGGAAAAGATGATGATATTTTAGCATTTCTAACTTCATCTAAAGTCCCAATATTTCACTCTTCTATTTCTTCTTCAAGTGAATTATATAAGGGGTTTTTGGAGACATCGTTATTATCAAATAGTTTTTCCAATGGAACTAATCCTTTGGGATTAAAATTATCAGATAATTGAATGATATCATGATCAAGAATTTTAGGACTAAATGAAGTGTCTGGGCTCTGTTGATTTGATTCTTGGACATCTTTTTGATCTTCTTCAATTTTCATATTTGAAAATTCATCAATGACTTGAAGGAAAGATTTTAACTGCTCATCATCCTCAAAAATCTGCTAGTGTTTAAGGTTATCGAGAATTGATGGTTTGTACTTGACTTGAATCTGATATTCCAACAATACTAGGTCGGGGATTTTGAAAGAGCTTGCTGAAACAGCAAGTGAATCAGCATGCATATTCTCATCCCTAGGTATAGCAGTTATGTTAAATCCTTGAAAGAAATTTTCAATTGTATCCCAAACTTCATTTCTATAAGATCTAAGTCTTGGGTGCTTTGTTTGACACAGGTTTCTAACTTGCTTGACTATTAGTTCAGAATTAGAAAAGACACTCAAGTTTTGAACCTTTAGACTCTTAGCTAGTTCAAGACCAAGAAGAAAAGCCTCATACTCAGCCACATTATTGGTGACTTCAAATTCAAGTTTACATGACTGAGTAATATTTTCTTTATTTGGTGAGATTAAAACAATCCCTGCTCCTGCTCCTTCCTTTGAGCAAGAGCCATCAAAATAAAGTTTCCAAATATCTGATTTTACAATTTTAGGTTTGGAAACTGTATTTTCGATGGCAAGTTGAGTGTTTGATGAATTTTGCAATGATAACTGAAAGCAACCAAAATCCTGATCTACTGCATAGATGGGGTGATTTTTTGCTTGATTAGACCTGCAAACAGTATTGAGGAATCTAACTTCCCTATATAACCTTAAATGTTCACCTCCATAGACTAGAATAGTAGCAAAAGACATGTCCATATGAAGTGATCCTCCAACAACATGATCTAGACAAAAGCATGCCAAACTTGGCATGAATATTAGTGACAATTATGTCTAAGACTACACTCTTAACAAGTATTTGGGCTAAGGTCACAACTAGGTCTTTGATCAGTCCTAGGCATGGTACTTTCTTTGAATCAAAGGTGTACAGATCATGATAGGAATGAGTAACTTCTAACTAGAGCTGGTCCATAATTACCTTTGGCATAAGGTTATGAGAAGATCTAGAGTCCAACATGCAGTTATACAAGAGAAAATCATGGACCTTTAAATTTAGGTAGAAGGGTGGAACAATATCGTCAATCATGTCAGAACTAGGGCCAAAATCTACTGAGGGTTTTTCATCTTATAAACTAATAATATCTCCCTCAGCATCTACACTAGAGCATTGTATCCATTTAAACACTTGATTTTTATAACCAGGGTTCTTGGAAAGTTCAACTAAAGGGATAGGAATCTTGGCTCTTTCCAATTCTTTCTCAATATTAAAAGTTGTCAAAATGGTTTTATCAAATGGAAAGGTTTCAGTAGATGATTATGTAGTTTGAGGTGTTGGAGTTTGTGTTTGGATAGATTTTATTACATGTTCAATTATAGTTGTATATTTCGAAGGTCTACCTGGGCCTGATCTAGGTCTTAGATCATATCTCTTATTTAACTTTGCAATCAAAAATTCAGAAACTGCTTGATATTTGGAAATTTGAGCATCTCCTTGCTCTTGTCAAAAATACTGAGGGGAAGATGCAGGCACTATTGCAATTTGTATTGTTGAAGAATCAACATTATTGATGTCTTCAGTAATTAAAGGGCTCGCATCCTGAGGCTGTTGATCATCAATCAACAATGGTAGTTGGATGTTTTGATCAAAACCTGGTCTCTGAAGGATCTACATTTGAGGAGCTCTTCAAAATTGAGTTTGAGCTTGAGGCCTAATAGCAGTTTGCTGGGTAGTTCTAGGTTATGATTCAATTTCAGAAATCCTATTGGAAAGGTTTCTAGGTAAAGATGTGATTTCATCAATTTTCTTATCTTCAAGTTTAGATTTGGAAGAATATGAGTCATCAATCCTAGATTTTAATTTTCTTTCTTCTTTCTCTACTTTAGCTTTAATTTTGCTAGAAGTAGAGCTATTAGCTTCAACCTCTATAACATTTGTCTGCATATCTTCTAATGTATGAGATACTCTTTCTCTTAGCATGACTGCAAAGTCATCTTCAAATGCTTTGGAAAATCTAACTTTTGTAGCTACTACTGGTGGCTTACAATCATGAGGCATTTTATGATAGAGTTTATTAAATCTCTTGATAAATTTGGCCACTGATTCACCAGGGTTTCTCTTCAATCCTTCAAATTCAAAGAGAAAGTAGACAGGATCCTTCTTTACCCCCCATTGATTTTTAAAGATAGTTATGAGCTCATTCCATGTTGTAATAGAGGCAGGTCTAAGTTGTCTAAACCAAATCCTAACATTTCCTTCTAAGGATTGCACAAATAATCTCATATAAACATTTTCATGTTCTATGTTCATATTATCTGCAAAATCTAAGAAAGTTGCTAAATGATCTTCTGTGTAAGGACTAGTTTCACCATTGAATCTTGGTGATTGCTTTAGATATCCATCAGAAAACTTTCCAATTTTTGAGGAAGGACTAAAGCAGCATATCTTGCTCATACAATGGGTTGAAAAGCCACAGTGGAAGGTGGAGTCTGGGGTGATTAAGTATATGATGAAGAAGAAGGGATGAAGATGAAGGTGAAGGAGAATTGGGAGTGGTATTAGTCTGTGGAGGAGAGAAAGAAGGAGGAGAAATCCTTGAGGATTTCAAAGGGGTTTTAATAACCAACTTCTAAACTCCTGATGGAAAGTCTTTCTTATTTTCAAACAAAGGATTTGAATACGCAGAGAATGTCTCTTCAATATTAGTAGAAGTTGATGGAATAGGATAAGTAGTTGGAGAGATGAAATCTTTGGGCTTGAATTCAGGTAAATGCAAACCCAATTCTTCCTCAGATGAAGGTGATTTTATAGGAATGGATGAGAATGTCTCTTCAATATTAGTAGAAGTTGATGGAACAGGATAAGTAATTAGAGAGATGAAATCTTTAGGCTTGAATTCAGGGAAATGCAAACCCAATTCTTCCTCAGATGAAGGTGATTTTATAGGAATGGATGGAACTTGATATGACTCAAGTGAATGGATTAAAAAGGCTGATGGAAGATCTACTCCTTTTGAATGGAGTTCAAAAACCCTAGGAGTTAGTTCAATCCAATTAGGATTAGATGGAACAAATGAAAAAGGATATACAGATGATATATCTTCAGAGTGTAATGCTGAAGAAGAAGAAGAGGTTTGAAGTCTTCTCCTTAAAGAGGCTCCCCTAATAAGTCTCTCTGGATCTGGTAGAGGGCTAACAATCTCAAAATCAGAGTGTGATCTAGTATGCTTAAAAGGAGCCAGCTTGAAAAAGTGGAATCGCCAGGTGAAATATTTTAACCTATATCTAATCCTTTATTCACCTTAAAGGAAAAGAGAAAAATCGTTGCTCCCAGGGAAAATAAATCTTTCAATCCTTTTCTCCCTGGCAATGGCGCCAATCTGATGTTGTCCTTTGAGATAACTCTAGGTCAATTAGTTATGCCAAAGCATCTATAATGTTTTGTTGTTTTGAATTATTAGATGACTAGTGAACAATTTATAAACAGGTGCTTTAAAATTAGATAGATTTCCAGGTAAAATAAAAGGTTGTTCTTTAATTGCACATAGTTAATTTGATTTTAATGGGGTGAAAAAGTAGAGAATAAAGAAGTATAATTCATTGAATATTCAAACTGAATACTTAACAAATTATAAGAAGAAATTAAGAAAATGGTGTTTTCTTAATCAACAAAATATAATTAAATTGTTACAAATAGGTGAGATGATTTATAATTAAAGAGGAATTTACAATAACAAACAGTTCTGTAAATTATTCTATTATTATAAACACAACTTCACAGGGGATTCAAAATAAGGCCGAAACTCAGTCAGATTTTGCATAAATTACTGTAAATGACTTAATTTATATGAAGAAAATGTAATGAATGAATAACATGAAATAGAACTCGCTAATAAACAAACCATATGAGATAAATCCAGAATCCTTTATTATTCCAAAAAATTGCTCCAACTTAATACAAATATTCTTGATGGCCTGTTCAAGGGTTCAACCCATAATACCTCAAATAAGGAGTTATTTATACAAAATTTGAAAAATATCTACAATCTGTTGGAAAATCATACCAAAATAGGACAAAATTACAAAAATAGGACAATATTGTAGGAACCGAGAAACTGCTGAAGAGGTGGCTCTGTCTTTTGCGAATCTATTGATGATCTGGCCTGAAAAAGATGATGAGTTGTCATACTGTTAGGATCAGAAATTACTTAATTGTATCACACAATTGATCCCATATTTCTTCACTTGGGATTTAAAAATTCACCATCTTTCGAAATATTTCATCCACTCCTGTGTACCTCTCGAAAGTTGGCTTCTTAAGGCATAGATGTCTAATTTCATGCTTCATGGTCAAATCAAACTCCAAGGCTTCCAAAAAGGCCTTCCTTGTTATATGTCCTTTGATTCCTGCAAACTTGGCTCTATCCACTGCAATAGTATACAATTTCTTGCAATAATATTCTAATTTGATCAATTTATCATTTAGAGCTACCAATCCTGGTAGTCCTTTCTGATTTAAAATATTAAATTTTGAATGAAACCTTTGGTCAGCAATATCCAAGGTTTGACATTTTTTTTCTAGCTGGTTAATCAAATTCTTTGTTTGTAAGACCTTATTAATCTCTAAGATGGTTGTTGTTCTGTCAGAAATATTTATCTCTTCCAGTTCTTCTCTGCTTTTTGAATTTAACACATTTATCATATTTGTAGCTTCTGTTGCCTTGGTCTACAAAGCTGCTTTTTGTTCTTCTATTTCTGATCAGCATCTAATAATGAGTTCTAGTTGTTCAAAAATTATTTGTATGAATGGCCATACATCTATCATAGATTGGCTGGTGTATGTCCAAATATTTTCCTTGGCTTGGGCTAAAGCATCTACATTAGGGATTCACTTTCCAACTTCTGGATCTTAAGTTCCAATCTGTGGGACTTCTACATCTCCTCTACATACAAAGTATCATTCTTGACTTTCTATAATTCTAAACTTTGGCATTTTTGCAATGATACCTCATTTTCATGTTTCTGTGTGGAAAATCCTTGTGATAATTTTGTTGGATCAACTGTTGTTGATGTAGACTTAATGATTGTTGACGATGAACTAGGTTATGTACTTGCAACTACTATTGGGACTGTTGCGACTGGAACCGTAGCAAGTTGTGCTACTTCTTTCTCCTTTAGTAACTCTTCAACTTGCTCTTCCATTTTCTTTAGCTGTATATTTTGCTCAATGATAAGCTTGAGCATGTCCTCCTTTTTCTATTCATTTTCTGCTATGTCCTTTGTTAGAGGATCTTCTGTAGAGGGCAGCTTCAACTGTTTCTTTAATGCAACAATGTTTGCATCTTTCTTTTTGAGGACTAACTCTGTAGCTTTGACATCTTTGGGATCATATCCTACTTTAATCACTAAGTCCTCCATTGCTTTTACTTTGTTATCTTTGGCTAATGAAGAAATATTTTCTATCTTGAGCTGAGATTGAACATTGGATAGGGCAGTCCTAAGTTTGGAAAGAGACATAGTTGTAGTTGTCATGGTGGAAAACAACATCTCACCAGTCTATCTGTGCATATCCATCTGGTCAATTGGATGGATTTGATTGGCATCAAATGAAAATATAGTCTTTTATAGTTTGATGGAGACTTAGGAAATGGGATTTGGGCTTGCAAGAAATCCATCTGTATTATTCCTTTCTCATTGTCGAAAGCAGAAAGAAGCCTATGTTGGGAAGTTGATGTTTCTTTCCAGAATTGGTTGTATACATTAGACTTCAAATTCGCATTGTTCTGTTTAATTTCAAGCAACTTTGAGAAGATGTTCTGATCATCTAAGGAACTGGTTCCTATGGATTGAATGATTTCTAGAGGTTCTCTAAAAGGTGAAGTTGTAGGAGGAGTTCTTGCAACACTAGCTCCTGCTAATGTAAAATCTTCTAAATTTCTAAGATCAATTATTACTGGCTGATTTTCTTTTGTTGATGGTGTCAAGCCAATATCTGGCTTATTCTATTGTAAAATGAATCCTTTCATAATCTCCTCAGTAGATAAAGTCTCCTCTCTCACCCTTTTTTGTTGCTTGCTCTGAGCAACTGGAGTCTATTCATTGGGGGTGGATAAAACCTGTTCATCTACCTCATGAAGTGTCCCATAAGCCCACTACTCTTGATTCATGAAATTTTATGTTTCTGGTCTTGGAGTATGATTATAGGGAATCATTTTTAATTCAACTATCAAGGAAAAAATTATATAAAAAGGTTCATAAGACCAGGTAAAGCTAGGATGGAAATTCATTTTATTTAACAATGTATCTGCCTCAACACCAGTTGATCTGGTGTTGCAAATGAATGATCCAATGCTTGACTTTATTCTAAACTGAGATTTCTTTTTTCTTGACACAAAGTGTAGGTCATCCATGTTGATCATTTGCCTAATATATTCTAGAGAAAAGATTCTCATAGGAACATACTTGGGCAGTTTATATGGTGCAAGCTCACAACCATATACCCTTATCTCTGTATAGTTCTGGTATAAATACCAGTCACCAGTTTTAGTCTGCTCACTTAAGTGTAAAATCCTCTTTATTTCATCTCCAATCCTTGGCTATATCTGACTGTTGAGAAGTTGTGCCACTGGATGTATGAATGTATCTATAAAATCGAAGAATGAAGAACTTGTGTAAGTGGTCCTGACTATTTCGATCCTTTGAATCACTGATTGATTCACTCCTTGTTCATCTTGTTTGTTGATCTTGATGGGAAAAATATATCCATACTAAAAAGGAAACATGTGGACAATTACAGAGTTGTAGCTGAACACTCCCTATATAGTGAGATTCATGAATTGTTCATGTATTTTATTAGCTAGGAATTAACTGTAATTATACATGAATGTTGGTTGTTGATATTTGTTGAAGATGGAAAGGAATCCAAGGATGGGCTCATCAATAGACTGGTCATCTGGATATCCTAACAAGTAGGAAAGTAAAGAAATATAATGTTGGAGGCTTTAGGAAATATGGAAGATGGGTAGGGTGGATTCCTTTTTGGTAATTCTGCATCCTCAGGAAAAGTGATCTCAAATATTTGGGCTCTATGTGGAAAGGTTAGCTTATGGTATAGATCCATAAGTGTTTCTTGTGAAAAATCACGGAGAGAGTCTAATTGAGGAATTAGGAGCATCTGCTTAATGATTTCAGCAGAGATGGTGATCAGAATATCTCCGTTCTAAGCCACCACTGCTCTTTTTACGAGGTCATATCTGGGGTGGCACCAAGTAATCAAGTCAGGGAAATCATGTGTTTTTGGGAAGCTAAAGAAAGGCAATAGTGATTCCCAAAATCTGATTGGGTCTTGTTGGTCAAGGTATTTTTGTTCTAGCCATAGGTGCAGTTCATGGAATTCAAACTCACACTTGGCATATGCAATCTTGAAAAGGGAGTCAGCGAGGGGAACATTGTCAAGATCAACTGGGGTGGTGGTAGCAACACTTTCTTCTGTATTCTTCTTTTTAGATTTTCCCTTTGGGGCCATGCTGACAGACAAAAGAATGAGATGTAAGATGGTTATCATCTGAACAAATAGTAGGTACACGACTTGACTCTGGTGACGAATTGATCAAATGGCAAGAGGTTTTGTGCAAGGAAATTGTGTCACCTACAACCAACAGTAAAGAGTCAAACGAAAGTGAAAAAGTGATGGGTTTAGGTCAATTTATAGCATGCAGGGTTTGGCTAACGGTTTGTTTTATAACTGTAGTGGCTTTAATTTTTTAAGAGTGGAGTTGTAACGGACAATAGAAAGAACGGGTATGATAGCTTGGTAACAGATATGTGAGGTGGTTGTGTTTGATTGGTCAAGGGATAACGGTCAAAGCACAGGATGGAGAACCGGTGGCGAAAGAAAACCATTGGTGAATTTCAAAGGGGGTAGCAAATGGTTTGTGGTTTTGAGCCTAGGGGTGCAGAGTCGTGAGATTTTGACACGTAAGGTTGGGGCGTTTGCCATTAAAACCAGTTTTCGGACACCCCCGCAACCCCCCCCCCCCCCGTGTTAACAGGAAATTGCTGAGGGGAGTGCGAATTTTCTCCCTGTCGTTGATCTGGGCGTGGAGTAAATCCATTGTTCGATGATGCGCACTTTTTATTTAAAGCCAACAAGATGTTTTGTCGACTAGTGACTTTGACCTAAACAAATATATGCACCATATAACATAAATTTTAATGTAAAAATATTTATAACAAATATTAATACCTTTTTAAGGGAAATTAATCATCAATTAGTAAAAATGTAACATTTATGGTGTGGCGCATTTAAACAAGCAGCCTTTGAATTTATTCTTCTTGAAACCAAAGCTTTTATTTTCTTTTATCTCCCTAACATTTTTTGTTTTCTTTTGCATCCATTCTTTAGGGAAACTAACTCCTAACATTTTATTTGATATGGATATATATAAGATGTACAATTGTCCTAACATTTTTTTTATTTTTTTTCTTTTTCATCCATATACTAACTTAACATTTTGAATTTATTTTTGATAAATATACTAACTTATAAAAACCAAATAACGTTAGAACAAGAGGAATAAAGAGATAAAGCCAAACAAACTCATGCTCACCACCAGCAATTGATCAAGTCTTGGTTTGATGCAAGTTTAGTAAGAAATAAAATTTTTGAAATCGGTGACTTGGTTCTGAAATGCAATAAGGCCCATGAAGAAAAAGGTAAACACACAAAATTTCTAAAGTTGTGGCTTGGCCCATTTCAGATTATTGTGAAACTAGGCCCATCAACGTATATCCTTCAAGATTTATAGGGAAAGAGAGATGCTCTTCTCGTTAACGGGCTAGTTATGAAAAAATATTTTTCTTGAAAATGCATATTTTGTTGTAAATATGTAAATAATCATATTTACATATTGGTGTCTTTAGCTTAGTCGTGTTGAGTAATACTCTTTTGAATTCATATTGGGGTCTCTCATCATTAACATGAAGTTTTATTAATTAAAGGAGAAGGTGTTAGAAATAAATTTTCACATTGAAGTTTAGTATTGCACCTAATATAATCTCTCCAATCTTTATATCCCTTATTTTTTAAATATTTCATGACTTGAAAAAGTAAAATATCTTGTTGTCCTTTGATTGGTCATGAACACTTTATTTTAAAAATAAAGATTGTTTTGAAGTTTTAGCATCTTTTGACTTTGATTGTCGTCCACAAATCTTAAGGAGTAATTTTACCTCCCCATCCACTAATTTTACATTTTTTAGAGTGTAATTCAAAAATATTTAAAACTTGAAAGGTAAGAGGTCTCATTATGAGCCGACTTACCATGATCATGGAAAATCAATTATATTGACATTATCACAACTAGTCGCCAAGCTAGGATAATTCCTTATGGTTTCATAACTATAGGACAAGAGGTATCATCACGATTCGACTTGTTCAATATCATTATAACTTGTGAATGGTATTATCATTATCTGGATACCAAACCAAGACAATGGCTTTCACGCAGCTAGAAGAAAAGTTTAAAAAAGAAAAATTATATACCTCTAAAATATTTCTATAAGTGGATGGGATACTAGTATTATTTGGTTAAATGGTAACTTTAGCAAGGCTATGGATGCATGCTGGCAGTAGTGGTTGTACCAGTGAAAAATAATTCTATCTTAACACTAAGATTCTATAGTTCTCTATTTTATCTTTATAATTGATTAAATGACTAACAAAGATAATGAAGGTTTTTATCAATAACAATTTTTGAATGTTTACAAAATAATGAGTTATTTTTTATTCGGAGTAATCTTAATCAATATAAATTTCAAATATTTACATATTTCTAAGTCTTTTTACTTAGTTGTTAAAAAATCATTTACTTTTACAGAGATAATTGTTTCGCCTAGTATGTCTCCAAGTGTTGTAGTATGCAACAACCCCCCATTTATTTTATTTTAGTGATTAATAAATAATGGGGACCCTTCTTCTATTTTAATAAAACTTTTTAATTTTCAATAAAGATAGGACATTTTTAAGTTTGCTATAAAAAATATTAAGCTTAAAAATTTCCCTCGTCGAAACTCATCTATCAAATGATCAACCGTTAAAATGTTACGATAAAACAAAATCTTGATACACCCTCTCTTCACAAAGTTAATGCATTACCAGAATGTTTCCATTAGACCCTTATTATATCGTAACTTTCCTTTTAAGAAAGTTACGATAAAGTCTCTCCCCGATAAAGATTTCCTGGTGATTATTTTGTTTTATCAAAAGGTTTAATAAAAGTCATGCGCTCATTTTTAAAATGAATATTGTAAGTGTCATCGGCCCCACAACTACCACTTGGCATATTGACTCTTATCATAACTTTCAAATTTTGACACTTACGATCAGGGAAAATTTTAAGAACCCCCCTAAATTTATATGTATAATAAATGGGCGAATCTCCATGGTATATAGGAAAAATGGAAGGTGATTTTATTAATAATATAATATGTATATATAATTTTTTGGCGAATCTCTCACCAGGCATGGCGAATATTTTACTCAATTATAAAATCTTGTAAGATCTTGGTGAGTCTTTCACTAAATAATAAAACTTTGTAAAGTCCTAGTGAATCTTAGCATTGTGAACTCTTTGAGAAGTTTTTGAAAAAGTATAAAACCATATATGACAAGAGCCACATAGTGGCACTATCACTGTTTTTTTTTCACATTTCCACGACATGGAACTTGTTTATAAAACTATAAAAAAGACAACCAAGTCCCTTTTAATATGCAAGTAAGCTTATAACAGAGTCTGATACCTCTACTATGCTTGTCTTCATTCAAGTGTCATAGTTGCTATACTTAACACTATGAATCACAAATCTCTCAGAACTCAACTCTATAGTGTAATTAAAACCTTTGGAAATTGAATCTGACAACTCTATAAAAGGGATTAGTGAAATAGAAGCTTTTTTGAATGAGCCCACTAGCTATCATTGCTAAACAATCAATCTAGACTATGAAGTCTTCCATCTTGATCACAATTGCGCTCACGATCAAGGGAGTGTGACCACCTGACCTGACATAATGGCCATCATAGCTTCCAATAATCAACAACCACCTTGCAAGGACATCTTAGCTCATGTCTCATGAATTTTATTCATTAATATTAATTGATATAAATCTTATAAAGATAATATTAGAATCCTCTCCAAATTCACTGTTAATACAAGGGTAAAGGAAATTTTCTAGCTCAAGGCACTAGCCAATACCAACTTTGGTATTTGTGACCCCTTTGTGGGGATGCACCTACCCTGCCCCATTGGGTTTCTGCCTTGTAACATAGTTCAAGGGTCACAAGACTTTCCAATCTTCCTACTCCATTAGACACACTTTATATGCTATACATAGTGAATGGAAAAGAAGCATTATAGAACACACAATTCACAGAAGGAAGAAAAATCTCAACCAGTTCAATATCAAAATCTTAACCACTGATTAATAAAGAATAACAAGTAGTGTAATGAATTGTTCCGAGTTATTTATTTACAAGCTATAAAGAATGTAGTGGAATGGAAAATATTACTTAGGCAACCCTTCAATATTTTCTACTAATATGTTTGTGCATGTACATATGAAATTAAGAGCATTGTTGAATACAAAGTTTCCTTTTCTCTTGCCTCCATTTTGACAAATCAGTGTGAAATCAGTGTCACTTTGAATCTCCTTTCCTGTGTGGATGTTTTGACAAATCAATGTGAAATCAAAGTCACTTTGAATTTCCTTTCCTGTGAGGGATCACATCCACAATTGATTAGCAAAAGATAATCTACTATATATTATGTTCAAGAAACTGACTGCAATCTATAGTGGAAACGAGACCTCAATTCTTATTCTGAATTTGAATATCTTAGGACAACATAAGAGATAAAAATGCATATGGCCTTAGTAGCTAGAAAAAAATCACTCCATCATTACAGGACCACCTAGATTTCGACACTTAATCTAAATAATGGCACTAGTTGCAGTGCTTATTTGCATTAACACCATGGAAAAGCAATAACAATGTTTCAAAGCACACTTACTAGAAAAGTTGTAACGTTCCGAGAATATTTAATGATAGCATATGAACCTTGTAGCTATGGTGGGGAAACTAGGGAACCCAAATCTTGGAAGATATCTCATTCCAAATCCGAGAAAAAAATAAAAAAGGGAAAAAAAAAATCTATAAATCAAGCAATGAATTGTTTACAAATTAAATACAATTCCTTTAACTAACAGTTAAATTGTGGTGATATATTTATATATTTAGTAAGAGGGGAACTTCAAACCATGGAATATTACCTTTGTCATTACTATCATCCCTCAGTGGCTGAGAGAACAAATCAATACTTATGGAAAGATTGTAAGAAATTCTGTGAAATAGTAAAGCATAACCTCTATTTTCAAGCAACAAAATCAAGACATTGTTACATCAAGAGCCATAATTGATACATAATCAATGAATCAAGTCCTTGTATGGCACAGGCTTGTTTCACTACCTCTATTTTCTCAATAACAAAATCAAGACATTGTATGTGGTTATTGCCAAAAGGAAACTGCGTTCTAATTTGGAAGAGGATCTTATCAAAAGACATGGATTTATTCAAAGCTACAAAGCCTAATGGGTTACTGAAAAATAAGTTGGAATATGGGATCATGATACTTAAATTGAAAAAATATGCTTTCCTTTTAGAAAAATTATAGTTATACAATGTTTTTTGAAAGCATTAGAATTTGAAATTAGGCCTTTCTATCAAAACAAATTTTCATTAACAAAATGTACTTTCCTACCTGAAACGTTGTAGATATCCAAGAAAAACTTGAAAAGCATAAGAGAACTTAGCATAATGTACTTTATTTCCTTCCTTAACATTCTTAAAGAGTTGAGGTTCCCCAAGTCATCAGGTAACTTTCGAAGGAAATGATAGTTAGTAATAGTCCAATTCACAACTAAAGATGTGTCACAAATACGAGGAGGCATCTCCTCCAAATCACAAAAGTGCTCCAAGTTAAAATCTAGCATTATTGGAAGCTTAATTCTCCACTGGGTGTTATTGAACCCAGAAATTTTTCCAATCTTCACTAATAGCTTAAAGATATCTTCTCTAAGTTCTACATGACTTTACTATGCTCTTGAAGTGGGTGTTATAGACATTTTTGGGCACTGCAACCCCAAGCATAAATTTCCATAAACCAAGGGCTCCTAAGTCCCTAAAGGTGTTGTTCCAACCCCTAAAAGAACAAGGTCAACTGATTACAGCTTCTCCCAGAAGTTCTCCATAAAAAACCACTCAGAACTAGTCAAAACTGGATCATTTCACCTGCTCCATAGGCAAAGTGCGTTGCATCCCACCTGAATACACACAGTAGGTGCATTGCATGTCAAAAAGCCCTTCTATGGGGTGTGATGGGTGAGAAGAGACAAATGGCAGGGTCAATCCGCAAGGCGTAGAAGCATGGAATCTTCCAGAAACTTCTCCTGTGACACTTACCTCTCTGAATTCGACCAGGGATGAGTAAGAGATCATCAATCTCCAAATGGAATCAAGAACTATCAGAGGGGAGACACTAATCAAATCTCAAAAGCTGACTCACCTCCCTTGCAGACATCTATATATGGATCCCTCATCCCAGAGATCCAGAGGCTGGAATTTTGTATCTTGTAAGGAAGTGTTGCTAGTTTATTGGTGCAATATCATAGTGTTTGGTGATCTAATCTTTTCATGAGGTGAAGAAGGGCTTCTTGCTGAGAGGATGATGATGGGTCAGAACAATTGGTTGTAACTCTCTTGGCTCTTTCTTGATTATCAATAAAGCTATTCAAGTTTTCCTCCATACACTTGTGTGATTGATGTTTTATGCATTTGTATGGTTAACATACATTTGATCCTATATTGTTTATGATAATAGATCTATGTTCTCGTATAGTGTTATGCTGCTTTGATTCTACAAGTACTCCGTGAAGCTGGGTATACAAGAAATCAAGTAGCAAAGGACTATCAGAAGAGAGAGGAATTGACTAAGGAACCAAGCGCAAGACAGGGGTTGGTCTCCTCTATTCTTCTCTCATCTATCTCTCATAAGGGAAAACGAAAGTAGTTTTAAGTTTGTTTGTTTCTAAGGTAGCTACCAGCCTTAGTGGGATTAGCAGCTTTGCATAGACACTATTCCCGGTAATAAAATGGCGACCATACTGGGGAGCAAGTAGATTGTTTGTTCATCTACATTTGTTTACTTTATAAACTTACAGACGGAGCCTGAAGTCAAGCCAGCTAGCCTTCGAACTGCATTTGCTATGCAAGTGCAAAGTAGATCAATGTTGCTTCAGTCAATCTTCAGGTTTTGTTTATGAATTAAACAATTGATTTACAAGCTCTCTAATTTCCCCTGTGGTGGCTCCAGTAACCTCCTTAGATCTACCCTTGTGATTGATTTACTGATTACCACTTGCTCGGCCTAAATCCCTAAACTGAACTGCAAACTATGACCCGGAACCCAATCAAAGTCTCATCCCTGGTCCAGCGCACTGTCTGTTCTGTGAACTTCAAATGCAGCACACTTCCCAAGTGTAGTAGGTGCGTTGCATTTCAGTTTCACTGTTTTACAGGTGCGCTGATCAGACAAGGCCTTGTTCTTAAATTTTGGTTTCTGTGTTCACTCTTTTCAGATCTATTCAGGAGTTTTGCTGCCTGTAGTCAGTACACCTCTGTTTGAAACCCCTTTTCCTTGCTGTTATTCCGCCTCCATTGTGCAAAGAACTGTAAATGTTTTTATGTATTTTTTGAGTCATTTTCAGTTCTCCTTTACAAAGAAGTAGCGTAGTTGTACTGTCGTTTCTTGATTTGAAAGTGTCGCAAGTGTTGTTTTCAGTCATAGAAGAGAATCTGATTGTTCTTGATAGTCGATTACCCTGTTATTATTGTATTTGATCTAAATTAGTAGTTTTTCTAGTGTCAAAAGCAAGTTTTCAATTCCAAATCGCAAAGTGTTGTCATTGTCCTCATTTTGTCTTGAAAAGAAACTTGTTAGTAATTGTCGCTTTGAAAAATAATTCAGATTTGCGCATTATCTTTCTTTTTATCATTTACACATTAAGAAGGCTGAAAACAAATACATGCATGTGCATTTGCATTTAGACTGTTTGTTGGTTTGATTTAGGACAATGCATATAGCGTGTGCTCTTTGCTCTCTGTTGAAAGAACGACATCTCTCTTTCCTTAGTAGCTAGGATTTTCATTTGCAAAATGAAGACTAAACGACTGTTTATCATCTTAGATTGCATTTTAGGAATTGTACATCTACATCACGTGGTGAACCTGAAAGGTAAATTTCTTAAGCAAGATCAACTATAAAATAAATTTAATGAATCTAAAAACGCTTTGGAACCTAACGCACAACATCTAGAAGTCTAGGCTAGAGACGTATTCCAGCATCGTAAAGCCTGGTAACTGTTGTTTTCACTGTTGGTTGGGTGATTCCTCGACTTTGAGACGATAAGTGCCAGTATGGACTTGTGCTCCCACGTACCATCGAGTATATTTTGGGAGACCACAATAGGCTTAATCCTTTATCCATAGGAAGCCGTGTCTGCCACCCTATCGATCACAATGCACTGAACACAGCTTTTGGGAAGATTGACTGTCGTACCGTAAAAGGTATTTTGCAATTTTGTGATTGGTTTGGTAATCCCTCTGTCTAGATTTCCATAGCAGTCCCTTTCGTTCCTTTTCAGACTCCTTAACGGAAAAGGTCCATCTGAGCACTTGTCACTTCAGGCTCATTAAAAATCGAAGGCGACTAGAGTCATCTTTTGTTTTTTCTCGACTCTTGTTTTTTTCGGAAACATACTTCCCCTTAATTTTTAGTTGATCGAGTAATCCTCAATCATGGAAGAAATTCAATTGAAACCCTGTCATTCACGGAGGCTTACGAGTCAACCGTCTTTGTCTCCGGAATCAAAACTATTACGGACAAAGCGAACTCGTTTAACTGGTTCCAAATCTCCTGGTAAAGTTAGAACAAGTGTTCCACACCATCAGAGACTTTGTTTACTCCAAACATTTCTGGTATCCTTGCCTTTAGAGAAGAAGTTCAGCAGCCACCAAAGGACAGCAGCACTGATCCTAGTGTGAGGGTAAACACTTGTGTTACTGAACCAGTTCCATCTACAACTGATTCGGGGGGTGTTATTCCCCAAGTACCTGTCGCTGCAGATTCCATACCTTCTTCAGCACCAGAAATATTTTACGGACCAAATGGTCTACCTCTTCCACCTGGTTTGATTGCTATAGAAGAGATTGTGGAGGATCCTCCATCTAGTGCTCCATCACAATTTGGAGTCGGGATCACTCTGTATCCTTCTTCATCAAAAATTAGTCTACCGCCATCGGAAGCTCCTGTAGAATCGCTAGGCAATCTTTTGGATAGACTAGAAATGTCTGAACAACCATCGACATCTAGGACTGTGTCGTCCTACACAGCGACAGAATAACTTCCTACTATCACTCCAACATTGTTCGCTGGTATACCATCTGTCCCAACTAGCTCCCAATCGCTAGAAGGGGCCCACTCGGGGGTTATTTTGACAGTATAGTCCGTTCCTGTTTGTTCATCCGGAATAGTATCCGGAAACTCTTATGTTGAGTCTCAACAAATTGATCCTTCAGGGTGTCAATTTGGGCAGTCCGGTCCTCAAGGGCAAACAATTCCTTTAAGTACTGGATTACCGCCGTATGGGGGGCAATATACCCTTTAATTGTCTCCTCCGAGAGGACAACCATACGAGAGTTCGCAACAAAATTCAAGTTATGCTGGAATTACATCTAGCGGTTGGGTGCCGATACTACCTCAACAGCCAAGAGTTGTGTATTCGATGCAACAATGTTTACCTATGTCAAATATACCAACTACACCAGCTATTGTAACAGTGTCGCAAGTACAAGAACTGCCTGTTGTATTCCAACCTCAGGTTTCTCAGGTTGTATTGCAACAACCTCTTGACCCTGCGACTCAACCACAATCACCAACTAGTGGAATTACACATGCCCAAACGGGTACAATTACCCCTCATCTTGGTCAAACAGTTAGTATTGGACAACAGCACATGGCTTCGCAACCATGGCTGGTGAAATACTAACAACCGCAATTCCAACAGGTATACCAAGGATCTGAGCAACAAATACTTGCAAATAGTGGGCAACCGTACATTCAAAACGTTCAAAATCAACCATTCTACAATGGTTATGCCCATCAACCTTACCAAAGTTACCAACATCAAATGCACTATGCTGGTATGCAGAGACCAACTGCTCAGGCGATTCCATCTTATCCTGGGTATGCTTCGCCTAACCTGAATCAACAGTAACCCTTCGTGGTGACTTTAGAGTTACCGAATCTAAATTGGTTAACAAACGATCCAATCACCCATGCCCCTTGGTGGCTAGCAATTCTGCATAAACTTCCGTCAGATATTCCTAAATTTAATGGAAATCTGGGGAAGATCCGTTGAATCATGTGATGACCTTTCATCTATGGTGTTCATCAAACACCCTAAACGATGATTCGATTAGGCTTCGCCTTTTTCAGAGGATGTTAACTGGTCCGGCAGCAAAATGGTATATCGAATTACCCAGAGCTTCGTTTGACAACTTCAGTACCCTAGCCACAACATTTTTAACCCATTTTCAGTTACCAATAAGGTACGAAACGGGAATGGAACTTCTTACCAATTTCAAGCAAACAACGGCCACTCACATATCCGATCATATTCATGAGTGGCGACATCGTCATAGAATGGTAAAAATGTATGTTCCTGATCAGATTTTAGCTTAATGGTTTATTAAGTCATTATTACCTTCCATCACAGACGATGTGGCAAAAGGAGGAGTTGTCACCGAAGAACAAGTTATCGCTCATGCGCAATATTTAGACTTGATTTACACTCAGTCTGGCACGCTCTACAATAAAATACCTGACGCTCCCAAACCGGAATTTTCGGTCCCCCCTCCTCCTAAATCAAACAATGACTCTCATGCCAGCGATGGCGTGATTGGCGCGACAAACACCAAATCGACAAAGACTACATCTAAAAAGGCCCGTAAGATTTCCAGTCAAAATGCAAAAGAAGAAATTCTTGTCTCGGAAGTAAATGTCGTCTCGACGGATAAAGGCAAAGAACCCAAGCAATCGGAAGGCAAGAAGAAGAAACAGGAGGAATCATCACCTGAAAAATATTCTACAAACCCTCCTAGAGATAGGAAACCAAAAAATCCATGCGTAATATGTGATGAGGATCATTGGACAAGAGATTGTCCACATAAGGCTGAGCTTAAAATATTCATCAGGAATTCAAAAACCTCGGCATTATTGACTAATCCATTTCCAAATACAGGGACAAACCTGGTTGCTAGTGAAAATGCTTCCCCATCCCAAGTGCTGATGTTGTCGGTTTCAAAACAGCAAAATGGTGCTTTGATATCGACAAGGAACAAAGATTACGGGAATCCACAGCTGTCGAAAAACAAGGATAAAGATCAACCTAGTATTTCGACAACAACTTCGACAGAAGTTGCGCCGCCCATCATTCCTGAGCTAACAATAAAACCGCCAAAGGGAGTAGTACATAAGTTGACATTTAATCCTCGTGCCAGAGCAGCACAGCATTATAATATAGTGGAAGATCTGGCCCAATCGCCATCCGCTATGTCGACACTTGAGGTACTACAAAATTTCCCATCCCAAAAGCAGACTTTATTATCAGCTATCGATGGGATAGACCCAAAGGATTCTAATCTTGTGTCCTTTAATCATAAAGGATACGATCCTCAGTTACCAGCTCAACTAGCTTTCCTCATTCAAGTGAAATCCCTCAACAAAATTGTTCATCGAACAATTATTGATGAGGGGGCATCTAATGTATTATGTCAATGAGTTGCTAGAAAACTTTAGGATCTCCAACCTTGTCGCGATCTTTGACAACATTAAAAGCATTCGACGGACGAACGTATACCTCGTATGGTATTCTAAGTAACTTGCAAGTTTAACTAGGAGGGAAAACAGTAGAAATAGATGTCAAAGTAATCGACGGAAACCTCGATTACAACATCCTACTGGGAAGACCATGGATATATGTTATGGCTGCTGTTTTGTCGACCTACTTTAGAAAGATTGCATTTCCCTTTCAAGGAGGGATGACAATCGTCGATCAACAAACTTTCCTCCCCAATGGTTCCCAAGTTACGGGAAGCATTCCGATGATCCATGGAAGCACCCATTCGCTTCAAAATATCGAAGTAGGCCTACTAAAAGACCCTATATTAATGGGTACTTTTGCCCTTCCGCCTCCAATCAATATGGTGGAAGTAGCATCGGTAGGAACCTGCAATATGGTATCTTCTATTAACAAGATCTCAGAAAGCAATAATCATACGCAGGTATTGCCTCCAAGCCCAATAGAAATATTGTAGCAATCAATGTTTCTAGCATGGGAGGCAAACCCAAATCAACGCTCATCAAGCGTTTGGATAGATAGGTCTAAGGAATATGGCACCCCTTCAAATCCTTGGTCGCAAGTGCATTACACCGACGAAGGAATTGTTCAATCAATGGTAATTGAAGGGGCGCCATGGGAAGATTACCACCATCGTTCCCATCTTCCGGATTGTAAAGAAGATATTCCTGATGACCTTCATCATCCTTCAGTTTTTGATTTCCTATCAAATACTGTAAACACGGTGGATTCCGAGCGAAACTTGTCCAATATTGAAGAGACTATCGCCATAAATATCTCGACCAAAACAGACATTGTAGAGAATATTTATGTTGGAAAATGTTGTTCTTCTTCAGAACTGGAAATATATAACGCTCTTTTTCATGAATTCAGAGATGTCTTTGCTTGGTCATATGATGAAATGTTGGGCATTGACTCGAGTATAGTTGAACACGAAATTAAGATGTATCCATATGTCAAACCAGTACGACAACGGCTACGGCAGGTGCACCCCAAGAAAGCCGCTACCATCAAGGTAGAAGTTGAAAAGCTTCTCCATGCTGGTTTCATTTACCCGATTCCTCTAACCGATTGGGTATCGAACATTGTTCCTGTTATGAAAAAACAAGGAACGATTAGAGTGTGCATCGATTATAGGGATGTAAATCAAGCTTGTCCAAAAGACAACTACCCTACACCCTTTATTGACCAAATAATTGATGAATGCGCCAGATGTGAAATCTTTTCATTTATGGATGGATTCTCTGGGTATAATCAAATAAATATCCGCCCACAGGACCAATCAAAGACTACATTTATTTGTCCGTGGGGCACATTCGCATATCGCAAATTACCCTTTGGTTTAAAGAACGCAGGGGAAACATTTCAGAGGACAATGAATTATGCCTTCCATGACATCAAAAACATCGTTCAACCATATCTTGACGACCTTCTGGCTCATTCGCGAAAGCGGACTGATCATCCGCAGCATTTAAGAGCGATATTTCTACGTTGCCGACACTACAAGATACGACTCAATCCACACAAATGTGTGTTCTGTGTTAGTTCTGGTCGTTTACTTGGCTTTGTAGTCTCAAAGGACGGGATTCGTCTCGACCCATGTAAGGTTTAGGTAATCATTAATTTGCCTCCACCTTCAAATTTGCTTCAGATTCAGAAATTCCAAGGGAAAGCAAACTTTCTGAGGAGGTTCATTCCAAATTACGCCGAACTTGCTAAAGGTTATACATGTCTATTGAAAGAGGAAGTGCCCTTCGTCTGGGATCAGGTTGTGCAAGCTTCCTTTGATGCTTTAAAGGAATCCCTAATGAAAGCATCATTAATGTACGCTCCTAATTATCAAAAAGACTTTAACCTGTATCTGGCTGCAGCGGATACAACCATCGCAATGGTTTTAGTTCAAGAAGACAAAGGAATTGAACATCCTATATATTATTTAAGTAGGAACTTAAATGATACATAAAGCAAATATTCTTATGTTGAAAAGCTAGCGCTCGCAGCTGTTCAAGCGATACAGAGATTTCGACACTATGTCCTCTTTCGAAAAACTACCATTCTGTCAGATTGCAACCCCATGACTTATATATTGTCGTGACAGTTGCTGGGGGGCAAATATTGAAAATGGATAGCAATTCTACAAGATTTTGATCTAGAATTTGTAAAATCCAAGTCAAAGAAATCCCTGGTTTTCGCAGAATTATTATGCGATCTCCCATCGTCGTCCAACGATGAAACATCCGAAGAAACAATCGTGGATGAATCTTTGTTTCGGATATCTTCGAGCAATCTGTGGTATGGAGATATAATCATCTATCTCCAAGCCCAAAAATATAGGCCTAACACCTCCCGCTCCGAACAAAAACGTATTTGATACCAATCAAAATACTACATGATCGTTAGTGACACGCTTTACCGTCGTGGTGTTAATACAGTTCTGAGGAGGTGCCTCACCCATGAGGAAGCCGAAAAAGTCCTGAATGATTGCCATTCAAGCGCGTGTGGGGGGAATCAATCCGGTTACGTTACGGCGCAAAAAAATTTACGAGCAAGATACTTCTGGCCAACAATGTTCAAAGATTGCATAACCGCAGTCAGAAGTTGCCATGCCTGTCAAATTTTCGATAGCAAAACCAGAAGACCACCTACACCTCTGCAGCCAATAGTTGCTGTTGGGCCATTCGCCAAATGGGGCATTGATTTCATGACATGTAACCCCACCTCGACCGGGGGGCATGGGTACATCATAGTCGCAGTGGACTATTTTACCAAATGGGCCGAGGCGATGCCTACATTAGATAACACTGGTGAAATAGCTGCCCTTTTCTTTTTCAATCATGTAGTCACTAGATTCGCCGTTCCACAGGCTATAGTCATAGATCATGGATCGCATTTTCGCAATCACATGATGGCCGAATTAGCTGCCAAATTAGGGTTGTCTCACGACAGCTCTACTCCATATTACCCGCAGGCCAACGGACAAGTTGAAGCAATCAACAAGGTCTTGAAGCGCATGCTGCAAAGGATGATTGGAGTCCACAAAAGGAGTTGGCACCTGATCCTGTACTCGGCCTTATGGGCATATCAAACATCGGTAAAGAATGCAACCAGGTTTACACCTTTCCAACTGGTGTATGGCCTAGAAGCAATCTTACCAGTTCAATGTGAAATCTCGTCCCTCAAACTCGCAATCAACCTTCTCCCCGGAACTTCATAAGAGGAGGCTCGTTTCTTGGAACTAATCCAATTGGATGAAACCCGGCGTGATGCCGCTTTGGCTAATGAAGCCCATAAGAAACGAGTCAAGGCGCAGTTCGACAAGAATGTCAAACCCCGTGTCTTCTCAGAAGGTGACTTGGTCTTGCATTATGACCAGGAATCCGATAAATTGGGAGCAGGTAAATTAAAGTCTTTATGGATGGGCCCCTATATTGTTAAGCGAGTGTTAGCAAAAGGAGCCTACGAGTTAATGGATCACGACGGAATTCCACTGGCGCAACCCCATAACGGGTTGTACCTTAAGCGTTACTATGCATGATTCAGTGTGGTAACCTATATGCTTTTGTTACATTTTTTGTTTTCGCTAAGGGTAATCATTTTGGTCAAGTAAATCCACTTTTTACATTTGTCGTAGATGTCAAACCCATTGGAATCTTTTGTTGGATATGCTGATGGAGCAAGTCGTAGTTCGCGGAACCTATCTTCTGCGGCCTGGGCCATTTTTAATCCAAGAGACGAGTTAGTAAGTTTCAGAGGGGTATGTATTGGTCGATCAACGAATAACATCGCTAAATATAGCACGTTGATAGAACTTCTCTCTGATGCCATCACACATGGAATACGCTGACTGGTCGTCAGGCTAGAATCACAGCCCATCATACTACAGCTCACTGGTATCTACTCCGTCTGAAATCCAGCTATCTATCGCATGTTCCTAAGGGTCAAGATTTTGGAAAGGCAATTTGATTTTATTCAATATCAGCATATTTCCAGAAACTTAAACACATTAACTGACTCATTGGCAAAGTATGTGTTAGATAGACATTTGCAACATTTATAAAAAGAAGCATTTCATCAATATTTGCATTCGAATCATGTAACTTAACCAAAATAAAACTCCGAAAATCAAAAATATATATATATAACTGTTTATGGTTTACACATAATGTTCTGTAACCAAGACAAAATTGGTCAAATGACCCAAAACTCAAAACGCTAGGGGGCACCCTAGTCTAATGATGTTGGTGATAACAAGTCACCGCCTGTGCAATCATGCGTAAAAGCCTAGTCCATTGACTTGGCATGCAAGTAGTATGTCGCTGCAACCTCAAAGGTAGCTCGACAGTCCTCACATCTGGAATACTGAGAGTGAGACCGTCGACCTGATCCTGTAATGCTGAAAGAGTCTCGGCCACATCAAGGTCGCGAAGGATAGCCCTTCCCATAGCCTCTCCTGCTGGAGCGGTAGCTAGCACTCTCAGGCATACTACTAGGCCGAACGGGACCAACATCTGCATGAGCACATGAGTTCTTATTAGTCTTGATAGAATAAAGCACAAGGACATTATAAAAGAGAAACAATAAATAGAAATATGGTCAAGAATTTACCAATGGCACCCCACTGCTCGCCAGCCCGCAGTACCAAATCCGGGTCACCCCAGAAGTCCATACCAGCATATGGATACTCGGAAAAAACCATCTCCTGACGATCGAACCACCCGAAGAAAGTATCAGAAAAAGAAATCTGAGACTGACCAACATGTCTGGACATATGGTCGACCCATCTCTGCATCCGTGGTTCAGTCGGTGGAGGTAAACCAAGTGACATATAATGTGGCTGCATCAGTGGTATCTTTTCCAAGGCGAAGGCGGTCAAAATAGAACCATATCCAAAGTTCTTCAATCTTCCGTTTTTCACCTTGGTCAACTGTTCTTTCATCACAAGGAGTACTGCATCACACCAGTTGAACACCTTCGGTTCGAGACATTCTAAGGCGTACTGCATATAAGACCGGTTGGCCACATGAAGAGCCACACCACCAGCCATCCTACCAAAGGTGAACAGAATGGTCCTCAAAGACCTATCAGTGACATCTCGGATGATGATCTTGTCGTCTTTACTCGGCTGAGATCCCTCTCTGCAATACCTGCGAACGTAATCTCTCATAGATTCGCCTCCACGGGCCGAACCTGATAAAGAGATAGGGGCACCCTGCCTCGATAAGCCGGTCAAAAAATAGATGTCCATGATAGTCAAGGGGATGGATTTGCCCCTAATCTGGAACACCTGGCTGGTAGGGTCCCAAGCATCGTGCAAATACTGCAGCAATTTGATTTGATGCATCATGCTAGAGATGCGGAAAAACTTTAGCAGGCCACAGTTCCGCAGTACATTTACTATAGCCGGATCATGTAAAGCAAGCATGTCCTCTTCTTCATGCTCACGTTCTCGCCATGTAATGGTCATTTTGCTCCAATAAATCTCTGAAAACAAACAAGAGAAGAGTTAGATCCTGATTTGGTGACAAACATGCAAAATTTTCCATTGAAAACTGTGCACAAATTTCCCTCCTTGCGCCCATCGCACCTCCAGCTTAGTCCTGGGTGCATTGCATGCCAACTGTCCAGTGAGTAGGCCAACATGCAACGCACCTTTCGATGTAGAAAGGGTGCGATGGAGCCAGAGCGAGTTTTTCAAACCCCAGAGGCTCAGAAAAAAAAGAAATCAAGCTCAGAATGCAAAATGGAAAAGATGAAATGAAAGAGCTCAAGTTTAGCTCCTACCTGGTCCAGACGGCGCCAAAAATCGTCCACAGAATCTCTTGGAATCAGCTGGTGAAAATCAAGGGGGAAAAGCACCTCCAAAGCTCCAACAAGCCAAAGTTTAAATGAAATGGTAAAATGAGAGGTAAAAGCACTTTTAAATTACTTTTTACGTAATTCAAGTAAAATATTAGTGTCTTAACTCATTTTTCAAACATATATTGTTCATTTCTAACTAATTTGATGAAGCAATTGAGCATGCAGTACAATCTTTGAAGGAACAAAGCTATTAATGGTAAAGTCAAGAAATGACCGTTATATCGAGCATATTATCGCGGAATTCAAGCTCGTTAAAAGATAAACATAAGCAATGAGCAAGTGTTTCCCCCAGCGTTTAAGCTCATTAAAAAATGAACCAATTTCCAGTAAATAACCATCGTGAATGTAGTACTTCAGCCTTTTGAAGCCTTGTTCGTGTTCTCATCATCACCTCCACTCTGTATTGGTCGATCATTCACCTTCACTTGATTGTTTACCCCTTTTGAGGAACAGCTGCGAAGAGTGATCCTGTTAGCCATCCTTGTAACACTGCCGTGATTGGAAAATTCCAAACCTTACCTGGAATCAGCTGCTACCTGAATTTATCACTCATTCCTCAAATACGAGTCTCCTTTCAGCTCTTTTCAATTGACTCATAAAATATGAAAAGATTGCCGAGATATTGGCCTCTCCAACTCATTAAAGTGACCAGAAGTGCTATCCCTCCTTTAGATTTTAATATTTTTGGACCTGAGGGATTATTACACAAAAAGATCGAGCGCTTGTTTTATTCGGCTCGTTAAAAGTACCGAAAATTCATCCCTTCTGTATTATTTTATACTTTTTCAGACTTAAGGGATTAGATGACGAAAAAGGATTTTTGGAGTTTCCTTTACATCCCTTTTCAAACTCTCTAAAATTGAAAAGGACCGAGTTATCTTTTTCGTTAAACTTGTTAAAACCTAATAGCGACAAACTTGTCCATAACAGACAAGAACGAGTTTCACTATCGCTAGGCTCGTTAAAACATAGCGATGGGTTTTCCCGAAGGGAAAATTATAGAACAAGCATATGTTATCCTCCTCAAGCTTGACAAAAATAAAGAGGTACTGGTCAGCAATGACTAGGGAAAAATTGGGAAGAAAACTTGAAGAAACTTTGTTGGTAGCAAGTCGCTCTTGAACATGACACTTTCACTCGCATCCAAGTCGGGTTGGGTTGTTCCATTCACTGGTCACATCACCATGGTTCCATCACACCATCCACATTTGGGGTTAATGCTACCGATCCATCATGTCAGTGTCACCGATATGTTCAAGAGAATTCGCTCAGAGAATTCACCTGCGTCTCACCCACTACAATACATTTACGCTCCATTCTTTCATGACCGCCACCCTGAACCTTATATCACCATATCGTTTTCACCTCCATTAAAATCATTTTCTCCGTTCCGTGTCATTGATGTGGGATTCATTAAGGCCCTCCTATTATGGATCGCTTCTTGTCGACATCAGCTCATTATCCAAGAAGTCGATCTAGGAACAACCCTTTCAGTACTTTGAAGCTTGCATGCCTCAATTGCAAGTTTCTCACTTCCGGCGACAGGCTTACATCAATGGCCTTCGACCGAAATATTTTGCATGGTGTTCGATGCCAAGTCCCTTATTCACACCACGTGAATTGTACTGCAGTACCTTGAGGATCATTATCATTATCGGTGATTCCTCTCGCACCTGTTAACAGCTTACATCATTGGCTGGTGATCAGGCAATGTCTTTCCATGTTCGACTCCAGAACATCTCTCACATGGATCGACTTGTACTCTGAGTGAAGATCGAACGAGATTGAAGACCCTGGATCTAGTTTCATCCATCCGGGCTACGATATATATTCAAGAAAATAAAGACATCAAATGTACATCATTGCTACACAGATAATCATCCAATCTAAGGAATGATGGCTCTACTAGAATCATCAGTCTACACTCAGACGATTGTCTGTCTCATGTACATGAAAAATGTATTTATAAAGCTGAGCATGGGAATTCCTGCCTCAGCTAGATCACGAAAATATTATGAAGATAATGTATTGTATTGTATCTTATTACAGGTCTCCTTCCAGCTTGAAAGAACTTTGGATCCTCATAATAAAGTATTTCACCCGACATCAAAAAGATTAACGACCTCATGCTTTAGGGGGCAACTGTTATAGACATTTTTGGGTACTGCAACCCCAAGCATAAATGTCCATAAACCAAGGGCTCCTAAGTCCCTAAAGGTGTTGTTCCAACCCCTAAAAGAACAAGGTCAACTGATTACAGCTTCTCCCAGAAGTTCTCCATAAAAAACCACTCAGAACTGGTCAAAACTGGATCATTTCACCTGCTCCATAGGCAAAGTGCATTGCATCCCACCTGAATACACACAGTAGGTGCATTGCATGTCAAAAGTCCCTTCTATGGGGTGCGATGGGCGAGAAGAGACAAATGGCAGGGTCAATCCGCAAGGTGGAGAAGCATGGAATCTTCCAGAAACTTCTCCTGTGACACTTGCCTCTCTGAATTCGACCAGGGATGAGTAAGAGATCATCAATCTCCAAGTGGAATCAAGAACTATCAGAGGGGAGACACTAATCAAATCTCAAAATCTGACTCACCTCCCTTGCAGACATCTATATATGGATCCCTCATCTCAGAGATCCAGAGGCTGGAATTTTGTATCTTGTAAGGAAGTGTTGCTAGTTTATTGGTGCAATATCATAGTGTTGGGTGATCTAAGCTTTTCATGAGGTGAATAAGGGCTTCTTGCTGAGAGGATGATGTTGGGTCAGAACAATTGGTTGTAACTCTCTTGGCTCTTTCTTGATTATCAATAAAGCTATTCAAGTTTTCCTCCATACACTTGTGTGATTGATTTTTTGTGCATTTGTATGGTTAATATACATCTGATCCTATATTGTTTATGATAATATATCTATGTTCTCGTATAGTGTTATGCTTCTTTGATTCTACAGGTACTCCGTGAAGCTGGGTATACAAGAAAGCAAGTAGCAAAGGACTATCAGAAGAGAGAGGAATCGACTAAGGAACCAAGCGCAAGACAGAGGTTGGTATCCTTTATTCTTCTCTCATCTATCTCTCATAAAGGAAAACGAAAGTAGTTTTAAGTTTGTTTGTTTCTAAGGTAGCTACCAGCCTTAGTGGGATTAGCAGCTCTGCATAGACACTATTCCCGGTAACAGTGGGGGCACATGCAGCCTCTCCAAGTGAATAGTATTAACCTAAGTGAAGATAAGGCCGATAGATCATTCAGTGTGGATCTCTTTAACCCATAATTGAATACTATGTCTCTCTTGAACCCATAATTGAATACTATTAGGACTTTCAAATTTTTCATTGAACTCAAAAATGTTGGAAGAAAGTATTTGCTTCCAGAAAATAATAAAACTAAAGCCTCTGCTTGAGGACAATTGATGTCACACCACTAATACTTCTCCATGGAATATGTATAGGTAAACCACAAATGCAGAATTCCATTAGAATATTGTATTTATTGAATACACAAATTAAATCATTGCATTTCTTTAAAGTATCTTTTGAAATCAAAATTACTGAAATTACATATCGATAACCTAGTTGGTGTAGGATAAAATTCACCCGTGTCATTCACAGAAAGCATGAGAAAAAACCTATACTATATATAAAACCAAGAAAAATTCATCATCACTTCTAGGGACCTCCTAACCACCCTGCCAATTCACAAGTATGTTCCTATTTGCAGTTAGAAAAATTACCGAAATTACAATCTGTTTACTCCAGCCTATGTTGGAAAGTTATAGAAGGATGACTAGTGCAATCAATCCATTCCTTTACAATCTGTTTACTCCAACCTATGTTGGAAATTTATAGAAGGATGACTAGTGCAATCAATCCATAAGTTATAGAAGGATGACTAGTGCAATCAATCCATTCCTTTTAGCCCTGGATTTGTTTCAGTTTAAAACAGAAGTATACAAATATACTTGTCCAATGTCTATGCTTTAACCATTCTTTTTAAGATGTTTTTACAATATAATTTCCTAATTCTATTTAATATCTTCATTATCATAAAAACCAACCTATATCCATCTTAACTCCACATCTACCACTCTTAGGGGGATGAAATCTATTTATCCCTCTGAGCACTTGGTAGACCTAGAATTAAGATGGATCTAAGATGATAGAATTTCCCCTTTAAATAGTCTATGCTCACATGAATACCATGGTATTACCATGGGTTATCATAAACCTGGAGCTTAAAAATTACTATTAGTAATTTATAAAAATTAATAAAATTAATAGTTGATTTTTATTTTATTTTTTATTTTAACCAAGCTAAAATGTTTAACATACATTAAATTACAACAACCATTTTTACTCTTGATCCCCGAGAGGGATCAAATATTTTTTCACTCTATGCTAGTTTGCATATCATGATATTTGATACCTCTCGAGGGTTAGTAGATCCAGAGTAAAGATGGATCTATGCTAGTTTAATTCCCCATTTAAATAGGCTACATTCCAGGTGAATACCATGGGTCAATACCATGTGCCATTTTGGTGAATACCATGGGTCAATACCATGTGCCATTTTTATTTTTATTAATACTAAAATTAGGGATAATAATGTTTTTTTGCATGGTATTAATAATAATCTAGCCCATGGTATTTGTCCCATAGTATTTTGCCCATAGGTTTCACCTAAATATAACGCATTTTTTGAGTGTTCTTAAATATAAGGTGACTTATGGAGTAAATATAAAAAAAATGTTTTATTTGTTTACCATACCTCTCGTTTATTTATATTTTTATTAATTTACTATACCTCTTTTACAAATATGGTATTTGGCCCATAGGATTCACTTAAATAAAACCTCTTTTTTGAGCCTTCATAAATAGAATGAGAGTTATGAGAGTTATGGACTAAATATAAAAAGATGTTTTATTTATTTACCATACGTCTAGTTTATTTATATTTTTATTTGTTTACCATACCTTTTGAGTAAGTATAAAAAGACGTTTTATTTATTTATCATACCTCCACTTTACTTACATTTTTATTTGTTTACACCCTTGCATGTATATAAGGTGACTTATGGAGTAAATATAAAAAATGTTTTATTTATTTACCATACCTCTCATTTATTTATATTTTCATTAATTTACCATACCTGTTTTATAAATATGGTATTTGGCCCTTAGGATTCACTTAAATAAAACCTATTCTTGAAAATTAGGGCGCATGGAAGGTTGTAACTCCTAATTTCAAGGGCTAAATTTACCTTTTTTACCCCTAAATTAAGGTGGGCTATTTGAGGTGATTTGTAAAAATGTACTATGATACAAAATATTCGCCCACTAAAAATTTAAAACCCCTTAATTTGGCCAAAGGGCGAACATTCGCCCCTAAAATTTTCCATGCTTACGATACTGCTTTTGATATCTCCTAGCTCTAATATCTACTACCTCCGATACCACTAGACCCATGATATTCTCGTTTACATTTTTTATTGGGACTTTCATATCGAGAGCTTGTTTTTAAATATCCGATATGTGACCCCTGATATAAATCTCCCAATATCACTTCCCGCCTCTACCTAGTAGTTGTTACTTCATCTGAATTCCCTATATCGGAAGTTACTATTATCGTAACTTCTAAAAACATTCCTCCAACCCATTCCTCTGATATTTAGCTTCCAATGTACTGATTTGGATAAACCCACGTGAATTCACATTTCCACACTTAATATTTGAGAGTGGTGAATTCAATGTTTTTTAAATTATAAACATTTTCATTCATTACAGTTTGATTCTATCAAAATTCATTTTTAAGACGGAGATTGTTGTGTAAAACTTATTATTTACGCTAAGTATTTTATGAGAACAAGTTATCGCTCATTCCTGTTTTTTCTATTACAGGCTATTGCTAACCATAATAACAGCGAAGAAAGGTATAAAGAAGAAAAAGAAAAGAAGAAACCTGCTCAGCAACAATATTCCGCTCCTCCAACTGAAAGTGTTTCTATGCCAGGGTTATTTTCCAACACAGCATGTTCTCCAGATTTTGAAAGTTCCTCTTGGGAATCCATCTATAAACTATTTGAGGATGAAGGACCCAGGGTCACACAAAGAAAAATTATAGCCGATGATTCTACCCCGGTCTCGAATACTACTTACAGTGATGTGGCCAATTCATTCTTGCATAGGATTGCGGCCCGACCCAAAATTTTTCCTTATATAGACATGGTTCGGTGGGTCATTGACAGTTTGAGCATTGCATAAAAGAAGTTTGTGACAATGAAACATACAGTCATAAGATCATTTACAGGCAAGGATTTGAGTGCAATGTACCATCTACCTGAGCCTCAATGTAAATATAACAAACAGTTTGTGGAAAAATTCATGAAGGAACATGACCATGCATCAGAACCTATTAGAGCATGGAGGAGAGATCCAAACAAGCATAAGCAAGAGGAATCGGGTAAGTACGCAGTTGACTCCCTTGTTTGTCCCTATTCTAAAATATTCGCTATGATGTGTAGACTCTTTTCTTACCCTAATACATAGAAGTTTATCAATCAATGGACAACACTGATTGATGGTGCTTTAGAGGGTTATATCTTTGATTGGGGAAATATACTTTCAAATAACCTAGACTCTCATATCATGGCTTTTAGAAGCAAGCGTAAATTCTCAGAAAACATAATCCCCCCCTTTTACATGAGTGCTTACATAATGGATTCCCTTTGTTTTACTATGGAATTCACCTCTATGGGGTGGAAGTGGACTTTAGAAGACCCAACCCCTCTGCACATCTACCACGATATTCTTTGTGATTCAAAGTATCAGACGCTTTTTTATAAAATCTGTCATGGAGTCGTGCTACCTATTTACCAAATCATCTTCGATAAGGGAACTCCTAGGGTATCCCCAGAATTCAAAACTGACTTGCTCCGAATGGGAAAATGGTTCGGTGAAAAAATATTTACCTATGTTCGAGCCTTTGGTAGTCTTGCTAACCCCCATGTCTTGGCTCTATTTTTCCTTAACAAGCTTCTTTCTTGAGAAATAGCATACCACACCATAGGAAACGGTATTTTAAAATTCTTAAAGGAATCAAATAAGAAAATGTGGCATGTTTTTCCTATCCCATGTGGTATGTATGTTGTGGACAATTTCAAGCATGTTAACATTTAAATTAATGTTATTCAAGAGCTCAATTTCCCTACCATTCCAAATATACATTATGATCCCCGTCAAACTGCAAAAAATGTTAGCTCAACATCGGGCATCAAGCAGTTTACTCACGAGCCAGACAAGTTTGATGATCTATTTGAAAAGGCTTCTACTTATTCAATGGTTATGAGATAGGCAGAAGAACAGTTAACTCCACAAGAGATGATTTAATTCACCGAGTACAGAGCCGCAAGGCTAGTTAATTTTCCCATGGATTCATTAAGAATCCCTCAGGAAATGTTAGTTCAGGATGATGTCGTAGTTGTTGGTTCCACACTAACTACTGATGTGTATCAATCAAGAGAAATATGTGATTCCTCCTCTTCCGAGGCAGAAGGTCTTCTTCCTAATACCAAGCTTGAATAAATATGGGAGAAATATAACCAAGCTCTGAAGGTCGATGAACCTCAAGTTTTAAATATTTCCTTACAAGAGAAAGCTCAAGACACTTCTAAAAGTATTGAATAAACTTTGATAACAAAAAAGGCCTCTGAGAATCCTTTAGGGGATGAAAACATTGAAACTATACCGACTTTCCAAACATATGAAGGTGTGTCAATGGTTGAATATATTCCTCCACTTGATATATTTTATAGTCCTTAGCACAAGGTTGTTGTCAAAAGAGAGAGGAAGAAAAGAAAAATTGATCAGTCCCAGGATTTAGTCCCTGGAAATGCTTCTTTTGAGGTTGTATGGAAAGGCTCTTTGACCACTCCTACAGAGGAGTTGGGAAGGCTCACTCAATTCATAGGAGCTTATGCTTCAGCAATGATGGATAAAGCCACGGAAGTACAACACATGTTAAAAGAAAAAGAAAATAGAATTATACATTTGGAATATAGTTTTGAAATTGAGAAACAAAATATTGTCGAGTAGTGGCAAGGATAGATTACTGAACTTCAAAACAGTTTTGATGCCCTCAAAATTCAATATGATATTGATTTGCAGGCCCAAGACATTCAAATACAGAAATTGTAGAGCAAGATTGAACAACTAAATGTTAATCCTGAATTGATAGAGTTCAAGAATGAATAAAAAGAGTTAAACACTATCCTTGCTCAACAACAAGTTGTATTTTGTCAAAAGTTGGAAACTATCCATGATTTATGCCATACAACCAGTTCCCTAGTTGATCAATTATTAGATATCAGAACTTATTTTGATGACATTGAAGAGAAAATTGCAGGTTTCCTTACATGGCAAGACAACGTTGATGGAAGATTAGTTAATCTTCCTAGAATTGAAGAATCACATAAGGAAATTGTTTTTAGAGAATGGGAAGTTTGTCTTAAGCAAACAGAGGCAGTAGTGTTCCATGCAAGAGATATTTCAAATAATCTCATTGAGGAAATTAGTGATAACTTATTTCAAGAAAATCTCATATCAAATTGCCCTGAAGGAGCATTGCCAGATATTAAACCACTCACTAAAATGTGGCAAGAGTCATCCAAAAAGTGAGTTGAAGTAATCGATCAGCTATCTAAAATCGACTTGGAAAGTCATTGGCAGTTTTTGGTCAAACCACATAGTCAGTGGTTGATGCTTCAGTGTTTATCCAATACCACCACTCAAATGTTGCCAACATTAAGAGATGCAATCTTCATCAGCCAGATGCAAATTCAATTGACATCTCCACCCAAGTTAAAGAACATGACAGATATCTACGAGCTGCAACAACGAATGGGAGGACATGCATCTTCACATGCCTAGATAATTTGTTACAACATATTCTAAATTTTTCTCTTTTGGTTTATTGTGACTACATTTGTTGAAACCACCTTAAGTAGTTATTGTATTTGTTATATTTGTATTTTCTTATGAAACTATAAATCCCCTCCTTTTGTTATAAGTTGGGGTTCTGAATTTTTGAAAGAAAGCTCAAGATTTCACTATTGTAACTTCATTTTTTTTCTTAATACATAGCTAAACCATCTCCATTTTACTCATGAGTAGAGCAACAATATATGGTGTACTATTATCTGTGTATTATTCTTTTGCTTAAGAGTTGGATGAAAATTTGATAATGTTCATTTATATGCGCTATAACAATCGTACATCGCCACTATTGATATGTTAGATTGGATTCATAAGTGTGTGTATGAACAACAAGATCTCATATATGTGATGAATTTATAAACTAATTTAATTAACTATTTAATTAAATTAATTATCTTCTTTTTTTTAATTTGTAATTACATGATAATCTACATTGTCATTTCGATTACGAAATCTTTATAATCATATATACAAATAGATTTACCGAAATAGATATGAAGTCATTAATATTTATTTTCATTTTTAGTTATATCAAAGCTTTATAATTTTATTCAATTCATCTCTTATTTCATATAAATGGAAACTACTCCCATAATTCTAGTTGGAGCCATCATCCCAAATGGAAAAGGATTTTCTATAAGTTCTCGACCAAGTGGTTTCCCCTAAATTTGATGTTGGATTTTCATGGCATCAACAAAACATTAAGTACAAGAAAGGTAGCACTAACTTGTTGCAGGCTGCCTCAGCCAACCACCAGTCATGGTGCTGACCACTGTTCTTGACTCTTGTGGGCACGAGACTATGGGATGGTTGCATCTTTACAAGAGAGATCAAGAATTCGGAAACACATACCAGACGCTCTAGGAAGGTGAGAAAGTTTCAAACTGTCATCTCCAGGATGCATTGTTATGCCACCTGGGACACCTATGTGTTCCTTCAAGAGAGTGTGCCAAGATGATTTGGGAGGCGCACTACAGTCAGGTTGCTAGACATTTTGGGGTAGAGAAAACAATGGTAGTGTTGCAGAAGTATTTTTATTGGCTGAACCTTTGACATGATGTTTGGAAGTACAATAGATCCTACACTACCTATTCCATTTCCAAATCGACCATCCAGAAGCAAGGCCTATATAATCTTTTTTCTACTCCTAGTCGACCTTGGGAATCCATATACATGAATTACATGTCAGGGCTTCCTTATACTAAGCATGGCAATGACTATGTTATCATGGTCATCGATAGATTCTCTAAGATGGCCATTCTAGTGGCTTGCAAGAAGAGTATCACAACAGGTTCCTAAGTACATTTTGGTCTAGTCTATAGTCGATATTGGATACCAATCTCATTAAGTCCGCGGATTTCCACCCCCAAGCTGATGGCAAAACAGAGGTTGTCAACAGGATGATCGTACACATTATACGTATGTACAACTTGAATCATCCATGCATATGGGATGAAAACCTCCCCTATGTCCAGTACAAATACCACAGAGCTTTCCATATATCAACTGGCCACATCCCCTTTCAGGTGGGGTTGGGATTCCAGCCACTATGTCCCATTGATGTGGCCATACCATTTGCAGCTACTCAGGAAAATTCGACTCATGTCCAGTGTGAGGCTGATAGTGTTAACATCTTCATTGAGCGCATTCAGCACATCAGCCAACATGTCCATGACATATTGGACAGAGTCAATGCTAAGTACAAGTAGCGTCATGATCAACATCAGGTGCCACACAAGTTCCAGGTGGGTGGAAAAGTTTGGTTACATTTGTAGAAGGAGCACATCATTGGGCCCCACCGCAAGCTTCGCCCACTCAATATATGCTTTAAAACCTCACTAAGGTTGTAGGGGACAATTATTTCAAGCTCAACATTCCACTATTCCTTGGCCTACACCCAGTGTTCAATGTGGATCGCCTTCGACCATTATTTACACCATTACTGGACACATCAAACATTGCAGAACATCTCACACCACCAACATTAAACCCAGACTGCATGTAATAGGCCAAAACTAATCAGATCATGGACATGCAAATCAAGAACACTTGCTAGAAGAAGATTCAACTCTACCGGGTTGTCAAAGCTAGCCAACTCCTGCACCAAGGCAAGTCGCTCAGTAGGGACCAATTTCAGCAGAAGTTTTCTCTTCTCATGGAGGCACTCAATGCAATGGGTACCATTGCTTCCTAAGGGGGGAAGACTAATACAGGTAGATATTGGTGGCCACCCACCTATTCCACTTGGACCACCACCGTTTTTTATTTTCATGTTCCTTAATTGTAGCACAACTTACTATTTTTGGCATTTTTTCATGTCCTAAACTTTCATAGTCGTTTTGAGGGACTAAAATATGTTTTTAGGGAAACCGGAGAGACCGGAATAGTCCCAAATTGGCTCACCTATTTGTTTTTGACTTGCTCTTTGAGATCTTTGAAATGAGGTTTTATGATAGCCAAATAGAAATCATATGCCAAAGTTTTGACACCGGGAATTTGATGTAGCAATTTACCCAAATGGGGCACACAGTTTTGACGCTTTATCTCCTAGGGTTAGGTTTTTGGATGTTTAGGGTTTTCCATTGTTTCTCAATAATTAATAGGTCTTTGAGCCTCATTGTAACACAACTCATAGGCATGTAGATGCCACATCTCTTCTCAGAGGGGGCTACTTTATTTCCATTTCTCTATGTAAGAATATTTCAGTTCTTTGATATTAATGAAATGAAATTTTATTTCTGTTTCATCTCTGTGTTTATGTGTATATATGTATTTTGTTGTGTTCCTTTATAAGTCCAGATCATTGGTATCATAGTGTTCTTCTCTTTCTCTGTTTTTCTTTTCATGTCCCCAACAAGGTCAGGGTATATGGAGTTAGGGCTCGAACTGGTTGAACCTTTGCAAGACCAGCCTTGCAAACTCCGACGACCTCCCATAGGGGAAGAAAAGAAAGACGAGGGGGCAGGAGATCCTTTCAAAATATTGCTCAAGAAAGCCCTCGAGCGACAAAGGAACGCGATGATGGGTAACTTTTCCTAGATCCTTCGGCGGCTACCCACAGGTGGCACATCTTCATCCACTAGCCGCTCTAGAGGTGCCACTCCTTTTAAGGTACAAGTTAGCTTTGAAATTCCCATATTTGAAGGTTAGATAGATGCAGCCACCATAGAAAGATGGTTAAATAGGATGGAAGGGTATTTCTCAGTTCATGAATTTTCCAATCGGGAAAATATTACTTTTGCACTCCTCAAAGTTGCCCCACATGTCAAGGACTTGTGGGAAACCTACTGTGAACAAAAGTACAAGAGGGAATCCTCACTATTTTCAGTCGTGGCCACTTGGAATTATTTTCAAGATGCCATCAATGAACAATATTACCATGCTGGGAGCTATGAAGATAAATACATAAAGTGGACCATGCTGGCAAAGAAGGGACCAAGATGTGTCGGACTTCACAAATGTTTCCTTACGCTTTGCATGAATCTAGGTATCAAGGATTCTCAGCGGAATTTGGTACTCAAGTACCACGGCTATATACACAAGTACATCTAGGATGAGATGGAGTTCCTAGACATCTCCTCGCTTGGCGCCACCTATCAATACGCTGTCAAGATTGAGTAGAAATTTAAATGGAAGAAGCGAGACTTTGGATCTACAAATCGAAAGCAAGGGAAAGGTGCACCCAACATGCAGAACAAAGGAAAAAACCAAGATGGCTTGACCCAGGAAAAATCGTTGAAGCTGCAAGCAAAGAACAACACCATGAAGACAAATAAGTACATAGGGAAATGGTGTGAGTTCCATAAGGGCCCCATTCACAACAAAAGTGAGTGTCAAGCCAAGAAATCATCGGTGAACGCACTAAAGGCTTCTAAATTATATGCATGTTCTGACTCTGAGTCAAAAACTAAAAAGGGGAATGACAAAGGGAAGTAGATTATCTATGGAGATCCTAGTGCCATTGTTACTACCACCAAGATCCTGAGGAGGGGGAGTGGATATTACACTCACAGATGTTGATCGTTGAAGTTCATTGTCAATAGCAGGAGAGAAAAGAACCTCATTTTCAGCATAGGTCATGAAGCAGTTTGTCCTACCAACCACCCCACACCCACAGTTGTACACCATCAGGAGGCATCCCCAAAGGTGAGATCTCCACGTCAGCCAATAATGTCGCCTTCCCTACAACATCAATCCCTTCATAGATGATTTATTGTGTGATATTTCTCCTCTTGAAGTTTGTGATGTTCTATTAGGCCAACAATACTTGTGGCTGGGGAATGTTGTGTATGGGTCTTGGCCTCGCATTGTTATTATTACTTTGGGAAACAATTTGTACAAGATACTGGAGGTAGAACCGCTTATTGTTTTTTCTTTGATCACTGCAAATCAATGCAATAAGATCATTTCCCATACCAGAAAAATTGTTTTCCTTATGATTCACCCTTAGGGAAAGAAGAAGATTGTGGCCACAACCTCCAAATAGGGGTCCTTCGCACGACAACAGTAGATGGACAAGGTTGTAGAGGACTACAGGGACATCTTCACCTCACCCATACGGTTACCTCTGAATTTTTAGGTCAAGCACTCCATCGATCTAACCACAGGCACGCCACTACCCAATGGACCAGTCTATTGATGCTCTATTGTGGAGAATGATGAAATCAAGAGCCAGATTCAGAAGTTGTTGCAGAAAGGGCACATCACGCCAAGGTCATCACCATGTGGGAGTCTGATCGTGTTGGTACAGAAGAAGTATGAGACTCGGAGGCTCTTTATTGACTACCGGGCACTGAACAAGATCGCTTTCCATAATAGGTATCCAATCCCACAGATTGATGGCCTTATAGACCACCTCAAGGGGGCCAAATATTTCTGCAAGATTGACTTGAAGTTTGGTTATCACCAAGTGTTGATCAAACCCTCTAATGTGTGGAAGACTTCCTTCAAAACTAAGGAGTGCATTTTCAAATGGTTGGTCATGTCTTTCGGGTTGATGAATGCCCATGAAACCTTCATGATGTTGATGGATGACATCTTCATCTAGAGTTGGGAAGAACACCTCCACCATATTCGACAGGTTCTCCAAATGCTGTGGCAACATAAGTTGTGTGCCAATTTGGAGAAATGCACTTTTGGTATGACCCAGGTTTAATATCTGGGGTACATCATTGATGAGGAGGGTGTGCATGTGGACCCAACCAAGATACAAGTCATTCAGGATTAGTCAACCCCAACCACTCTAATAGATCTCCACAAATTTTTGGGTCTTGCCAAATTCTACCGCAGGTTCATGTTGGGGTTCTCTCATATCACTTAGCCTTTGAGTCAAGTCACCAAGGGAAGAGTGAAAGAAAAGTTATTTTAGTATGAATCCCAAGAGAAGGAGTTTTCTGAGTTGATGCATCGCCTATGATCTACACTAGTGCTCACATTACCATCACTGTAGCAACCATTTGAGATCACGACAGATGCCTCTGACTATGCTATTGGTGCAGTTCTTACTTAGCAGGGCCACCCAGTTGTTATCACTCAGGTTTTCCTTAAGCTCTGGAAAAGGATACGGCTGAGGTAACCACAAACCAACTTTGGACTGCAGGTTCTAGCCAACCTACAATTGGAGAGGGCTCTCTCTTTCTTATTTAGCTTTGTTGAGAAGGGTTTTAGGCTAGCTATTGAGTTCAGGGGTTTAACTTCTATTTTGGTGGGAAGGATGGTGCTTTCAAGTAGAGAGGAAAAACATTATCTGGTCAATTTCAAACCATTGGGCATGGAGTCAAAGAGTAGGACCGCTGATGCGTTTTCTTGGTCACAAGACAAACATGGAGCAAGGTAGCTGCATATGAAACAATCTTTTAAGCTAAAAGGATGGAGTGAAAGCTAAGGCATGAGAGGCAATCAAGAATCTCTCAAACATGTTTAGCAGAAGGAAGATGAATGAGCTATGCCTAGGAGCAATTAAGAATTCCTAGTTAACAGTCATTCACATGTGAAAAGGTGAAACATGAGCCATAAAGGAATTCATATTCATGCCTAAGTCAAGAGGAAAACATTAAGAGACCACAGAAATTGAGCATAGAGTGCAAGCATGCAAGTTCTAAACCAATCTTTCTTTCTGTGATTTGAGCATATATAAGATGAAAATAACAGAGATGAGGAACACTTATTGATTCATACAGCAGCGCAAGAATTCCACATTCACATCTTCAACCATTAAACACAGCGCAGACCGTTGTTCTCCAAAACTTTTGAGCAGTCTTTGATTATAGAAATCGTATCAAACATATAGTGCGATTCTCTCTTGAGATACATTATCCGACCAACCCTTCTAACAATGCAGAGGGTCATATTTATACAAAAATTGAATACAAAAAAATCTAGATGAGAAGTTAATAGCTGATAACTTCTCTACCAACTCTTAAGGAGTGGTTGATGAAAAGTAAATGTTGGAATAAATACAAGTGCAATAGTTGTTCTCTTCTGGCAGCAAATGTTGACTTTTGAGTCGCTTTGAGTCGGTTGGGCTGCGTTCTTAGAAATCCACGCTCTTAGGTTCGCCATCTCAGCGTTACTGCTTTGTACCTGCTCCCACCTGTCCTGTGCATTCCTTCTTTACTTTGTTCAGCGCATTCTGCGCCTTAACCTGTGCTCGCTGATGACCTGCAGCTGTCTGTGATTTTGAAATAAACAAAAAGGAGGGAAAAACTGAAATCACCTGGGCAATACGGCCAGCATTGCTTGCCACCAATTCTCAGAAGGCCACTGATGTCTTTGTATTTTGACAAGTGTTTCATCGGCCTCTGTGTACTTGTAATAACTAGGCGGCATCTCAAACAGATGATTGACCTCGTGCTCCAGGTAAAATAAGCTTTCCAGTCTGTCGTAGAGCGTCTGTCCTGTAGGTGGCCCTGTCTCTGTTGCGGAACTTGATGCAGCAGTAAGCTGATTATTGACAAAATTATTGAGCCTGGTAGAATACTGGTCACATGTCAATAGTTTTCCAGCACTGGTCAGCAGGTTGGGCAATCCCCTGGTTTGTAATGCTGCAAGCCTTACGTCAAAATTGTCTACATCTCTTTGTATATCCCAACATCTTGCCTCCAGAGTTTGCACGAGGCTTCTCAATGTGAGCACACTTTTTGCGGTCAGTATGGCATCTGTTCTATTCATGATATGAAATGCTGCCAGCTCTTCCCTAGTCTGATGATTCAGAAAATTGATCATTCTATTGGCCTGGTCAGGCATATTTCCCAACGCTGCCTTGGCTTTCTGGCTTTCAGTTTTAGCACGACCAAGCAGTTCCACTTGTTCATATATTGCCTAAATTGACCTCCATTGGCCAATGATTGACTGATTTATTTTGGCCCACAGGATCTTCTTTATTTCAGCCAAAGTTTTATCCAATGGCAGCTCCTTCTCCAAGGTTTTGATTCTGTCCTTCAGGGTCTTGATTTCTCTTGATTGCTCACCCACTGTCATTTTATATTTGTCATATTTTGTTTCTAGCTCAGCCAATTTTTCTCTGGCTTGTTTAATCTCTGTTGCCTGAAGCTCTACCTCTTTGATAGCCATTTTTAATTTGTCCATGCTCATGCTAGACTCAGGAATTGTTGTTGTTGCTGCTGTAGCACCTGTAGTTGCTGTGGTTGTTGGAATAATTGGAGGGGTGGTCGTTGCTTGTGCTGGAGGAACAGCAACACCAGTTGGAAGTGTTTGAGGCGGCTGGGAGGTCGACTCTCCCTGTTTTTCTTGCAATGCCTTCTCCAATTCCCCTTCCAAATCAATCACTCTTTGGTTTAATTTCATGATCAAATCCAGTTGATCCTCAGCTTCTTTTTCTTTCTGCAGTTCCCCTGTTTGAGGATGCTCAGTAGGAAGCAACCTCAATCTCTTCTTTAATGCAGCAATGTCGTCGTCTTTCTTTTTCATAAGGGTCCTCACACCCTTAGGATCTTTAGGATCATGTCCTAAGTCCACAATAATCTCCTCCAGTGTTTTAATTCTATTATCTTTGGCCGTGGAAGACAGTCTTTCAAAATCCAACTGAGTGTTGGTATTCTTCAATGATTCATTTAACTCATGGGCCAATGTGGCCTTCTCAGCAAGTGTAGCATAAAGCATTTCAGTTGTCTGCTTGTGTAGCTCTATTTGGTCCATGGGCTGAATATCTTTGGACAGGACCTCTAGCCTTGTCTTAACAAAATCTGCAGCTGATTGTGGCTGCTGAACCTTGGGCTTGAAGTGGGTCAAAAACATCTTTTCTTGCTTTATATCAAATGCTGCCATCAGTCTTTCCTGTTTGGCAGGTGTTGCTTTCAAGAATTGTTTGTACAATTGCATTCTCAGTTGCTCATTTTGAGCTTTGATTTCTTTGAAGCTGGCCTTGGTGCTGGCTGGTTTCTTGTCTTTCTGTGTGGAGGAAGATACCTCCAATCCGCGTTGTATATCTTGCTCTTGCTGTCTCTGCTGCTCTTGCTGGAAAGAGCTTGTTGGTGTATGCAGGCTCGTTTCCCTTCTCGGGCTTTCTATAACTTCTTCACTCAGCTCCTCCTCAATTGGGGAGTCCCCTCTTTGCCTTTTTAACTCAGGCTGCTGTGTAGACCCACTGGCAGGTGTGGAGGCTTCCCGGTCTCTTTTCCTGCCTCTCTCTTCATGGGCAGGAGTTTGCAAAGGTGGCACTTGTAGTGCTTCTGTTTTTTGTGGAAGGGCTTGCCCTTGAGTTTGTTCCGTTGAGGTGACCGGCTGTCCCCTGACCCCTTGCTCTGTTTCCATCAGTTCCTTCCCTTTGGTTGTACCTGTTGCTGATGTAGAAGCTCCTTGGGAAATCTGTGAAGATGCAGCTGTAGACGGGCCCTCTTCCACTTGGTATGGTAGCCTGAAATATACCTGGTCATCAGAATCCAAGTCAAGAGTCTTTTCAAGATCCTTAGCAGTTTGTTCCAAAATTTCCTCTTGAGTTAATTCTTCTACTAAAGTTCCTTGTACCCAAGCATCTTGATTAGCATATGGTTCGACTTGAGGGTTTTTTCAGTGATCATATGGTGTCAATCTATACTTGACCCTTCTGGCATTAATAAAACCAAGCAGGTCGTAAGGGACCCACCAGAAACTCCTCTTCAATTTAAATTGATCTTTGAGTATTAGGTCAGCTTCTTGCCAACCATCCTTCTTGTTCATGATGAAGGGGCCTAGGCGGTCTTTGAATTTCAGTTGTGCCATTTTCTTAGTGCTGTGGAAGTGAGTCAAATCTGAATTTATAAGCTGCCTGTAGTATTCTAATGCAAACAGCCTCATTGGCACATATCTCGGAAGCCTATAAGGACACAGCTCACAGCCATAAATTCTGATAACAATATGGTTTTGATATAGGTACCAATCACCTAATTTGAAATTTTTAGACAGTTGCAAGATTTTTTGCATTTCATAGGTTATTCTAGGAGGAGGAACCTTCATTAGGAGGCACGACACAGGATATACAAACTGGTCAATGAACTCACAGTATGAATAAGGGGAGTCTTGAACTTGGTGGAAAACTGATGACCAGAAGACAACAGACCTCCTCTCTCCCTTTGAATTCAGTTTCTTGATAGGGCATTAGAAGATGTCAGATTGATAAAACATGAAGAGATGATAGATATAGGAGGAATATTTGAAAATTCCCTGCCTATCTAGTCTTGTGAGCTAATCATGGATTTTGTCTGATATGAACCTGGCATAATTATACTTGACCGCAGGAGGTTGTCCTTGGCTGAAAGAAGACAATATAACCAGCATTGTCTCGTCTACAAGTTCAGTTGATGTGAATCCCAACACATAAGATATCATATCTACCAGTAATTTGCCCACCTCATTGAAATGATCATAAGGAAATGGAGGTGGTTCCTTTGGTTAGCAATCAGCCCTCATAAATGTCTCAGCAACCATTTCAATCTTGGTACTAGGGAACCAAGAGGCTTCTTGTAGCAAATTATTTATCGAAAAGGGCAATAGTGTCTCAGTCTTTTTGAAGTTCAACATCTGGTTGATGGAGTCGGGAGTAGTGTAGAAAAGTATGCTTCCAAATGAAGACTTGACAGCCCTCTGACTTGGTTCATAATTTGCAGCACAGAGGTGAATAATCTCAGGAAAAATATTCACAGAAGGGAGGAAATAATAGGGGAGATTGGACTCCCATATGTAATACTTGTCAGTTTTGTCTAAGAAGTTGTTTCTCAGCTGGCAGTAGGTGCATAGATGATTTCTTTTGGCAACAAAGTCTTGAATGAGGTAATCTATATTGGCCAAGGGCATGGACTCTAGTTCTTTACTTGGTGGGTTGATGGGAGTAACATTCAGAGCAAACGGGGCGGCCATTGTGCAACTTTGAGTGCTTAAGCTGAAAGGAGGGCTAATGAACAATTGGCTGTCAAATTGCTTGCAATAACTTAGCAAGAGTAGGAGAACTGAACTTCAAATGTGATAGTAGTTGAACAGCTTGAGAGCTTATGCTGTGAGAGACCAACTTGGAGGAGTTTTGGGTCAACCTACCTTTTCTCGGTGAATCCTCTGGAGCTAAAGACTGTGAGGAACAATACAGGGGAGCAGAGGGCAGTTGCAGTTTCAATGGACGGATTCGGACAGCGGGACGGGGTAAAATTGGGCAATACTGAGCTGCTGAGCAATTTTTACTGGGGGCCAAGCTTTAAACAGAATTTGCCCACAAGAGTGTAAATGGGCATAAGGTTTTTGAGATTTTTCTGAAGTAAAGGGTTTCTAGTAGGTCTGATGAAGTCTCAGGCGCAGCAGAACTACGAATTGGGGAACTTTACAGGTTTACAATGAGTGCAGTGGATAAAATGAACGAGCAGGAGCGAAAAAGAGAAGGATATGACAAATACCTGGTTCAAACCGGGCTGAAAGTGGATAAACTGGTGCGCAGATAGACGATGAAGCTGAATTGCAGTCCGCAGTAGCTTGCCTGGTCGCTTTGAAGCTTTGGGAGTGAGAGAATGAATAGAACAGGGAGCCGGCGCATTCAAATGAACCCATAAAAATGAATTACAACGGTTGTCCGCACTCTTTTAAGCAAAAAAAATGACATTTGGCGCTTTTGGCGCTTTTTCGGGATGACGTCAGCATGATGTCATCAGCGGGTCCCGAGGTACGGTTGGGTGATGTGGCAGGATGATGTCAGCAGATGACGTCATCATGTACGGACGGGTTACGTGGCAATGCGATGGCAGGGACACGGTGGCAGGCGACGTGTCATGGTGACTGAGCAGGGGGTGGCGCAAGCGAGTGACGTGGGGCTTGCGTCACAGGGGAGGGCGGTAAGCGGTTTTGGGCGCACCGCCTAAGCGCCTGGGCGGTTTTGGGGGGAGGGGCTCCGCCACACCCCAGAGCTTGACGCGTGGCGGGAGTACGACGGCAAAACCGCCGAACTCCCAGACGCTAAAGCTCGGGCAGTTGGCGTGCGAAAAGGCTCGCCCACCGTAGATCTGGGGTGGGCCAGATCTAACGGTTGGCGGGCAGACAAAGAAGAGGAGGGTTTATATGCAGGCGGGGGGAATTAATTTAATGTTTAATAAAGCTTTTTAAACATCAACCTTTGGGGATAATGACTGCGGGGGGAAAAGATGTGAGGGTTTTGATGAGCGGGGAATTAAGTAAAGGCTATTAGCCTAACGAGGGGTTAGGTTAATTCCTAGTTTAGGGGAGAGAAAGGCTAATAGGAGCCCCAAGTGGACTACTATTTCCCGGACCAAACATATGGCTATAATGCCTATGGGAAGGCTATTTAATATTTTTTGGGCTTTTTATATAATTTTTGTAGTAAATAGGGATAGGGGAGTGGTTAGGGAGCTATATAATAAAATTAAGAGTTAATATGGATTGTGAGGTGAAAGAAGAGCAGAAGGCTAAGTTTCAACAGTAAAACTTAGATGTAGGGACAAATGAAAGCGAAAAAGTGATTTTAGACAAGAAATGTGGCTTCTTTTCATTTAAGAAAGCCAACATTACCTTGATGCTTTACAGAAATGGAGCAGAATCAGGACTTTTTGGGCAGATCCCAAGGTCCTTAAGGGGATGTTAGTGAGGAACTTTGAGGGGGAGGAGAAGGGAAGTTAGACATGCTTCCAAAAATTCTTCCATTGATGAGATGAGTTGTGCTTGTTAAAGCCAAAAATGAAGATAATGTCGTCTCTGCAACCCCATGCTACCTACCCTTTCTACAACACCTAGCATTTTTTGTTACTTCAGGAAGAGTGCACTTAGACTTGCAAACCCTGATTTCTTTTTCTTTTCAACTGCCTTCCTATCTAAAAACTACCCTTATTTCTGCCAGGGGCTCAGCTTGAATTGTTGAGCTCCCAAGATTCTCTACCTATCTTCACATCTGCCAAGTTTAAACTGTTTGGCCAGGTATTATTCTCTATATTCTAAGACAAGAAATTTAAACTTTAGGGAAACCAAGCTTAGGCTGTTTGGCTTTCTCTTAACTGAGCAACCTTTCAAAAATGGAACCTTTGCAGCGTGGAAAAGATGAACATTTTTGGCACTTCCACTGTCAATCATGAAATATGAAACCTGTTGCAACAGGAGGCTAACACCAGTGGCATATTACAATGAGGCACTTTTAGACACAGTCTAAAAGTATCCCACCTATGATAAAGAGATGTACTCCATTGTGCATGTCTGTTGATAATAGAAGCATTACCTTATAGGGAAGGAAACGGTCATCCACAGAGACCACCGGCCCCTGTAGTTCATACAGATACAATGGAAGTTGCAAAACGATCACCATCAAAAATGGTCCACATACCTGCAATAGTGTCATTTGAACATTAACTATAAGAAGGGAAACATCAACAACGTTGCAGACTACCTTAGTCGACCACCGATCATGGAGCTAACCATTATGCTCAACTCTTGTCGGTACGAGACTGCGGGGTGGCTGCATCTTTACAAGAGCGATCCAAAATTTGGTAACACATACCAGACGCTATGGGAAGGAAATCAAGCTCCAAATTTTCACCTCCATGATACACTATTATGCCACCTAGGACACCTTTGTGTTCCTTCAAGAGAGTGTACCAAGATTATTTTGGAGACACACTACAGTCAGGTCGTTGGACATTCTGGGGTAAAGAAAATAGTGCCAATGTTGCAGAAGTATTTTTATTGGCAAAACCTTCGACATGATGTTGGGAAGTACATCAGATATTGCACTACTTGTACCATTTCCAAACCAACCATAAAGAAGCAAGGCCTATATACTCCTCTAGATACTCCTAGTCGACTTTGGGAATCCATCTCCATGGATTACATGTTGGGCCTTCCTTCTACTAAGCATGGCAACAACTGCATCTTCGTGGTCATCGACAAATTCTATAAGATGGTAATTCTGGTGACCTGCAAGAAGAGTATCACAACAGAAGCCACTGCTAAGCTATTCATTGAACGAGTGTGGGTACATTTTGGGATCCTAAAGTCCATTATCTCAGATCGAGACAGCAGGTTCCTAAGTACATTTTGGTCCAGTCTGTGGTCGATATTTAATGCCAAGCTCACTAAGTCCATAACTTTCCACCCCCAAACTGATGCCCAAACATACGTCGTCAACAAGATCATCATACACATTCTGTGTATTTACAACTCGAAGCATCCACGCACATGGGATGAAATCCTCCCCTATGTCCATCACAGCTACAACAAAGCTCTCCATAGCTAAACTAGAACCAGGCCCTTTCAAGTGGGGTTGGGATTCTAGCCACTATGTCCCATTGATGTGGTCATACCACTTGCATCTACTCAGGCAGATTCAGTTCATGTCCAGTGTGAAGCTAACAGGGCTAATAGCTCCATTGAGCACATTCAACACATCTGCCAACAAGTCCATGACATATTAGATAGAGTCAATGCTAAGTACATGTAGTGTCATGATCAGCATCGGGTGCCACATAAGTTCCAGGTGGGCGACAAAGTTTGGTTACATTCGCAGAAGGAGCTCCTCATTGGGCCCCACTACAAGCTTTTCCCATTCCAATATGTTCCTTACACCATCACTAAAGTTGTAGGGGACAATTATTTCAAGCACATCATTCCACCATTCCTTGGCCTACACCAAATGTTCAATGTGGACCACCTTCTAGCATACTTTCCACCATTACTGGACACATAAGACATTGTAGACCAACTCACACCAACAAATTTAAACCCATACTGCATGGAACAGAGCAAAACTGATCAAATCATGGACACATAGATCAAGAACACTTGCCAGCAGAAGATCCAACTACTTCAGGTTGTCATAGTTGGCCAACTCCTGCACCAAGGCAAGTAGCTACCTAGGGACCAAGTTCAGCAGAAGTTTCCCCATCTCATGGAAGCACTCAAGGCAATGGGGACCATTCCTTCCTAGGGGGGATGAATGATCTAGGTGGATAAGTGTGGCCACCCACCTATTCCACTTGGACCCCCACCATTGTTTCTTTTCAGTTTCCTTAATTGTAGCACAACTTACTATTTTTGGCATATTTACAGGTCCTAAACTTCCGGAGTCATTTTGAGGGAATAAAAGACATTTTTATGGAAAACAGAGAGATCGAAAGAGTCTCAAACCTATGTAGTGATTTATTTTTGGCCTCCTCTTTGAGTTCTTTGAAATGAGGTACTATGATAGCCAAATGGAGATCGTATGCCAAAGTTATGACACCGGGAATTTGACGTACCAATATACCCAAACAAAGCCCACATTTTTGGAAATTCATCTCATAGGGTTAGTTTTTTGGATGTTTAGGGTTTTCCATTGTTTCTCAACAATTAATAGGCCTTTGAAACTCACTGTAACATAGTTCGGAGGCATGTAGCTGCCACATCTCATCTCGGAGATAAGCTACCATCGTCTGAGCTAGTTTATTTCCATTTTTGTATGTAATCATATTTCAATTCTTTGACATTAATGAAATGAAGTTTTATTTCTATTGTAGCTCTATTTTTATGTGTATATCTGTATTTTGTTGCGTCCCTGCATAATTCTAGATCAGTGATATCAGGGTGGTCTGCTATTTCTCGGTTTTTCTTTGCATGTCCCCAACAAGGTCAGGGTATAAGGACTTAGGGCTCGAATTGGTTGAACCTTTCTAAGACCAACCTCGCAAACCGCGATGGACTCCCATGGAAAAAGCAAAGAAATACGAGGGGGCAAGAGATCCTTTCAAAATATTGCTCGAGGAATCCCTCGAGAAACAAAGGAATGCGATGATGGATAACTTTTCCTAGATCCTTCAGTGGCTACCCACAGGCGATGCATCTTCATCCAATAGCCAATCTGGAGGCACCACTCCTTTTAAGGTACAAGTTAACTTTGAAATTCCCATATTGGAGGTCAAATAGATGTAGACGCAGTAGATAGATGGTTAAATCTGTTGGAAGGATATTTTTCAGTTCATAACTTTTCTAATCGGGAAAATATTACCTTTGCACTCCTCAAAGTCACCCCACATTTCAAGGACTAGGGGGAAACCTACTGTGAACAAAAGGACGAGAGGAAATCCTCACTATTTTTAGCCACAAACACTTGGAATTATTTCTGACACGCCATCAAGGAACAAGATTACCCTATCGGGAGCTATGAAGATAAATACATAAAATGGACCACGCTATGGCAAGGAATTGACCAAGATGTGTTGGAGTTCACAAATGTTTTCCATACCCTTCACACGAAGCTAGGTATCAAGGATTCTGAGCGGAATTTGGTACTCAAGTTATGCAACTATCTACACAAGAACATCTAAGACAAGATGGAGTTCTTGGACATCTCCTCGCTTAGCACCACCAATCGATATGTTGTCAAGAACGAGCAAAAATTTAAATAGAAGAAACGAGACTTTGGATCTGTGAATCTGGAGCAAGGGAAAGGCGCCCCAAACCATATAAAAAAGGATAAATCCAAGGTGGGGTGACCTAGGACAACCCGCCAAAGCCAAAAACAGAGAAAGACACCATGAAGATAGAGAAGGACACAGGGAAATGGTGTGAGTTCCATAAGAGCCCCACTCACAACAAAAGTGAGTGTCAAGCTAAGCGATCACTGGTGGCCAAGATGAAGGCTTCTGAATCAGATGAATGTTCTGACTCTGAGTCAAAAACCATAAGGGGAATAACAAAGGGAAGCATATTATTGATGCGGAGCCTAGTGCCATTTTTGCCACCACAAAGATCTAGAAGGATGAGAATGAAGATCCATAGGAGGGGGAGCTTCTCTTCCACTCACAGATGTGCGTGAAGGGTTTTGAACTGCAGTTCATGCTTGACAGCAGGACCTAAAAGAACCTCATTTCAACAGAGGTCGTGAAGCGGTTGGGACTATCGACCACACCAAACTCGAAGTCGTACACCATCAGGTGGCTTCACCAAGGGATACATCTCTGCATCAACCAATAATGTTGCCTTCCCTACAAAATCAAGCCCTTCACAGATGAGGTATTGTGCGATTTTTCTCCACTTTAAGTTTGCGATGTTTTATTACACCGACCATACTTATGGAAGCAACATGTTATGTATGAGTCTAGCCCTTGCATTCAATATTATACTTTTGGAAATACATTGTATAGGATACCGGAGGTAGCCCCGCCAGCTACGTCATTTATTTGATCACTGCGAAGGAATGATGTAAGATAATTTCCCAAACCGGTAAAAAAATTTCCTCATTATTCACCCTGAGGGCAAGAAGAAGATTGTGGCCACAAAATCCAGACAGGGCTCCTCTACACAGCAACAACATATGGAAAGGTTTTGAATGCGTACAGGGACATCTTCACCTCACCCAAAAGGGTACCTCTAGACTGTTAGGTCAAGCACTCCATCAGATTGACCTCAAGCACGCTGCTACCCAATGGTCCTGTTGGCTTATATGGGCCTAACCCAGGTTGGGAAGAGTTATTTAGCCAAACAAATCCCGCAGCTACCAGCCCTTTCGGCAACAGCCAGCAGAGCGCGAACTGAGGTCTCACCCGAGGTAGCAGGGGAGGGTGTTGGAACCAGGTTTTCGCACCCTTGGGCTGTCAAGATGTGGTTTAGAGGACTCGCGCACCCTTCTACTGCTTCGCGCTGCTCTTGAAATCGCGCAGATCCGGGCCCAGGGTAACTTCCACTTTCTATTACCGTGCTGATTACTGATCTAATCTAATTAATGGAGTGTATCAGATTTTATTAGCAGGGTCTTTAAGCAAAGCTTTAACAAGTTTAACCATTTGCGCACTTAAAATGGACCCGAATTCTCATACATTCATCACATTCGTATTTAAACAGATATAGAAAAGTAAATCATAAAGTCAGATGCGCAATAACACAGAATTACAGAAGCAACTTATCTTTATTATTATTCTCCACAAATACATCCAGATCTACCTTGTGCACTCAGCTGCAGGGGTCCGCGCACACAGCTGTGGACTTTCCAGGCCTTTGTGCACATAGATGCAATGCCTCTACCTACTACCCCAACCCTCGAATCGGACTTACAGACGATTTCAGACTATTTTCTTCCAAAAACCCATTACATTTCATATTCCAAAAACAATTGCCTTTCCCTCATAGGACCACGCTCTATTTATACCCTTCCTTGGCCCGTGATCCCTGCGCGGGCCAACTCTATTTATATTTCTTTACATTATTTTCGGGCGGACTACCCTTTGACTCAACCTATTATAATTCGTGCTCCGCATACTTCGGAGTTTTTATAATAATTTAATCCTACTTTTTGGGCTTTCTGCCCCAAAACCGTTACGCGGGACCTTCGCTACCCAACAGTCCCCCAAAACAATCATCGTGACTCGTCCCGAGTCACTCGTCAGCACGGCTAGACACTCTACCTTGGCTTCACGGTTCACCTCCCTTTGAGTGGCGCTTGTCGTCCTGCTGCTCCTTCATTATCTCCTGCAATGCTTCGTCTGTCTCCTACTTCAGTGTTTCTACCACGTCTCGCAACCATGATGCTCATTCTACTCTGCTCGGTTAACCCAGAACACCCCCTCATAGGATTTTAGTCCGAGCGAGGGAGCTGCATACGGGACCTCCTGGTACCACCGTAGCCACTTCTGACCTTCATATCTTCTCTTTGCACCATCTTCTGCAGCTTGTGTTGCAATTTTGCAAGACCCTGGCTACTCTCCACAAGATCCCAATCTTCAAGGGACATCAGAGATGGCTTATTAACTGCATATCTACCCATGGTCGTTGTCTGTCCATCCCTTCGTTGTTCTATTATAGTGCTTCGTCCTGCCCCTGGGCGAGGCGACGGCATACGGACCAATTCTACTTCATGTTCCCTCTTTTCCGATACATCCCCTACCGGTGATGTTGCAGCCTGTGAGATGCCCATAGCTGTCAACACCATACTCCTTAGATAGTCCTGCTTCTCCATCGGCTAGATCACTACCTTCAGGTGCCTGCCTTGTGCAGAGGTAATGAACAGCTCCATCTGTGTTTCCAAAGTGTAGGCTGCCTAGTGGATTCCCCTTGGTGATTTATAAGCCATGCAAATTTCAAATGCACTGATTTCCACCCGTTCTAGCTCATGTAAACTTCTCGTGTAAAATATGTGGCCACTCATTCCATATTTGGTTCGTATTGTTTCTCTTAATTGTCCACTTCCCGCTCCCTTTTTCCATAATGCAAACATCTTGTCATGAATAGTGATATTAACGGTCATCATTCCTTTTATCAGCGCATCCGCGTGATCCTTCTTGCGCAACCACGACCCTTGTGTTTGGTCAAATGTACGCACACCGTGGTACTCGCGCATCTGTCCCCCCGGCTGCTTTATCATCGCCCGCTCTCTTTCAACTGGTTAGAGTGGTGAGACTATCCTCGAAACGGCTAGTCAGGGCGCAGGCTGAGGTCTCACCCGAGGTAGTAGAGGAGGGTGCTGGAACCAGGTTTCCGCACCCTTGGGCTGTCAAGATGTGGTTTAGGGGACTCGCGCACCCTTCTATTGCTTCGCACTGCTCTTGCAATCGCACAGATCTGGGCCTGGGGCAACTTCCACTTTCTATTACCGTGTTGATTACCGATCTAATCTAATTAATGGAGCATATGAGATTTTCTTAGCAGGGTCTTTAAGTAAACCTTTAACAAGTTTAACCATTCGCGCACTTAAAATGAGCCCAGATTCACATACATTCATCACATTCATCTTTAAACAGATATAGAAAAGTAAATCATAAAGTCAAATGCGCGATAACACAAAATTACAGAATCAACTTATCTTTATTATTATTCTTCACCAATACATCCAGATCTACCCTATGCACTCAGCTGCAGGGGTCCGCGCACACAGCTGCGGACTTTCCAGGCCTCTGCACACATAGCTGTAGAGCCTCTACCTACTACCCCAACCCTCGACTCGGACTTACAAACACTTTCAGACTATTTGCTTCCAAAAACCCATTACATTTCATATTCCAAAAAGAACTGCCTTTCCCTCAAAGGGTCGCGCTCTATTTATACCTTTCCTTGGCCCGTGACCCCTGTGCAGGCCAACTCTATTTATATTTCTTCACATTATTTTCAGGCAGACTACCCTTTGACTCAACCTATTATAATTCACACTCCACATACTTCGGAGTTTTTACAATAATTTAATCCTACTTTTTGGGCTTTCTGCCCCAAAACCGTTACGCGAGACCTCCGCTACCCAACAGGACCAATCTATCGACACTTTGTTATGGAGAATGATGCAATCAAGAGGCAAATTCAGGAGCTATTGCATAAAGGGCACATCAGGCCAAGTTCATCACGATGTGGGAGCCCGATCGTGTTAATACAAAAGAAGGACGGGACCTGGAGACTTTGTATTGACTATCGGGTGTTGAACAAGATCACTGTCTCGAATAGGTATCCAATCACATGGATTGATGACCTTCTAGACTAGCTCAAGGGGGGGGAATATTTCAGCAAGATTGGCTTGAACTATGGTTATCACCAAGTACCGATCAAACCCTACGATGCGTAGAAGACTGCTTTCAAATCCAAGGAGGGCCTTTCCGAATGGCTGGTCATGCCTTCGGGTTGACGAATTCCCCTGCAACCTTCATGAGCTGATGGAAAACGTCTTGTGACCATTCACAAAATCATTCATGGTGGTGTATTTGGTGACATTCTGATCTTCATCCAGAGTTGGGAATAACGCCTCCACCATATTTGGTAGGTCCTCCAAACCCTTCAGCAACACAAGTTGTATGCCAATTTGGAGAAATGCACTTTTGGTATGACCTAGGTTCAATATCTAAGGTACATCATTGATGTAGAGGGGTGTCCATGTGGAACCATCCAAGATATAATTCATTCGGGATTAGCTAGCTCCAACCACTCTAATAGAGCTCTACAGCTTTCTGGGTCTTTCCAACTTATACCGCAGGATCGTGTTGGGGTTCTCTCATATCACTTGGCATTTGAGTCAAGTCATCAAGGGAGGAGAAAAAACAAAGTTCTTTTAGTTTGAATCCCAATAGAAGGAATTTACTGAGTTGAAGCATCCCTTATTCTCTGCACTAGTGCTCACATTACCAGAACTGCAACGACCATTTGAGATCGAGACAGATGCCTCTGACTATGCTATTGGTGCAGTTCTTACTCAGCAGGGGCATCCAGTGGCATATCACAATGAGACACTTTCAAACACAGTCTGAAAGTGTCCCACCTATGACAAAGATATGTATTCCATTATGCAGGTCTATCAATAATGAAAGTATTACTTATTGGGAAGGAAATTTTCATCCACACAGACCACTGAGCCCTGCAATTCATACAAACACAAGTGAAGTTGCAGAACAATCGCCATCATAAATGGTCCACATACCTGAAACAATTCCATTTGAACATTAAGTACAAGAATGGTGGCACCAACAATGTTGTATACTACCTCAGCCGACCACCAGTCATGGAGCTGACCACTGTGCTTGACTTTTGTGGGCATGAGACCGCGGGATGGTCGCATCTTTACAAGAGCGATCCAGAATTCGACAACGCATACCAGAAGATCCGGGAAGGAAAGCAAGTTCCAAATTTTCACCTCCAAGATGCACTGTTATGACCCCTTGTGACACCTTTGTGTTCCTTCAAGAGAGTGTGCCAAGATGATTTGGGAGGCGCACTACAGTTAGGTCATTGGACATTTTGAGGTAGAGAAAATAGTGGTAGTGTTGTAGAACTATTTTTGTTGGCCAAACCTTCGACAGGATGTTGGGAAGTACATCAGATCCTACACTACCTATTCCATTGCAAAACTAACCATTAAGAAGCAAGGCCTATATACTCCTATACCTACTCCTAGTCGACCTTGGTAATCCATATCTATGGATTACATGTCGGGCCTTCTACTTACTATGGAAACAACTGTGTTTTCATGGTCATCGCAATATTCTCCAAGAAGGCCATTATGGTGGCCTGCAAGAAGAGTATCACAGCAAAAGCCACTGCTAAGCTCTTCTTTGAACAAGTGTGGGTACATTTTCATATCTCACAGTCCATTATCTCAGATCGGGATAGTAGGCTCCTAAGTATATTTTGGTCTAGTCTTTAGTTGATATTGGATACCAATCTCACTAAGTCCACGACTTTCCACCCCCAAACTGATGGTCAAATAGAGGTCGTCAACAAGTTGATCATATACATTCTGCATATGTACAACTCGAAGCATCCACACATATGGGATGAAAACCTCCCCTATGTCCAGCATAGCTACAACAAATCTCTCCATAGCTTAACTGGCCAAAACCCCTTTCAGGTGGGGTTTGGATTCCAGCCACTATGTCCCATTGATGTGGTCATACCATTTGTAGTTACTTAAGAAGATTCAGCTCATGTCCAGTGCGAATCTGACAGGTCTAACAACTTCATTGAGTGCATTCAGCACATCTGCTAGCAGGTCCATGACATATTGGACAGAGCTAATGCTAAGTAAAAGCAACTTTGTGATCAGCATTTGGTGCCACACAAGTTCCAGGTGGGCGACAAAGTTTGGTTACATTTGTAGAAAGAGCGCCTCATTGGGCTGTACCACAAGATTTGCCCACTCTGATATGGGCTTTACACCATCACTAAGGTTTTAGGGGATAATAATTTCAAGCTCAACATTCCACCATTCCTTGGCCTGCACCCAATGTTTAATGTGGACCTCCTTCAACCATACTTTCCACCATTATTGGACACATCAGACATTGGAGAACAACTCACACCAAAAACGTTAAACCCAAACTACATGGAACAGGCTAGAACTAATCAAACCATGGAAACAAAAATCAAGAACACTCACCAACAGAAGATCCAATGGTATCGAGTTGTCAAATTTGGCCAACTCCTGCACCAAGGCAAGTGGCTCCACCAGGAACCAAGTTCAGCAAAAGTTTCTCCATCTCATGGAAGCACTCAACGCAATGGGGACCATTGCTTCCTAAGGGGGGAGGACTGATCCAGGTGGATATTGGTGGCCTCCCGCCTATTCCACTTGGACCCCCACCATTTTTTATTTTCAGTTTCCTTAATTGTAGCACAACTTACTATTTTTGGCATTTTTTCGAGTCCTAAATTTTCAGAGCCGTTTCGATGGACTAAAAGACCTTTTTAGGGAAAACGGGGAGATTAGAAAAGTTTGAAAATAGTTTCTTTGTTTTTTTTTTCAGCCTACTCTTTTAGATATTCGAAACGAGGTATTATGATAGCCAACTGAGATTGTATGCCAAAGTTACAACACTGAGAAGTTGATGTACTAATTTACCCAAACGGGACCCACAGTTTTGGCTCTTCATCTCCTAGGGTTAGGTTTTTATATTTTTAGGGTTTTCTATTATTTCTTAATAATATATAGGCCTTTGAGCCTCATTGTAACAAAGTTTAGAGGCATGTAGCTACCACATCTCTTCTAAAAGATAAGCTACCATCCCCTGAGCTAGTTTATTTTCATTTTTGTATGTAAGAATATTTCAATTCTTTGACATTAATGAAATGAAGTTTTATTTCTACTACATCTTTGTGTATATGTGTATATTTGTATTTTGTTTCATTCTTGCATAAGTTTGGATCATGTTTCTTCCCAAGAGCGAACTTCAACAACATACCACATATCCAATTTTACAAAAAAAAATTTGAAATTTCTATCATAGGTAATTATAGATTATTTTTCTCCTCCATATTTCAAGTTTGAAACATCTCAATAAGAAACTTATAGCAAAATTCCAAGCTAACCTATTTGAAGCATGTTTTAGGATCATTTAGGAACATTAAATTCCTCATATCGTATCTCTAAAATTATAGTGAAAGGTATAAAAATTCTACTACAAGTACCTTGATATGTTGGGGATAAGGATAAAAGGAGGGAAAATGCCTAAGTATGGGGATACTACGCAGAGAATGGTTGACATCATTCATAAATGACTGGGCAGATGCTCAACAGATAGTGCAGATACGTGAAGGAGGTTGAGATGACTGCAATATGGAAATATTCCTTGGCTCAAAGGGTTTTACTTGTGCAAGTTGGTTAGATATGGACATAGGTGGTGATTCAACTTACCATGGTTCAGGGGATGGTTTCATTTTGACACAAACGAGGAAATCTCATCAAGGTGGGCTAGCTAGGTGATCTGGTTATACATTCCCTAAAGCCAAACGTGGAAGACTAAGGATATATCGGGAGTTGTTGTTACTGATCAATTGTTTTGTTCGATGCTAATTTGGTCATGCTCTTAATGTTAGTTTTGTCTTGCTAACACTATTGATATTGTCTTTTTTTTACTGTTTGGTTCTAGAGATGACTGTACTTAAGATTTGGTGGACTACTACTTTATTTTGATATATAATTTGGTTATTGTAATGGTGTTGACCAGTTAGTACTACATGAATGATTACAGTTTGAGTTCTTGTAGTCATACATATGGAGCTTGTGTATAACCATACTTTTGATGATTAATAAATATGATACATCTAGATGTTTTGTTCCAGATCCATAGCTTTGTTGCTTGTATATTTTGTGCTAGTGATGGGATCCATGAATGAGTTATAGAGTTCTTACAAGGTGTTTAATGAATGTTCTATATAGTGAGTTTATGTGTTGTAAATAACTATCACTAGATAAATGAATGATCTCTATTCATTTCACTTTTTTATATCGAAGCTAGTCATGCACACACACAATGATGGATTGTTGAACATTTACTTTTTTGGTTAAATTGTAAATTATGTGTGACCAATACTTATGGTAGATGTTGGGAATATGTTAAGGTATGCAGTAAGGGATTTCGAAAGTATTTATGTTTAATGTGTTTGTCTGCAACATATGGAAACTTCACTTGTTTTGCCAACCCATTAGTATACCTCGGGTGAGACCTAACCTACTTGCAGGTGTTGAAAATTTTGCTATATGAGAGGGATTTGTTAGCATATTACTGAATCTTTTTTTCCATTAATATAATTTTTTAATAATATTTCCTTTTAATAAATTAATTTAAATATTATTTTTCAAAAACTAGTCATTAAATAATAATATTTGTTTAAATATTATTTTTCAAAAACTAGCCGTTTAATATAGCCGTTACTTAATAATATTTGTTTAAATATTATTTTTCAAAAACTAGCCATTTAATATAGTCATTACTTAATAATATTTGTTTTTAATATATTAATAAATTAGTATCATAATTTAAATATTATTGTTCAATTATAGTCATTGCTTGAAATTATGGTCTCTATATTGCTCTCTATTTAAGCCTTTTCCATGGTCTGCCTCTTCATTTGGTCCTGATGATGAACCACTCTTCATGGTTCGAAATGCGCCGACCAAAAATTTCTCTTATGTGATTTCTACCGAATGAATTTTCCTAAAGGTTTGTGTTAGAGATAAGATGTGGAGGCAAACCAAAGAAGAAATTGAATGGTAGTTGAACAAAGACAGTATGAGTTCGTAATGGAGTAAACTAGGAATTTGCATATCACTCTAAAAGATTGGCTGTGGAGGTTCATTTTTTTTTATTCCTACAAAATTTTGTTTGTGGAGTTCCCTATCATCCTATGGGAGTGGATCAAATTCTAGGAAGAGTGAAGAGGACTATCGAATTAGTAGATCCATGCAATAGGATTCCAAATATACTACAAAGAGTAAATATCGTAAGTAACTTAGTATCTAAATCTATTTATTTTTTGGTTAACTAGCATGCTATAAGGCTATGTAGTTGAATTTGTCGTAAAGTCCACCCAATCCTTTAGTGAAACCAAATGAAACTCCTGTAGGGAACCACAAGGAAGATATATGAGGATGTTATCAAATTGGATTAAATGATGTTGTGTGACAAGGGAGTAATTTCACTAGAGTTCGACAACATAAGTAACTAAAACTCTGTGACATGAGGAACCAAGGGGTTGATCAGGGGATGGATTAAACTATAGAAGGGACAAGGGATGCAAAGAGAAGTGGAGAAACATATATGTGTGCAATACATAGGTGATGGGGGATGTAACCAATTAAGTTGTAGGAGAGGATTTGTAGAGAGGGCAGAGATCTCCCAAAAGGTGGAGGAGTATTAGTGGCATGGTCAGTCTAAGAGAAATGGAGAACTACATTTTTTCCAAGAGTAGATGAGGAAAGAAACACAATTGGAACTCTTCATAGTGCTACAATGTATTTTTGTGGTTTATATAGAGGTAAGAAAACTACAACAGAGTTGATCTCTAACATAAGACTCAAAATGAAGTATGTCATGCAAAATGAAAGCATGTAGATTAGAGAAGGTTTATGTTGCCATGAAGACCCAAATGAAGAGAGAGAAGAGATTGGTGAAAAGGATAATTTCCTACACTAGGAGTCGACTGTCTTTTCATACATAGGGCCCTCCACTCAAGATAGAGGAGAAGGTTAATATGATGGAAGAGAAGGAGCAGAAGTGCATCGTTTGAGTATTAGAAAAGAAGGAACAAAGGAGGAATAGGAACAACTCGGTGTAGAATATCCACTACATCTCGTTGTCCAATCCATGGCCATCCCCTAAATCAAACCAATGGCCCCATGTGCACCTTCAGAATCTTAGGTAAACTCTTCATTGTTTGCTAAATTTTCTCAGTTATCAGTATTACGATATCATAAACATTTGGATAGTGAAAGTGATAGTAAGAAAGAAGAAGTAGAATTTGAAGGAGGAGAATAGGGAGTGAAATTGAGAGAAGCAGTGGAATTTATTCTGCCCGTGATGGAGTCAGTGAATTCTGAATAGGTGGGCACCAGAAGATAGACCATGACTAGTGCTGACACTACGTTAAGGTTACTAATGTTCCTGGAACCATAGTTGAAGATCTCGAACAACATTGGCTCGTCTTTGAAGAAGTATGGACTATCAAACATATTTCAAATGAAGGGATGAATATAGATTAGTTAGAAACAACTTTTTGGGACCATTTGTTAGTGTGGTACATGAAGTATAAGGCTACCACGCCCTTGGGATAGCCTAGGACATGTTGATTTTTCAAGTGCAATAGATACAAGTGAAATCTTTCTTAAAAGCAATAATTAGTTCTAATGTTGGTTCTCTTATTTATATTTTTCCAATATATCATTAAGCAATTACACTTTATAAATTTGACCATAAAAACAGTATGACTATAGAGATCATAATGCATAATGAGAACAAAATATTTTACCCTAGGAAAATCGGCTTGGGGAAAAAACCCAACAACCTTTCTAATAAAGAAAATCTTCTTTTTAACAAGAGACACACGTATATTTCTAGTCAACAACTAGGTAAAATTTGAGCTTCAACAAATCTATGGTCAAAACATGGTCAACACCCTCTGAGTCAAGCCTCTAATTTTCTCTAGCAATTCAGCCTTCTTGTTCTACCCTAGGCTGAATTTTGGCCTCCTAGTAAATGCCCAGAAACCCATAATTTTGGTCCTACAACTACAAAGAAAGTATCGTCTTTGCAGATTTAACTACTCAAAAACCTATGCAAGCTGCAGAGAGAGATATTTTCCACATGTGCGAGCTAGATAGAGAGAGAAAGAGATAATTTTTCCTTCCTTTTTGGCCTCCTTGCCCTTCTTGTCCTTCGCATGGATTCCAAGAAGGTTCTTGCCTGAGAGAGATTGAATTGTTTCCTTGGAGGAGGAGTTTGAATTCCTATATGTAGTGATTTTTTGGGTCGAATGGATGTCTACATTGCCTCAGTTGACTTGACTTTGAGGGAGGCCAACTTGAGTAGTTTTGGAGCTAAAAATTAAATTTCTAAAATTCAAATTTTTCTCTTTTCAAAGTCCATAAGGACATGACTCAAAAATAAATTTTATTTTGACTCTAGCATGAAGAACATTCTTTACATTAATAAATATAAATACATCAAGAGCTAAAACATACATTATGAATACCGACCATAGTTACAAAATTCAACACTCTCTCTTAACTAGGGAAGTATTCATAATTTTTATTTTATATGTTCTCAAGTTGAAAATTTTCTCTAAGAAAAGGTTATAACAAATCATTATCAGCATCATCAACCTTGTCAGCAACTCTGGCATAGGGTAAATCATTAGCATCAACTCATTTCCACAGCTGGTTGGTACCATCGACCCATAATCTGATCAATACTCCTAACACATGACATAGCATTTAGCATCAACTAGTCACATAACTTTGGTTGGTACCACTAACCCATAATCTTGGTCAGTACTCCTGACCTAGAATAGCCTAGGTTCACCATGGTCTGGGTTGGTATCTCTAATCCCTTCTTGAATCTCTAAATGCCACACTCCACATGACCAATGTTGGTGGAATTATATGTATTTTAATTCCAACATTTAATTATCAAATCCAAGACCATAAGACTCAGAGATGCAAGCATAGGAAATGCAGGATTAAAGTTTAAGTTAATCTGATTGAGAATACAAAACAAGCTTTAAAAGCTTGAAAGAAAATTTTATTCTAAGTCCATTAAATAATAAATTAACTAAGCACTAGTCAAATTCTTAGATCTAAAATATAATGTAAAATAGGTTCAAAGGTAAATGCTTCAATCTGAGTAGAAACTGAAATCTCCTTATTCTATTCTTCACAGCCTTCAAAACTAAATAACACCACTCGAGGAAAGAAATCCAATGAATAACATGCAATCTAGAAACTACTGTGTTTCTGCAAATTGACTAAATCGCGTCAAGGATTTCCATTTACTAGCTCATGAAGTACGAAATATGGAACCTTGACTTGTTCTTGTAACAACACACTTGAAGCATAAATCTCAAAACAATTCTACAAGGAATTGGAAAGGAAACTGTTAGAGCCTAGATTTACCTCAGGCTGAAAAGGTAAGGTTCTAGGTCCACATCAAACCACACTCAGCCTCGTAGCTAGCCCTACGAGGATAGGAGAGGGCTCTCTCCGGGTCAATCTCAACAAAAGATAATTAGATGGGGGCTTGAGATGACTAAAATAAAAACTAATTTTAGGCTAGGTATGAAGAGCAAGGATTTAATTTGAGTTTTTGAGGGTTTTGTTGGAAAAAGGGAAAGGAAAATTTGGGTCCGGGGATGAGGCAAAATTTTTGCAGAGTTCTGATTGGGGCGAGGTAGGCAGTAGATTTTGATGCTTTAGATTAAATGAATGGATGGAAAATACCATTGAGGAGCTGAAGAGGGAAAGTGGCTGCAAGAATCCTCTCCAAACAGATGAAAACATGTAAAACTAAACAAAGTTTAAGGCAGAGCACAACAAACTCATGGATTCTACCTTTTTCACTCAATTTGTTTAATTCAGAAGCAAAGAGAAGGGAAATGGAAAACATAAACATCAATGAACTTACAATTACATGAAGAAAAACACCATCAAAACACAGAGCCACAAGGATCCCAACAAGTGCTGCAAAACCTTGGTCTTTCCTTTGCCAAAAATGCAGAAATCAAATGTACAATGAAGTGCCAAGCAATCCCAAGTGTCCAACCCTAAAAATGACTAAGAAATTACATGATATGGACAAGCCTAACTCATTCCCTTGCCTCTAGGGGTCAAGCTCATCATTCTAGGAGCTTTTTGAACCAATTATAAACAAGGAACTGAAATTTAGGCAATCAAACAACTTGCCCTATATGCTAGGAAACTGATTCATTCATATAATTTTCACTTTTTAGTGAATGAATCCTCTAGAACAAGTAAAAATGTGTCAATATTACATCATGGTTATCAAATTACATCATGAAAGGTCAAGAGTAACATAAAAAAGTAGAACTGGTCAAAACTGAGCTAATTTCTGAGCTGAACAGTGAAAAATAGGCAAAAATCCTCTATGTGTCGCCCCTGATTCCCTATGTGTCCCACCACTTTAGAGCTGACTTTGAGGCACTTCCCGAAGTCCAAATTGATCTCATGATAGTTCGTTGGAAATTTCTTTGAGTCTACTTTCCAACCCAACTGGAATTTTTCAATTTGGAGTTCATTTGCCCTGTAAAACGTCAAATCTCTCAAGACTGGTCAAAATGTGCCAAATGAGGCTGCCTCAGCGCAGAGTGCTGTTGCAGTCAACTTTTGAAGATCTTCCTCAACTCCAAATTGAGCTCATGCTAGCTCATTGGAAATATACTTGTGTCTAATTATCATTTGACTCAACAAGAAAGTCATTTTGCAAACCATGCTAAGAGAAAACTTGATTTTCCCAAGGTCACTTCAGAGGTGCATCAAGTCTCCCGAGGCGACTGTATTTTTTACTTTTCTCTAAAACCATGACACCTATGTAAAAAGTGAAGGAGGTTTTTATTCCTTGGCCTATTGTGGACAAAAAACTCTCTCATTTTCCAAAATTCATCTTTCCTTGCTCAGAAGCATCATTTGAGTAAAACCTACCCCGATGTGTGGAACATGGGATTTGTCGAAATGAAGCGAAATGAAGGGGATAAGGGGCTTCTAAATTCTTGAGAAAATTTTGGGAAGTAGGGAGGGATGTTAGGAAGTATGGGAAAGTGGAATTTCAGAGATTGAGTGAGGGTAAGGGGTCCAAAATGGCAAAACACAAGCCCAACCTAGAAAATTGCCAAGTTGTAGCAAGAAACTAGGGTTTGTGGAAAAATGAGGAATTTAGGGGATCTCAGTGATCGGAAGTGTTTAATAAGGTACATTATGGATAGGGGAAGGTATATGAACATCAAGATACAAGTTTTGCTCATGATTTGACCATCCAAGAGAAATTGTCTTCAAAACCCTAAGAGAGGGAAATGACCTTACCTAGGCGCAATTGAAGCATGAACAAGGTGTAAAATGACCCAGTGGAACTTGACATGATGATGACAACCCCATGAAAAATGGTACACTCTGCCGAATGGTGAAATGAAGCTCTTAGGACAGCCATTAGGGTTTTGGAATTTTAAGTATGAGACTAGGGTTTTGTGCATTTGGGATTTTGGGAAAGGGAACTTAGGAAAAGGGATTATGATTTAAGGGGGTAGTGGAACTTAAGGAATAAGGGAATCAATGAAAAATGGATAAGGGAGTAAACTTGGTGGCAAAATAGTCATCAAAACCCTAGGCAACAATTTTTTTTGGAGGAACTTGAAATGATAGGGTTCAACTTCTTTAAGCAATCACCATGAAACAAGCAACATGAAGTAAGCACCCAACTTGGATAGAAAATGACAATGGAGGCTCTACCTAACAAATCCGTGCATTTTTGGGCGATTTGAGTGATTTGGGCAAGTTCTAGCAATTTTTGAACCCTCTGCCTGTATGCACCGCGCGGCTAGCCCAATGCGTCGCGCCTTACCAATATGCCACGCCTTGTTAAAATGCACTAAGTTTTGAGGCCCAGTGCACCGCGCCGGCTGTATGCGTCGCGCCTCCTACCCAATGTGCCGCGCCAGTAACTTACAGTAATTTTTTACCCAAGATTCACACTCATTCACCCAAATTGTTAAGCTTTGGTTCTCTTTGCTCTCTTGCGTGTAAATGAACTATTGAAGCACAAGAATATCTCCTATGGCATGGACTTTGATTCTTCATTTGGCAAACCCACTTTTGTAATGTTGCAGACTTTGGCACTTTCACATAACTCTGTTTTTTGCTTCCACTTTGATTTTTGGCTGAATGATGAAACTCTGTCTATTTTTGCAGGGATGATTGGCATGTAATTTCGACAAAGGATGACCAGGGCTGCGCCTAAAGTACCTCATGACTGAAAAACTTTAAAAACTACATATTTATTACAAACCATAAATTTGATGTTTTCTTTTTCAAAACAGAGTTTTGAAGAAGAATCATGATCAAACATATTGACGATGAAATTTTGCAATGAAAACTAATTTTGAACCTCCCTCATGTGCCTGTGGACATTATTAGACTTTTTGAAGACGAAACCCTAGACCTAATGACTAAAATGACCCTTTTGCTGACCAAGAGACCAAATAGGACTGTGAATGACTTTAAAATTGATTTTGATGTATAGACACAGACCATAAAATACATGACATGAGGGAGATGAGCGAAAAGACCGTTCCGTCAGAAAATCGATGCTCCTAATGGAATGCAAATGACTGGACTGAATGAGACACCTAAAAATGAAATGCGACAAAGAGTTTTTTGATCTCTGACAGAGGGATGAACAGACCGACTCTAACATTGGCTCCAATGGGGATGGTAGCTCCTTGGAGGTGCCAAGAACTACAAACCTTTGGGTGAGCAGACAGTGCCTTCGTCCATTGGGCTGTGGAGTCGATGACTTGACAAAACCACACAAGATTTGTTGACTCATTTATTGACTGAAAATTTGACTCAAAACTAAAATTGAAAACCATAATAAAACCAAACATGACTAAAACATAACTAACAAACCTACTCTAAGTGGTATTTTCACCACTCGATCAAGTGAAATGGAAAAGCCAATGCAACCATGTAAGAATCATGGCTAATATTTTATTTCTTCCCAAATGCTTTCTGATGCGCAGGAAAAGGGAATAATCGAAAGGCAACTCCCATGGAAACTTGGGATCAAGTTGACTGCTACTAAACTTGCAAAGCATGAATTGACTGGATGACTTCAAGAATACTGAGAAAGGATCTTCATAAGCATTGCTATTGATTTCCATTAACACATTACTGCTCTAGTCCAAGTAATCTTCATATCTGGATATTAAGGTTTTCCTCACATTTGTGTTGTCTTTCTTTGGTGATTGCAGCAAGCTGCCAAAAGGATCCTAAATTTTGTGAATAACCAAACTCTGTTGCTGATTCCAAATATAACAAAAGTCTCCTTTATCAATCTCCTCATATGACTGCAAACCTTGATATGGACTTTGTAATGAAAAATCTGTTAAACAAGACAATGAAGGCAACTTTTGAATAAGATTATTATCAACATTCTTATCTGGCACATGGTTAGCTAATGGAGAAGAACTTTTACAGCAAACATCATCCAACACAAGAGAAATAGGATCATCAAAAATTTGAGAAGAATGCATCCATTAAAACTGTACGACATCCTTCTGGTTGTTCATCTTTTTCTTTAGAGATATTACAAAGATTCTGCCTTATAAACTGAAATGCTTCGAAACAAAAAGGTATAGAATCCTCTTGCATCATTAGATCATGTATTTTAGCTACCACACCTTCATCTGTACTCTGACCTTCATCTTCAACATTAAAACTGAGAGATTGTTGATTTTCTACAAGATGTTCATTTGAAGATTTACTATGCAATTTACCCTTCAAAAACTGAAATGATTCAAAACAGAAAGGTAGGGAATCTTCTTGTATCATTTGATCACATGTGCCAGCTTCCATGTCTTCATGTGAAACTTGACAATCAATGGCATTTGGGGGCTGGAACTCTGAATATGAGAAGTCTTGAACAAGGTTTTCATTGCCCTCAAGATGGTCCAAATCAAGACTTGTTGACAGTTGATTTCTGATTGCATGGAAATTGTCTCTGATGAACTAAAATGAATCAAAACAAAAAGGCAAAGATCCTTCACTTACTTCAAAATTTGTTGCACTTTCCTCGTCACTGTCATAGCTGATATGTGATGGCTGAAAATTGTATTTGAGCTGTTGAAAGTGAACTTCTTCCTCCCACAAACTAGCTGTTGATTTGTCTGCAAGATTAGCTTCTGTTTGGAGAACATAATCATCATCATACTGATCAAATTTAGGCAAATCATTAGTATAAAATGCATCATCAAGCATACATGTCATATCAACTGATCTCTCTCCTCCAAGATGATTTATAAAACAATCATTACCAGATCTATGACAACTAGGATCAGAAAGAAGATGTTTTGGATCAGCAACTTGTTCTTCTTCAATCAGCGAGCGATGGGCTTGAACACTATACTCATTCCTTGTGGTGTTTTTTTGCATCTTCTCTTCTACTGCACCTACCAACATGTCAACTTTACCTCTAGAGATGTCAATTTCTCCAGATCTACATTTTTCATTTCTTCTTCCTTCAACCTTGCCCTTCGGATCAGCAAGTGAGCCTATACATTTACTGCATTGTTCTGCATCTCCTCAAGTGTTGCAATATTCCTTTCTGTCAGCTGAAACTCCATTTCCGGATCAAAGGCACTCGGTAGTGCAACAGAGTAGATCTAGGAGGAGGTCTTATATCAATTGGGATCGAATAATAAACTTGGTTAAATCTGGCAGAAAATTGTTGTACTGTCTCCCCTGACTGTCTTTTCAGTTGGTTATACTCTTTTAAAATAAGGAAAAGGTTCTGTCCGATCATCCACCTGTCGAGAAAAACTTTGATGAACTGCTAGAAATATGAGATGCTCGCATCAGGCAGGGTTTTGAACCAAATCTTGACTTTGCCTTGCAAAGAAAGAGCAAAAAGCCTTATACTGACATCTTCTTCGTCAACTTCAAAAAGATCAAGAAAAGTCTCAACATTCTGCACATGTTTCTCAATGTTGACATTCTTACATTCACTGTCAAATCTCGGCAAATATAGGTAATAATTTGCAGGGAAAGCATGGAGAACAGAAGGTAAAACAAGAGGTTTATACCTATCCGGGACTATAAAAGGTGTAGGAGTATATACAAGAGCTACAGGATCAAGTTTGTTTTCTTTAGGCTCATCACGCTGAAGAGAGTCATCATGAGATGGGGGAAAAGTAAGGAGGCCAAGATCAAAGGGAAACTCAATATTTACACTTTTTGAATAGATCGAGTGAAGATTTTGATCACCTTTATCATAGAACAAATTCTGAAAAACTTTCAGGACAGTTTCAAGAACAGTAAAGAAGTAATTTACAAGAAAGAAGACTAGATCCTGAATACCATTCCACTTTGGATACCCGAACTTTGTGTAAGATCCTTCCATTTTCTCAGAGAAAGAGTTAGTCCTCCAGTGGAGTCTCTACATTGAATTGGAGTCACCAGGTGAATGATTTCAGCCTTCTTATGTCTGATTGTTGTCCACCATCAACGATCAGATCTAACTTGATACATGTACTGGGGTGATCGTTTAGATTAGAAGTTTAGTTTATAAACTAGACCGGAGATTGATTGAAGCAGCTTTCATCTACTTTTGCTAATGCAAAGCAAAAGCGTTTCGAAGGCTACCTGGCTAACTTCAGGCTCCGTATGTAGTCTACAAAGCCAAACAATGAAAATAAACTTTCTTCCCTAGTATGGTCACCACTATGTTAGAGCCTAGATTTACCTCAGGCTGAAAAGGTAAGGTTCTAGGTCCACATCTAGCCACGCTCAACCTCGTAGCTAGCCCTACGAGAACAGGAGAGGGCTCTCTCCGGGTCAATCTCAGCAAAAGATAATTAGATGGGGGCTTGAGATGACTAAAATAAAAACTAATTTTAGGCTAGGTATGAAGTGCAAGGATTTAATTTGAGTTTTTGAGGGTTTTGTTGGAAAAAAGGGAAAGGCAAATTTGGGTCCGGGGATGAGGCGAAGTTTTTGCAGAGTTCCGGTTGGGGTGAGGTAGGCAGTAGTTTTTGATGCTTTAGATTAAATGAATGGATGGAAAATACCGCTGAGGAGCTGAAGAGGGCAAGTGGCTGCAAGAATCCTCTCCAAACATATGAAAACATGTAAAACTAAACAAAGTTTAAGGCAAAGCACAACAAACTCATGGATTCTACCTTTGTCACTCAATTTGTTTAATTCAGAAGCAAAGAGAAGGGAAAAGGAAAACATAAACATCAATGAACTTACAATTACATGAAGAAAAACACCATAAAAACACAGAGCCACAAGGATCCCAACAAGTGCTGCAAAACCTTGGTCTTTCCTTTGCCAAAAATGCAGAAATCAAATGTACAATGAAGTGCCAAGCAATCCCAAGTGTCCAACCCTGAAAATGACTAAGAAATTACATGATATAGATAAGCTTAACTCATTCCCTTGCCTCTAGGGGTCGAGCTCATCATTCTAGGAGCTTTTTGAACCAATTATAAACAAGGAACTGAAATTTAGGCAATCAAGCAACTTGCCCCTATATGCTAGGAAACTGATTCATTCATATAATTTTCACTTTTTAGTGAATGAATCCTCTAGAACAAGTAAAAATGTGTCAATATTACATCATGGTTATCAAATTACATCATGAAATGTCAAGAGTAACATCAAAAAGTAGAACTGGTCAAAACTGGGCTAATTTCTAAGCTGAACAGTGAAAAATAGGCAAAAATCCTCTATGTGTCGCCCCTGATTCCCTATGTGTCCCACCACTTTAGAGCTGACTTTGAGGCACTTCCCGAAGTCCAAATTGAGCTCATGATAGTTCGTTGGAAATTTATTTGAGTCTACTTTCCAACCCAACTGGAATTTTTCAATTTGGAGTTCATTTGCCCTGTAAAACGTCAAATCTCCCAAGACTGGTCAAAATGTGCCAAATGAGGTTGCCTCAGCGCAGAGTGCTGTTGCAGTCAACTTTTGAAGATCTTCCTCAACTCCAAATTGAGCTCATGCTAGCTCATTGGAAATATACTTGTGTCTAATTATCATTTGACTCAACAAGAAAGTCATTTTGCAAACCATGCTAAGAGAAAACTTGATTTTCCCAAGGTCACTTCAGAGGTGCATCAAGTCTCCCGAGGCGACTGTATTTTTTACTTTTCTCTAAAACCATGACACCTATGTAAAAAGTGAAGGAGGTTTTTATTCCTTGGCCTATTGTGGACAAAAAACTCTCTCATTTTCCAAAATTCATCTTTCCTTGCTCAGAAGCATCATTTGAGTAAAACCTACCCCGATGTGTGGAACAGGGGATTTGTCGAAATGAAGCGAAATGAAGGGGATAAGGGGCTTCTAAATTCTTGAGAAAATTTTGGGAAGTAGGGAGGGATGTTAGGAAGTAGGGGAAAGTGGAATTTCAGGGATTGAGTGAGGGTAAGGGGTCCAAAATGGAAAAACACAAGCCCAACCTAGAAAATTGCCAAGTTGTAGCAAGAAACTAGGGTTTGTGGAAAAATGAGGAATTTAGGGGATCTCAGTGATGGGAAGTGTTTAATAAGGTACATTATGGATAGGGGAAGGTATATGAACATCAAGATACAAGTTTTGCTCATGATTTGACCATCCAAGAGAAATTGTCTTCAAAACCCTAAGAGAGGGAAATGACCTTACCTAGGCGCAATTGAAGCATGAACAAGGTGTAAAATGACCCAGTGGAACTTGACATGATTATGACAACCCCATGAAAAATGGTACACTCTGCCGAATGGTGAAATGAAGCTCTTAGGACAGCCATTAGGGTTTTGGAATTTTAAGTATGAGACTAGGGTTTTGTGCATTTGGGATTTTGGGAAAGGGAACTTAGGAAAAGGGATTATGATTTAAGGGGGTAGTGGAACTTAAGGAATAAGGGAATCAATGAAAAATGGATAAGGGAGTAAACTTGGTGGCAAAATAGTCATCAAAACCCTAGGCAACAATTTTTTTTGGAGGAACTTGAAATGATAGGGTTCAACTTCTTTAAGCAATCACCATGAAACAAGCAACATGAAGTAAGCACCCAACTTGGATAGAAAATGACAATGGAGGCTCTACCTAACAAATCCGTGCATTTTTGGGCGATTTGAGCGATTTGGGCAAGTTCTAGCAATTTTTGAACCCTCTGCCTGTATGCACCGCGCGGCTAGCGCAATGCGCTGCGCCTTACCAATATGCCACGCCTTGTTAAAATGCACTAAGTTTTGAGGCCCAGTGCACCGCGCCGGCTGTATGCGTCGCGCCTCCTGCCCAATGTGCCGCGCCAATAACTTACAGTAATTTTTAACCCGAGATTCACACTCATTCACCCAAATCGTTTAGCTTTGGTTCTCTTTGCTCTCCTGCGTGTAAATGAACTATTGAAGCACAAGAATATCTCCTATGGCATGGACTTTGATTCTTCATTTGGCAAACCCACTTTTGTAATGTTGCAGACTTTGGCACTTTCACATAACTCTGTTTTTGCTTCCACTTTGATTTTTGGCTAAATGATGAAACTCTGTCTATTTTTGCAGGGATGATTGGCATGTAATTTCGACAAAGGATGACCAGGGCTGCGCCTAAAGTACCTCATGACTGAAAAACTTTAAAAATTACATATTTATTACAAACCATAAATTTGATGTTTTCTTTTTCAAAATAGAGTTTTGAAGAAGAATCATGATCAAACATATTGACGATGAAATTTTGCAATGAAAACTAATTTTGAACCTCCCTCATGTGCCTGTGGACATTATTAGACTTTTTGAAGACGAAACCCTAGACCTAATGACTAAAATGACCCTTTTGCTGACCAAGAGACCAAATAGGACTGTGAATGACTTTAAAATTGATTTTGATGTATAGACACGGACCAGCAGATACATGACATGGGGGAGATGAGTGACAAGACCGTTCCATCAGAAAATCGATGCTCCTAATGGAATGCAAATGACTGGACTGAATGAGACACCTAAAAATGAAATGCGCCAAAGAGTTTTTTGATCTCTGACAGAGGGATGAACATACCGACTCTAACAGAAACAATTATAGAAATTCAATAAACAAATCTCAATAAATCTATAAAACTACCCTAGAGCAGGCTACTTGTAATCGCCTAAGAAACCTGGTGCACCACACACCTAAAAATTTACACATGATCAATCATATAAGAGAATCACTTCATCACATATATGCAAATATAATTAACCACACACATTCCACACTTTTTTTTCAATGTATGAGTGTGACTGTAACATAGGTACCAAATTAGAAAACTATATTAGCATACATAATAGAACAAGTACAAAAATAATAAATCTAAACTAATCATGTACAATAGCTTACCAAGTTGGATTAGTTGGCCCTTTATGACACCAACAAGGTAGCTAAGAATTCCAAATGTTGATTTCTCTCCCTCACAAAAATTCAATTACAAACTCATGATCCCCTTTATCAATCCTCTGAGGCTCTATTTATACATAAAAACCAATGAGTAAGGATAATATACAATCCCCTAAACTCAGAAAATGAATTTACAACTTTAGAGGAAAATCTCAAAATTTTGGTTTTTTGTAATTTTATATAAATTGGTGTTAAAGAACCAACTATATCTCCTCGACCATGATGTATTTTGGAGATTTTTTTTTATAGAGCTTATTTTTCCATATTATAAACAAAAACCTCTCTTTTAATTTCATGATTCAATTTCATGGCCTTGGAAATCATGCCTGAAGTTGGTTGTTTAGATAATTTTGCCAATCTAGGTTTTTTAGAAATTTTGTATAAATCTGCTTCAAAGAACCAGTTGTAACTTTAAAACCATATGGAATTTTTGGAAATGGTTTTAGATATAAGTACATTGTGATATTTTCAAAAACCCATTTTCCATATTCTTGAGATTCGCCACCATGTGCACATAAATCGAGGCAAAACATGAAAGTTTCAAAATTGTTACCTATTTTTGGGTCTAGCTTAAATCACGTGCTAGGATCCCACACGTGTGATATGGGTATATTTCAAGGCTTGTACTAGTATGTTAGGCCCATGTGGCACCTAATTTTTCATGCTTTGATAAATCAAAACATATTTTATAAATTTCTTTTTTTATCCATTCATGTAAGTGCAAAAACTAGTACCGAACTACCAGATTGGTGCTGAGTTGGTACATAAGAAAACTATCTCATACCCAAACATGCTTCTTGTACAAATAATCACATTAGTAAACTATTATTGAAAAAATCATGATGAAAACACATGTAACCACTAAAAATATAATAAATCCATCATGATTAACCACAAGGTAAAATAGGTGCATTTAGCAGAAGTTGGTGGTATAATTGCTATGGAAAGTTTCATAAATGCGGGAATATGGCTCATGAATAGAGACTTTATATACTGAATAATATGGAATACTCAGAGCCCAATAATAAACTATGCTCGATGCTAAATGAGCTCCTCACCCTATTTGGAGAGATTAGGCCTGATGTTGAAATCCATGTACTCAATTGAGTGATCTTTGTCTTTTAGGACCATTCTCCCCAACTAGTCAACTACTTTTACATAGGAAGAATGATTTTCCATGGTGCTATCATATCAACACTTCCTCTCAATGAGAGGGGCAATCTCTGCAATCCCAAGCTTGTCCTTGAAGTATATGAACTTCACTATGGATAAAGGCTTTGTCAAAATATCAGTTATTTGTTCATCAATGGAGATATACTCGAGCTTCATTGCTCCCTTCTGCACCATGTCATGGATGTATAGGTACTTGATTTCTTTAGAAAGTCCTTGTAGATTCAAACTACTTATGTAATTTTCTAAAAAAAAGATTTGAATCTACTCTACTCATCAGTGGAAACAATTAATCGATCAAGGAATCATGAAGCATACAAGAGAAAGAATCCAATCAACACATTACACAATGATTTCCTGGGGAAAGCCACAACTAAAAACCCCTGTTATCTATATATTGCATTAGTCATAAAATATGAGCATATTACAATGCTTTTCTCAAGCCCGAGCAACCTTTGCACTATCTCTATCTATCTCATAGCTTCATAGACAAGCCTTGGCCAATACTTAACCAATTTTCTACTTGCCCAAGTCCCTATTTCCTTGTGTTGTTTCCTTGGGAATTAGCCCCTATTAATTAGGGAAAATCCTCAATTTGAATTGCGGAATCCATCATAGGCCTTCCTTTGATTGCATGCACCACCTACACAATTTGGATGATTATACAACTAATAGTACATTGCGTTATAACTCCAATCTCAACTGGGTAACTCTCAAACCTGACATGCATGAGTTATTATGGCTAAATCATCAGTTAACTAATTGAACACATGAAGAAGCACCCCACTGTTATACCTCCTACTAGTTCCTCCATTAGTTGGAACTAGTTTAACCGACTTTAACTCAGATGGACTGAATTAATTAATTACAACTCAAAATAAACTCAACTAGTGTTCCTATAAAGTAGGAGACACTCTACATGACTCAAGTTAGACTCTCAACTTGAATTAACTAAACCAACTAAGTCAAATTAACTTAGCTGTCTTGTGATGTGGAATTACAATTTTTCTCCTAATTTAATTCAAGGGAAAATTAAATACAGATTTTCTTGTTGCATTTTCAACACTCCCTCTCAACAAGAAAGGGATTATCAGATACTCCAATCCTTCCTCTATGGAACTCGAATTTTTATCTTGATAGTTCCTTAGTCAAGATGTTTTCATCATGTTCCTCTGTAGGAATCTACTCCAACAAGATGATTTTCCTCTGTACGCAATCTCGTAGATGGTGATACTGGATGTCGATATGCTTGGACTGATCATGAAAAACTAGATTCTCAAAGAGTTTGATACAACTCTGATTGTCACGGTAAATCATTGTATGATCCATCTGTTGACCAAATAACCTAGCAAGGATCTTCCTCATCTAGATAGCCTCACAAGTTGCTTGACTAGCATCCATGTACTTAGCTTCTACTGAACTAGGTGCAACTAATCTCTTCTTCCTGTTGTACCAAGAAAATGTTGCAAACCCAATACTGAAGATTCCCCCTGATGTGATCTTCCTGTCTAATGGACTCCCTACCCAATCTGCATATTTGAAGCCTTGCAGCTTCACTCCCTCACTCCGTCTGTACCAAATACCAAACTAAGTGGTGCCTTTGAGGTATCTCAACACATGTTTAGTTTCCTTCCAATAGATTTTGGTTGGCTTAACCATTTCTTAACTAAGTTGGTTAGCTGCAAAACACATGTATGATCGTGTGTTAACCAAATACATAAGTGAACCCACAAGCTACCTGTAAAGAGTATCCTCCACTACTTCACCTGAAGTAGCATATTCCTTCCTCCAATACCCTGCTAGAGGAGTCTCCATTGGTTTGATTCTCTCCCTGTGGAACTTCTTCAGTATCTCGTTGGAATACTTTCCCTGAGAGACAAACAGTTCCCCATCTTCTTGCCATACTTCCATACCAAGGAAATAGTGCATGAGCCCCAAGTCCTTCATCTCAAATTCTCTTGCAAAATTCTCTTTTCAAGATTTAACTAGCTTCTCATCACCTGTTAGAATTAGATCTTCGACATATAATACTACAATAAATCATTTACCTTCAACCATAATATTTTAAATGTTTGCATCTACTTCACTTTTCTTGAATCCCAACCTGGTGAAATAGTTGTCAATCCTGGTGTACCAAGCACAGGGTGCTTGTTTCAATCCATAAAATGGTCGCTTGAGCCTGCACACATGTGAATCTCTATTGAAGGTCTCAAATCCTTCCATATGTTAAATGTACACCTCTTCCTCGATCACTCTATTGAGGAAGGTTGTATTCACATCCATATGATGTATCTTCCATCCCATATGCGTTGAAAGTGCTAGAATAGATCTGATTAAAAGGTACCTTGCTACTGGAGCAAAGGCCTCCTCATAATCAATTCCCTCCACCTGATAGAAACCGTTGGCCACAAATATTTCCTTGTGTTTCTCAACACTCCCATCTGCTGCTTTCTACACCTTATAGATCCACCTCGAACCTACCACTGACTTGTCCTCTGGCCTTGGGACAACTTCCCAAGCATTGTTCCTGATAATGGAGTCATACTCCTCCACCATGGCATCAACCCACACTGTTTGTTGCACTGCTTCCTCGAATGAGGATGGTTGAGTCTCTACACTCTTGCTCATCAGAGTCATGTAGCCAATGTACCGATCTAGTGACCTCCTATGCATGTGTTGTGATGTGGGTGCTCCCACATTCTCTCTAGCATCAAGCATCAATCTGTCAACTTCTCTGGTGCGCTTCCTACCATCTATGGATGTCTCTACATGAATAGGTTCTTCCACTCTCTGCTCCTATGCATGTGGCTTCTCCACATCATCCTGAGGTTCTTCCTTTGGATCCAAAAGCTCCACATCTACATGTAACTGAAGCTCCCTCTCAAGGGAACATCTCATGGCCTTCTCTTCATCGAACATCACATCTCTACGAACAATTGTCATCCTATGAGATGGAAAGCACACCCGATAGTTGTGGGGTGTATCAGTGTACCCCAAAAATATGCCCAACTCAACTATGACTCTATCTTTTTCCTTTCATCCTTGGTAGAATGACAATAAATTAATGAACAAAAGATCCTAAAGTGTGACACATATGGTTTCTTCCTTGAAAAATATTCTTTTGGTGCACTCATCCCAAGAATCTAATGAGGACTCATGTTCTACACATATAAAATTGTGTTTCATGCTTCAGCCCACAAGTGAAATGGTAGGCCATGATCATGTAACATTTCTCGTTCAACTCCCAAAATACTTTTTTTCTTCCTTTTAGCCACCCCATTCTTTTGTGGGTTATGGGATGCTATTAACTCTCACCAAATGCCTTCCGATGCATAGAAGTTCTTGAACTCGTTCGACATATATTCTCCACCATTATCTCTCTTGAGAGCCTTCACTTTCCTACCAGTGTCTTTCTCAACAAGTGCTTTATCACAAAAGTTAGAGAACGTCTAATATTTCTTATGCATGAATAAAATCCAACACTTACATGAGAAATCATCTACAAATATCACATAATACCTGTGTTTTTCCATGGAGGTTGTCAAGAATGATCCCCACACATTGAAGTGAACTCTTTCAAGGATCGCTTGTGCTCGACTTCCATTATCATGAAACGTGGCTTTGGTACTTCCGAAATGTATAACCTTTACATGTATCTCACTGCACTAGTTGTTGTGAAGACAATCCCTTCTGCAGACACAAATTATCTCTCTACTCCTATAAGAGGATCTAGTAACAAACTAGACAAACACGTGCAAACTTTCCTAGTTCATGTCGGAAAATACAAAGTAAGTCAAATGACCTACCTCGCTCTAATGCTAAGTGCTCGTTGATGTCATCCTCGATCTTCTCGGTTCCAATTTCAATCTTCTTTACAATGTTATGGATGATTACCTACAAGGAAGATCAAATAAAAGAGACAAGAGAATACATATCATAATTCATTCTAACATAAAGTATATGACAGATCAAGGAATATCATACTAAATGAATAATGATTTATAAACTTATGGAAAGTAAACACTTGATGTATTTATTAATAGAAAATGAGGGAAGCATACAACCATATGAGCCTTGATGTTGGAAGCCTCCTTTATGGTGGATTTCCAAGTCCAAGCTAAGACCTTCAAGAATTCCTTCTCCTTAGTAAGATGGGCAGCATTTAGGCATAGTTACATCATAGGATTGCAACCAAGTAATGACCAACTAGTTGGGGATAGAAGGGATTTCATTTATAGGAAAGGAGAGGGTGTTAGGGATCCACAAAAGGGGGAAGAAGGTCCACATATTAAGGGTAATATCCCTAAAGTTAGGATCAAGGACTCAAAATGGGAGAACTCGACCATATCCTTATTCAACAATATCCAACTTGTCATTCTCGAGGCTTCTAGTAAGAGAAGGTTCTCCTCCACTTTAGGAAAAATTGTCAGAAGAGGTTCAGTGCAGGTTTTCCTATCAAAAGTAAGACTAACAATGCTAGGTCAATATGCTGCAACAAGCCATCATCACGGGCTAGCAGTGTTGCAAAAAGCGTTGATCCTAAAAACTAGGTTTTTAGGCAAACTTCTTCATAACTCTCTCAGGGCAACTTTTCCTCCTTCAGGGATGCTTCTATATGTGTTTCATGGTGAATATATTAATAGCATCAGTCATTTTAATGCTACAGGATATTGGTTTGGAAGTGTGAAAAAATATTGTGTAACAAATGTCCCCTAAAACATGAAGGCAAAACAGGGAGTGATGGGTGAAATGCTTTACAAGTCAAGGCAAGGACCCAGAGAAACATCGTCAGGAGACCTATAAATCAAGCATGATACAATATATTTGACATATATGATGTAAATAGGCCTAAGAATACATCCATGAATAGGCATCTAGCAATACTTGAATCCATGGCATGGACTTAACCATTCGAATAGAAAAGATCATGTGTATGGATCCTCAGAATGGACGCAGCGATCTGGATGGAAGGGATCATATGTATGGACCCACGGCATGGACACAACCATCCATATAGAAAGAACCATGTGTACAATCATGAATAGCTAATAACTCCACGCAACCTAGATTTATCAGATGAAACCCAAGCTATTCATCTCTATCTCAAGCCAACTAAAGTACGAATCCTACCATGTGAATAGATGCATCGGAGTCGAACATGATAGAAAACCACATGATTACTGGTCAATGATGTGAACTATTAATAGGCACAAGAGAAACCACCAATAATGACAATGGCTCTCAAGGTACAACAGCACAGTCCATGAGTGTGAATAAGGAAGTTGAAGTCGAACACCCGCAAAATCATTCGATCGAAAGCCAATGATGTGAACCTATCGTCAAATGCTAAGAACTTGGTATTGAGGCACGCAAGCTCCAAGGTACTGAAAGGGAGTTTCTAGATCATCTTCCTAGATAATGAGCTAAATTCGACAAGAATTGATCCATCGAAGGAGGGCCATAATGTTTCCCACATCATCGACATCAAACATAATATGGAATAAAGTAAGTAAGGGTGATTCAGGATCGTTGCAGAAAGGTCAGACATGGTATAAGAAGTAAAAAATGTAGATGGGACTTCTCTTGAACATATCGGCAACACAACTCTGGAGTTTGGCAGCATTTAACTCAATCATAGGATCAGAGGTCATGATGAAAACAAGATATAATTGGATGAAAGGAAAATGGATTCCCAAAACCTAGGAAGGAAAGTAAGGAAGTGAGGATAACCCAAACTCAACACGAGCGACAGATAAGTGTCATGTTCAAGAGAAACATGTTGCCTTTACACAAAATACAAGACGTGTTCACTTCCATTTTTCCCCACTATTTCTAGTGAGTACCTAATTATTTTTTATTACAAGCTTGAAGAGGATAGCATATGCTTGTCATATAAGTTCATCCCTCGGATGAATCCATCCTAGTAAGTTTAACGAGCCCTAGGAAGGAGTAACTCACTCTCATCATGGTGACAAGCCCTGCGTCGTTTAAGTTTTACAAGTCCGACAAAGTGGTAATCCGTCATATTTTTAATGTTTAGAGAGTTTGAAAAAAAAGTAAAAAAGGAAACTCCCGAGGTCTATTTTTGTAGATAGTATCTCGAATCCAAAAAGGTAGAAAATAATATTCAAGAGAACCTATTAGCCATGTGTGACCAAGGTATTCCTTATTCGTACAATAGTCTATCTCAATCCGAAAAAGGGTTAAACTTATATTGAGTCGATGTCATTTCATTTACTTTAACGAGTTCAAAACAACAAGTACTTGGCAATATTTTCATATTTCAAGAGTCAAAAAAGAGCTGAAAGATTAGTCCAAGGGAGTTCCTTTTTCGTTTATTTTTTATGATCCCAAAAAAGTGATAAAATGAAACTCATTATTTCAATCAAAATTAATCATTATCACCATTTATCCATGACCTCCTGCTGCACAAGTGGACACATGTTACCTGCTTTCGAGAAAAATATTAAAATATAAGTAAAAATGTGCCCTAAATGGTAAAAATATTTCAAAAAACTTATAAAAACTCAAAAAGTAAAAACACATTTACCATTTGACATTTCATAATTTGGAGAGCACTTTTTACCCCAATTTTCCCTGATCTTCAGGCGAGGAATGAGACCAATCGAGGACACCATTCAACGATCTGTTTGTTGCAGGTAAGAGATATGTCCTTCCTCTACATTTTGGTTGTGTTTTTAAATGTTTTCATTCATAGAGTAGATGGTAAGGAGGGCAAGCAAAAATTTTATGTCGAGGGTGATCAGCGTGGGTTTTACTCCTCAAACCCACATTGCTCACCCTGAGCTCAACTGTTCCATCGTGTTGGAAGCATGGAAAAATTGTGAAATAGTCATGCTAGCGTAAAGACATGAAAATTTTTAAAAAACCTCCAATATTAATGATTGTTTCTCAAATTTTCTTCCATAGAAGCTAACAAAATATTTTTTTATGGATGTTCCATAGGTTATTCATTGAAAAATGGTGATTGAATGGATGGAAAGAGGGCATGAGGTAGAAGATCATCAGGAAACCCAAGATCCAAATTGCATAAGGGCTCTTGGGAATTTAGAATACTTAAATTCTTTTGTATCCCTGGGATTAGGACCCATATTGAATTACTGCAACATTTGGTTGGTTGGTGGGATGTAGACTGCCAACTATTTATTATAGGAGACCAAGAACTCGAGATAGATATTTCAAACATTTATTTCATTACAGGTTTTTCTAGAAGGGGACAATGAATTTAGTTGTGTGGTTCTCGTACTGGGGGAGAGAGTACAGATATGTCGATAGCAAGACATTGCTCGAGCTCTTGGAAAACAAAGAGTGGGGAAATAGACATAAAAACTATCACAAATCTCCTGCTAAGAATAATTCTTCATACCATGGTTTGAATAGTTGGAGCTCAGGCCCTACGCGAAGTGACTAAGTCTCACTTCCAGTATGCCATAGACTATCTTAGTCCCACAGTATTTAACTATTGTGAAGGGTTGTTGGTCAACATGAAAGACCAACTCACAAAATGCAAGACATGGAAATTAAAACAATTCAGCTATGGATCTCTCTTGGTGACGTTCTTCCTAGAACTTGTACTGTTATTCATGTATCTTTGGATAGAGTTGGAGGATCCAAAGCCCAGGTATCCACGACTGTTGAGATGGGGTGATCTGATGCCTCGTCATGGAGGTGGTCAGCGGATGTCTTTTCCCCCAACGTTCTTTGGATGGTTGCAACAATAGCTCATCATGGTAGATGATTGGGCTTATGCCAGTACAGATTTCCAGGGAGATCCCGACCTCCCACTTCCACCTAGCACATAGTGGACTGATGCAGGTAAAAACTATTTTTTAGGTTTTTTCAAGTTTTTTGATGTTTTTGTTTTATGTGCACTAAGATTTGAGACTTATGATTTTTGCAGATGTTGGACCAGAGAGACCTCTAGGGGTTTCTTTGATAGCTAGGAGGGTGGCTCGATAGATTGAGGATGCACCCTATGAGGAGGGAACTTATCCTATAGTAGAGGTGGAATGAAATAAGAGGCATTCCAGAGTATGTGTCTATTGATGAGGTGCAACTGCAATATCAGAGACATACCGTAGGAGTGTTAACCAGACTACATTGGTTGGTTAACCAAGTGATCATAGTTGTTCGTGCTACCATGAGCACCATGTTGGCAGATAGTCATATCTCTAGTTTTTATTTTCTGCACTTATGTAGGCTCGAGAAGCCATGTGTCTCAGAATACAGATTTTGATATTTTAATGTAGACGTTTTGAAAACTATATATATATGCATGTTTTACCTATTATATCTATTGTTCCTACTATGTGATGGTTTTCTTTTTACATTCATTACAGATGTCTATCTAATACATGATTTTCCAATGTGTATGTTAATGTATTTAGATGTCTCAGAATATGTTGATAAGTAATATAATAAAAATGTCTTTCCAAGAGACGAACACATAAGTACATCCTTAAAATATTAGGGTTTCTGACAGAATAATGCATGTTTAACTATAATACAATGAGTTGTGAGTCAAGTTTAACAATTAACGCCCTAATACCAAGAGAAATAGCTTCTGACAATAGTTCGACAACCACACTATATTCGGAAATATTTTTAGTTGTACGACCTAGACATATGCCTTGTAAACTCACTAACTCACCATTGGGAGCATAGAGTGCCCACACAGCAGAAGAGAGATTTTGTGTACTACGACAAGCACCATCAGTGAAACCGACATGAGGAAGAAGGTTCGTCGACATCTGCAAACCAAGTGGAACACGTGGTAAGTAGGGAAAACATGTTCACAAAAATGCAAACATTCACACCAAAAGATAGCACACTAATGAAACACACACTAATGTACAAGGTATCTATGCAAAATCTAGGCATAATATTTTTTAGATGGAGCCCATTTCGGGACTTGGGTAATTGATCAAAAGAGAATAAAATCATAGTTTCACCATTGGCATGATATGTAAGCATCGACTTAGCCAATTAGTGGAATGATACACAAAAATGACAATGCCCCCATGCCCCCTGGGCGAGTGAGGGTTACAAGTCATAAAATCAATGCCCCATTTCGAAAATGGCCGAACGGTAAGAACCCAGTGAAAAAGTCTCATGAAGAGGTACACAAAAATATTAATCTCATCGTGAGAAAAAGATGCCCCCAAGTAAAAAAATTTGACAATCCTAGGTTTGATTGAGATGTCGTTGGGCATGGTTGCCAAAATGTTCGCCAAATTGCCTTCAGACAAGCACAAGGTGCTTCTTTCAATCCATATAATGCTCGCTTGAGTCTGCACACATGTGAATCTTTGTTGAAGGTCTCAAATCCTTTTGGATGTTCAATGTACACCTTTTCCTCAATCACTCTATTGAGAAAGGTTGTATTCACATCCATATGATATATCTTCCATCCCATATGCACTGAAAGTGCTAGAATAGATATGATTAAAAATTACCTTGCTACTGGAGCAAAGGTCTCCTCATAATGAATTCCCTCCACCTGAGAGAACCTTGTGGCCACAAATATGGCCTTGTGTTTCTCAACACTCCCATCTGCTGCTTTCTACACCTTGTAGATCCATTTGGAACCTACCACTGACTTGTCCTCTGGCCTTGGAGAAAATTCCCAAGAATTGTTCCTGATAATGGAGTCATACTCCTCTACCATGGAATCAACCCACATTAGTTTTTGCACTGCTTCCTTGAATGAGGATGGCTCGGTCTCTACACTCTCGCTCATCATAGACATGTAACTAGTGTACCTATCTGGTGACCTCCTCTGCATGTACTGTGATGTGGGGGCTCCCACATTCTCTCTAGCATCAAGCATAAATCAGTCAACTTCTGTGGTGCACTTCCTTCTATCTTTGGATTTCTCTGCATGAGTGGGTTCTTCCACTCTTTTCTCCTCTACATGTGGCTGCTCCACATCATCTTGAGGTTCTTCCTTTGGAGCCAAAATCTCCTCATCTCCATGTAACTGGAGCTCCCTCTCAAGGGAACATCTAATGGCCTTCTCTTCATCGAACTTGACATATCTACGAACAACTGTCATCCTGCAAGATGGAAGGTACACCCAATAATTGTGAGGTGTATTAGTGCACCCCACAAATATTCCCGAATCAACTGTAGACTCTAGTTTTTTTGTTGCATCCTTGGTAACATGAAAGTAAACTAATGAACCAAATATCCTAAAGTGTGACACACCTGGTTTCTTCCTTGAAAAATATTCATTTTGTGTACTCATCCGAAGAATCTGATGAGGACTCATGTTCTACACATATAAAATAGTGTTTCATGCTTTAGCCAACAAGTGCAATGGTAGGCCCTGATCATGTAACATCGCCAATTCAGCTCCCACAATACTTATGTTCTTCCTTTTAGCCTCCCCATTCTACTGTGGGTTATGGGATGCTATTAACTCTTGTCAAATGCCTTCTGATGCACAAAATTTCTTGAACTCATTCGACACATATTCTCCACCATTATCGATCCTAAGAGCCTTCACTTTCCTGTTAGTGTCTTTCTCAACAAGTGCTTTAATTTCACAAAAGTTAGAGAATGTCTAATATTTCTTATGCATGAAGAAAATCCAGCACTTACGTGACAAATCATCTACAAATATCACATAATACTTTTGTTTGGACATGGAGGCTATTGAGAATACTCCACACACATATAAGTGAACTCTTTCAAGGATTGCTTGCACTCGACTTCCCTTATCATGAAAGATGGCTTTGGTGTACTTCCTCAATGTATAACCTTTACATGTATCTCATTTCACTAGTTGTTGTGAAGGCAATCCCTTATGTAGACAAGAGAAATCTCTCTAGTCCTATAAGAGAATCCAACAACAAACTAGACAAACACGTGCAAACTTTCCTAGTTCGTGTCAAAATATACGAAGTAAGATAGATGACCTGCCTCACTATGATGCTAAGCACTCATTGATGTCATCCTCGATTTTCTTGCTTCCAAGTTCAATCCTCTTTACACCGTTGTGGATGAGTACTTGCAAGGAAGATAAAATAAAAGAGATAAGAGCATACATAACATAATTCATTCTAACATAAAGTATATGACAGATCAAGGAATATCATACTAAATGAATAATTATTTATACACTTATGGAAAGTAAACACTTTTTGTATTTATTAATAGAAAATGAGGGAAGCATACAACCATATGAGCCTTGATGTTGGAAGTCTCCTATATGGTGGATTTCCAAGTCCAAGCCAAGACCTTCAAGCATGCCTTCTCCTTAGTAAGATGGGCAGCATTTAGGCATAGGTTCAGCATAGGAATGCAACCAAGTAATGACCAACCAGTTGGGGATAGAAGGGATTTAATTTATAGGAAAGGAGAGGGAGTTAGGGATCCACAAAAGGGGGAAGAAGTTCCACATCTTAAGGGGAAGATCCATTAAGGTAGGATCAAGGACACAAAATGAGAGAACTCGACCATATCCTTATTCAACAATATCCATCTCATCATTCTTGAGGCTTCTAGTAAGAGAAGATTCTCCTCCACTTTAGGAAAAATTGTCAGAAGAGGTTCAGCACGGTTTTTCCCAAAAGTTGCACTGGGAGTGCTAGGTTAGTATGTTGCAGCAAGCCATTAACACGGGCTAGTAGTGTTACAAAAAGCGTTGATCCTGAAAACTAGGTTTTTAGGCAAACTTCTTCAAAACTCTCTCAGTGAAACTTTTACTCTCTTCTTTAGGGATGCTTCTGTATGTGTTTCATGGTGAATACACTGACATATTTTGTCATTTTGATGCTTCAGGATATGGGACGGGAAGTGTGACAAAACACTATGTAACACTAGTGCACCCTTGGGAAGTCCTATAGAAATCTATCGCATGATATTCAAGGCTCCTCGATGAAAATGACCTAATATTCTATGCCATAATTCACCGATGTCTCGGCTCTGCACCTTCTCTTCTTTTGTGCTCAAAGCAATACAGTATTCTACATCCAATTTTTAGAGGTTCTTCGCCTGAAACTCGGTCCACTTCACTTGTCCTATGGCTATGTGATGAAGGAAAGCCTTTCCTTTGCTAAATATCACATTGTAGCCATCATCTTCCAACATAGAAAATGAAACTAAATTCCTCTTCAGACCCAGAACATACATGACATCTTTTAATGTGAGGGGAGGACCAAACTCCCTCTGAAAAGTAACAATATCAATGTCGGTTGTGTTATACTTTCCATCATCTCTCATTTCGATGTGCATCTAGAGGTCCTTCTCCTCCAAGTCACTGAAAAAATATTTGTTTCCCATCATATGGAATGAGGCTCCACTATCCAGATACCACAAACTACCCATCACCGATGTCACCATGCATTCAATGAGGGTGAAATCCAACTCGAATTGTCAAGCTAGAGCTTCACTTGCCACTCCTCCTGAGGGATTCTTTCCAGGCTTCTTATGTGGACACTTCCTGGCATAGTGTCCTATCTCATGAAAGTAAAAACATTTAATCTTTGACAAGTCCTTATTCTTTCCACCCTGACTGGAATCCCATCTTGATTGGGATTTCTTCCCTTTCCCTATCTTTCCCTTTCTTTCCCTTTCTTTCCCTTTCTTTTCCTTTCCATCCAAGGCACGGTTCTCCTCATTATCATGCTTAGATGAGGTTCCATCTTTGGTGCTCTTCCTCATCTCTTCTTGCACCAAGTTAGACCACAAAATCTCCCACTTTGGTGGATTCTCCCTCCCATTTACCAAATCCTGGTAGTTGTGCCAACTCTTGGGAAGGCCTAGAAGTGCTAGGCATACCAGATCATCTTAAGCAACTATAATACCAATTCTCCCAAGCTCGTCCCTACATTGGGTGAACCTTCTCAAGTACTTTGGTATTGTGTTTCCCTTCTCCATTTTTATCTTCTGAATCTTGTCCTTAGGTGCCATCTTCTTATGGTCACTATTTTTCTGAAACAAGTCTATGAAGGCTTGCCACATTGCATATGGTGTATCCTTCCCATGTAGATTCGAGACAATATGATCTTGAACTCCTTCTAGTATGATCCTCCTCCCTTTGCCACACATTTCTTCAACTCTGCCAGATCTTGAGAATTAGTTTTTGAGGCTTATGAATATCATTTCCTATGAATTCCTTCAGCTTGTTGTCTTCCAACATTGCCTCCATCCTATCCTTCCAAGCAATATAATTTGAACTACCCTCAAAGGAATATTTGAGTCTCAATCCGTAGAATGACATCCTGCTGGCTTTGAAGAATGATCCTGGGAATTCAATTTCAACCGCAAAGACAAACTCATATTCTTCTCTTCTAGTGTGATTTTTTCTCTGATACCATGTAGAAATTCCTTGTAGATTCAAACTGTCTATGTAATTTTCTAAAACAAAATACTTGAATCTAGTATACTCATCAGCGAAAAAATTAATTCATCGAGAAATCACAAAGCATACAAGAGAAAGAATTCAATCAACACATTACACAATTATTTCTTGGGGAAAACCATAGCTAAATATCCTTGCTCTCTGTATATTGCATTAGTCGAAAAATATGAGAAAATTACAATGCTTTTCTCAAGCCCGATCAACCTATGCACTATATTTATATGTCTCATAGCTTCCTAAACAAGCCTTGGCCAATACTTAACCAATTTTCGGCTTTCCCAAGTCCCTATTTCCTCATGTTGTTTCATTGGGAATTAGCCCCTATTAATTAGGGAAATTCCTCAATTGGAATTGCGCAATCCATCATAGGCCTTCCTCTAACTACATGCACAACCTGTATAATTTGGATGATTATACAACTGATATTACACTACACTTGAACTCCAATATCAACTGGTTAACTCTCAAACCTAACATGCATGAGTTATTTATAGTTGAATCATCAGTTAACTAGTTGAACACATGAAGCAACACCCCACTATTAGACCTCTTACTAGTTCCTCCATCAGTTGGAACTAGTTTAACTAACTTTAACCTAATTAGACTGAATTAAATAATTACAACTCAAAATAAACTCAACTAGGGCTCCTATAAAGTAGGAGACACTCTCATGACTCAAGTTAGACCCTCAACTCGAATTAACTGAAAAAACTAAGTCAAATTAACTTAGTTAACTCGTACAAGTTGTCTTGTGATGTGGAATTACAATTTTTCTCCTAATTTAATTCAAGGGAAAATTAAATAAGGATTTTCTTGTTGCATTTTAAAAAAATCGATGTGCTTCGACCTGTCATGGAACATTGGGTTCTCTAAAAAAATTTACAACTTTGATTTTCATAACATATCACGGCCGGTTCCATCTCTTGGTAAAACAATCTTGAAAACAACTTCTGAAGCCACACTACTTTAGTACAAGTTTCAATGGTTGTGATATACTCTACTTTTGCAGTACTGAGTGTGATAGATCTTTGCTTCCTTCTCATCTAATAAATCATAGTGGAGCCCAAACTGAAGCATCCTCCTAAAGTAATCTTCATGTCATCTACACTCCCTACCTAGTCAACATCTATATATCCCTGCAACTATGCATCATTGTTTGAGACATATCTCAAGCCATAATTAACAATACAACATAGATATCTCAATACATGCTTTGCTACAATCCAATGTTCACGTCTCGATTCCACCTGGAACTGGCTCAATGTGTTCACTACAAAGAAAATGTTCGAACTCATATTGACCAAATACATTAATGAGCCAATCAACTACCATTACATAGATGGTTCCACCAAATTAGACTAAGAGTCTCTCAAATTATTCAAGTTAGTTACCATGGGAGTTGTCATGGATTTATAGTCCATCATGCCAAACTTATAAACGATGTTAATAACATACTTTCCTTGACCAAGGAAAATTTCACCATGATTTTTTCCTACTTCCAGTCCCAAATAATAATGCATCAAACCAATATCATTCATGTCAAATTCAGAGACAAACTCCCTCTTACATTGAATAATGAGAGGCTCAACACCTATAAGAAATAAGTCATTAGCATATAGCAATAAAATTTCAGGTGCCTTCTTTACAACCCTTAAATAGAGGTTAGAATTAGCATCACTCTTAGAGAGTCCAAGTCTTTTCAGGTAGATATCAATTCTATGATATCAAGATCTTGGATCTTGCTTGAGTCCATACAAGGCTTTCTTTAATTTTCAAACATGAGACTCTTTCCCATGCACCTCAAAACCTTGAGTTTTTTCTATGTATACTTATTCTTCGATTACGCCATTTAGAAAAGAAGCATTTACATCCATAAAATGTAAATTCCAACCCAAAGAAGCAGTAAGAGAAATAATAGATCTAATAGAACTGTACCTGGAAACTGGAGCAAATGTTTCCTCAGTGTCTTCTCCCTCTTTCTAGGAGAACCCTCTAGCAACAAATCACACCTTATATTTTTCAATATTGCCATAAGTGGAATGTTTGATCTTATATATCCATTTGGAAGTCACTACTGACTTTCCTTAAGGTCTCAGCATAGTCTCCCATACATCATTCTTTATAATGGATCGATATTATACAATCATAGGATCCTTCTACACTTGTTGGCTAGTTGCTTCTTCATAAGTGGAAGGTTCTGCATCAATGATATTAGTCATAAGAGATGCATAACTAGAGAACCTTTTAGGTTTCTTACTTTCCCTTGATGTGCTATGTGGAGTTGCATGTCCTTTTTCTTATTGGAAGGTAGATCTAAGCCATGTTGGTCTTTTCCTAATCTCAGGAATAACTGGTTTTATCAATTCACAAGGCCCTTTTGGCTCTATGAGATGTTCTATAGGACTTGAAATTTCTTCCTTAGAAGCTTCATGTTCTTCTTCATCATTGGATTCCATGGAAAATTCTTTAGACTTCCATATTGCAACCTTTTCATCAAAGGTAACATCTTGGCTGACTTCAACCTTGTTGAGAAGTGTAGCAAGAAAGTCTCAATTTGACTTTGCCTTGGTCAAATTGAATTCAAATTTCCACATCAGGAGACAAATTAGAGGTAGTTAACTGAGGTTAAATGGCTCTTGTCACTTAGTTAGATCAATAAATTTGAGTTAAATGGATTGAGTTTCAGTTAAGCATGTGCGATTGCTAAATTTTAGTAATCTAGGTCAGTTATTTCTAGTTGTATTCAATTAAAATAGTTTCAACTGTTGATACAACTAGTGGAAGGTCAGTTGCGTAGTGGGACAATAGTATAACTTAGTTATAATCCAATTAACTGATCAATCAACTCAAAATATCTAGTGTGTACAAGAAATTTGAGTTCATCAATTGTGGTGGAGATTCCAAGGTAGTGTAACAAGCAGTTGTAAACTAGTTTGAGTGTACAAGTGTTGCATGCAACCAGATGATCAACCTTGGGAATTGTGCAGTCAATTAGAGGAAAATTCCTAAAAAATAGGGGTCTAATTCCTTGGGATTTTAACAAGGGAATATGGGCTCAAGCATAGGCATAAATTGACTAAGTCGCGGTCATAGATTCTCATTGAGTAGAGAGATAGGTTGTTCACTTGAGGGTTGTGCTCAAAGAAGGCAAGCAATTGTAAAACATTCTATATTCATCTTATTAATGCAAAGAGGATTGAGGGTTTTTTCCTAGTTGGATTACCCTAAAAAAATATTGTGAATGTATTTTTTAATTGAATGTTTGCTTTTGCTGTTCTAAATTGTGAATTAAATTCCACATATCAGTAGATTAGAATTGTGTCTCTTGATTTTAGATTAAATTTCTTGAGCAGTTGTAATTCTATCGCCATATTTCTACAAACTTGTCATCACTACAGAGTGTAGATTATATAAGCCTCTGATGATTCAGTATGACCAACAAATATTCCTTTCTTTCCCAAAGGTTCTAGCTTCTTCCTTTTATCCTTGGGAACATGAATGTAACCAGGGAAGCCAAAGATTCTCAAATTTCAAACCTTTGGCTTTTGTCTAGTGAACGCTTATTCAAGAGTCATATCTTGCAAAATTGGATGAGAAATTCTATTATAAATGTAGAGATTTGTTAAGGATGCTTCTCTCTATAAGAACATACGAAAATCTTTACCATGCATCATAGCCTTGATAGATTCTTCAATGGACCTGTTCTTTATTTTTTCCACTCCATTTTGTTGAGGATTATAAGGGACAATCAGATCCCTCTTAATCCAAGCTTCTTTATAGAATGAAACAAGTTCTTTTGAAGTGTATTCTCCTCCATTTTCAAATCTTAAAATCTTGATATTCTTTCCTATCAAGTTCTCTATTTCACCCTTGAATTCTTGAAATATGGTGAAGACTTCATCCTTGGTCTTTATGAGATAGATCCACATTTTATGAGAGAATTCATTAATAAAAGTTACATATTATAAAGAAACTCCTAGTATTCTTACTAAAATAGGACCACATATATTAGAATGGATCATATCCAAATTTCTTTGGATCTACTATCACTTCTTGGAAATGACTTCTTGACATTCTTTCCTAGTGCGCAACTTTTACATACATGTTCATGTTCTATTTGCAATTTGGGAACACCTGAAACCATTTGATTTAAAGTGAGCAAGGATCTATAATGAAGGTGAGCATATCTCCTATGCCATAGTTCACATGGGTTAATTTCATCATGTACTAAGCTTGAGTTGGTTAACCCAAGAGTCTACATAACCTTCCTTCACGAATTCCAATAACTCCAGCATCATATATATTGGAGCCCTCAGGCCATACAAGCACTTTGCCATCAACAAATGCTACTTTATCTCATTTATCTTCCAAACATGAAATAGAGACTAATCTCTTTTTCAAACCTAATGCATATAGAACATTGTTGAGATGAAAATTTTTACCAGATTCCAACTCAAAGGATGCCTTCGCAATTCCTTTGAATGCATACTTGTGGTTGACTCCAAGCTCTACCATTTGTGATATTTTTCTTTCCATCATGTTAGAGATATTGACACGATCTCCTATCATATGTATTGAATCACCACTATCCCCCAGCCACATATCATCTTCATCTGCAATAAAACCTATTAGAGCATAGAAATAAAAGAAATATTTGTCACCTTTGGATTTCTTTGGATGTTCATCAGTGTCTCTTGTTGAAGCATGTCTTTTTCCTTTTCTATTTCTATCATTCACTCATTTGGGACATTGTCTCATATAGTGACCAAATATGTGACAATGATAGCATTGAATTTTTGACATATCTTTCTTTCCTTGTGGAGCAGGTCTTCCTTTTGGTTTTCTATTTTGGAAACCAAACTTCTTCTTTCCTCCATTCTTCTTCTTGAAACGTGTTGCAAATGCTTGAGAGTCTTCTTCCTTTCTATCTCTTGATATAAGCCTTGATTCTTCTTGAGCACAAGAGGTCCATAGTTCTTCAAAAGAGGGAACTTCCTTCCTGCTACTTATACCAACTGCAAATGCATCCCATGATCTAGGTAATCCATTAAGTGTTGTAGCCACAAGTTACTTCTCAGATGTCACTTCATCAATTGCTTGAAGTTGGTCTCTTAGTTGAGATATTCTTATAAAATATGAGGCCACGGTTTCATCAATTGTTATTCTTACATCACGAAGATCATTCTTCAGACTCATAATTGGACCAATGTTGTTGACTGTAAATAGATTAGTTAGAGCATCATAAATCTTCTTTGAAGTTTCAAGCTTTGAGATATAGAGGATCCAGTTATCTCTAATGGAATCCATAATATGACTCATGGTAGTAGTTTAATCCTCCTTGAAATTTTATTTTCCACCATCATCTTATGGTTCTTCAATCTTCCCCTTCACAATATCCAATACTTTATTCTTTGCAAGAATAAGATCAATCCTAGTTTCCCAAGCTCTGAAATTTGAAGCCATTTCTAACTTGTTTTCTGACTTCATAGAGGAAGCCATGGATGTAGATCAACAATCAATATGGTCTCAACAATAGTGAACTCAGTGTAATTTTCTTCAAGAGTGATCTCAGTGTCCCTTCCTCCACCAAATCTCTAATACCATGTTGATTTTTCAAGTGCAATAGATACAAGCAAAATATATCTAAAAAATGATAATTACTTCTAATATCGTTGCTCTTATTTTAATTTTTCCAATATATCATTAAGCAATTACACTTCAGAGATATAGTAGGACAATAAAGATCACAATGCACAAAGAGAACATAATATTTTAACCTAGGAAAACACAATTGGGGAGAAACCCAACAACCTTTTCAATAGATAAATTCTTCTTTTCAACAAGAGACACACCTAGACTTATAGTCAACAACTAGGTCAAACTTTACCCTCAACAAATCTATGGTCAAGTTTGGTCAACACCCTCCAAGTCAAGCCTCCAATTTGCTCCAGAAATTCAACCTTCTTGTTCTTCCCTAGGCTAAATTTCAGCCTCCCAGTAAATGCCCAGAAAGTCAGAATTTCAGTCCTACAACTACCCAAAAAAATTCGGCCATGCAACTGTAATTTCCCAAAAAATTATGTGATCTTGAGAGAGATATCTTCCACACGTGCGATCTAGATAAAAGGATAAAGAGATTATTTTTTTCTTCTTTTTCATCCTCCTTATCCTTCTTGTCCTTCGCTTGGATGCCCAGAAGGTTCTTTCTTGAGATAAATCGAATTGCTACCTAGGAGGAGGAGGTAGAATACCTATATATAGTGATATGTTGGGTCGAATGGGTGTCTCCACTACTTGGGTTGAATTGACTAGTTTTGGAGCCAAAAAATTATTTTTTTGTGTTTTAAAAGTCCATAAGGACATGGCTCAAAAATAAACATACATTATGAAGACAAACCATAGTTACAAAATTCAACAGGACACTTGCAGACATCAATTAGGGACAGTTGAAGGAAGTTTAGAAGCCAAAGTCAAAATCACAGTGCATAATTGAAATCAAGGAAATCAAGCAGGACGTTGGTGAGTCATTATGGGATTATGACCAATGTTTTAAGGTTTTAATAAAGAGAATAATGTTTTAAATTCCTATTGTACAACATTTGTACTGGCTTATCATAGGGTTGTTACTGGATATTTGAATCCCATTGACGTAGAAGAATGGACTTCGGTTGGACCTCCATTTTGTCGAGTTTTACACATATTTTGCTTTGAAAGTACTCATTTTTTTACCTAGTTCTATGGTCATTGTCATCATTTTGCAAATTTTTGGGACATTATCGTAAACATGGGCATGACAAGGTAATTTTCTTATTGTTTGACATATTTCCCTTGTTTTCCAATAATTTAAGAGGATTTATTTGAATATTTTTATTAATAATGGTTAATCCTATCGCAGGTGAACATTAAGAATCAATCATTAATGCACCAACAACATGAGAATGGACCAGACAAGATCATATTGTAACATGTAACAATCTCCTGGCCCTAATATTGCACCTCGCATATGAACCTGCAACCAAAGAAATAAGAAGCATATGATTGTTGACCAAGAAGACTGCCAAGTGGGCCCTGAATGAGTGGACTATTGACCAACACACCTCATCAAAAAATTTAGTTAAGCTCATAACTGATTGGTGGAGGTGACCTTATATTCCTCTTATCACAAGATCTATAGTTTCCAAGAGTTAGACCTGTGTGTAACCATATGTATTCATTTCCATGAGTTCATATGATATGTACTTATGTTATCCTATAACTTCCTGTGGTAGTTTGAAACCTATTATTGTATTTTTCAATTTTATAAAAAACCAGCCTCGAATCATTGCTATGCAGCAGTCCTTTTTGTAAAACTATACATATGTTACAAACTTTTGGGGATCACTACTCATGGTCGTGGGAACCTAATCGAGCTCAATGTATAGGAGGACTGGTTAATTCTCTAATGAAGATGATGTGCTAGGTTTTACCTTTCAATTTTTATGTAGCTTGTGGACTCCGTGACTTGATTTCTTTCAAGAGGTAATGAGTTGGTTGGCTAGGCCTGCCAACCCAACTTTTTTTCCTCTCTCGCTGCTCTTCCTCCTTTCTTATTTGATTAACATAGGTTCTAGATATTTTCATTGTGTTTGATGTTTTGGCTTAGGTATGGAGGAATACTAAGTGCTAATAATAATATAAACTATGTCACTTGTTTTCTTTAACAAAATCCTTTAATTTGAACTCGGTGTATATATCTATGTGTGGATCTAGAAATACAACACTAAATCATTACTAGAAGTCACTGTCAAGGTCGATCACTAGGAATGCCATTTATGAATTACAACAAGTTTCTTTTAAGTGCAACACTTTGTTTCATGAGTTTAGTTCTCCAAGTTTCGACCCTTGGCTAAAGTATGAAGCAAGCATTCATGGTTTATTGTAAATTTTACCAAAACTTTTATGACTACAATACACACCTGTAGGTCTAAAAAGTTTTGAAGATTGATTTCTATGTCTGTTTAGGAACAGCGTATCTAGAATTATGTGTATTCTCAGCTTTAAGTCCACTCGAAATCATTAAATACCATGAGTAATTCATAGCAATATTGCAGTCGATGTTTTGTTTGTTATGAAAAGGTTATGATTCTCAAGGCTTGTGATGTTTGGAAATATGAAGAAGTTATAAAGCTTGTTATTGAATGGAGGGTTCATATATCAATTAGATCAGAGATGCTACGAACTGGTGATATGTTGCACCAAATTTACTGATACGAACTGGTCCCACAAAAATTCAAGTTTAGAAATCGACCTATAACTTCTCTATCTATACAAAGTAGTGATTGATGCTCCTTTCTTGTGGTAATACATTTCCATATTGGTTAAATTTTTTACTTAGTGATAGGATATGCGCAGGGTCAGTTTCCAAGTATCGAATTCCTAATTTGTACAAAGTGTATTGTTCTAAAACATGAATATATATACCTACGCTATTTATAAGTTTGAAATATATGTTGTGCATGAGTATTTTAAATTTAATTTTAAAATCTCCATATATTTTGAATTATTGTGTCCACGAAGTAATTTTTCATTGGTCCTTTATTGCATCATTGATATGTATTCATAGGAACATAATTTTTCCAAGCTTGAATACGTATCAGAATTTACAAGAATGCACGCATAGGTTTCATTAGAGGAATATCTAGCCTCAAATATAAGAAAAGGAAGCATGTATCTTTTTGTGTGATGTTTTGATTGAATGATAATCACACTTGAATTGATGAAGCAGGATTGATAAGTGTACATTTTTTTTAATCATAGAATGAATAGACAATAGGACTATGTGAAGGCTGACGTGGATTTTTTTATGATGAATTTTCTAGAGCCATTTCTTTCATTAGATGAAGTAACGGTTGAGATATGTTCTCTCAGTCAAAGTTGTAGGTCAGATTCTTGAGTGACCAATAGTTAGGTATTTTTCTTAAATTATCAATAGTTAGGGCTTAATTTTCAATTATCAATACTTAGGGTTCGCTCTTTAGCTGGCAATAGTTAGGGTTTGATTTTCATTTGTCAATAGCTAGGGTTTTACTTCAATTGCTAGTAGACCATGGGATTAGTGTTTACTTTAGTTAGGAATTCATTTCTAATAAATGTCTTTGATTGTAGGATTAGAATAGGGGATTAACTAGTGTTTGCAGGAACTGGACAATATTAATGAACGATTTCTAGTGTTGGTTAGGATTTGCTTTTGCAGGTCCCTAAAGTCTTTCTCTGGCATTTCCAGTTTTGCATCTTGAAGTACATGGACCCGAGATTGACAAAAAATGTTGGGTCATTAATCAAACATATACTACAACCAACATTTTGGTGTTGTTTCTAGGGAGGTGCTTGAGGGATAGACCTTGGTGATCTACAACAATTTGGTTTGATTGTTTACCTAGTTTTTCCTCTAAATAGATTCTTTGAATTTGTTTCCTTACTACCCATTTTGTTTATCTTTTTAAAAAGGATTTTCAACTATAGGGTGTTGTAAGAGCCCCCCATATGCTCATCTATGTGCTGACAGAATATACTAGTTAACTTTTTGGGAATGGAGAAATGGTATTTTGAATGAGGAGTTCGAGACCAATATCAAATGTCGCTACTGAGATACTAAAATCACCCAATGGTGAACTCACAAAGGCAAAAATCAATATTTTATTTGAAAATATAAAAATGATGTCATTAGTTCTTTGACTTCACAATCAAATGATTTGTAGGAAAAACATAAGCAGGAAAAACCACTCTTGATAAGATGCTTTGACCAATGCACTACCAAGTCATCTTCCTCCATGATCCCAGCTACATGTACAACCTAACCTTAATCCAAACAAGAAGGTTGCACAATAATTTAAAACACATGTTTTTCCGACTTATTGCCCTATGATTGTAATGCCATATCTTCCAGATCAAGGAGGGGAGTGAATTTAGGAACTTACCCTATTACCATAGAGAATTTACCCTGATAAGATCCAATCCAAAGACCATCAGAGGAGCAATATGTAATTGGAAGTTGTTCTAAAACTATTGTTGAAGCTCATCGAGAAAAAACCTAGATTTTCCCTTAACCATCCTTGCCAATATTAACAGTAGATATTGGATCCCAAGATGAAGGATTTTTTGTCTTTCCTCTCACCAGATCCTTTATGAATACAGGAGAGAAGTCATCAAGTTGTGGAAGATTTTCATGACATAACAAATGAGTACATGCAAATAGCTTTTAATGAATTAGATAACCATGGACATGTGGACTATATCAAAGCCTAGTTCCAAACGATCGTTGACATGCAAGCTTCCTCCATCATTTGATAGCTATTGGTACCATATCAATTAAGGTGGTTGGTTTCTCATACTCTAGTATACATTAAAACTTACTTTTTAAATTTTAGTATGAGTATATTCAGTATTTTGTTGCGCACATGATTGCACTAGAAGTACTCCTACACTTGAGGGAGATATTATTCTCTTTAAACTAGGATAGGATAGTATAAAAGAAATGAATAAAGATGACATTTGAAGTAAAATTGTTATATCAACACTCTTGAAACTACAACTCCATAAGCGGTAGCTATTGAAATTTTTGTTACACACTATTGTTGTAAGTCTTGTCAGGTGGGATTCACTCTTAATTCCTCATCATTTTGTAAAGTGACTATAATTTATTAGCTAGTCCCTTTTCATATTGTTGGATGAGATCATCCATTGAGTTAGCCAGGGAACTTTTCATGCTTAATAGTTCCCATTCATAAGCTCAAAACCCTACTCCTAGTCTAGTCACTCTAACAAGTTGTTATCAAAGAAACTGTTTCAAGTTTCTCTTAGAAGCAATTGTTGAAAATCCTCCTATGGTGGACCACTCCTATAGAGCCTCAATCAGATTTCATGAGAACCCTAGCATGATCAACTAGAGGGACCCTTCAGTCATGATCCAAGATTCCTTATTATACATTAAATAGCTAATATTTAATATTATTATGGATCTAAATATAAATAACTAGTTATGTTCCTGAAAAATTAAAATATTCTCGTACCACCTGACTTCCTTACACTCTAAAAATATGTTAATGAACAATATACATTATTTCAAATCTTTTTAGTGATATATAATAATAAAAAGTATCATTAAGTACAAGAAAACTCGTCGGGGTACTGAACATGCCTACTGGTAGCGATACTATTCTTGTATGGTACCAAGGAAAACTCATTGGGGTACTGAACAGGCCTACTGGAAGTAGCCTATGCCAAGTAAGAGAGATGAAAAACACACATTAGCACCCTTAGAACTCAAAAACCTTGGGTCACATTATGAAGTAATTATTCTTAAAATTAAAACTAGGAAATGAACCTCATACCTCTTGGAGAATGGATTTAAGATCCTTTAGGTATTGTGCTTTGGAGTTCTATCTTTCATAAATAAGGAGGTTTTCATGGATTAGACAAAAGGAGCTTCAATTATATGCTTGGATAATGGTAAGATGGTCATCATGGGAAGGCATCATTTTTCCATATTTTCATATATCGTTAACAATATGGCATTCAAAATATGATTATGTCACTTTTATTTATAATGAGGATATTGAGGTGAAGACTTGCTTATTAAGACTGCCCCTAAGATGCTTGTGGACATTTTGATGGCATGCTATTTCATTTCTCTGATTCCTTCCTCACTCTTAGTATTCAATTATAACATTATTCTTGCAGTAACAACATTGTTAGCATTCTTATGACAATGGTGACATTAGTTGCTCTTTTGGAAAATAATGAATATCGGTCTTGACATCATTGAATCTTTGGTCACAGGAACTATACAAAGGTAATAGGAGGATTTGTAAGTATTTCGCTTGAGTCAACTAAACGTATCAACCATTTGGTATTTCTTATCTCACTCATGCAAAGGAGGTTGACATCATATAACTTGCATACTTTTACTGTAATTAACTCAATTATCCCTTTAGTTTTCAACAAAATGGTAAAAAAACAAAACAACGGGACTCTAATAGAGAAACACTAGCTCCATAGTTCTAATCAACTTCGATCCCTATTCAAATTTTTTGATCGCATGAGGACATGAAATATAATCAACATGGGGGGACGTTGGGCCTCCATTTTGTCAAGTTCAACACAACTTTTTGCTTTGAAAGAACTCATGGTTTTACCTAGTTCTATGGTCATTGTCATCATTTTTCACATTTTTGGGCTATTATCGTAAACATGGGCATGCTAAGCTAATTTCATTATTTTTTGACACATTTCCTTTGTTTTTCAATAATTTAAGAGGATTTATGTGAAAATTATTATTAATAATGGTTAATCTTGTGGCAGGATAACATTAAGAATCGGTCCCTAATGCACCAACAAAGTGAAAAAGAACAGGCAGGATCATATTGTAGCATGTAACAATCTTTTGGCCCTAACCATGTACCTTGCATACGAACCTGGAACCAAAGAAACAAGAAGCATATCATTGCTGACCAAAAAGACTACCACGTGGGCCCTCAATAAGTGGATTATTAATTAACGCAACTCATCAATATTTTTAGTTAAGCTCGCAAACGATTGGTGGAGCTAACCTTCTAGTCCTCTTATCACAATATCCATAGTTTCCCAAAATTAGACATGTGTGTAGCCAAACTTATTAAATATCATACTTATTTTATCCTATAACTACTTGTTCTAGTTTGAAACCTATTATTGTATTATGAATGTTATAAAAAACCAACTAGGGTGCATTTCTAAGCAACAAACCTTTTTGTGAAAAAGTATACTCTTGTTTCAAACTTTTGGGGATTGCTCCTCATGGTTGTGGAAACCTTATTGAGCTCAATGTAAAGGAGGACTAGTTAATTCTCCAATGAAGATGATGTGTCAGGTTTTACCTTTCAGTTTTTATGTAGCTTGTTGACTCTATGACTTGATTGCTTTCAAGAGGCAATGAGTTGGTTAGCTGGGCCTACCAACCCAACTCGTTGTCCTCTCTCGTTTCTCTTCCTATTTTCATATTTGAATAACATAGGTTCTAAATATGTTCACTATGTTTGATGTTTTAGATCGGATATGGAGAAATATTGAGTGTTAACAATAACATAAACTGCGTACCCTATTTTCTTTAATAAAATCCTTTAATTTGAACTTAGTGTATATATCTATGCATAGATATAGAAATACAACACAATAAATTAATGTTATAAGTGAACTACAACAAGTTCTTTTATGTGCAACACTATGTTGCACAAGTTTAGTTCTCCAAGTTTAAATCCTTGGCTAAAGTCTAAAGCAAGCATTCACAGTTTATTGTAAATTTTACCAAAACTTTTATGACTACAATACGCACTTGTAGGTCTAAAAAGTTCTGAAGATCGATTTCTTTGTCTATGCAGGAACAAAGTATCTATAATTTGTGTATTCTCAACTTTAAGTCCACTCGAAATCATTATATACCATGGGTAATTCATATCAATATTGAAATCGATATTTTTTTTGTTATGAAAAGGTTATGATTCTCGAGGCTCATAATGTTTGGAAATATGAAGCATTTTTGGTAAGTTATAAATCATATTGTTGAATGGAGGGTTGAGATTGGTTCTCTTAGTCAAAGAGATATAGGTCAAATCCTTGAGTGACCAATAGTTATGGTTTTCTCTTCAATCGTCAATAGTTAGGGATTGCTTTTCAATTGTCAATAGTTAAGGTTTCCTCTTCATTTATAAATAGGTAGATTTTGCTTTGCAATTGTCAATAGCTAGGGTTTTCTTTCAATTATTGGTAGATCACAGGATTAGTGTTTGCAGTTGTTAGTGTTTTGTTTCTAATGAATTCCTTTGATTGCAGGGTTAGAATAGGGGATTGACTGGTGTTTGCAGGAATTGGAGAATGTTATTGAACAACTTCTAGAGTTTGTCAAGGTTTGGTTTTACAAGTCCCTGAAGCCTTTCTTTGGCATTTCCAGTGTTTTGTCTTGAAATCCATGGACACAGATTAACATTAAATGTTGGGTCATTAATCAAACATATACTACAACCAACAACTTCCCAACCTGGAGCATTGGAGATAGTCATGCAACTGGAGGCTACACCAACTAGTGTGGAGAGAAGTGCAGGTATGGCACAAATGAAATTGTAGATGGCTACTCTACAAATATAATTTCAGGACCTCACAAAAGGCAAGGAAAAGTGAAAGGAGGTGTGTTGTATAATCTACAAGAGAGAGGGTCACCACTGTAATGAATTCCCAACAGTGATAGATTATGTGGCTACAGGGGGAGAAAACGCATTATCCCAAGGCATGCATCTATGGTACAAGATTTATCGGGTGTGGGGGATATTTCCGACTAATTACTACCCCATGATGTAGAAACACCAAAACTTGACATGAGCTCCCTTTTGTGATCATTGCAAATTTGCAGGACACGAAAATCATTCTTGGTGTACACTGGAGTTGGTGTGTGAGAAGACCTCCAATTTTTACCATGTGAAAGATACAGAAGGAAGCGATGGTGGCATGCAACAATATCAAGCCTGAGATTATCTTGCACTAGATCGAATACAAGGATCACTAAGGAGAGGATAAGGCCTTCATGCAAGAGAGAGATGAGGCTTTGGAAGAGGAAGATTGTTGGTGATTTGTTATAATTGTGGATAATTGGGACATATGGAATGGGATTGTTTGAAACCATGCACAAATTTCACATATTGTAGGAAACGCGACCATGCTATGAAGTATTTCCCACAATTATTGGCAAAGTGACAGCACAAACAAGGACCAAATTTATAAATGGTTATAGTTGAAGTCTCAAGAGACTTCTCTTAAGTGTGCATGATGACAATAGGAGGAACCATAACTGACATTGTTGGGTGTGGAGCCTGATTATCTTCTTTATTTAGAGGTATCATCGCATTGGACGCCAGTTCATAATGTGGCAGCAACGCTGCCCATAATATTTGCGCTGCAAGGGGAGTCTCGGGGGGGGGCTGCGATCTTTGGGAAACCCCCCTTGGTGGGGGATCTGGGGCAGCACCCCCAAAGCTAAAAATAGATGTAAAATTGCCTTGTAAAATGTTGTAATTTCGTAGTTAATCTGGGTCGTTCATTAGGCAGAGATTTGATGGTAGAAGTTATGTTTAATTTAGAGTTTTTTTCCCTAGAAGGTAACCCTTTTCTATATATGACGGAATTATATTGCATCTATGTAGATTTATATTTTGAGTGAGAAAGAGAGAGGAGATTGTGGGAGAGAGAAGAGGGAATTACAACAGATCTGTTGTAGGTTGTATCTCTTCAGTTTGTTGGATAATATAAAAGGAAGGACTAGTTGTTAACTGTGGACGTAGCCCAAACTGGGTGAACCACGTATATATGTGTTTCTCTTGTTTTATGTGTTTTCTGTGTTTATATTTCTACAATATATTTTATGTGTTCCATTGCTCTATAATATATAATTTTCTAACAAATGTTATCAGATCTGAAGGTCTATTTGACTGATAAACTCGTAGGAGAGAAGGGTTCCTGGTTCGAGTGGGAGTAATGGCGGAAGATGGTAGGTTTAGGGTTGAAAAATTTAATGGCAAAAACTACCAGCTATGGAAGATGCTAATGGAAGATTATTTGTACCAGAAAGATCTGTACCAACCATTGAGCGGAAATACAAAGAAGTCGACGAGTATGACAGGCACAGAATGGGATATTCTCGACAAAAAGGCACTTGGAACAATACAGTTGTGCCTAGCTGTGGTGATGTAAAATTATAAGAGCGGACACGAATGAATTCCTCTAGCCCGATGATGGGTCTAGCCACAATAGATACATTCTATGGAATATTTCCTTAGGTTAGAACCAATCAAGAGGTCCTACCTCTTGGTCCACTTATCCTGCTTGATGATGTCCTCGCTTGCTTACTCTAACTATCTTTCGCTTCCTTCTTCAAGCACCTAAAACAAGTAAACAACAACAGACAACAAACATGGTAATAAACAAATTGCAATTCAACCTACTTAACAAGTCAATAAACATTAAGCCATGAATATGTAATATTACAAAACATGTAGGAAATCAATTGATATTTGCATATATTAATATCAAAGAGAGATTACAACCATTTGCCTTGATGTTGCAGTCCTCCTTTGACAAGACCAGGTTCCCACACACTTCTGCTAGAATTCCATTATGACCTCAATCAAAAATAGTTTTAAGGCTCTTCCCTTTAGGCTTCACACTAAACTAGATTCACACTTCTCCCTCACACAACTAGAGAGCTACAACGATGAATAGCTTGATGTTTATTCTAAACTTAATTAGCACTAGCATGCCAATATTAACACTCAACACTCTAACTAGCTTGTGCTTGGAAAGAAGGGAGGTTTATATAGGAAAAATGTATGGGAGATGGATCCTCTTATCATGGGAGAAGGTCTTATCCCTTGAGTTAGTTCCATCATTATAGGGGAAAGGAGCCCAAACTGTCATCCTTAACCCCATCCAGCCAAACCATTTACCAGACTTCTGTTACGAAGCTTCTAGAGCTAGAAGCTTCGGCTCCTAATTTAAAAAACTTTTCATAATAGGACTGGCACGACTGGAACACAGCTCAGTCGCTCTGGTTGGCGCGAGGAGTAGTGCTAATCTCTACACATCGACACGAGGAAGACAAAGGTCATTAGCGTCGGCCTTGTAAACTGGGCAAAACAGAAGTTTTAGGAGAAATGGTGCAAAAGGGAATTGATCTGCTCATGAAGAGGGACACAATGGGAGTTTCTTCATGAAGGCAAAGCATGCGGGGTTGACTGTAGAGGTCCTCTAGGATCAAGGAATGGGGAGTACAGGGATAGTGACAAAATGTTGTGTAACAGATGCCCCCTAAATCATGAAGGCCAAACTAGAGTGAGGGATGAAATGCTTTATAAGTCGGTGCGGGGAACCATAGTCTACCATCGGAAAACCTGCAAGTAAGTACAGATACATGTACATAAACTGATATCTCTGTCAAATGATAGGTGAATCGTGGCATGGACGCAGCCACCCAGAGAATGCTCATGTAAATGGATCCAGGTATGGGCGCAGCCATCCGTCAAGTAGGATCATAACGAAACCAAGGTATGGTCGCAGCCATCCAATAATGAGAAGGATCACATATGATAACTCATGGTATGGTCGCAGCTAGCCATCTGATAGAGACATGCATATCATCATAACCATGTCACACCACTTCACAACTTGGACTTTTTGTGATCTGAGTCCAGGGTCTTGCGCTCCAACACGACCCGATCAAAGTACAGATTCTAACATGTGAATAGATGTGTTGACGTTGAACATGCTAGAAAGTCACTTGAGTACCAGTCAATGATGTAAACTATTAACATGTGCGAGAGAAACCACCAATAATGATGATGGTCCTCAAGGTACTATCAGCACAATCCATGGATTGTGAATAGAGGAACTGAAGTCGAACACCCGTGAAATCACTCGATCGAAATCCAATGATGTGAACTTGTCGTTGAGTGCAAAGAACTTGTCATTAGTTCATTCAAGCTCTAAGGTACCGGAAAGGAGTCCCTCAGTCAACTTCCTGGATAATGAGTTGAAGTTGATGGAAAGCGACCGTGTCGAAGGAGGGCCATAATGATTCCCACATCATCGACGCGAGACGAGAGGATGAAAAATGATTTTGGATGATACAGAGAATCAGAGGTAAGTGTAACTGCAAAAGGAAAACTCTTGAACATATCAGCGACACAACTAGAAGTTTGGTAGCTTTTGGATCCATAGGATCGGTGGTCATGATGATGTGGCAAAGATCAAATGGAAGGAAAAAATGAACGGCCCAACCCAGGAAGGTCAACGATACAAAGGAGGATGTCCCAACTGGACATGAAGCAAAAAGTGTCATGTTCAAGACTGACCGACACGACTGATAGATTTCTAAATTTTCCCCCACCATTTCTGGCAGGTACCCCAATTATTTTTTAATCACAAGCTTGAAGGGGATAGCATATTCTTGCCCCGTAAGTTCATCCTTCAAATGAATCCGACCTAGTAAGTTTAACGAGCCCTAGGAGGGAGAAGCTCATGTTCGTCATGGTGACGAATCCAATGTCGTTTAATAGTTTAACGAGTCTGATAAAGGTGTAACTCGGTATATTTTTCACATTTAGAGAGTTTGAAAAAGACACGTAAAAGAAAACTCCACATGGTCCCTTTTCGTACATTTGTGTCTCTCGAGCCCGAAAAGGTAGAAAACAATACTTGAGAGAACCGCTTGACCATTTCAGTCAAGGAGTACATTTTTTGTAAATAGTGCCTCCCAGCCAGAAAAAGGGGTAAACTTATATTGGGCACACAACGTTTCGCATTCGTTAACTAGTTCGAAATGACAAGGGCTCGGCCATCTTTTCGCTTTTAAAGGGTTGGAAAAGAGTTGAAAGCGAAACCCCCCGATTTTATTCTCTTTAACGATTCAAAAAGGGAAAAAAATACTCCGCAATCTTTTCATATAATTTTAACAAGTCGAGAAAAGAGCTGAAACGTGACTCATCTTGGAGGAACGTGGTATAAAGGGTAGCAACTAGTTCTGGCAATGGTGGAACTGCTCAAAACATGTAATGTTCAAGAGGCTAGCTAATAAAACCACTCATCGTTGCGGTCCCTCGGGAAAGGAAAAACAACCAAGTGAAATCATATGATTGGCCAAAGAGATGGTGGTGATGGAATGAAACAACCAAGGCTCATCTAGCAGAAAGTAGCGAATAAAAACGAAAATCACGAAATGTAAATTGCGCATGGGTTCATTTTTACACAAGCTTGAACCATGGAGAACTCTTCTTGGATTCAGTTTCATGTTTACACAAGCTTGAAACGAAAAACTATGATTGCTATAATTTTGCATGCCCCTAGCATAATGATTCAATCAAGGTACATGCCCCCCAAGCTTCATTTCAGCCAACTAAGTAGATGGAATGAAGGTTCACTTTTGAGATCTTGGAAAGACTCGACTGGGATTTTACGATATCTTAATAAGAGACTCAATTTGGAAAAGGGAGTTGCTTCATTTTTTAATGAGGTTGACACAGTAAAAGAACTATCCTCGGACATCTGTTTCAATTTTTAACGAGGTTGATACAGGAAGAAACTGTCCTTGGGACCCTTGTTTCATTTTTTAACGAGCTTGACACAAGAAAAATAACTATGCTCATACCCTTTGTTTCATTTTTTTAACGAGGTTGACACAAGACCAAGAACTATCCTCATTACTCTTTGTTTCATTTTTTAACGAGGTTAACACAAGAAAAAAACTATCCTCGCAATCTGATCATGGACCATATGAGAACATGGCTCCCAAGAGGTCCTCACTAGATGGAAGAATCACGCTCCGGGAGGAATACATGTCATTTGGTACCAAAGACAGATCGGGTTCCAATGCCCCCAGTACATAATGTACAATACCATCTATGTGATCATCAGTAGATGTGGGGATGGAACAGGTAGCCACATAATTGACATGTGGTGGGGAAGGTACTACTTGAAAACAAGATCTGATAGGGGATGATGGTTGCAAAGGAGGTGCTTGGTGACCAATGAACGACAATTGATCAATAGTCACAATTCTCCCTTGATGCAGAAAACAAACCACGCAGAAAAGTGAAGAAATAAGAGCTCCCATGACATAAACATAGTCGCGTCCAAGGAGAAGATTGAAATCTAAGGGACCTTGGACTACCATCACATCTATAAAGACGGTATTTCCTCCCAAAGTAATAGGGAACTTCAGAAGGACCCCTAAGGGTTGACTGGTTCCTCTGTTGAAAGCCAATAGATTCTGAGTGACAGGCACAAGCTCTGGGGAGCCCAAAGCTTGCCAAGTAGTAGAAGACATGTTGCTAACAAATGCGCCTTCATCTAATATACTGCCAGGTACTACCATATTATAGGATTGTATTGTGATCTGGAAAGGCACATAAGATGGGAGGCGGAAAGCAGTGAATTGACCCTAATCGAAAAAGACAACATAACTACTTGGTTGGGGTATCATATGATTTCCCCCATGCCGTACGGGAATAGAGGAAGGACTCTCCTGAACAACCGGGATGGGAGGGTCACTCTCTGATTCATGAGAATCTGAGGAGACGAGAAGAACAGGAGCAGTATGATCACCACTCTCTTCCGGAACAGAGTGAGAAACTGGTGGTGAAACCAAGTCGACACTCTTTTCGACCAATGGTTGGTCAGGAGTAGACACAAAAGGGTCTCACTCAGGAAGAGAAAGATGGGAAAGAGATGATTCCAAGTCAATCTCTTTACCAACCAGGAGAGGGTTAGAAGAAAGCCTCTGATAACCAACAGGAAGTTGGGGTTGAGGAGCTGCAAGGTTTTCCAAAACTTTGCAAGCTTTATCCATAAGAGGACAAAGGTGAAGAAGATGCTCTCCTTCACATAACCCACAGGGGAATCTAATCTTCCCTTTGTTCTTACCATCGCTAACCAAGGATGCAACATTGACATGATCTAACAGAGGTTGATGGAGATGGTCAATCTATATTTTGAGACCATACCTCTAGGACTCTGGGAATACCAGGACAGTCTCGAAGGAGATGGTCACCCTTACATAGCTTACAAGGGAACTTTACCTTTCATGGAGGATCGGAAGGTTTTTCTATGCGAGGTGCATTTGGAGTAACAGCTACACGGTTGGCCTCTTGCTTATTTGACTTCTTCTTATTCGTATTCTTCTTCTTCTTCTTAGCCTCCTGGTTACTGGATTTCAAACTTTCACCAAGAAAATTAGAAGAGGAGGGTGAAGAAATGGAGGAAGAAGGTGAGGGGTCAACCTTAGAATCATCACAATGTGATTTGAATGAAGGAGACATTTGGACAGGAGTTGGAACACTCGGGACCACCGAGGTCGAAAAAAACCAGACAGGTAGACCAATGGTTAACCCAGGGAGGGACAATGTCGCCATATAAGGAGCACCAGCATTTCCAAAAGAACGAAAAGCACCAGGATTCCCATCTGAGGGGAATCCTTGACTGGTAGACTCTGGAAATGTTGCCATTGGAATTGACCCTAAAGAACCACTAAGGAAGATAACTTTAACTAGGAATATTTCGTGGGAAGTTAATTTTAGAACACTGAAACAAAACTTTGCCTTTTCATGTTTTAAGAGTCGAGAAAAGGACGAAAGGTGACTCTATCACTTTCGATTGGAAACAAGCTCGAAAGGACAAGTGCTCAGATGATATTTTAAGTTTAATGAGTCAAAAATATCAAATGACTATTCAGGATAATCTAGGCAAAAGGGATTACCAAGTAACAATGAACTACAGAATACCTCCCGGTGAACCGAGAAGTACGGGCAGGAAATCTCCCCGAATGATGTGTTCGATGTATCACGTTTACAAGGCAATAGACTTGACTTCCAACAGATAAAGGATCACAAACCTAGCGGGGTCTCCCTTTATATACACGACAGTACGGGGAGCACAAGTCCGTACTAGCACTATCTAATGTCGAAGCGAACAATAGCTACTAGGTTTAAAGACGCCGGAACACATCTCTAGCCTAGACCACTAAATGTGAGTGTTAAGTTTCAATGCTTCCTTAGGTTAATTCAATAGATTTTAACGGTTGATATTGAATTAGGTTTCAATTACAAGGCCCTATCGTTGTCATCTGACAAAACTCCTACATGCAGCTACTGAGAAAAGAGATCTTTATCTTCGATGAAAATCAACAATAATTGAGGGATAGAGAGCACAAAATCAATGCAACAATCAAAGAATGAAATCTTTCTCTAAGATATATCCTAAATGCACTTAATATTCCCTTAACAACAAAAGAAGTTTCATTTCATTTCCTATGCTTATGATGATGAAATTCTAGCTTCTCAATGACGCTACTAATGTAATATTTTCACTTAAGTAAACTAGAATGATGTTCTTATTTTCATAAAATGCAAAATGAATCTTTCACATAAAGCACTTAATGAAAATTTTCACAATTCCGAACAAACAAGCATCAATCAAATCCAAAGCATGATAAATGAAACTAAAATCAACTTCTTCCCTGAATCAAACAAACCAAACACATAAATGGTTCAATAGACAAACTAAGCATTGTAATCTATGCTCGGAAAGAGAAAAGAGACATTCGAAATAAGAGAACAAACGAGATTCTTTCACTCATTCAATTGAAAATGAAGCAAACAAAGCATCCTAGTCACTTCTGGGAAGAAGAAGAAAGTCTGAGGGTCAATACACACTGGCACTGGGATCAAAGAAATTCTGAATTTTTCCTTACCCCTAAGACCGGAGCGACTTTTGGGCCAAAAGTATCATCGATCGGCATGACTGACCAGTACTACAACTAGCGCTGATGGCCTAATCGGCGTGACGTTTTGGCCAAAAATAGCACCAATTGAGGGATTCAAAGAAAAAATAAAAAAGAACTTCACACACAGCCAGACTTAACACATTAGAGGGTGGGCTAAACCAAGCTAAGATTTCTAGGCAGGGAGAAACACAATGAAAACAGGCTACAAGGCAAACATCAAAGAGCAAGACACACTGGTCAAGATTCAGGGCAAACCCTAATCTTCATCTATAGGCATCGGTGTGACTGCTTCACGAATAACGAACGCTAGAAGGGGGTCAGCGTGATTGTTGTTAAAAAAAACGTGCTGGTTGGCGTGACTGTCAGATTAAAAACCGCGCTGAGTGAGAAAACTAAGGAAAAAATAAAGATTTCCAAGAACAGAGACCAGACTTGCTACTGTGAAATTTAAACCCAAAACAGTAAGTAAAGCAAAACAAACAGATCTAAAGGGAAATGGTGGGACAAGCAAAGTTCACACAAAATCATGAAAAATCAAACAAGACCAACAAAAGGATAGATTCCCTAGTGTAGTTGCCAATTTTTGGTGAAGTAAAATTATAAGTGCGGACACGAACGAATTCCTCTAGCCCAACGATGGGTCTAGCCACAACATATACATTCTATGGAAGATTTCCTTAGGTTAGAACCAATCAAGAGGGCCTACCTCTTGGCCTGCTTATCCTTCTTGATGATGTCCTTGCTTGCTCGCTCCAGCTATCTTTCGCTTCCTTCTTCAACCACCTAAAACAAGTAAACAACAACAAACAACAAACATGGTAATAGAAAAATTGCAATTCAACCTACTTAACAAGTCAAGAAACATTAAGCCATGAATATGTAATATTACAAAACATGTAGGAAATCAATCAATAGTTGCATATATTAATATCAAATAGAGATTACAACCATTTGTCTTGATGTTGCAGTCCTCCTCTGACAAGACCAGGTTACCACAGACTTCTGCTAGCATTCCATGATGGCCTCAATGAACAATAGTTTTAAGGCTCTTCCCTTTAGGCTTCACACTTCTCCCTCACACAACTAGAGAGCTACAACTATTAATAACTTGATGTTTACTCCAAACTTAATTAGCACTAGCACACCAATATTAACACTCAACACTATAACTAGCTTGTGCTTGGGAAAAAGGAAGGTTTATATAGGAAAAATGGATGGGAGATGGATCCCCTTCTCATGGGAGAATGTCTTATCCCTTGAAGTAGTTCCATCACTATAGGGGAAAGGACCCCAAACTGTCATCCTCAACCCCATCCGGCCAAACCATTTACCAGACTTCCATTACGAAGCTTCTAAAGCTGGAAGCTTCAGCTCCTAATTTAAAAAACTTTCCATAACAAGACCGGTGCGACTAGAACACAGCTCAGCCGCTCCGGTCGGCACGAGGAGTAGTGCTAATCTCTACACATCGGTGCGAGGAAGACAAAGGTCATTAGTGCTAGTCTTGTAAACTGGGCAAAACATAAGTTTCAGGCGAAATGGTGCAAAAGGGAATTGATATGCTCATGAAGAGGGACACAATGGGAGTTTCTTCATGAAGGTAAAGCATGTAGGGTTCACTATAGAGGTCCTCCAGGATCAAGGAACGGGAAGTACAAGGACAGTGAAAAAATGTTGTGTAACACTAGCGACGTCAGTAGCCTTTAATATTTCAAAGGAAATGACAACAGAGGGTTTAATGTCACCATTGCCCAAACCATATGAAAAACCCTCGACCTCAAATAAGGTTTTTCTTATGAAGCATTTATTTAATTTGAAGATGTCAGAAGGTGGATCTGTTGTTGATCATTTAAATGAGTTTAATACAGTTACTAGTCAATTGAGTTCTGTAGGGGTAACTTTTTATGATGAAGTTAGGGCTCTGTTACTTCTATGCTCATTGCCAGAAAGTTGAAATGGTTTAGTTATGGCCATTAGTAACTCTGTCTCTAGATCTAGTACTTTAAAGTTTGATGATGTTTTCAGTGCAATCCTTAGCGAGGAAATTTGACGGCAAAGCTTCGGTGAGACATCAGGTAATGCTTTAATTGCAGAGACTAGGGGAAGAAAAATGGAAAGAGAAAAGATCCTAGGATATCGCAGTAAGTCAAGGAAAGGAAAATCCAAGTCCAGATCGGGGATAATGTGCTAGAAATGTGGGAAGAAAGGACACCTGAAGAAACATTGCAAGTCTCGGAAGGGAAAAGAAGGAGACGTGCAGCAAGAAAACAATCATGAAGCGAATGTGACAAGTGATGTGTTGCAAGATGCTTTGATTATTTCATTATAAAATATTATTGATTCTTGGGTGGTATATTTAGGGACCTCATTCCATGCAACACCTGATAGGAAACATTTTCATGATTATGTTCAAGGATATTTTGGACAGGTTCGATTGGGTGATGATAAACCCTGTAAAATCATTGGAATGGGTACAATTTTCATAAAATAGCATAATGGAAATCAATGGATATTGAAGGAGGTAAGGCATGTTCCAGATCTGAAGAAAAATCTTGTTTCAACAGGGCAGTTGGGAGGTGAAGGATGTGTAACTACTTTTACAGATAAAACCTGGAAGGTCACTAAAGGATCCCTGATAATAGCAAATGAGAAAAGGTTGGTACATTGTATTTATGCAATGGTATTTCTAATTTTGTTAATGTTTTAACCTCTACAGGAGAAGATACAACATTGTGGCATCATAGGCTTGGGCACATGAGTGAGAAGGGGATGCAGATTCTTCACTCAAGAAATTTTTTGCCAGGTTTGAAGCATGTTGATTTAAAATTCTGTGAGATTTGTGTTTATGGAAAACAGAAGAGAGTCAGATTCCTCATAGTTGGGAAAGAAAATAAGAGCGAAAAATTAGAGCTTGTGCATGCAGATGTATGGGGACCTGCTTAGGTATCATCTCTCTGTGGCTCTCGCTATTATGTTACTTTTATTGATGATGCAACCAGAAAAACTTGGATTTATTGTATTCGAAATAAATCTGATGTATTTGATACTTTCAAAAAATGGAAAGTTTTGGTTGAAAATGAGATAGGAAAAAGGTTGAAGTGTCTCAAATCAGACAATGGAGGTGAATATTGCAGCAAATATTTTGATAGGTACTTTTAAGAGAATGGAATTCGCAGAGAGAAGACAGTTCTAGGAACACCACAAGAAAATGGTGTGTTAGAAAGGATGAATAGGACAATCATGGAGCGTGCAAGGTGCATGAGATTGCATACAGGATTGCCTTTACAATTTTGGGCAGATGTTGTAGATATTGTTGTTTATCTAATAAACAGAGGACCTTCAAGTTCCTTGTATGGTGGTATTCTAGAGGAGGCATGGATAGGTAAAAAGGTAAACTAGTCTTTTATAAAGACTTTTGGTTGTGAATCCTTTGTCCGCATTAATAAAGAAAATAGAACAAAGCTTGAGAGAAAATCAAAGAAATGTACCTTTATTGGATATGGTGTTAATGATTTTGGTTATCGCTTTTATGATTATGAAAAACACAAAATCATTAGGAGCAGAGATGTCATATTCAATGAAAAGGCTTGTATAAGGATCAGTTGTAGGAAAAGAAACAGGAAAAAGAAAACAGAGAATACACAGTGCTTGATGAGATCACAGAAAAAGTGAAGGTGCCTGAAAATCATAATGATCAATAGCAATAACAAATACAACAACCATAACAGCAACAAGTACCTCAAACACCTGAAAGTGGTGTTAGAAGATCTATCAAGATAAGTAGACCCCTTAAATGATACTCTCCTTCATTATATTATGTATTGTTGACTGATTCTGGTGAACGAGAATGTTATGAAGAAGTAGTGTAGGTAGAAACCAGGAAGAAGTGAGAGCAATCCATGAAAGAAGAGATGGACTCCTTAGCACATAACCAGACTTGGGACTTAGTCAGGTTGCCTGCTGGTAAAACAACATTGCAAAATAAATGGGTTTACAGGTTGAAGGAGGAAGATGGAGGTAGAAAAAGGTATAAAGCTAGACTTGTGGTGAAGGGGTTTGCACAGAAAAAGGGTATAGATTTTGATGAGATATTTTCTCCTGTTGTTAAAATGACTTCAATCAGAACTATTTTAAGTCTAGTAGTAGCTGAAGATTTTCATCTTGAGTAGTTAGATGTAAAGACAGCCTTTCTCTATGGGGATTTGGAGGAAGATATATATATACAGCAGCCACAAGGATATGAGGTAAAAGGGAAGGAGAAACTAGTGTGCAGGTTGAAGAAGAGCTTGTATGGCTTAAAACAGGCTCCAAGGTGGTGGTATCTAAAATTTGACAGGTTTATGTCTGAACAAGGTTATACTAGATGTCACTCTGATCATTGTGTTTATCTCAAAAGGAAAAATGATGGCAGCTATATTATATTGTTATTCTATGTAGATGACATGCTTGTTGCAGGTTCTAACATGCAGGAAATAAATGTTCTCAAAAGAAAATTGGCGAACTCATTTGCAATGAAGGATTTGGGTGCTACAAAACAAATCCTTGGTATGAGAATAACTAGAGACAGGAAGAATCGAAAATTAACATTGTCTCAGAGTGAGTACATAGAAAAGGTGTTGAAAATATTTAATATGAAAAATGCAAAACCAATTAGTATACCTTTGGCTAGCCATTTCAAACTAAGGAGTTGTGTCCCAAGACTCAGGAAGAAATGGCTTATATGTCTAAAGTTCCATATGCATCAGCAGTTGGAAGCTTAATGTATGCAATGGTCTGCACAAGGCCTGATATTGCACATGCAGTGGGAGTTGTAAGTAGGTACATGAACAATCCAGGAAAATAACATTGGATGGCGGTGAAGTGGATTCTCAGGTATTTGAGAGGCACCACAAATCAAGCATTATGCTTGCGTGGTTCAAACATTGCTCTACAGTTATATGTTGATGCAGACATGGCGGGTGATAGAGATAACAGGAGGAGCACAACAGGGTACGTGTTTACTGTAGGTGGAATAGTGGTCAGTTGGGTTTCAAAACTGTAAAGTGTTATTGCACTCTCAACAACAAAAGCAGAGTATGTTGCTGCTATAGAGGCTAGTAAAGAAATGATTTGGTTACAAAGGTTTCTGGATGAATTGGGTAAGAAGCAGGAGTTGGGCAGGTTATACAGTAACAGCCAGAGTGCCATACATCTTGCAAAGAACTCTACATTTCATTCCAAGACTAAACATATACAACTCAAGTACCATTTCATACGGTCAGCATTGGAAGATGGACAGTTGAAGCTAGAAAAGATACACACTAGCCAGAATCTTGCAGATATGTTAACAAAAGCTGTAACCAGGGAGAAACTGAGATTCTGCTCAGTTTCAACTTTTCTTCAACTATGATGAAGAAGATGAGAAACACCCAGGTCCAAAGTGGAGTCATAGTCCAACAAATGAAATAGCGGTGGAGTTGCTATAATCAGTCTCCAAGTGGGAGATTGTTGGGTGTGGAGCCTAATTATCTTCTTTATTCAGAGGTATCACTGCATTGGACCCCAGTTCGTAATGTGGCAGCAATTCCGCCTGTAATATTTGCGCTATAAGGGGGGTCCAGGGGGGGGGGGGGGGGTTCCGATCTTTCGGAGCACCCCCCTGGCGGGGGATCGGGGGCAGCGCCCAGAAGCTAAAAATAGATGTAAAATTGCCTTGTAAAATGTTGTAATTTCGTAGTCAATCTAGGTCATTCATTAGGTGGAGATATGCCAATAGAAATTATGTCTAATTTAGGGTTTTTTGCCCTAGAAGGAAACCCCTCACTATATATGAGGGAATTGTATTGCGTCTATGTAGATCTATATTCTAAGTGAGAAAGAGAGAGGAGATTGTGTGAGAGAGAAGATGGAATTACAGCAGATCTGCTATAGGTTGTATCTCTCCAGTTTGCTGGATAATATAAAGGGAAGGACTGGTTGTTTCCCGTGGATGTAGCCCAAACTGGGTGAACCACGTATATTTGTGTTTCTCTTGTTTTATGTGTTTTCTGTGTTTATATTTCTGCAATATATTTTATGTGTTCCATTGCTCTGTAATATATAATTTAATAACAGACATGGATTCTATAAATCCACTTGAGCAGCCTCACCAGTGGGTCTAAAAGGTTGTAGAGCCTCCCCCAAGGTTTGACTATGCCAAAGAAAAATAGACACACAAGGAAGCTAGAAAAGATTTCCTCACAGGAGAATGGGGTGTGTCTAGCTTAATTATATAGCCACAAGGGCCACTAGTTTATGATACTCCCTATCTACGAAATGCATCCACCTTAAATGATTCCAGAGGAGGTAAGCCCCACCAAAAAACAATAGAAGTTTTGGATTGGAATCTCAAAGTTACCATAGTAGTCGTGTTTGATTGTTGAAGTTTTAGGTTTGTAAGAGGATTCATCTTCATGAAATAAAATCCTAATGGAAAGAGAGTCGATAGAACTATATAAATAAATGAGATGCAAAATGAAATGAGATGAGTAGAGAGTGTCTGCCCTAAAACCTAAATGTAAATAAATAAATAATATATATATATATATATATATATAATAAAATAATAAAATAAAATAAAAATAATAAATTAATAATAATAATAAATATATATATATATAATAAAATAATAAATAATAATAAAAAAAGCGTAAAGGAGAAATAATAAATTTAAATTTTAGCTAATAACAACATAGTAATAATAAATAATAATAATAATATATAAATTAATATTAATATCATACTATATTATATGATAGTATTGTTGACCTGAAACATTGATAATCAAAGATGACTATTGTGGTAAATTCGAGCTTCCAATCTACAAATTCTAACCATATAAATTTGAAAACCGTTTTTGAGTTGTTTAGATCTGATGAAGGATGAATGTGCTTTAGAGAGACTATGTAGGATGATTGATCATTACACACAAGAAAAAACTAATCATTGCACGCAAGAGAAGGAAGCTAGTTCCGTGTGGGTATCCCCCTGGATGGTAAAGTTTTTTTTTGCACCGAAGGTGCTTAAATAGGGAATTTATGTCTAGTTCCCATGTTGCAGATTATGATATCGAAAATGCTATATTAGATCTGGGTTCTAATGTAAATATATTACCAAATAAGACATGAGAGTTGATAGCCAATCCAAAGCTTGTATGGTCGTTGATTTAGTTGCATCTTGCCAATAAATATAGAATATTCTTTATTGGACGGTTAGGAGTTTTTGAAGTTAAAATCGATGGCATCAGGAATCCGATGGAATTTGAAGTCATTGAGATTGTGGATGAAACCGACCCTTATCCGACATTTCTTGGTAGTGAATGGGATTTTTACAATCAAGCCATTATCAATTTGGAAAAACAACATATGATTTTTGAGGTTAGAGATTTACAGGTAGTCCTGTCATTTGACCCTAAGGAAGCGGCCATTACATCAAACGTATGAAAGAGGAATTCGAATTCGATGTAGTTGACCTCGATAACATATGTCACATAACAAATTGGCACGATGATTTATTGGTAAACAATCCATTAGACAATTCGTCATAATATAACTGCTAAAACTATATTTATAAATCTGAAATATACACTTTTAGGGTTTATTTTTCTTTAGATTTATCATTTTGTAGATAATCGTTAATTGTGTATATATGAAAATTAGAATTTATCCAGAAAATAGAGAAAAGCAAAATAAAAACTCACAAACACATTTGACACAAGATATAACCTGCGAAACCCTTTTAGGAGAAAACCTAGCTGGAAGGTTAGGTCGCGTTGCTCTCTTTCTCTAAATAGAAAACCACTGCATATACAAAGAAAATGCATATGGCCCTTGGGATACTATAGTGTACAAATGCTCTCTATGTTATCTCTCCTTATCACTCTTAACTATTATGATCATCTATGGAATAAGTGCACTCGAAAAGAATCGAACCCCTTTTCCTCCTAGTGGCCTAGTTATAACGCAAACCAATAGCCTCCTAGTGATTAGGCTTGACTCCCTCAACTCTTAATAAAAGTTACAATGTGGACTATTATATATTCTTCTTCATCATAATCACATGCCTAGCCCCTTTTCCGTGAGTTATGGGGTTGACATGTCATCCTCTCAAATTATCATGGTGAAAACAAGAAGGTCAAATTTTGAGTGGCATAAATTTTGCATACAAAACTCTGATTGAGGTTATTTTCGCATCGTTGGAAAGGTCTTTGTCTGTATAATATGAAAAAAATATTTTAGCTAAAGTGGCAAATTTTTACCCAAAAAACACCTTTTGATGCCTCAAAATGCTCCTGGAAGGTTTCAAACCCTAATTTGCAAAATTGGGTCCCGCTGGTAAAAATGGTCATGTGAGCTTATTCCTCAACTTTTTCCACTCTAAAAGTATCAAGATGGATTACAAAAAATATAATGATCTAATATGGATCAATAATTATGTCAACCTAAAAACAGGTGGTACATCGAGCTGAGAAGAATTAATTCATGTTTATCGAACTCAGACGAGGTGTTGGAGAACTGGCAGTGGTGCCTCCATGAGGTTTCCATGAGAATATGTGCTCATATAACTAGTTCAGTGTGGTGGATCAGCACAAAATTTTGGTAACCTCCACATTTCAATGGGTTGACAAATGTTTTTATCTTTCTTAAAGAATCTGAAGTGCAAGTATCATATCACTTTAGGTTGTCAATGCTAGATATTTCTCTCAAAGCTACTCCTGCACATTGTTGGGTCATGCACAAAGGGTAGAAAGAAAATTGAAAGTAGTTTAGGAACCTGTTGCAGATATGTTTTGGGTTGGATGTTGGGGAGTGGAAGAATGTTACACTAGTAAGGAATACCCATCTACTCATCTTGATGAGTGTGTTGCGGGATGGAGAGGAATACATTCCAAAGGTTGAGTGGGTGCATTAATTTGTGCATACATTAGACATAATTCCTCAAAATTGGTATACATAGCTAGACTTGTGACATGGTACTGTAGATTGGGAAGTAATGGCAGAGCTTTTTATATTGACTTTTCAATTTGAATTTGATGATCCATTGATTGATGAGGCAATATGCAATATCAAGGATAAATTTTGCACCAAAGCCAAGGATTGCGCCGAAGGAGGTACCATTCTGTAGTTTTCACCAAAATTTTCAAAATTCAAAGAAATTGTCAGTGGTATGGCATATTTGAAGAGATCAAGAATGGCAAAGATCCTAAAATTTGAGAGGGAATTTTGGTAACCGAACCACAATTGAACTCCACTATATCGAATTACACTAGGCCCATCAAAATATGCAAAGTGAATGTTGGTGCTGAAGAAATCACTAAGTTCGTAGTGATTGGAGATTATTGGGATAAAGATATTGTCAAACAGATCTCCAGCCTACTACGTGAGTACCAAGACATATTTACCACACTTTTTCAAAACAAAACGCATAGTGGGTGAGTTATGGGAGATGAAGATAACTTTGAAACCAGGTATGAAGCTAGTATGCTAGGCACCCTATCACCTCAACCCCATTTACAACCATAAAGTTAGGGAGGATCTTGGTAGGATGCTAAAAGCAGGTACAATAGAACATATCAAGGATTCTGAGTGGATCAATATGATGGTTGATGAGCAGCAGTATTGTAGCAAGCATGTTGCAACTCCTAGGGCTACCAACTTTACTTCATCAACCCAGGGTTCGTACAAACTTGGAGGTGACAATGTTGTATACACAGTAGATGCAATTGTCTAATCTTGTCACTTTTCAACTGGGGTGATAGACCACTAGGGTTTTTCAAACCAGTCTTCTATTGACTAGGAGTCTGACTACCAAATGGCAAAGGGAAATTTACACTTAATGCAGAAAGGGAATGTTGCCTACTATAGGAAATGAAAGTGATGAATTGGAAGGTGCTATAAAGTGACATGAAATCATCTAGCCAAGCATCTACACATATTGCTTGCAAAAGAGACCTAACTTAACCTTTCATATAACATCTAGTTATCTGGACTAAATGAGCATGGAATTTTATCTAAGAACTATTGTGACTGTTGCATGCATGTGCTAACTAGAAATTGCAGAAAAAGCATTTTTGATTTTTAGTTTTACGAATGCAAATGCTAATTTAACCAATTTGTTCTTTGGCAGGGGAGACAGCTATGGGGAAATAGGTCTGGAATGGTGTCAAGGGTATGGAAGCCAGGTTGAGGCCTAACCTAAGCTCGGATGACCATTTCTTCTCAATTCGATCTTAAAACAGGTTGCTACAGAGTTTCCTCTAGTACTACCGGATGTCCTAGTTATACTACAGGATGCCCTGATTTACTACAAGAAACGGATTGAAATATTATAGGGAGATAGGAAAGGTAGAATGAAGTGTGGGAAAGGTATCTGATGGGGAAGTAAAGCACAGAGGAGGTGCACACTACCCAAGGCTTAGTCCAAGTCTTCAAGATGGTTGGACTTGCTCAAGGAAAATATCCACTCTGCTACAAAACAGGAATTCATATTAGGGTTTGGTGGACTTTGGCAACGTAGGTGGAGAATACTTGGATGAGGCTAGCAAGATGAGGTCTCCCTGCAGATCAGATCCTCTTGCAAAAACATACATTCTTTTCTTCATTTATGCACAAATTCATTTATATATGGGAAAGATGAGTTGAATTTAGGAAAAATAGAGTATTTAATAGCTAATGGCTAAGTTTATGAAGGGTAGTTCTTCTAAACCATAGCAAACTCAAAAGACCAAAATGATAATTGCAGGTACTTCTAAGAAGTTTATAAATATTGATCTATGCAACAAGAAATCCTAAGTTATGCAGTGATCAAATAATAAATCTGTTTTTGGGTTGTGTGAATGGAACCCTCAACCTATTATCCCATAAGGGAGATGAAGCAGATGTTGCTACCACAATATTTTCTGAAGTGTTTATTGTCACTATTGTACCACTAATCTTTCTATCCACAAATGGAAGCAAACTATGTAATCACCCAAATACTTGTCATTTAAACAAAACCAAAATCACTTTAGCAGCTAACTATGAATGTAATCTAAGCATACATGTACAGAAAGAGGAACCTATGTTTCTAGGGTTAGGCCCTAACGCAAGAGCTTCAGCCCTCTAAGTCATATCAGTGCTCGATCAAGGGAAAGATTTTCATTTTCATCAAAATATCAAAAATACATAAGATTTATCAATCGCAATGTCTTAGCTTGAAAATGCCTCTTAGCTACAACAAAAAAAGTCGAATCCTAATGAGGCTCTAGGCCTTCTTATTTATACAACTAAATCTACCAACAGCTTCCTTAAATTTAGGGAGGCTTGGCTCCCAACTCGAGATCAACTTGTCTTCAATTATCACTAGCTTGGTTGCTAATGACCTTGGTGGGCTTAGCTGCTTATAACTCTGAGCTGAAGAGATCTGGTGGAGGAATCTTTGAGTGATTGAGGAGTTAAGTAGGAAGATCCAATCTCCTAAAATCCCTCTTGCTTGTCTACTTCGAGTTCCTACACTTAAATTATCCAAAATTTCTCTAAATCCTACAATTAATGCACATTAGGCCACATGGCATAAGATCTCATATTTACCCTTCTTAATAAGAAAAATATAACAAAACATGTAAACAAATGTGAGAAAATTTAAAAGCTGGAGAGTGGCATTAAGGTCCATATAATTTACCTATTGATGAGCCTCATCAATGGTTATGCCATTGAAGAAGATAGGCAAGATCTAAGTTTGTGTAGAATTGAGTAAATTGAATGACACTTGGGTTCATGATCCATTCCCCACACCTTTTATAGATGAATTCTTAGATAATATTGGAGGGAAAGAAGCTTATTCATTTACACATAGATTCTCATGATACTATCAAATTAATATTTCTAAGAAGGACCATCAAAAACAACATATGTGATAAAGAGGGGATTGTTGTAGTATGTTGTTATACCCTTTAGGTTAAAGAATGTACCAGTAGTGTTTTCCGGAGTGGTGGTGGAAGATTTCAAGGATTTTATTCATAAATTTCATGAAGTTTACATAAATGATTAGATTGCTTTTATCCTCCTATAGAAGCACATTGAAGTACCTTGACTTATGTTGGATAGATGCAAGTAGTTATAGATTTCCCTAAACCTGAAGAAATATATTTTTTGTTTTCCAATGGGAATTCTTCTAGGGCATGTGGTTTACAAACATAGATTACTAGTGGCTTTGATGAGATTGTTGTGATAGTGAACATTCCACCTCCAAATTCAGTCCGACAAATTCGTGCAACTTTGAGACATGCTAGATATTACAAGAAATTTATGCATAGATTATTGTGCCCCTATAGAGATTACTAAAGAAGGATGTTAGTTTTGAATGGAATGAAGAGTGCCAACATGAGTTCGATACACCGAAGGAAAAATTAGTATATGTGTCGATCCTAGTGTTTCCATATTTGAGCAAGGAATTGGATACCCATGTGGATGCATTGGAAATGGCACTAGGATTTGTACTGGCACAATTGAGAGAAGCTAAAATAGATCACCCAATTGCTTTTTTCCAGAAGGAAGCTATATTTGGTAGAGAAAAACTAGACCACCACTGAGTGTGAAGAATTGGCAATGGTGTATGTCTGCAAAAATTGAGACATTACCTACTGGGGTCACATTTTAAGTTATATACTAACCATTTTGGATTACGCTACCTCATCAAAAAGCCATTTTTGGGAGAGGATATGCAGGTGGATTCCATAGTTCAAAGAGTATGAATTCAAAGTAATAGTAAATCCTAGTAGGTTGAATGTAGGTTTGTACCATTTGTCGAGGATCAATTCTAGTGAAGAGGTAGGAAATGTAAATGATTGTTTACCAAAAGCGCAATTATTTCATGTGGAAATGATAGATGACCATTTTTAAAAAATCGTCAATTTCCTCAATACAAGGACAACACCACTGGAGTACATAGTGGCACAAAAGAAGAAATTGGTAGTTAAGGTTGCAAACCATCATCTCATCGCAGGATATCTGTATAAGTTGGGAAGAAATGGAATACTCCACCAATGTGTATTGGAGCATGAGAGATTCTCCATACTGAAGGAGGTGCATGAAGGAGTGCATGGAGGGAACTATGAAGGAAAATAAACCTCACAATATATTTTGAATGTAGGTCTATGGTCGCTAACAATCCATCATGACGTGAAGGATTTTTCTCGTATTTGTGATGTGCGTTAGAGAGTGGGTAAACATTTGTAATGAGATGAGATGTCACTTCACACATAGAAAACCTTACAACCATTTGATACGTGGGCCATAGATTTTTTTGGGCCAATCAATCTACCAGCGAAGAGAAATGGAGCACTATACATTATCACTACAATGGATTATCTGACCAGATGGCCTGAAGTAGCACTTTTTAAGGATTACAACACATATACCATAGCCATATTTTTATTTGAGAATGTTTTCACTCACTTTATATATCCTAAAATATTTATGAGTGACCAGGGGACTCACTTCTTAAACTGGAATATTGAAGCAATGGCAAAATAGTTTTTTGTGCATCATCAAAAGAGCACACCATACCATCCATAAGAAATTGGCACATTTGATGCCTTCAACAAAATTCTAGAGAACATGTTGACAAAGGTCTACAATGTAAATTGGGTCAATTGGGACCTAAGGATTCCCGCAGTGTTATGGGCCTACTAGACTACATCGAAGAATATTATAGGCCAAACACCATTCCAATTGGTATATGGACAAGAAGCGGTAATGTCAATGGAATTCATAGTCCCTAGTCTCTACATTACTTCAGCGTCAAGGTTGGCGGGTTCCAACGCATTTGAGAAAAGACTAATGGAGCTATTGTAGCTAAAAGAGGATTATTTTATGGAAATATTCCAATAGAATGTGAAAAAATCCATGGAAAATGTATGGCGTGATTTCCATATCAAGCAAAAACAATTACGGGTTGGCGATCTTGTGTTGATGTATGATAGTAAATTTTTTAATCACCTTGGAAAATTATATATGCATTGGTTTGGATCATATATCGTTCAATATTTCAAAGATGCAAAGGTTGTCCAATTAGATAAATTGAATAGAGAGCCCCTCGATGGACATGTCAATGGGAGTCGACTGAAATTGTACAGAGATAGACACCCCACTTCACAAAGTTGATATGTCTATAAGGAAAAATAAAGAGGCTTTTTTTTTAATATTGTTTGTGTTTACAAGTAGGAGCTATGAAGCAGAAACCCCTAAGAATGTCGTGACCATGGGAAACAATTTCATAGACTTGATAGACTAAAGCTTTCTTGTTGCACTAGATGGCTGGCACACTGCGCAATCAGTAGAATTGGCATTTGAAGGAGCATGTGGTAGCAAAAACAACATGAATAGTGAACTAAAAATGACAACCAATGACAACAATGGAATCAAAACAGTGTCTAAAAGGTGTCTGAAAAATCATGTGCCACCCACATTCATTGGACATCGTGGAACTCGATCGAGAAAAAATAATTAAAGTTAAATAAGAAAAAAATTGTCCCATATCAACGACTATGTTAGAAGGGCTACTAACATGATTTCCAACCTATCTAGAATTACAATGGTATTCTTTCCCAAAGAGCTAGACCATTTCAATATCGAAAAAGATATGGTAGGATAAGGCCATGACTACCAAAACTTATTAAAACTGGAAATGCACATGAGAAATGTAAGGTAATAGTATTTCCTTTATTTTCAATTTAATTATATCATATTTCCAAATGTAGAGTGGAAACCTAAGTAGAGAAAAGAGTGAATTTCATAGATCAGAGCGTATGATGCAAACATGGCTTTCAGTTGTTAGATATTTTTTGCATGGCCTCAAATTCAGTTCCCAAGAAGGGGCAGACCAAGGGTGCTACTAGTGTGCCACTGCCACAACCTATTGCTAAATCGAAGGTTCAAATTCCCAAATACCCTGGTTATAAGTTACAGAGATCTCCAATCCCAGAGGTGGTTATATAGGAGGGGAATATGTTGGGGGTGGATAATAAAATGAAGTATAACAACCACAATGTATAGGAATTGAAGAATTTCCTTGAATTTTCTAAAGAAATGTACGCCAAAAGGATTGAACAACCAGTCCATATAGTGTTCGTTGAAGTGCGATAATTAGTCGTAGGACTAGAAAATCCAGGGATATTTTTTGAAGTGCAGCCATTGATCTTTTAGGTACAAGGCATATGATTTTGATGGCATCCTGCACTGGAGTGCCTCCATAGAGAGGCTTGCCATAGTGGCCAATTGGCCCTCTTTTTCCTATACCTTCCTCCTCAGCCATGTGCTTTTAGCCTCTAGTTGGGATTTCATAATTATTTCCCTATCTCTTATCTCACTCAACTCTTTGCCCATCTCTAGTAGCTTCTCTTCCATATGGACCACATCCTCTACATTCTTTGATTTAACAATTTGCAACTAGCGATGTGTCCTTGCTCTCTCCTTCTCAAGTTCAAAGAAGAGAGGGATGGCAAATTTCTATGGTATTACTCTGCCTCCCTCAATGAATCTCTAATAGGAGTTGAGATTGGGTTGTGGGCTAGGTTCCTGCAGCTTTTGGGATTCCACCTTTAATGTCTTTGGAGCCTCTGTCTCCCCCTGTACTTGTGTTGATGCTTCCTTTCCTTCCTTTTGTCCTGTTGTCCTTCCTGCTTCTTTTTTTTTGTTTCTTGTAGTGCTGACAGAGTTTCATGTAGGACTGTCTATGTTTCCTGTAGGAGGCTTTCCCCTTTTCTGAAAGGGGGTCAAAGGTTCTTTGATTTTCTTTGTTGAGGTTGACCTGGTGACATGCCTCCTAACATAAGTGATTGGCGACATTGGGGAATCCTATTTTGGTGTGCCCTCTTCACCTTTCATTTCTGGGGAGACTAGTTTTTCTTTCTCATTTGGTGAGACTTCAATGATGATAGGAGTCTTGGTAGGTGTTTGTGGTCTCCCATGTTTTATCCTAGTGCTCCTCCTTGTTTTGAAATATAGGGGAGTCTACCTCTGCCTTTTTCCTTTTGACTTTATGGGTGTGCTTAGGGCAGTCAAGGAAGCAGTTGCCTCCTTCTCTGTGGGTTCAGGAGACACACTTGGAGATTACTCCCCTTCCTTGGTATGTGTTTCAGGGCTTTCCTCATCCTTTTGTGCTTCTTCTTCCTTTGGTTCTTCCTCTTCTCCTTCAGGTTCTTCCTATTCTTCTTTAGGTTCTGCCTCTTCTTCTTCAGGTTCTTCCTCTTCTTCTTTAGGTTCTGACTCTTCTTCTTCAGGTTCTTCCTCTTCTTCTCCATGTTCTTCCTCTTCTTCTTCTTCCTCCTCACCACTAAAGGTTGGGTTTCTTTCATACTCAATTGCTTCAATTACAGCCTCCCTATCCATGTCCCTAAATGTGGTCCATAGAATAGGGACTCTTGATTGGCTTAAGGCATCTTCTAGTATGAGTTTGATTAGTCCACTCCTGTACAACTTAAATCAGCCACCTTTTCGACTTATTTGCTTTGATGTGACCTTGCCACGTGGCCTGCTGACTAGAACTTCACTTTTTTATTTTCCAACTGAGGGTGGCCAAGTTAACTGACCAACTTCAACTTATAAAACCAAATTTTTCATATTCTTACACTTTTATAATATTCTTACTTAGGAAAGAGTGTGGATGAGGTGTCATACATGTGGCTTCCTTTTCTCAGTCGATGAATGTTGGAGAGTGGATCTGTTGTGCTTCTTCTTGTTCAAGTACACGTTCTATTTTGCTCTTGTTTTGTTGATTTCACCTAGCTGCTGAGCTTTGGATAGGTGACATAGTGCCTGTAGGGGCATTGATACTCTTTCTCTGCATGGATGCGGAAGGAGGAGAATGGAGATTGCTATTGTCATAATACAGGCTGCTACAGGGTTTCCTGTAGTACTAGAGGAAATCCTATAGCTACCTCTTTCTTAATTTTTTGTTTGTTTTCCCTTGGAGGATGAATAGGTGTTGAAGTAGGAGTGGAAGGGATGGAAATGGGGAATAAGGAGTGGTAGGTTAGGTAGGCCATTGATGGTATGGCCCTGGGACTTTTCTTTGTTTTTTTTTTTTTTCTTTTCTCTTTTTTTTTATTATTTTTTCCTTTGAGTTGTTTCTTTGATGGACACAAAGGGTGGCATGGTCATGAATTGATGGTGGGTGAGATGTGGTGAGGTCAATGGCCTCCTATTTCAACCTAGAATAGGATTGCATCATTATTCCTCAACTGGGATTCCATTCCTATAGAGTTTCAGGACATCTTGTAGTACTACAGGAAACTCTTGTAATAACTACGGGAAATCATATAGAAGTCAGAAAATTGCCTGCAAATTGGTTTTTGATGGTTGGAGATGAGAATGGATGTTGGAGACATGGTGAGCATGGAAGACATGAAATGAATAAAGGAAGAATGGGGTATTGCTTGGCTTTCTAACCTCTAAACTGGGTGTCCTTTGTTGCCTTGAAAACCTGCAAAAATCACAGACTCTTATTAGTGGGTACGTTTGAGGTCCTTGCCATAGCATTTTTGTGTTTTTTTCCTTCTTATTCTTCTTCTTTTTTTCTTTATATATATATATATATATATATATATAGATTTCTTTTCTTTTCTTTCCTCTTTTTTTTATAAAGACATACAGGTCGCCTCAAAGGAGGTTTTCAACCTGTTTTCCTACCCTGGGGACCTCAAGGAGTTTTCACCCAGGGATCTTTTTTTTTTCCTTTTTTTTTTCCACTCTTGGGCTGCCTCAAGGAAGTTTTTAACCCAAAAGTTGACCTTAGGTGCCTCATGGAGGTTTTCACCTAGGTCTCTTATTTTTTTTCTCTTTTTTCATTTTTTTTCAAACATAAAACAGTCTTCAAGATTTCGATGAGGTGGAAGTCGAGACACCTCCAATATCCATCACTGCCTTAATGATACTACTGACAAATTCTTACTCTGGCATAGTTCTTTTGTAGGCTTTCAATCTATACCCATTGACAAGCAAGGTGATACCTTCTTCATCAATGGTTCTTACCTAAACAACCCCATTGTCATGTCACTTTTCTATCACATATGGGCCCAGCCATCTGGTCATCAATTTGACTTTGAAATCCTTGAACCTAGATTCATATAGTAGAGCCCAGTTGCCCTCTTGAAAAATTTTGTCTTTGATATTTTTTTCATGCCAAACCTTTCTTTGTACTTGAGTCACCTCTGTGTGTAGGAGGGCCTGCATCTTGAATTCATCTAACCCATTGAGCTGGAGAAACCTCTCTTGTTGTGCCCTTGTAACATCCAAATCCAACTGTGCTGCCATTCTTAAAGTGTTGTACTCAAACTCAATGGAGAGTAGAGCCTTCTTCCCATATACCAAATCATAAGGGGTGAAGCCAGTGGTTGTCTTCCAAGTTGTATTATAGGCCCAAGTGGCCTCCACTAGTATGGAAACCCAATATTTCTTGCTACTTCTCACCACCTTTGTGAGAATGCTTTCCAATGCTCTGTTGGTAACCTCTACTTATCCATTGGCCTGAGGGTGGTAAGGAGTTGATTTCCTGTGCTTGATCTTATGTTGGCTTAAGAGATTCTCAATCAGGTGTGAGGTGAATTGAGTAACTAGCTCTCTAGGTTACCCAAACTTGTAAAACGTATTCTCCCTCAAGAACTTAGCCACGTTCTCTTATGTGGCTACCTTGACAGCCTTGGTTTCAGCCCACTTTTTCAAGTAATCACTGCACACAACTATGTACTTTTTATGTTCTATTATTGGATCAATGGGCCTAATGAAATCTATGCTCCACTTGTCAAATGGCTCAAAAGTCACTTGAGGTTGCAAAGGAATTTTATCCCTTGGAGTAGGTTTCCGCATTCTTTGGCACCAGTCACATTGGTTGGTAATTCTTCTTGCATCTTAGTGGAGAGTGGGCCAATAGTATCCAACTTGTAGTACCATGAAGGTTTTCCTCTTGGCTGAAAAGTGACCTCCACAAGGCCCATCATGATAGGCTAGAAGGATGTAAAAAACTTCCTCCTCCCTAACACATCTTCTCATAATTTTATTTGGGCCTAGCTTGAAGATATTGCTCCCAATCTAAGTTAATGGTGCACTTTTCCTTATAATTCTTCTCTTTTCCTTGGAGGATGGATTTGGAGGGAACTGTACAGCCACTAAGTAGTTGGCTTTGTTAGCAAACCACAAAGAGAGAACTGAAATAGCGAATAAATACTCATCTGGTAGCTAGTCATCAACCATTCATTCCTTACCTGTAGGGAAAGCCAGTCTGGACAAAAAATCTGCAACTACATTTTCTCTACCAGGCTTATCAATGACAGTTAGATCAAATTGTTGTAACAAAAGCAACCATCTAATAATTCAGGCATTCATATTAGTCTTGTTCATCAAATATTTAATAGCAGCATGGTCAGTATGTACAAAGTTCTGGTAACCAGAGATGTAATGTCTAAATTTATTCAAGGAACGGACAACAGCTAGGAGCTCTTTTTCAGTCATAGTATAGTTCAATTTAGCCTTGGATAGATTTTTACTGATGAAGTAAATGGCATAAGGTAACTTGTCATCTATCTGGCCTAGAGTTGTTCCTATAGCTTTGTCATATGCATCAGCATGGATGTGGAAAGGAAGAGCGCAATTTGGGCCTTGAAGTATAGGTGTAGTAGTCAAGTTTTCATTTAGGGTTTCTAGGGCCTCTTGGCATCTTTCTGACCATAAAACTTTGGAGTCCTTGGCCAATAGTAAAAACAACGATGAGGCTGCTTTGTTGAAGTCTTTTATGAATCTCCAGGGAGAATGTGTGGACCATCAACCAAGGGGGAATGGATGCATTCTGGTTAGGGTTGTAATGTGAATAGGATGCCCCTTGCATGCCTTGCTAGTATGTTCGAGGTCCTTGAGGCCTCCTTTGGTTGATATAGCAGAGTTGTTCAGTCACCCCTTCAGTTCCTTGATACACAGCTTTCAATCTAGGTAGAGAAGGGCACTTGTATGTGGAGTGGTTCTCCTCACAGACCGAGCAGATATCTATAAGATTCAATGGACATTCATTTCTAGGGTGCCTTCTGGTGCATCTAGGGCAGAAGATAGCTAAGGCTCTTTCTGCTTCCTCCTGCTTCCTCTTGATCTGCATGGTGTCCATTTGCAGAGCAAGGGTATGCAACATTTCACTCTTGAAGTCTTCCAACATGTTCCCAATTTCACTTTTTATGGATGTGTTGGAGGAGGATGAACTGGCCAAAGCTTGACTAGCCCTACCCTTCTTTCTAGCTGCCCTATAATGATTTCTGAAAAAATGTCTTGATATCATCATAGGTGTTGGTGAAATTATATGTGTTATAGCTTCCAACATTAAATTATCAATCCGGGGTCGTAAGACTGAGAGGCACAAGCACAGGTAATACAAGATCAAAGCATCTAACCTAACTTAATATCAAATTCCTATTTCATAATTAAGTACAGAATGAAAAGGCTTTTAAATTAACGCTATCTCAAGCAATCGAATTATAAAACTCAAAGCAATCGAAACAAATGACATGTAAGGAAATGGAACTCTACTGTCAAAAGTAACCAATCTTGCAATGGAATGAAACTTAATCTAATACAGAAAAGTAACCACACATGCACTGAAGTAACCTTAATCTAATGCCAGAAAGCACGGTTAATCTATTGTAAGAAAGTAATATTAATTTAATGCGGGAAAGTAATCACACTTGCAGTTGAAATAAACTCTATTCTAATGCAAAAAATAACCACAATTCAAATAAAATTGTAACTAATCTAATTCCCGGGATCACACAAATCAATAAGCATTGAAATTTATCTCTTAATCCTATCTAGTTCACACCCTCAATTCTCCAAAGCTTCACAATGACAATTTCAAATTAATATTTCTGTGCTGCCTAAATTAACACACTCAAATTAAAAGACTCGATGATCAAATCTTATTCTAATTTAAAACTACTGCAATAACCATTCTAAAACAAAATCAACTACTTTTTTTTAGCACAACAACCCTTGAAGTTACCCAAAACGAATCAAATTGCAAATAATGAAATTACTTGAATAATCCAACCACTATATAGACTTAACTATGATATCAATCCTGACCTTCTGAATTATGATGTAAACAAAAGAGAAACCATAAAAAGATTCTAATCATTTTATCCAAGAGAAACTTGTCACAAATAATCTGCGATTCACTACTCATAAATCTTCAATAAGAGACCCTAAATTTGAATAAAACAAATCACTCAGAAAAATCAATCTTCTAAAATTGTGAAAATCGTAATCCAAACACAGAATTAGAGAGAAACCAAATCAGTCTTATATTAAACTCATGCATCTACTGTAGAATCGAAACCATACCAAACTCTATTCTAGAAAGCAATGTTAAGCTAAAACGTATTATGTTATGGAAAACAGGAAAGTTTCAATCAAAATAAATCTAATTACTAAACCGAAACCCTGGATCATGAACACTTTGTTTTACAAGCATCTCAAAAAAGAACTACACATAACCACACTTCATTCGATTTTCCACACTCACAGCATTAATATATTTAATTTAAAAACCAATTCCTGTTGCTATCATAATCAAACTTCGGGAAACCTTTAAACTCTGATTCAATTCAACCCAATTCTCAATCAGTCTAAATTTAAGAACCAATCAAACTTAATTGCAACTAGTTTCATTGTTTTTGAGCATTCCTCACAGAGATGTAATGTTATAGATTTTGGAAAAACAAGCAGAGCATAAACTCAATTTATTTTGAGATCTCAGATACCATAATCAATCCCTGCATACTCTCGAATTAAGAATGCTTCACAAATGTTTTTTTGTGTTATGTAATTACATAAAGGAAACCAGTGACACACTAAGGATTATTACCCACCGAAACGTTTACTGATCTAAACCAATTGAGAAGCGAGATCTATTTCTTTCAATTCGAATCTATAAAGCAGAGGACAGATTTAAGCACAAAATAAAAATGACAATTCAAAAATCTGAATAATATCTCTCAAAAAAATATGCACACTGCGAAATAATGATCAAACTTAATCCTAAGATCTATACTGGTTGTAGAACTTGCTTCCAGAGGTGGTGGGCCCTTGCCACTCCTGGAGCAAGGTGAACTAACTCAGTGAAATGAAATCTAAAATGCAATCATAAATAACTCACAGTTGGACGAGTGCTGGAACTTTTATTAAATCAAAATGATGGCATACAAAGTCTGGAACAACATAAGTTCTTGATCAACAATTATGGAGCATTAAAACAATTACAATAGTATCATTACTCCCTTACTCCCTCTCTCCCTAAGCTGTGATATATACACAAAAGCCATTTAAACTGAATTCCCAAAGGAATTTGCAATTTTGGAAGAGATCCCAAAAATCTGGGTTTGTTGGGATTGTACACAAATTAGTGATGAAGAGTTGGCTTGATCTCCTCAACCATAATGTATTTTGGTAAACTGTTCATATGGAATCTAATTGGCCATATTGTTGTCTTGAAATTTTCTGATTCAACTCCATCTCCTCAGAAAGCGTACCCAAAGTCAGCTGTTTGGATATTTTACAAATCTGAGTTTTACCTTATTTTTATACAAAACTGCCTCAAAGACCTCTTCATATCTCCCAAACCGTATGTAATTTTAGAAAACTGTTACAAGATTAGTCAATTTACTATACTGGGACCAAAACCCATGTTCCAGATTTTTTTCATTCACCTTCACCTGCACGGAAATGGAGGCAAAAGTTGGCAATTTGAAACTTATTGCAGATTTGGGAAATTTTGTAAATTTCCTTCTAGAGACCCACATGAGTGACCTGGGTGCAATCCAGGTTATGGAAAGGTATTAAAACATTATTTTTTATAATAACCTCTCTCGGTTTCTCCAGAAGCATATTGAAGTGTCAAAGCCCCAAATTGGTCATTTTCGTACTCTATTGGCTTGTAAAGAAACTCAGCGATGGAACCATGTGAAAAGATGAGCTTAGCGAAACCGTCATTAGTAAATCATGACTAAATCATCTCTAATCATCGAAAAGCTAATAAAACCAATGATAATCAACCACGAGGCATAGGATGTGATTTGGCGATAAATGATGGAATTATGACGTGAAATGAGTATACTGGTGTCAGAATTTAGGTTATAAATGGCGGTTTTGTATGATGGAAAAATGGGCATATTCGAGGCCCAACATCCCCCCATGCCTGAGGGTTTGCATGTCCTCATGCAAACAAATCTCTTTCTCTTTGATAGGTTCTTGTGGGACAACATTACTTGGATATTTGAAGGCATTGGTTCTTGTGGAGCAGCACGCACTTGAATGTTTGGAGGTGTTGGTTCTTGTGGTGCAACAATCTTCATACTTAATAGGTCACACTAATTTATTGAGAAATACAAATTGAGGGCGAGAAAGGAACGAGTGAAGGAGAGATGAGTGATGGAGATGGTGAATGGGTGATTGATACTCTGTCTTCGTAAGACCAATGTCTATAAGTGGTTTCCTTTATCATTTCATGGCAGTAATGACTTCATCCTAATGGTTTGCATCATGGAAGGAGAAGACATCATAAAGGTTGCTTTATCAATGCACCATAAGGTTTTTTCTTTTAAGATGGTCTTGTAATCAGAGTATATGTGAAGCGAATGGAAAGATAATAAAAGGATGATGGTTTATGAAAGATGAAATGCATGGAATGAGAAGTGGTGAATCATTAAGTTTCTTCAACCTTCTAATGAATTAGAGAATCATAAGCCAAATTTACCTCAGGTTCAACCTTTATCATTGATGTGCCCGGTTGTACTGCAAGATGAAGTGGAGGATGGAATGGCTAGAGCTGATGTGACCGCTAATCTGATCTGCTGAAGAAGAGCTAGAGCTGCAATGGAGGCTGATTTGGATCTGCTGAAGGAAGCTGAAGACCTAAAGGATGAACTGAAGGTCCCCTTCTCCCCCATGCCTGAGGATTTGTATGTCCCCAAACAATTGAGGAAAGGTGACTGCTACTGCAAATGATAATGGAAATGCTGATACAAAAATCCAAACTACTGCAAATCTGTGTCGAGATCTCAAAACCATATAGTCTTCAACCGCTACATGCCCATGTGCAATCTTGCATATGTGAATAAATGGTGTCGATGTCGAACATAAGCAAGAATCATTGGATTACCGACCATTGAGGAGATCATTAACCAATGTGAGATATCCCACCTTTGATGTCAATGGGAATCAAGGCACTAGGTACATTCTACTAGCCATGAATGGATTTGTCGAAGTCGAATGGACTGCAGAATTCATCCACCAAGAAACATTGATGTATTTCCTTAGTAGATGACAAGGATACATGCCATTAAGGCATGCAAGCTCCCAGGTACCTTATCTAACCCTAACCCTAATCCCAGATAATGTGCTGATGTCGATGGGATAAGGCTTGTTGGCAGGTGGGCCTTAAGGAATCCCACATCAACCAACTCGAGTACAAACATAATGACTTGAAAGATACATGATTTGAAGAACTCATACAAATTTACAAACTTTATTGGGAACCTTGCCCGCCAGTTACCTGGTTTTCAAGCAAATTCCTTGTCTAGTTGTGCCAGACAATATGGTTTTCACAAAAGGACTTATTTTTCTCTTTACTATTTTCATTTATTTATTTACTAACTTTCCTACTATATTGGAGAAAAGATGTCCTGCTTCAAGTGAAAGAGAACTTCTAGTGAAGCCATGTGCAGATCAGGTACAAGGATATATTCATGCTCAGATTTAACATATAAACTTTACAGTGTACATGAGCATGTAAAACTAGTAGCTGCAAATTATATGATGCTAAGAAAGTGTGAAGAAGAGAATGATGCCTTGCTGGAGTACTCATTTGGAACCAATGCTCGATGTAATCATAGTGGTCTTGGTCCATTTCTTCATTTGGACAATGTTGCATGTCCTCTTCTTTGGCCTCTTCGATCTTTGGTTTTAGGGGCTTCTCTCCAATAGATGTTGTCCATAAGTCCTCAGTTTCCTCTAAAGATTGGAAAATGTGATTATTGGAGGATTCTAGCTCTTCATGTGGTTGTGGCTCATGGAAATCAGGTTCTTCGATCACTTCTGGAGAGGTAGAAAGGTTCTTGACTGCTGTCAAGATTTGCTCTTCCTGAGAGGCAGAGACCCCAGCTGCTGCTAGGATTTGAGATAACTCCTTCAAATTCTTAATCATCCTTGAATCATGCTTGCTAGTTTAGAAATCCATGTCTCCACACATGGATTAGTACCTAGGGGTTCTTACAACACCCCAAAAATGTTTTGTCGTTTAAGAGCTTGAAATTTTTAATGAATAAAACCTGATTGCAATAAAACTCACCAAACCTGAACTCCACACTTACTTGGACCCAAATAAAAGTGGATGTGTGGCTCTTCACTCACGTCTTACCATCATCTACGCCCTCTGATTTCCCTACAACTAAGATCACACAAAAAGTGGTGAAAGAAACTATGCTCTGATCCCTTTAGAACCTCCCCAGCAATGGCGCCAAAAATGTTGGTGAAAATATATGTGTTATAGCTTCCAACATTAAATTATCAATCCGGGGTCGTAAGACTTAGAGGCACAAGCGCAGGTAACGCAGGATTAGAGCATCTAACCTAACTTAATATCAAATTCCTATTTCAGAATTAAGTACAGAATGAAAAGGCTTCTAAACTAACGTTATCTCAAGAAATCGAATTATAAAACTCAAAGCAATCGAAACAAATGACATGTAAGGAAATGGAACTCTACTGCCAAAAGTAATCAATCTTGCAATAGAATAAAACTTAATATAATACAGAAAAGTAACCACACATGCACTGAAGTAACCTTAATCTAATGCCAGAAAACACGCTTAATCTAATGCAAGCAAGTAATCTTAATTTAATGTGGGAAAGTAATCACACTTGCAATTGAAATAAACTCTACTCTAATGTAGAAAATAACCACAATTCAAATAAAATTGTAACTAATCTAATTCCCGGGATCAAACAAATCAATAAGCATTGAAATTTATCTCTTAATCCTATCTAGTTCACACCCTCAATTCTCCAAAGCTTCGCAATGACAATTTCAAATTAACATTTATGTGCTGCCTAAATTAAAACACTCGAATTAAAAGACTCGATGATCAAAGCTTATTCTAATTTAAAACTACTGCAATAACCATTTTGCTTCAAGGCCTCATGCCTTCGTTTGTATCTGGATTTTTATATACTCTTAATATAAAACATGAAGCTTTTTCTTTCTGAAAAAAAAAAAAAAAAAAAAAACAAAACAAAACAAAATCAACTACTCTGTTTTAGCACAACAACCCTCGAAGTTACCCAAATTGAATCAAACTGCAAATAATGAAATTACTTGAATAATCCAACCACTATATAGACTGAACTATGATATCAATCCTGACCTTCTGAATTATGATGTAAACAAAAAAGAAACCATAAAAATTATGATGTAAACAAAAAAGAAACCATAAAAAGATTCTAATCATTTTATCGAAGAGCAAATTGTCAAAAATAATCTGCAATTCACTACTCATAAATCTTCAATAAGAGACCCTAAATTTGAATAAAACAAATCACTCAGAAAACTCAATCTTCTAAAATTGTGAAAATCGTATCATTTTGTTGTATTAACTGTCAACTGCTTTTTGGTTTCGGACCTCACGGGCTTTCTTTATCTGGCTACACCTGTTTTTCTCAGGTTTATGCGGCTTTTTATGCGGCTTCATATGCTTATATGCATATCCTTCCTTCTTCTTATTGGATCCATGTCTCGGCAGTCTCTGTTGGACCGCTACATCAAGCTTTTCACAGCTTCTGTTTTGTATTCAGATCTTTATATGACCTTTATATAATCTATATTGATTTTCTTTCTGAAAAAAGAAAATCGTATTCCAAACACAGAATTAGAGAGAAACCAAATCAATCTTATATTAAATTCATGTATCTACTATAGAAGCGAAATTGTACCAAACTCTATTCTAGAAAGCAATGTTCAGCTAAAACGTCTTATGCTATGGAAAGCAGGAAAGTTTCAATTAAAATAAATCTAATTACTAAACCTAAACCCTCGGTCATAAACACTTCTTTTTACAAGCATCTCGAAAAAGAACTACACATAACCACACTTCATTTGTTTTTCCCCACACACAGCATTAATATATTTAATTTAAAAACCAATTCTTGTTGCTATCATAATCAAACTTCAGGAAACATTTAAACTCTGATTCAATTCAACCCAATTCTTAATCAGTCTAAATTTAAGAACCAATCAAACTTAATTGCAACCAGTTTCGTTGTTCTTGAGAATTCCTCACAGAGATGTAATGTTATAGATTTTGGAAAAACAATAAGAGCATAAACTCAATTTATTTTGAGATCTCAGATACCATAATCAATCCCTGCGTACTTTCGAATTAAGAATGTTTCACAAATGTTTTTTTGTGTTATGTAATTACAAGGAAACCAATGGCACACTAAGGATTATTACCCACCAAAACGTTTGTTGATATAAACCAATTGAGAAGCTAGATCTACTTCTTTCAATTCGAATCTATAAAGCAGAGGAAAGATTTAAGTACAAAATAAAAATGACAATTCAAAAATCTGAATAATAGCTCTCAACAAAAATATGCACACCGCGAAATAATGATCAAACTTAATCCTACGATCTATACTGGTTGTAGAACTTGCTTCCAGAGGTGGTGGGCCCTTGCCACTCCTGGAGCAAGGTGAGCTAACTCAATAAAATGAAATCTAAAATGAAATCATAAATAACTCACAGTTGGACAAGAGCTGGAACTTTTATTAAATCAAAATGATGGCATACAATCACTGGAACAACATAAGCTCTTGACCAACAATTCTGGAACATTACAACAATTACAATAATATCATTACTCTCTTACTCCCTCCCTAAGCTTTGATATATACACAAAAGCCATTTAAACTGAATTCCCAAACGATTTTGCAATTTTGGAAGAGATCCCAAAAATCTAGGTTTGTTGTGATTGTACACAAATTAGTGATGAAGAGTTGGTTTGATCTTCTCAACCATAATGTATTTTGGTAAACTGTTCATATGGAATCTAATTGGACATGTTGTTGACAAATCCCATGTCTTGAAATCTTTTGATTCATCTCCATCTCCTCAGAAAGCGTGCCCAAAGTTGGTTGTTTGGATATTTTACAAATCTGAGTTTTACTTGATTTTTATACAAATCTGTCTCAAATATCTCTCCGTATCTCCAAAACTGTATGGAATTTTAGAAAACTGTTGCAGGTTTAGTAAATTTGCTATACTGGGACCAAAACCCATGTTCCAGATTTTCTTCATTCGCCTTCACTTGCACGGAAATCGAGGCAGAATTTGGCAGTTTGAAACTTATTGCAGATTTGGGCAAATTTTTTACTTTCTTTCTAGAGACCCACATGAGTGACCTGGGTGCAATCCATGTTATGGATAGGTATTAAAACATTATTTTTTATAATAACCTCTTTCGGTTTCTTCGGAAGCATGCCGAAAGTGTCAAAGCCCCAAATTGGTCATTTTCGTACTCTACTGGCTTGTAAAGAAACTCAGCGATGGAACCCTGTGAAAAGATGAGCTTAGTGAAACCGTCATTAGTAAATCATGACTAAATCATCTCTAGTCATCAAAAAGCTAATAAAACCAATGATAATCAACCACAAGGCATAAGATGTGATTTGGCAATAAATGATGGAATTATGACGTGAAATGAGTATACTGGTGTCGGAATTTAGGTTATAAATGGTGGTTTTGTATGATGTAAAAATGGGCATGACAGCATGTTTAGGGTTTCTAGGAGATCTTCCATAATCCCTCTAAGAAGGATTAGCTTAAGTGATTCAGGATCGAGGGTGCACCTGGCCCTTTTGTAGCTGAGTTGAAACCTTTCCTCATAATCTTCCAAAGACTCATCTTGTCCCAAGGTCATTCTAAAAATTTCCTCTTTGTTATCTTTGGACCTACAATAATCCCTGTACTTATTGTTGAAGGCTTGTTGCATTTGAGCCCAGGTGGTGATGTTGTCCCTAGGTAAACCCATGAACCAGCGCAAGGCTTCATCTTTGAGGGTGGATGGAAAGAATTTCAACTTCTGGTCATCAGAGATATAATCATAAGTTCTACATATGACAGCAAACTCAAACAAAAATGTATCTGGGTCCTTTGAGGTCAATCCATGGAAGTGAGGAAGGGCAGAGGGGCTTATGTTTTTCATCCTAGCATCTCCATTAGTTTCTCTGATGGGAAAGCACCCTCAGCTCTATTCTAAGCTCCTTCTCTGTCTTCAATCCCATTTCTATTTTCAACCATGGTGTAGGTTGGTGGAATGGTCTCTTCTCATTCTTCCGTAATAGGCTCTTCAAAGATCTCTCGTTCTTCGCCTAATGGGTCCTCTAGAGCATAGCCACCGAAGAAGAGGGAAGGTTGGTTGTTAGATGCGGTGGGGATATTTGACAAAAAAAAATCCTAAGTTGTCTCTACTCCTACGAGGCACAAAAGGAATTTTTTTTTTCAGGGTATTTTTCAGAATTGCTTGCAAAAAGGAAAGAAAGAAAATATTTGCAACAATTTGCTGAATGGAACTACTTGCAGAATTGGAAAGAAAGAAAAGATTGCAACTATTTGTTGAATGGAACTACATGTAGAATTGGAAAGAAAACAAAGATTGCAACTATTTTCTGAATGGGAGATAAAAGAAAGCAAAAATCACAACTACTTAGACACCTCCCCAGCAACAGCGCCAAAAAGTGATGAGCACCAGTGTTGCAACAAGAATGCTACAACTCCTAGGGCTACCAACTTTACTTTATCAACCTAGGGTTCTTACAAACTTGGAGGTGACAGTGTTGTATACACAGTAGATGCAATGGTCTACTCTTGTCACTTTTCAACTGGGTCGATAGACCACTAGGGTTTTTCAAACTAGTCTTCTATTGACTTGAAGGAGTCTGAATACCAAATGGCAAAGAGAAAATTACTCTTAATGCAAAAAGGGAATGTTGCCTACTCTAGGAAATGAAAGTGTTGAATTTGAAGGTCCTATAAAGTGACATGAAATCATCTAGCTAAGCATCTACACATATTGCTTACAAAATAGACCTAACTTAACCTTGCATATAACATCTAGTTATCTAGACTAAATGAGCATGGAATTTTATCTAAGAACTACTGTGACTGTTGCATGCATGTGCTAACTAGAAATTGCAGAAAAAACCTTTTTGATTTTTAGTTTTATGAATGCAAATGCTAATTTAACCAATTTGTTCTTTGGCAGGGGACACAAGTATGGGGAACATGTCTGGAATAGTGTCGCGGGTATGGAAGCCAAGTGGAGGCCTAACCTAAGCTCAAATGACCATTTTTGCTCAATTCGGGCTTAAAACAGGCTACTACAGTGTTTCTTGTAGTACTACAAGATGTCCTCGTTCTAATGCAAGATGCCCTGTCTTACTACATAAAATAGGCCGAAAGCTTATAGGGAAGTAGGAAAGGTAGAATGACGTGTGGGAAAGGTATTTGATGGGGAAATAAGGCATAGAGGAGGTGCACACTACCTAAGGCTTAGTCCAAGGCTTCAAGATAGTTGGACTTACTCAAGGAAAATGCCCACTTTGCTACAAAACAGGAATTAGGGTTTGGTGGACTTTGGTAGCGTAGGTGGAGAAGACTTGGATGAGGCTAGCGACATGTGGTATCCCTGCATATGAGATCCCCCTGCAACAACATACATTATTTTCTTCATTTATGCACAACTTCATTTATATATGGGAAAGATGAGTTGAATTTAGGAAAAACAGATTTATTAATAGTTAATGGCTAAGTTAATGAAGGGAAGTGCTTCTAAATCATACCAAACTCAAAAGACCCAAATGACAATTGCAGGTACTTCTAAGAAGTTTGGAAACGCTAATCTATGCAACAAGAAATCCTAAGTTATGCAATGATCAAACAATAACTCTGTTTTTGGACTGTGTGAATGGAACCCTCAACCTATGATCCCATAAGGGAGATGAGGCAGAGGCCACTACCACAAGCATTTCTAAAGTGTTTACTGTCACTATTGTAGCACTGATATATCTATCCACAAATGGAAGCAAACTAAGTAATCATCCAAATACTTGCAATTTAAACAAAACCAAAATCACTTGAGCAACTAACTATGAATGTAATCTAAGCATACATGTACAAAAAGAGGAACCTCTACTGCTAGGGTTGGGCCCTAACCCAAGAGCTTCAGCCCTCTGATTCAACTCAGTGCTAGATCAAGGGAATGCTTTTCATTTTCATCAAAATATCAAAAATACATCAGAGTTATTAGTCACAATGTCTTAGCTCAAAAATGCCTCTTGGCTACAATAAAAAAAAGTCGAATCCTAATGAGACTCTAGGCCTTCTTATTTAAACAACTAAATCTACCAACAACTTCCTTAAATTTAGGGAGGCTTGGCTTCCAACTCGATATCAACTTGTCTTTAACTATCACTGGCTTGGTTGCCAATGACCTCGGTGGGCTTAGTTGCTTGTAACTCTGAGCAGATGAGATCTGGTGGAGGAATCTTCGAATGAGTGAGGAGTTAAAGAGGGAGATCCAATCTCTTAAAATCCCTCTTGCTTGTCTTCTTCGAGTTCCTGCATTTAACATAGCCAAAATTGCTCCAAATCCTACAATTAATGCACATTAGGCCACATGACATAACATCTCATCTTTACCCTTCTCACTAAGCAAAATATAATAGAACATATAAATAAATGTGAGAAAAGTTGATTTTAATAAGCTAGAGAGTGGCATTAAGGTCCATATAATTTACCTATTGATAAGCCTCATCAATGGTTGTGCCATTGAAGAATATAGGTGAGATCTAAATTTGTGTAGACTTGAGGAAATTGAATGACACTTGTGTTCATGATCCATTCCCCACACCTTTTATAGATAAAGTCTTGGAGAATATTCGAGGTAAAGAAGCTTATTCATTTACACAAATTCTCATGATACTGTAAAATTAATATTTCTAAGAAGGATCATCAAAAAACAAAATTTGCGATAGAGTGGGGATCGTTGTAGTATGTTGTTATACCCTTTAGGTTAAAGAATGCACGAGTAGTGTTTTCCCAAGTGGTGGTGGAAGATTTCAAGGATTGTATTCATAAATTTCATGAAGTTTACGTAAATGATTGGATTGGTTTTATTCTCCTATAGAAGCACATTGAAGTAACTTGACTTATGTTGGATAGATGCAAGTAGTTATAGATTTCCTTGAACCGGAAAAAATATATTTTTTGTTCGCTAATGGGAATTATTCTAAGGCATGTGGTTTACAAACATGGATTACTAATGGATCTGACAAGATTGTTGTGATAGTGAACATTCCACCTCCAAATTCAATCCGACAAACGCGTGCAAATTTTGGACATGCTATATATTACAAGAAATTTATGCATAGATTATTGTGCCCCTATAGAGATTATTGAAGAATGATGTCAGGTTTGAATGGAATTAAGAGTGCCAACATGAGTTCGATACACCAAAGGAAAAATTAGTATATGTGTCGATCCTAGTGTTTCCATATTGGAGCAAGGAATTGGAAGCCCATGTGGATGCATTGGAAATGGCACTAGGATTTGTACTGACACAATCGAGAGAAGCTAAAATAGATCACTCGATTACTTTTTTCCACTAGGAAGCTATATTTGCAGAGAAAAACTAGACCACCACTGAGTGTGAAGAATTGGAAATGGTGTATGTTGTGCAAAAATTTAGACTTTACCTATTGGGGTCACATTTTAAGTTATATACTAACCATTTTGGATTACGCTACCTCATCAAAAAGCCATTTTTGGGATAGGATATGCAGGTGGCTTCCATAGTTCTAAGAGTATGAATTCAAAGTAATAGTAAATCCTAGTAAGTTGAATGTAGGTTCGTACCATTTGTCAAGGATCAATTCTAGTGAAGAAGTGGGAAACGTAAATGATGGTTTACCAGATGCGCAATTATTTCTTGTGGAAATGATAGAGGACCATTTTGCAAAAATCGTCAATTTCCTCAATACAAGGACAACATCGCTAGAGTACATAGTGGCACAAAAGAATCAATTGGTAGTTAAGGTTGCAGACCATCATCTCATCGCAGGATGTATGTACAAGTTGGGCAAAAATGGAATACTCCACCAATGTGTATTGGAGCATGAGAGACTCTCCATACTAAAGGAGGTGCATGAAGGATTGCATGGAGGAAACTATGCATGAAAATCAACCTCACAATACATTTTGAATGTAGGTCAGTGGTGGCCAACAATCCATCATGACGTGAAGGATTTTTGTCATATTTGTGATGTGTGTTAGAGAGTGGGTAAACATTTGTAATGAGATGAGATGTCACTCGACCCATAGACAACCTTACAACCATTTGATAAGTGGTCCATAGATTTTATTGGGCCAATCAATCTACCAATGAAGAGAAGTGGAGCACAATACATTATCACTACAACGGATTATCTAACCATATGGCCTAAAGTAGCACCTTTTAAGGATTATAACACATATACCATAGCCATATATTTATTTGAGAATGTTGTCACTCACTTCATATATCCTAAAATATTGATGAGTGGCCAGGGGACTCACTTCTTAAACTGGACTATTGAAGCAATGGTAAAAGAGTTTTTTGTGCACCATCAAAAGAGCACACCATACCATCCATAAGAAAATGGCACAGTTGAGGCATTCAACAAAATTCTAGAGAACATGTTGACAGAGGTCTACAATGTAAATTGGGCCAATTGGGACCTAAGGATTCCCACAGTGTTATGGGCATACTAGACTACATCGAAGAATATTAAGGCCAAACACCATTCCAATTGGTATATGGACTGGAAGCGGTAATGTCAATGGAATTCATAGTCCCTAGTATCTACATTACTACATCGTCAAGGTTGGTGGGTTCCAACACATTTGAGAAAAGACTAATGGAGCTATTGTAGCTAAAAGAGGATTAGTTTATGGCAATATTCCAATATAATGTGCAAAATTCCAAGGAAAATGTATGGTGTGATTGCCATATCAAGCAAAAAAAATTACGAGTTGGCAATCTTGTGTTGAGGTATGATAATAAATTTTTGAATCACCTTGGAAAATTCAAGATGCATTGGTTTGGATCATATGTCATTCAATATTTCAAAGATGCAAGGGTTGTCCAACTAGATAAATTGAATAGAGAGCCCTTCGATGGACTTGCTAATGGGAGCCAACTGAAATTGTACATAGATAGACACCCCACTTCACAAAGTTAATATATCTATAAGGAAAAAGAAAGAGGCTTTGTTCTTTTAAGATTATTTGTGTTTACAAGTAGGAGCTATGAAGCAGAGACCCCTAAGAATGTCGTGATCATGGGAAACAATGTCATAGACTTGACAGATTAATGCTTTCTTGTTACTAGATGGCTGGCACACTGCGCAATCAGTAGAATTAGCATTCAAAGGAGAATGTGGTACCAAAAACAACATGAATAGTGAACTAAAAATGACATCCAGTGACAACAATGGAATCAAAAAAGTGTCAGAAAAAGCATGTGCCACCCACATTGATTGGACATTGTGGAACTTGATTGAGAAAAAATAATTAAGGTTAAATAAGAAAAAATGTGTTCCATATCAACGGCTATGTTAAAAGGGATACTAACATGATTTCCAACCTAGCTAGAATTACAAATGGTATTCCTGCCCAAAGAGCTAGACCATTTCAATATCAACAAAGTTATGGTAGGATAAGGCCATGATTTCCAAAACTTATTACAACTAGAAATGAACATAAGGAATGTAAGGTAATAGTATTTCCTTTATTTTCAATTTCATTATATCATATTTCCAAGTGTAGAGTGGACGCCTAAGTAGAGAAAAGAGTGAATTTCATAGATCGTAGCGTAAGTTTCAGACATGTCTTTTAGTTGTTAGATACATTTTCCATGGCCTCAACTTCAGTTCCCAAGAAGGGGCGGACCAAGGGTGTTGCTAGAGTGCCACCGCCACAACCTGTTGCTAAATCCAAGTTTCAACTTCCCAAATAACCTGGGTATAAGTTACAGAGATCTCCAATTGTAGAGGTGGTTATATAGGAGGGGAATATGTTGGGGTTGGATGATAAAATGAAGTATAACAACCACAATGTATAGGAATTGAAGAAGTTCCCTGAATTTTCTAAAAAAAGGTACGCCAAAAGAATTGAACAACCAATCCATCTAGTGGTTGTTGAAGTGCAATAGTTAGTCGTAAGACTAGAAAATCCAAGGATATGAAAGCTTCTAGATATCCCACATTTTAGCAAGAGTTGGGAGGTGAACATTTGCACTAAGATCATGCTCATTTGTGTGCATGGTAGTTTCGTGTGGCTCAATAATCCAATCAAAAATTCTACTTGATTAATTGCTCATATTATAGGGCTCCCTACTAATGGTGAGGATATAAATCCCTTGTTCAACAAAAAAAATGAGAAGATAGTGGCAAGATAATTTGTGGAGAATTTTTCAATGGACCACGAGAAGTGTGGAGTAAGAATCTCCAAAATAGAACAAGACAGTGTGGTTTTATAGCCAACTCATGGCTTGCAAATTTCTAAGAAAATGCAAGAATGACCAATTCCTTGCAGGCACAGTGGTAGTTGTCATGAAGTGCGTAAAGAGGGTACAGATGAAGTGGGCCACTTTCTTGCTAAACTATTTTATGTAAGATTTCATTAAGGCTCAAGATAAGAATTTTGACTTCCACTATTATTGGCTCTTGATCCTGATAGCCCTCATGGTATGAAATATTCCAAAAGATACCCAATTTCCACCAATAGACAAGCTAGACTTTGTCACATCAAGATTCAATCTCTATGGTATACCATGGACAAGAAATGGTAGTAGGAAAAAAATGTTGTGCTTTACATTTGGAAGGAGAAAATTATTCACGTGATCAATAAGGTACCATGCATACTTGTCTAGACTGTTATTTCTTATGGCTCAATAGTGTGATTATGTGCAACCCCACATTTTATGTACATTCAGGCTCGATATGACCCCAACAAGCAATGGTTATAATGTTAGTATCAATTGGTTAAACATCACATGTCGCAGATAATTAATGACTAGCCAAAGGAGAGGCGTGTAGCAATGCCTTATGAGAAACCAAAAGTGTAGGATATTGAAATAGAGATAGAGATAGATGTTGAGTACTAATATGCTTAATAAGGGTGAAGACAGTGCCACAACATGAGCCACATCTGGAGCCCCAATGTATGAACTAGAAGAAGAGAATCCCAACACACTAGGCAAGAAAATTCCATTTCCATACGAACAAAAGGGAACAAGGAAGAAAAAGAAAGTAAGCAAGACAATGGGTCTTGAACTCAGTCTGTTAGAGGATGACTTGGAGAAATTAGTGAAGCAAATTAAGAGAGTGATAGAGTAGAGGACTACACCCTCGTCACAACTATAGAGAAGCCCATATAGGAATATAAATAGTCATAAGATTGGATGCATCAAGATTTGGAGCACCTGGATCAAGGCATCAAGAGTATCTAGTCTTGTACCTAGTGCAACTAAGCTAGCAGCTATGATGGAGGCAACTAGTGCACTTCTATCACCAAATATCCAATTGGGATTATCACAAACTTCCTCAAGTTTGGTGAAACAATGTACCTTATTTAGCAGTGAGCTCAAGTCTTACCTCAAGTAGACATAATTATCTCCAAATTTCCCATGCCTATTTCACAATCTTTGCAATAGTCACAGGAAGTATGGTTCTAGGCACAAGCAACCTTAGTAGACATAGTACAACTTACTTCTAAGCACCAATCTTTGTAATAAGTGCAAACACCTCTAGAAGAAGCATGAAAGAAAGCTAAGGAAAGGGAAGGGGCACTCCAATGGGTTGTCGAGGGAATATATAGAAAAATATCGAGTGTCCCCATGGAATTCAATGCTCCCATAAAAGAGAAGTTATCCAAAATTGAAAAGATTGTTCGTGACCTAAAAGCACATGTTGAGGAGATATAATCAAAAATCAATCTCGCTACCCCACAAGAAGAAATTGACAAGAGAGAAAATGTTTAAACAAGATCCAAAACATTTGGGAATGCACCAGACATTGAAAAGTATTGCACAAAATGATAAGGCTAGTGTAGATTTTTCTATAGATTCAACAGCTTATGTGATTTGCTAATACACAAGACAAGAATCTAATCTACTCTTCTCAACAGAAACCAAAAATGATCGATGAAAACAATAAGAAGAAAGAGGAAGAATATCAATCGCACATAACACAATATTTCTTTGGGGAAAGAAACTGCTAAAAACCCTGACTATCTATATTGCATTAACCAGAAGATCTAAGAAGAAAATACAATGCTTGTTTGTCCTGAACAATTCCTTCACTAGTACAATCTAACTCTCTGCCTCAAAATCCATCTCAAGACAACACTTAGCCAATTCTACTGCCTACTAATCCCCTACTTCCTTGTGCAATTCCTAGAGGAATCAACCTATATTTAATTGGGAAATCCACTCTCCATAACTATGCAATACAAATATAGGTCCTCAATTGATTGCATGCACCATATGTACAACTCGGAAAATTATACAACTGATAGTACAATGTCCCTGAACTCTAATATCTATTGGGTCTTAATCTGAATTAACATGCATGAATTATTTGTGAGTGAATCTTCAGTTAACTGGTGTGGAACTAGTGATGCACTGGTGCACTACTCCAATACTAGACCTCTACTAGTTCCTCCAACAGTTAGAACTAGTTTAACTGACTATAACTTAGTTAGACTGAGTTATCTAATTACAACTCCAAAGAACTCAAATTGGGCCCCTAAAATTTATGGATCACCCTACATGACTCTATATAGACTTCCAACTCGAATTTCCTAAGTCAATTAATTCAATTTAACTTAAGTAACTATTACAAGTTGCGATGAGAATATAATTACAAGTTAATTCAAGGACAAATTAAATTGGAATTTCTAGTTGCTAATTTTAACACTCCCTCTCAACAAGAAAGGGATTACCAGCTACCTCGATCCTGTTTCTATGAAACTCGAATTTGCATCTTGACGATTCCTTTGTCAAAATATATGCATCCTTCTCCTCTGTGGGAATGTACTCCAACAACATAATTCTCCTTTGCACACAAACACGAATATGATGATACCAGATATCAATATTCTTGGACTAATCATGAAAAACTATATTTCCAAAGAGTTTTATACAACTCTGATTGTCACAGTAAATCACAGTTGGATCCATCTACTAACCAAGCAAACCAACTAGAATCTTCCTCATCCAGATAACCTCACAACTTGCTTGACTAGTAGCCATGTACTCTACCTCTACTGAACTGAGTGCAACTGATCTCTATTTCCTTTTGTACCAAGAAATAGTTGTTGACCCAATAGTGAAGATCCCTCCTAATGTGCTCTTCCTGACGGATGGAATCCCTAACCAATCTGCATCAGTCAAGTCTTCAAGCTTCACTCCCTCTGTTTGTATGTACCATAAACCATACTGATTAGTACCTCTAAGGTATCTCAATGCATGCTTGGATGCCTTCCAATATAGCTTGGTCGGCTTAACCATTGATTGACTAAGCTGGTTAACTACATAGCACATGTTTGCTTGTGTGTTCACCAAATACATGAGTGAACCCGCAAGTTGCCTGTAAATAGTAGCTTCTACTACTTCACCAGAAGTAGCGTCCTCCTTCCTCCAGTTACCTGCTAGAGGAGTCTCCATGGGTCCATTACTCTCCATGTGGAAGATTTGCAGTATATCGTTGGCATACTTGCCCTGAGAGACAAAAAGTTTCTCATCACCTTGCCATACTTCCATGCCCAGAAAGTAGTGCATGAGCCCCAAGTCCTTCATTTCGAACTCTCTTGCAAGATCCTCTTTGCAATACTTGATCAACTTATCATCACCTGTTAGAATCAAATTGTCAACATATAAAACAATAATCAACAATTTACCTTCAACCACAATATGGTAAAGGTTCGCATCCGCTTCACTTTTGGTGAAGCCCAACCTAGTGAAGTAGCTATCAATCTTGGTGTACCAAGCACGGGGTGATTGTTTCAGCCCATACAATGCTTGCTTGAGTCAGAACACATGTGATTATCAGTCAAAGGTCTCAAAACCTTCAAGTTTCTCAATATACACCTCTTCCTCAATCATGCCATTAAGGAAGGTTGTCTTTACATCCATCTGATGTATCTTCCATCCAATATGCATTGATAGTGCCAAAATGGATATGATTGATGAGTACCTTGCAATAGGAGCAAAGGTCTCATCGTAATCAATCCCCTCCACTTGAGTGAATCCTCGGGCCACAAACCCAGCCTTGTGTTTCTCCACACTACCATCTGTTGCTTGATTTACCTTGTAAAGCCATTGGGAACTCACCACTGACTTGTCCGTCGATCTTGGGACCACATTCCAAACATTGTTCCTGACAATGGAGTCATACTCCTCAACCATGGCATCAAACCAAACCGGTTGTTGCATTGCTTCCTAAAAAAAAATGGCTCTATCTCAACACATCCGCTTATAAGAGCCATGTATCCAGTGTACCTCTCAGGTGACCTCCTCTACCTGCATTGTGATGTGGGATCTCCCACATTCTCTCTCACATCATGCAATAACTTGTCAGCATCTCTGGTGTGCTTTCTCCCATATCTGGAAGACTCTGCCTAAGTGGGTGTCTCCACTCCTTGATCCTCTGCATGTGGATGCTCCACATCAATCTGAGGTTCCCCCTTAAGAGTTAGAAGCTCCTTAAATGCATGTAGTTGATGCTACCTCTCAAGGGAACATCTCATGGCCTTCTCTTCATCAAATTTTACATCCCTGACGACCACTGTCATCCTGTTGGTCAACAGGTACACCCAATAGTTGTGAGGTTTATCAGTGTACCCCACAAATATCCCCAACTCTGTTGTTGGATCAAGCTTCTTTCCTGCATCTTTGGTTACATGGTAGTATATCAATGAACCAAAAATCCTGAAGTGACCCACATCTGGTCTCTTCCCAGATAAAGCCTCCTCTGGTGTACTCATCCCAAGAATTCGATGAGGGTTTATGTTTTGCAAATAAATAGTTTTGTTGCATGCCTTAGCCCACAAGTGTAGTGGTAGGCCATGATCATGCAATGTCACTTGTGTTGCCCCTACTATGCTTCTATTCTTCCTTTCAACCACCCCATTCTATTTTGGGTTATGAGGTGTTGTCAATCTCGTCGAATGCCTTTTGACGCACATAAGCTTTTAAACTCATTTGACACATACTCTCCACTGTTATCACTCCTAAGACCTTTAACCTCCCTGCCAGTATCTTTCTCAACCAATGCTTTAAATTCACAAAACTTTTCAAAAGTCTGATCTTTCTTCTGCATGAAGAAGATCCAACATTTACGAGAAAAATCATCAACAAATATAACATGATACCTTTGTTTGGTCATGGATGTTGTCAAGACCGATCCATACACATTTGAATGGACTCAATTAAGGATCGCCTATGCTTGAATGTCTTTGTCATGAAAGGAAGCCTTGGTGTATTTTTCCCAAATTATACCCTTTACATGTGTCAACTTTCTCTAGTGTACCTTTGGGAAGACCGGTATAAATTTGCTACATGATTTTCAAAGCGCCATGATGCAAGTGACCCAACCGCATGTGCCACAACTCACTGATGTCTTGGCTATGCACCCTCTCTACTTTCATGCTTAAGGCAGCACAATCCTCTACCTCCACTTTGTAGAAATTCTTCACTCAAACCCATACCCTCTTTACTTATCCTGTGGCTATGTGACGAAGGAACGCCTTTCCCTTACTAAAGATCACATCATAGCCTCTATCTTCCAACATGGAAATAAATACCAAGTTCTTCTTCAAACCAAGAACATACATAACATCTCACAAAGTGAGGGGAGCACTTGACCTCCTCTGAAAGGTAACTATACCAAGCTCGGTAGCACTATACCTCCCATTATCACCCATCTCGATATGCATCTGGAGATCCTTCTCCTCCAAGTTACTGAAGAGCTCTTTGTTACCATTCATGTGGAAAGAAGCTCCATTGTCTAGGTACCATACACTACCCATCATCGATGACACCATACATGCGATGAAGGTAAATTCCAGTTTGAATTGTGAGGCAAGAGCCTCACCTCCTGTCGCTCCTCCTGAGGGCTTCTTACTAGCCTTCTTGAGCAGACACTTTATAATAAAATGTCCAAGCTCTTAACAATGAAAGCACTTTACTTTCAAGATGTCCTTCTTCTTTCCTCCATGATAAGAATCCAGTTTAGTGTGGGATGCCTTCCCCTTCCCTTTATTTGCCTTACCCGCTACGGCACAATTTTCCTCATCGTCGGTCTTTGATAAGGATTTGTCTCTGGTATTCCTCTGAATCTCTTCCTGTACCAAATTTGACCACAGTAGTTCCCAATCTATTGTCTTGCCTCTCCCATTGACAGAGTCTTAATAACTATGCCAACCCTTGGAAAGTCCTAGAAGAGATACGCTCACTATATCATCCTCGGCAATAGTGATCTCGAAAATTCCAAGCTCATCCCGACAATGGGTGAACTTAGTCAAGTACTTCAGAATAGAGTCGCCCTTCTCCATCTTGATCTTTCTGAGTTTGTCCTCTAGTGCCAATTTCCTATGGTCACTTCTATTTTGAAACAGGTCTATCAATGCCATCCACATTCAGTATGGAGTATCCTTGCCATGGAGACTCGAGATAATGTGGTCTTGAACTCCCTCCAGGATAATCCTTCTCGCTTTTGCCACATACTTTCTCCATTCAGCTAGATCTTTAGCATTCGATGTTTGAGGCTTAAGAATGTCATGATATATGAATTCCTTGATGCCATTGTCTTCCAACACTGCTTCCATCTTGTCCTTCAAGGCTATGTAATTTGAGCTTCCCTCCAAAGCATACTCAAGTCGCAACCCATAGAAATACATATTATTGCTTTGAAGTATGAAATTGCAAATTCGTTTTTCACCTGCACACCAAACTCGAAAACTCCTCTTCTATATTGTCTTCAGCTCCCATACCATGTAGATTTTTCAGTAGATTCAATAGCTTATGTGGTTTGCTAAAACAAAAGACAAGAATCTACTCTACTCTTCTCAGCGAAAACCAAAAATGATCGATGAAAACAATAAGCATAAAGAGGAAGAATATCAATCGCACACAACACAATATTTCTCTGGGGAAAGCAATTGCTAAAAATCCTGACTATCTATATTTCATTAACTATAAGATCTGAGAAGAAAATACAATGCTTGTTCGTCCTGAACAATTCCTACACTACTACAATCTAACTCTCTACCTCACAAGCCAGCGCAAGCCAACACTTAGCCAATTCTACTGCCTACCAAGCCCCTACTTCCTTGCACAATTCCTAGAGGAATCAACCCATATTTAATTGGGAAATCCACTCTCCATAACTGTGCAATTCAAACATAGGTCCTCAAATGATTTCATGCACCATCTGTACAACTCGAAAATTTATACAACTAATAGTACAATGTCCCTGAACTCTAATCGCTATTGGGTTGTCATCTAAACTAACATGCATGAATTATTTGTGAGCGAATATTCAGTTAATTGGTGTCATACTGGTGAGGCATTGGTGCACTACCCCACTACTAGACCTCTACTAGTTCCTCCAACAGTTAGAACTAGTTTAACTTATTATAACTCAGTTAGACTGAGTTATCTAATTACAACTCCAAAGAACTTAACTTGGGCCCCTAAAATTTAGGGATCACTCTACATGACTCTAGATAGACTTCCAACTCGAATTTCCTAAGTCAATTTAACTTAATTAAATATTACAAGTTGCTATGAGAATAAAATTACAATTTAATTCAAGGACAAATTGAATTGGAATTTCTTGTTGCTATTTTTAACAGCTAGCATAGATTTATGGAAAAAACTACGGGATAATGTCGAGCTCAAGGACATTGGATCCAGAATTCATAATGTCAAACAACATAATGAATCTATATGCAGCAGTCCAATATCCTTTCCCACACCAGAAAATTGAGCTACAGTGTTCAAGAGTATGAGATTGGGCACGAAGATTAACCATTGGAGAACATAGTAGCAACAACTAGCATATAAATTGGAGAAAATGCAGGTTAATGATATGCCACTCATAGATCATCTTGTTGCAACATAGAATATGGCACATGACATCATTGTTGATAATGAGGCTTTGTTCCAAGCAATTCCTATGCATGTAGAGACTGCTACAACTATCATTGGATTAATAAAGGCAGCCAAGACTACCGCACACAAGGCCAAAGAAATGTTTGAGAAGTTCCTCCATTGGTGCAGAATCATGACATAGTGGCTCAAGGATGAGCCATGAATAGTGTTGGTGGACTATTGGGGCTACGGAGAAAACAGGGAAATTTTCCTAATTATGGGGATACTACGCAGAGGGTGGTCGACACCGCATATAGTTCTCTTCACAGATGTACGACGAAGGCTTAGATGACTATAAGATATAGGAATTTGATTAGTAAGGTATCATCTAGTTGTTTAGTTTGGTTAGATATGGGAAAAGGTGGCGACTCGGATCGATATGTTCAACAAATGGTTGTGGTTCGGCATGAATGAGGATAACTCATCAAGGTGAGTTGCCTAGAGATTCTTGAAGCTAGATGTGGAAGAACAAGGCTATATAAGGAGTTTTTTTTTTTTTAGGTTGTGGTTCATAAAAACCCTAGTTAATGGGTGGTGCTATGTCCACAGAAAAATCTGGGTTGATCGACCCCGAAGGGAATCTAGCCCCACGGCCCACTAGCAAGGCCTGACCCCAAGGGCTTCGGGGCGATTGGACCCTGTGACCTCCCGATGGCGAGGCACTGATTTTGACCAACTGAGCTAACCCTTGGGGCTTGGCTACATAAGGAGTTGTTGTTGATGATCAATGGTTTTATTCAGTTTTGTTCAATGCTAATTTGGTCATGCTCTTAATGTTAGTTTTGTGTTTCTAGCACTATCGATATTGTCTTTGTTTTTCTATTTGGTTATGGAGATGATTATACTGAAGCTTTGATGGAATACTACTCTGTTGTTGATATATATTCTGGTTATTATAATTCCGTTGGAAAATTAATAATATATAAATGATCACAATATGAATTCTTTTAGTTTGAAATATGCAGCTTGTGTATAAACTACACTTTTGATGATTAATAAATATGACATCCAGAGCTTTTGTTCCAAATCCATAGTTATGTTGCTTGAATATTGTGTGCCAATGATGGGATCCATGAATGAGTCATGAAGTTCCTACAGGGTGTTTGATGAATGTTCTATATGGATAGTTTATGTGTTGTAAATTATCGTGTCACTGCATAAATGAACGAACATTATTCCTTTTACTGTAATATGATGGAGCTAGTCTTGTGTGCATGCAATGAAGGCCTATTGAACATTTACTTTTATGGTAAAACCATATATTATGCATTACCAATACATGTTGTACATAATGGGAATATGTTAGTGTATGCAGTAAGGGTTTCTAAAAGTATTTATGTTTAATGTGTTTGTTTGTGACATATGGAAACTACACTCAATTGGGTTATGTTACTCTAAGCCAAAGTTGTCTCCATTTCCCCTATCTCCTTGCATAAACTTCAAAGGTTCTGCAAACCCATTAGTATACCTCACGTGAGACCTCACCTACTCACGAAAGTTGAAAATTTCAGTATTTTAGGGGGATTTGTTGGCATATTCTTGAACTCTGGGTCACTTCTCCTACACACCAACAATCTCTCTTCAATGTATCCTCCATATTCATAGTCTGAAACATCTCAAAAGGAAACTTATATAAGAAATGCAAATTTGACATGTTTGAAACATGTTTTAGGAGCATTCAAGAACAATAACTTCCTCAGATCATATCTCTAAAATTATAACCTAAAAAGGTATGAAATTTCTACCACTATTACCTTTATATCTCTTCTCTGCCTCCTCCATATTTTATAGTCTGAAATATATCAATTAGAAAATTGTAGAAAAAATTCCAAGTTGACATATTTGAATCATGTTTGAGGAGCATTCAGGAACACTAAATTTCTCATATTATATCTCTAAGATTATAGAAAAAAAATATATTAAATTTTTACCATAGATACCTTTATATTTCCTCTCACTCCATATTTCATAGCCTAAAAAATCACATAAAGAAAGTTATAGTAAAAATATCAAATTAACATGTTTGAACCATATTTAAGGAGCATTTAGGAAGCCTAGCTTCTTCATATCATACCTCCAAAATTATAGTGAACCAAGGTCTAAAATTTTAACCATAGCTATATAAATATCTTATATTTGTATCCTACAAGTTTTACAATATGAAACATCTTAAAATAAAAACTATAAAAAAATTCCATGCGGACCTGTTTGAAGTAGATTTTAGGAGCATTGAGGAAGCCCAACTTCCTCAGGGAATATATTCAAAATTATAGCAAGCCAAGGTCTGAAATTTTAATCATATGTATATTCTATATGTATCCACTAAGTTTCATGGTTTGAAACATTCCATAAGGAAATTTATAGTGAAAATTCTAAGATGAATTGTTCACCCCATCAATCACACTTTTTGATCCACCTTTGAACTCCAAGAATCACCCCAAAAATATTCCTCAACTCCTCTTGCAATCCTCAAAAATAATATTTCTTAGATACACATCAAATGAACTCATATATCATTTATTTATAGTGATTCTATGTTCTCTTATGGGGCCAACTTGTAAAACTAGTTGGGTTAGCACAGATGTACTTTGATTGGGTCATCCTACAAAAAAATTTCATCTCTCCTCATTCATATGGGGTTATAGAGAGTTCTATATACCATTGAAAATATCTCATAATATTATTTTCAACCATATATTGGAGCTACTTGAGTAAAAATTTCTTCAATTATAGAGTATCCAAATTGAGCATAAAAATCTCAAAAATAATGTTTCCAACAACCTTCATTTTCCAATATTTATCTTTGACATATGTAGTCTCCCCCTATCTTTGACATCAATGAAAACAATATTCCAACAATATCCCCATTTTTCATTGATGGAAACCCTTAGTAAATTATGAAAAAATACTAAATAACTCCCCTTATTTGCAATTCTCCTTGTGCCTACAACTTCTCCCCCTTTGAAATAAATTGAAAAGGAATGCTCTCTCCAATCTTGTGCTTCTCCTTATCTTTAACTCTTCTTATTTCTACAACTTTTCTTAGTGTCTGCAACTCTTCCATTGTTTACAAATTTTCTTAATGACTAAAACTACTTCCCCTGTCTACTATCTGTTGAGAAAGCAATGCATGTCTTTATTAGTATTTTGATTCCTCTTTTCTTTATAATTAATTATGATATGTTTTTGCTTCTTTACTTATTGATTATGTTATATTTCATCAAGTAATTACCAAATCAAAAATGCATGAAGATCACAATAACAAGAGACACAAGATGTAGGCACTCAGCGAGGGAAAAACCCCTCTTCTAGGGGAAAGCCCAATGAAACTCTTCTTTTATAATAGAACCAAGTTAAAGTGAGACAATCCAAGACCTCCTCCAATCACCAAGTCATCCCTCCTTCCAGATAGACAAACTCTGCTAAAGTCAACAAGAGTCAATTCCTTCAAAATTGCTTCAATCTACAACTTTGGCTCCCTTCAACTCAAAATTTTGGACCTGCAATCTCTGCAGAAATTTCGGCCCCTGCAACTTACCCATAAACCCTAAAAGTGTAGCACGTGTGAGAGAGAAGAAGCCCAAAAACTTTGATTTTGTTCTTCCTTTGATTTGACCTTCTTTCTCCTTGACTTCACACTTCTTTTTATTGTCCTTCACTATAGATCGAACTTGTTGATTGGTAGATTCCAAAGAGGTAAGTTTCTTCTTCTATTTATATTGCTTCCAAAGGGTTGAATAGCCCCAAACTGGGTTGACGTCATCAAGGTAGGTACGACTTGGTGAGGAGGTGAAATATGATTGTTTTGACTCAAAATATTTTTTCTTTACATGATACAAAATCCCAAGAAGGGTCTAATAAATATGGAAATGACTCTTATGACCCAAGAAAACTCTATAAGCCTACAATGGAGGCTTTGACCTAATAAATACATAAAAGGAGCATGAAACCCATGCTTCAAAATAATTTTATTTTTCTTCTTTTTCAATTTTACAATAATGATAAAGTACAATAGCAATTATGAAGACCGACCATAGTTACATTTTCAACGCTCCCTCTTAACTAGCGAGCTATTCATAATTGTACAAACATGTACAAGGATGAACTCAAATTGACATGTTCACAGAAGAGTATCAGCATACACAATGCTAGGGATACCATAACTGCTAAGGTATCCTCCCAATAGGGACTAAGGTGTCATCAAGGCAACTTTCCACTATAGGTACCATTAGGATACATCCCTGGTATCAATCCAACTAGATATACATACCATATATGCCCCCATGCCAAGACACCAATCCTCATAGGGATCTAGGTATCATCAAGGTTAAACACTAAAATGGATCTCCATAAGACCAAGATACCCTCCCACACTGAGATCTAGACATCATCAAGGCCAAACTATAACTGAGATCTCAAAACCAACCAAGCCAAGATGTCCTCCCAAGTACCATCATATAGGAAATTTATGGTACTCATCTCTCCCTTTTAACCAAATTAGAGATATCCACCAATCCAATCATGCTTTTAAAATATACAAACTTCTTCTGTGGAGGGATTTCGTCAGCACATCAACTACTTGTTCATCGATCAAAACGTATTGTAGCTTCACGACCCCATCTTGTACCAAACTTCTAATATAGTGGTACTTATTATTAATATGTTTATTCCTAGCATGGAACACAAGGTCTTCAGACATTTTTATGTTTCTTTGATTATCAAACTTTATAACAGTGGGATCCAAGGGCCCTCCAAACAAATCTGATAGAAGCTTCCTTAGCCAAACTGTGTATTTTCCAGCTTCAAAAGTAGCGACATATTCAGCTTCGGCACCACTAAAAGCAATTGAATCTTTTTTATGGCTTATCCAAGAAAGTATTGCGGATCACAGACTAAAACAACCACTAGTAGTGATTCTTCCATCCATCTCACTGCCAGCGTAAGTAGAATCGGTAAAACCTATTAAATGAATTTCCTTACCATCATACTTTAGGCAGTGATGAACAATCTCACACAAATACCTCAAGATATGCTTGGCAGCGATCCAATGATCATGGTGTCGCTCCAATTGAAATTGACTAAGAACATTCACTTCATAACATATACTAGGTCTAGTATTCACCAAAGACATCAATGACCCAACCAACTGACAATAACATGTGGAATCAAGAAGGCTAGATCCTGAACTTCTTAATTTCTTTAAGTTGGTGATCATTGGAGTAGTCATAGGCTTGGAATCCATCATACCAAAATTTTGTATAATATTGATGATATATTTTCCTTGACCAAGATAAATTTCTTTGGGTTTCTGCCAAATTTCCAAGCCCAAATAGTAATGCATAAGTCCTAGATATTTCATTTAAAAATATACCGCCAACATCTTCTTACATTCTTGTCTTCTATATTGAATACCTATAATAAGTAAATCATCCACATATAATAGAATAATTATTGGTTCACTCTTTACTACTTTGATGTATAGGTTTGAGTCTACAGAGCTTTTGACAAATTTAATCCTTAGAATATAAACATACATTCTAGCATACCAAGCTCTAGGTGATTGTTTCAAGTCATATAGAGCTTTCTTCAACCTGCAAACATGAGATTCCTTGCTATGTATCTCAAAATCTATGGTTCCATTCAAGAAATTTATTTTTACATCCATCTGATGGATGTTCCATCCCATAGTAGCTGCTAAAGAAATCAAGGGTCTAATGGTAGTGTACCTGGTTATAGGAGCAAATGTTTCTTCGTATTCCACACCTTCCTTTTGAGAGAAACCCTTGCTCAAATCTTGCTTTGTATTTATCTATGCTCTCATAAACAAAATGTTTGATTTTGTAGATCCATTTAGAGGTGACAACAGATTTACCGCTAGGTCTAGGAACAATTTCCCAAACCCCATTCTTCATGATTGATTGATATTCTTCTTGCATGGCTTTCTTCCATTCATCATGATGAGCAGATTGTTCAAATGTGGTTGGTTCTGCTTCAATTAGTTCCATCATATAAGTTGCATATTTGGAGTACCTCTTTGGTTTCTTGCTTTATTTGAAAGTACCTTTTGTTGCTCCATGTCCTTTGACATATTCAAGTGTAGATTTTAACGAATTTGGCCTCTTCTTTACTTCAGGAATGATTGTAGTTTGAATGGGTTCACTTGGTGTTTCTTCTTATTGATTTGCAAGTGATTTTTCATGTTGCTCTTCTTCTTTAAAGAGTGGTATATATTCTTCATCAAACCCAACAGAAATATCTTTGGACTTTTTATATTCAAAATTTTCATCAAATATGACATCTCTATTAACTGCAATTCAACGATATTACTTTAAGTGGATTTTATAAGCCTTTGATGAAAGACTATAACCAACAAATATAACCTTCGTACTAGTATAATCTAGCTTCTTTCTCTTATCCTTAGTAATATGAATGTATGAAAGGCATTCAAAGATATGGAGATGATCTACATATGGCTTCTTCCCTGAGAATGCTTTTCTCAATGCCATACTTTGAAGAATTCTATGAGGACTTCTATTTTGCATGTATACTACTATCCTAGTTGCTTCTCCCCGTAAGAATTTTGGAAGGCCTTGGTCATATATTATGGTTCTTATGCATTCTTCATGGTCCTATTTTTTCTCTTTGCTACTCCATTTTGTTGAGGATTATAGGGAATTGTTGATGCTCTGATCAACACCCTCCAAAATTTTTCCTACGCTTGAATTTTGGAGCCTACTGAGGATCTTACAATCTGTCATTCTATGGTCACTTCATTGTGAATTGATCTTTTGTGTAGTTTTTAAGTTTTATTCTCAAACTTTAAGTGTCAAGTCACTTGCTCACACATGCTTAGTCCTTGATGAAAAAGAATAGTGTAGTCCAACAAGGCAGTTCCTATGTAGTGTTCAACTCATGTTGATAGTCAGTGTGCACTTTCATTGAAAGACTCCCTCACTTTGGTTGCGTTTGTACTTCTATTTCAATGAGTTTTCTCAAATATCGCTTTTGCACACTGTCACTTTCACAAGTGTTGCTTTTATGATTGTGATTATTGATTTTTCTCACTTTCACTTTAATAAGTGTCATTCTCATGTTCTTGCCCTGACATTTTTCACTCTCAAAGTTGTTCACATTTTTCAAGTGTCGTCTTCATGTTTTCCTCCTGTCGCAGGTGTCAATTTTGTTGTTTTAACTCCTGCATATGTTGCACCTTTTCCTATCACCAAATCTATTTTGAGTGCACTCTTCTACATTACATGGTCCTATATATCATTATAATATGTTCTAGACACATTCCTATAGCTTAACATGCCTTTAGGTCACATTCATCACTTTTTTCATAACTTGTGTTCTAGGTGTCGTAATGTGTCATTTCAATTGTCGCAATTAGAAATAAGTGTTGCTTTGTTGTTGTTTCGAGGGGTGATTGTTATCCATGAGACTTGTCTAGCATTCTAGCTTTTATTTATGGTTTTATGTGTGTGATCCATGTTTGAGTTATGTTCAGATGCATTTCTCTCTTTTACTTTATTGATCTCACTCTTAGCCATTTTGGAGCCCTTCTTGGTCCTTCAGCCCAGTGCAAGTTGTGAAGGAATTATCCCTTTTACCAAGTGATGAGCTTATCCTATTCATGGACCTCATTGATGTAATCCTACTCCCCAATATTGGTACACTAAGCCCTCCTGAAGATTACGTCAAAATTGTTACACATTATGAACCTCCTAGGGGCAGTCACCTAATCCTTCTTGCTTATGCTAACTCACTACATTGATTTTTGGTCACCTATGCCTTGCATGACACATAAAACAATCTTAGCTAATAGCATGGACCTCTTCCACCCTCTTACATATGTAAAACATGCAGTGCAAAGATCCTCCTATCCTCCCAATGTAGTGAAAACCCTCCTAGTAAAAGTGGCTTCCTTTCTATGGCCTCCTTCAATGAAAATCACATTCCAAATGGCCAAGCAACCATCGTTGGGTCAAACTATGCTAGCCTAATGCATTCCAAATCCATAGAGACCCCTTGTCGAGTTAAATTTTTCTTTCCTTAAGGCCTTTTCTTCCTTTGAGCGCATAATGCATCTTGAAGCCTAAGGCCTTCACCCTTCCCTCTTCCCAATGTGCTCTACACTCAAGCCTCTTCCTTGAAATTTTTCCCTCAGTGCATGGCATAGTCTAAAGATATAGTGAGTCTTTGACCAATCAAACTGCTCTTTCCTAAAGGCCTCCTCCTCCTTCCAGTGCATAACGCGATATTGAAGCTTGAAGCCTTCATCCTTCTCTCTTCCCTTTCCCCTCTTCACTGACACTTGCTTAGACTCTTCCTCTTTGGTGAATGGTGCACAAGGAACGCTCAAGGAGGCCTCCTCTCATCCCTTGGTTATTCAAACTGCACTTCCCAATTCTTCCTCTCTTTCTTTCTTAACGCACGGCACAATCATAAGAAACAAGCTCACCACCTTGTCCCTTCAGCTTCCCCACTTCGTTGAACCAAGGGGAGCTCTTATTCATAGTGCATGGTGTGGTAATAATGAATAGTGAAGCCTTCCTAAGACATTGTTGAGATAGATTGTGCCCTCCTAATCAAGCCTCCTCCTTTCAAACCTTCCATAGGCCTATCATGAGTTATTCATTCTGTTAGTCCTTACAATCTCTTAGGCTGAAAAGGAAATCAACAAGGGTAACCTCAAACCACTTCAGCTCAGTAGCTAGCCCTACTGAGCATGAGAGGGATCTCTCTAAGTCTCTTATCAATGATATGACTTTAAAGCAAATGAATTTTAGGCTAGATATGTATACTTTTTTGTAAAAAATTATTTTTTTAAGGATTTGTTGAACTTAGGGTTTGAAGCCACAAGTAGTTCTAGGCTGTGGGAATACAGGAGCAAACATAAGAAGGAGCTAGATGTCAGAAGCCATGGTGTAATTTTGAGTATTTTTCAGTGTAGTATAGAGGATATAGTGTGGAAGAAACTAATGAGCATAAATAAACATGATTTCATTAGCTTAGGAAGACAAAACACATAACCATGAAAACCAAATAACAGAGCTTGAAAAACAAGAGTTATAAGTATTTTATCACAAGGAATTCATAGAAAGAAGAGATATAATGTAGATAAATATTTTTAGACCATGGGAAAACAAAAATAATGAAGTACAAGCACCATGAACTCACAGGGCTAGAGTTCCTTGAAAATAGCTGCAACTTGTGTCTGTATTAGCTAAAAGATTATTACAATGAAAGCCTCCCTTACGAAAAGTTCAACCCTCTTCTCCTGAGGTGAAATAGTACTTATAGACTCTCCTAGACCACTTTACCACCTTTAGGACTCTAATTCCTTGGTGGAGGAACTGACTCCAATATTCTCTCAACCAACAGGTGAGAGTGAGAAGGTGCAACTCAAACACCTCATGAAGAGTTTGGTTAGGAGTTTTCTTCTTTTATGAGGCCTAATAAACATCAAAAACAACCTATGATATACATTTATTCATGCCTACATCACCTAGCCTCGTAACTTGTGCCATTACATAGAGAATCTTGACTTTTACCAAGTCATACTATAAACTAGAAATTTTACACAATGAAATTTTACATTTAAAAACACAGAAAGTGGAGAAGCGCAGCACCAACTTTGAGCTGATTTTGAGGTGCCTTCCAGGGGTCCAAATGAAAATATAAGAGAACTTTCAACTAGCCCTTCAAGTCTAGCTTCCAGAAAAGTTTTAATTTCTGAATTTGGAGCATGGAAAGACCTTCAAAAATCCATTCTCCCAAGGTCACTCTAGAAGCGCAGCGCCTGTCAAAAAATGGTCCAGAATGCTAGTTTTTTGCCACTTTTTTGCACTTTTCTCCCAAACTAAGCCACCTCTGCAAAATATGGGCAAATGGGTTTTTATAGGATGCTAAGACCTTTCCAAAAATATAAACCTTTCCTCAAATGGATGCCTGAGGAAAAAGTGCAGCGTCTTGAAAGGCCAAATTTCTGAATTTAGACCAAAATTTGCCAAAAAACTCAAAATGCTCAAAATTAGCTCAAAATTGGAGGGAAGGTGTAAAAATGAGTTTATTATAGCTTCATGGATGCTATAGAAAGCATCTCCAAGTTTCGCTCATCCTTTTTATCTTTTTTGGTCTCCTTGAGCTTGTTTTTAAGTTGTTTCACTTTGACATTGGCGATTATGTTTTGAGCTTGATAATGATGTGCCATGTGTCTGAGCATTTGATTATCTCTGTTTGCCTTCTCCAGGAGCTTCTCTAAGTGTTCATTTACCCTGTTGAGCCAATATTCTTTATCATGATGTACCTCAAGGGCAATTCTTTCTTCTAGGTCAAGGTCTTCATTAAGTAATATTTGTTTTTGTTCATCTTGCAAAGCTTCCTTGAGACCACTAGTTCTTGGTATTTTCCTTTTCCCTTTCACCTGTGATGCTTCAGGCTCGCTTGATGTCATGACGTCCTTACCTTTTCCAATTTGCTGCATTAACTTAGTTTTTTCCTTTTCTAAGATCAACTCTTTTTCTTTGAGTTGATTGTTTTCTTGTTCAAGGAATGTTATAACATACTTTGCCCTTTCCAAGTTTATCGCCAACTCCTTGATTTGGTAGTCTTTGTCCCTGATAACCTGTCTCATGCTTGTGGTTTGATCTTCTGGCTCTGAATCAATTAGCTCAAACTCATGCTCCACTGTATCCTTATGTTTTGTTGTCGATTCCTGCTTTGTCGATGAAGAAGGCTTGGCCCCTTTCTCTTTGTGAGAAGAAAACACAAGCCTCTTCCCTTTCTTATACACTTTGGTCACCTCAGGTTTGGGTAGTTGAATCTTCTCTGTTGGTTTTCTAGATGACCCTATCTCTGTTTGTTGTTTTGGTGCACTTGGGGACTGAGATGATGCATTTTCCTCATGCCATTTTATAGATGCTTCTAAAAAGGCTTCCCAAGCCATACCCCTCTCTGTCAGCTAATGAAGGACGATGGTTTTGATGAGATTGTGATGAAACAAGCTTGGAGAGTGCTCTTTGTCCTTTAACTATATCTTTTCAGACATTTTTGAAATTCTCTTGAACAGGTAATTGCACATGTTGAGTGGCTTTTGAGATGTGAAGTGCATCAAGAGGAGAATATGATAGGCATACAATCTGGAGAATCTACCTTCATAGGTAAAGAATCTCATGATGGTTTTCATTAAAGGGGCATACTTCTCAAGAAAATATCTAAAAGGCATGAGGTGAGTATGTGTATCTTTGTATGGAGTCTTTAAGAAGGGCTTGTAGTTTTCAAAATCTAGACTCATTCCCTTGAACCAATATTTGCCATTGTCTGGTAAACTAGTTGCTAGTGAGACGGAGGCCACTGAGAAGCTAAACTCAATACCAGCAATGATAGTAGTCTCTCCTTTCAATTGTGTAGCTACCCAATCTATTAGCTGCTCATAAAACCCTGCTTCACTTACCCTTTTACAAAATTCCAAATAGTGAGCATCCTCAATGCATTGCTTGATGAAAGGATAGGAGTTGATCTTGTTACAATTTGATGGTTCATATCTGAGAATCCTCCCTCCTTTGTGTTGTCTCTTTCTTTCTGGTGAAGATTCAACCTCCATGATGACACAAAGTCCTAGCAGCAGGAAGTGAAAATAGATGTGAGGTGAGTATGAAAATGAAGTGATATGTGAGAGATTTTGACAAAATGATGGGAGGGGTTTTATGAAAGATGAGATGGCTTTGAAAAACTGATGGAAATGAGTGAGGAAAATAGTGAACCAATGTGGATGCTTGTAAGTGAGACCAAGAAAGATTATGATGAGATTTGCCCAAAATAACTCTAGGAATGAGCTAGGGTTTTGTTTTTTCAGTGTTTAAACTTTGTTTGGAGGTGTATGAACTAGTCAAAATGACTCATCAGACATGTGTGCAGGTGTAGGATATCAATTTACATGTTTTGGGGCTGAAAATTTATGATGACCATTTTTACCTTAGCATTTCCCATGGAAATTTTGCTACAAACCCTAGCTTGAGAAATTATTGACATGGAATGAAAATGGGAAAGTAAATAATGGATAATGATGGTGTACTTGCTTGTTCCTTAGCTTAGAAGTCAATAAAATCAAGCTTGAAAGTGAAGATTTGAAGTTTGGGAGAGTATTGATGGATTTCAGGGCACTATGTCCTGTGCGTAGCGCAGTGTTCCTACGCGCAGCGCCAAAGCGCAACGCAGTTCACAGAAGCGCAGTGCCATCTTCCAAACTACTTTTGGAGGCCTTATACTGCTCCAAATTGAGAGCTTGATAGCTCGTTGGAAATATCTTGAAGTCTGCTATAAGATGGACACCTCAAGCATGTAACACACTCCATAAGGGAGAAAAAATGATTTTCCCAAGGTCACTCCAAAAAATCAAGGTTTCTTTAACAAAAGAGAAGCTCCACCTTGTAGAGCACTTTTGGATGCCTTTCACTAATCCAAATCATGATCTGAAGGTACCATTGGAAAGCTTAGGATGTCTGCTACACAATAGAGTCCTTAATAACTGCCAACACCTACTCCAAACCCCTGAAAAACGGTCTTGAAATCAAGTTGTCTATAAGTGCATTAACTCTCCCGTAGCAAGTGTATTTTGGGAATTTATTTCAAATCATAACACTTGTGCATAAACTGAAGGAGGTTTTTGTTCCTTGGACTATAATGGACAAAAACCTCTTTCACTTTTGTAAAATTATTCTCCATTTTGTCAAAAACATATTTTCAAGCAAACACGTCCCTATGAGAAATGATGAGGCGAGGTAGTGTACTGCAACATTGTCTTATTTGAAATTAAATATTACCTTTACCTTTATTTTTCTTTCCCTAAGCTACTAACTCCCTTTACCCACTTAATCACATGATGGACATACTTTTGGCAACATATGGTATCGTGATGACACATGGAATGAAACCCTAGACCATGGCCTAAAATGAGGGATTTAACCATTTCATGACCCAAGACACTTAATTGAAGATATGATACCTCAAAGAAGATAATGAACATGATGAGTGATGAAGACCATGAGTAAGTGAAGGGAGCAGCAGTGACCTAGACATGATAACCAATGACCAAATTTTTTATTTGAAGACTCACTGAAATGACAAAAATTTGACTTGACACCCTAACAACACCTTGTAAGAGCATATTTGATCATTGGTGACAGGCTGAACTGGCTGACACTAACACATTCCATGAGCTAGGTAGTGATAGAATAGATGATTTTAAGATTTTTTCGCTTTTCATGGATGATTTTCATTAGCAGAGTACCTTATTAACATGACAACGTGATTCTCAAAGTATATAGAAAGGAGAAAACATAAAGAAAGACCTACGAAGAAGAATAAAAGAAGAGAGTCATCAGGGAGACATGAAGCGAATCATGGACCAAAACATAAAGAAAACATTGCATGATGACTCAGAGTATCCCAAATCTCATCCAAGACCATTTGGAGGGTGAATATATGCAAAAATGTGGATATTTCATGAAGGTGAAGCATATATTTAGATCTACGATCAAGAATGCAAGATGAAGCACCAAGAAGACAACTTGGCATTGCCACCTCATCATGAAGTTCATGTCATCATTTTCAAGTTGTAACTTGTACAAGTGTCATCATAATGGTCAATGTATGTCTATGTGTCATGCCACATCATGTGGAATGTGATGATGTAATTATTAAAGGAAAAGGACAAAATGTAAGGTGTGGAAGTCCAAGAGTCATGAAGGTAGTCCAAGTGTTATGAGAATATAAAAGTTCATTCCTCTTGTTATAAAATCAACCTCGTAACTCAAGTAAAAGGATTTTGGAGGCTTAAGCTTTGTAGAGCTAGTCTTGGTTTCTCTACTTGGCGTAGGAGAGAAAACTATTCTTTGGAGAAGCAGAAAGTGACTTAATGTTCCACTACTAGAACTAGTGCCTCGTTATTATAACTTTGTACTTGGATCTTTCACCTAATTGAAGCTAAATGAGCCAACATATTTTCATGCATGTATCACAAACGTTCTAGGACTATTCTTGGGATTTTTAAAGTATATGTTTTGTTCATATGTACTGGAGAAATTGAACTATTTTTGTAGCTTTGGTACTCATCTAGTTGAATGTGTGTTTTATTCACTTTAACAATCGTTACGTGAACTATTTTGCTGACGAATATTTTCATGCTCTCATGTGTCTCTCTTAGTTTAGTATTATTACTTCCTTCCAGAATCTCACTCTCATCTCCTACTCGTGAAGGTATCCTTTTACACATTGCAAATGGTGTTTCACAATGTCAGCTTGCTTGCTTGCTCAAGATCTATGTATATAATCTCTTATGTTATCTGTTGAAACCAAGGTGAACCTTTGGTTTATGGTTGTTGGGTTAATATTCTAGATGCGGATCCTACTCCAAATGGTGTGAGGTCTAATTGGGACTTCACATCAGGGAGACCCCCTATATGTTGGCGATATCCAGAACCATCAACATCTTGGTGCTAGAAGGAGGGCCAGATGACAAGCTATGCCCATTCAGTCTTTTTCTAATGTCTTATCTTAAATGGATCTTTCCCAAATCATAATCCTAGAGAATTTTTCTAACCTATCTCCTAGTAAACTTTCCATCTCCATGGAAATTGTTCATGTCTTGTCTCAATTCAAGTTTGATGGTGAGGTTGGTACATTTTTATCCAAGCACATAAATTATTTTCTTAGGTCTTTTGAATCTCATGAAATCGATGATGAATATGTTGTGTGTATTCTATTCACCCTCACTCTTTAAGGTTGTGTTAATCATTGGTGTCATACTTTACCATCTTCTTCCATCCATTATTTTGATCAATTCCTCAAGGAGCTTCATTAAGATTTTGAAAGTTATGATTATCGAGTTGTTTATAAAAGAATCAATCAACTTAGAATGGAGCCTAATGAATCAATTGATGATTTTTCTAATATATTCCTTCACTTATGTTATGAGTTTCTTGAAGAAGATATGGATTGGGATTTCTTTAAGAAAAAATTTGAACATTTAGTTCAGATCTCTTTGAATCAGCTCAAATCTAAACCCCCAAATGTTCATGTTCTCCCAACTTTCAGAAATCGTTAGACACCACCCATCTCATAGGAGGAACCTAAAATCCCTTTTGTTTCTCTTCCTCCTCCTTTTCCAGTACCAATAAGGGTGCCTTTATGTATTAACAATCAAGTTAGGAAATCCAAAAATAAAACGCCTAATCTATCTCTTCAATCCTCATTCACTTCCCAACATCTAGATCCAATTAAGAATAATTTGGAATGGTTCATGGAAACTAAGGTGAATGATAATCCTATTAACACTCATAACCCTAGTCTTGAATCTGATTTTGATGCCTTCTCTCCTCTATCATATCATCCTCATAACCCCTTGTCCCCTGATCCACTTGATGAGTCTTCTTCTATAGATTTTTATTTTTCCAATCTAAACAAGGATCAGGTGCAAGGCAGTCATTTCTCATAGGTAAAGGAGCGATAAGATGAGGATTCTTTCGATATTTATTCTCTTTTTCAAAATCCTCCATGTCAATATAATGTTCTCCCGTCCACAGTTGATTTTGAATCTAACAATCTCAGTGATAAATAAAATGAAATTGCTTTGCCTAATAAATTTGAGTCTTGGGTAACCATCATACTTATTATTCTGACTCCATTATTGTATGTAATTATTGTTTCCCAAGTGCACCATTTGATCTTTTGGTTTCTCAATAAAAAATTGTTTCAAAAGATTTAGATCTTGAATCTGTTTGGGTTAAAGAAGATGTTCTTTGTAAGGCCGCCACCCCATATTTACCCACTTTTACAAGCCCTTTGGGTAAATGTGAATCAGAATTCTACTATGACATGAGCTAACCTCATAGTTCCAGTGAAGGAAGTGGGGCCTACAAACTGACCACAAAATGACATCCTACAGGGACTACAGATCACCCATGAGCTGAAGAAACACCCCAGGTAATCAATCTCTGATCTTAAACCTTGTTGAACTATAATCGCACCCTTGACACTACCTACATGCGGTTGCGATCCTCCAATCGCACTCACAAGCCTTGTAGAAATTTCTTGTAGATTCAAATTGTTGATTATAATTTGCTAAAACAATAGACTTGAATCTACTCTACTCATCAGCGGAAACAATTAAACGATCGTGAAATCACGAAGAATAGAAGAGAAAGAATTTAATCAACACATTACACAATGATTTCCTGGGGAAAGCCAAAGTTCTCAAGCCCAAGCAACGTCTGCACTATCTTTATCTGTCTCACGGCTTCCTAGACAAGCCTAGTCCAATACTTAACCAATTTCTCACTTGACCAACTCCCTATTTCCTTGGCGTTGTTTCCTTGGGAATTAACCCCTATTAATTAGGGAAATTCCTCAATTGGAATTTTGTAATCCTCGTAGGCTTTCCTTTGACTACATGCACCACCTGTAAAATTTGGATGAATATACAACTGATAGTACAATGTCCCTGAACTCCAATCTCAACTGGGTAACTCTCAGATTTGATATGCATGAGTTATTTATGAGTGAATCACCAGTTAACTGGTTGATCACTGCAAGAAGCACCACACTACTAGACCTCCCACTAGTTCCTCCAATATTTGGAACTAGTTTAACTGACTTTAAATCAGTTAAACTAAATTACTTAATTACAACTCAAAATAAACTCAACGAGTGCTCCTATAAAGTAGGAGACACTCTCCATGACTCAAGTTAGATGCTCAACTTGAATTAACTAAGCCAACTAAGTCAAATTAACTTAGTTAACTAATACAAGTTGTCATGTGATGTGGAATTACAATTTTATTCCTAATTTAATTCCAAGCCAAATAAAACTAGGATTTTCTTTTTGCATTTTCAACATGAGAAAGGGATTATCTGCTACCCTGACGCTGCCTCTATGAAACTCAAATTTGCATCTTGATAATGCCTTTGTCAAAATATCTGCATCCTTCTCCTCTATAGGAATGTACTCCAGCAACATGATTCTCCTTTGCCCACAATCTCGTAGATGGTGATATCGGATGTTGATATGCTTGGACCAATCATGAAAAATTAGATTCTCGTAGAGTTTGATACAACTCTAATTATCACAGTAAATCACCGTAGGATCCATCTGCTAACAAAATAACCCAAAAAGGATATTCCTCATCTAAATAGGCTCATAAGTTGCTTGACTAGTAGCCATGTACTCTGCATCTTCCAAACTGAGTGCAAATGATCAACGCTTCCCGTTGTACCAAGAATTGGTTTTGAACCAATATTGAAGATTCCCCCTGATGTGTTATTCCTGTCGAATGGACTCCCTGCCCAATATGCATTTGTGAAGCCTTGAAGCTTCACTCCCTATGTCCGTTTGTACCAAAGACCAAACTAAGTGGTTCCTCTGAGGTATCTCAAGTTATCTAGCATTACTATCCTCCACAGACCTAAGAATGTAAATGAAGCCTGCAAAGATGAATGTTGGGTCAAGGCCATGGATGAATAACTTGACCAAATTGAAAAGAATGATACTTGGGAATTAGTTCCTAGACCTCATGATAAAAATGCTATAGGAACAAAATGGATATTTAAGAAAAAGATGAATGAAAATGGAGAAGTTATTAGAAATAAGGCAAGACATGTTTGTAAAGGGTATTTTCGACAAGAAGGTATAGATTTTGAAGAAACTTTTGCACATTTTGCCAGACTTGAAGCCATAAGGATGTTTCTTGCTCTTTCTAGTTTTTGAAAATTCAAAGTATATCAAATGGATGTAAAATCAACTTTTCTTAATGGAGATCTAGAAGAAGAAGTTTATATTGAACAACCAGAAGGATTCATTCTTGGAAATGATGCAAAACTTGTATGCAAGCTCAAAAAGGCTCTCTATGGTCTGAAACAGGCTCCAAGGGCTTGGTATTACCGCCTTGACAAATATCTACAACAACAAGGTTTCACAAAAGGTTCTACAGATAGAAATTTATACACAAAGATTGAAAATGATAAACTGCTAATTATTGTTGTTTATGTTGATGATATCATCTTTGGTAGCAATGAAGAATCCATGAGTTAGAATTTTTCTTCAGTAATGCAACAAGAATTTGAAATGTCCTTACTTGGTGAACTTACTTATTTTCTTGCTCTACAAGTATAGCAAACAAAAGATGGTATTTTCCTTTCACAAACAAAATATCTCAAGCAGATCTTGAAGAAGTATGGAATGGAAGATTCTAAACTAGTATGTACTCCAATGGTAACAGGATGCAGTCTCAGTTCTAATGATGAATCACCAGCAGTAAACCAACCAACATACAGATCTATGATCAGAAGTTTGCTCTATCTAATAGGTACCAGACCTGATATCATGCATGTAGTAGGAATTGTTGGAAGGTTCCAAGAAAATCCAAAGGAATCACATCTTTAGGCAGTTAAAATAATTTTCAAATATCTTCAAGGAACTCAGGACTTTGGACTATGGTATCCTAAAGATACATATATTACTCTTCATGCATATACAAATGCAGATTGGGAAGGAAATTTTGATGATCGAAAGAGCATTAGTGGAGGTGCATTCTATAGGGGTTCATCGCTAGTGTCTTGGTTCAGCAAGAAACAAATTTCAATTGCCTTATCTACCTTTGAAGCAGAATATGTGGCTGCTGCATCTTGCTACACACAACTACTTTGGATGATGAAAATATTGCAATACATTCAAATCACATGTACTCCACACATTTCCATTCTATGTGATAATACAAGTGTCATCATTATTTCAAAAAATCATGTCATGCACTCCAAGACCAAGCACATACCCATTAACTACCATTTTCTACAAGAACAAGTGTTTGAACAAAAGGTTAAGTTGGAGTATGTTCCCTCCAAAGAATAGGTTGTTTATATATTCACCAAACCGCTTCCCAGAGAAACTTTTGAATATCTCAAACAAAAGTTGGGAGTAGTTGTTGCATCATCCTGATGTTAAATCTAGTTTTCAGAGAAAGGTTATTATACGCGGGTTTCATGAAGTATAGTCGTGTATACACGCGGGTTTCTATGGTTGAAGTAGCATATATGTTTTTCTAACAGAAAAAATAGTGTATCGGACTCTGATATGGGTTCTCTGTCTGATATTGATGATTACAATCTAACGATATGCTTTGCTCATTCATTTTTATCTGAATGACAAAGATGCCTTGATGAATGACTTGTTGACTATGCATAGGTTCAGGGGGAGCATTAGCCTTCACACACATTCTACATTGTTGGCATTATGGTTGCTGAGTTCAGCTATGGTTTCAGATATTTATATCATTTGTTGCATAAGTCATGTAAATATCTAGGGGGTGATATGACTCCTTCTATCATATTCTATATTTGAATGAGTCATATTGGGCATATGATGTAATTTGTTTCCCCACTATGCCTGGGATGGATGATGTAATAATTGTTGTATTTTTGTCATGTATAAACAATTGATATATCCCCACTTGGTTGGGTGGATGAGTCAAATGTGGTGTATCCCCACTTGGTTGGGTGATTGATGTATGTATGAGTCATTGGTCTTAGGGAGGTCATACTCACTTAGTTGAGTTCTAGAGTCATGTTATTCTTTTGAAACATATCTCTGCAGACTCTGCATGTACTCAGGGGGAGCATGGACAACATAATGTATATCAAAGAAGGATAGTAGGTTGGTCCGCCCTTTGCCCTTGATGTCAAAGGGGGAGAGTATTTTGGTGTTGGTGTTACATGTTATCTCTAATAGTTTCTACAGCTTGTAGTAATCAACACCATCATGGTTGCCATCAAGTCCAAAGGGGGAGATTGTTGGCATTATGATACAAGTGTTGTCCTTGATGGAAACTCACTCACAGGTCAGTTCAGTTTTGATGAAAGGAAACTCACAGTGTAACAGGTCTATTCAGATGTAACAGGGCATTGGTACAAAAGAACAGGTAGATGGAACTAAGGTCTACTGATCAGAATAAAGAAGTTGAAGGAAAAGGATGGTGTAAAGCAGTTTAAGATGTGTACGCTGGTCCACTTAGTCAAAACAACATATACACACTGGTTCACAGAACAAAAAGAGCGTATACGTATACACGCACTTTCACAAGAAGAAAAGCACGTATATGTTGGAAAATCAAGGAAATTCAAGAGCAAAGAATACCAGGGGTCAATACCATGGTATTAGCCCACAATATTGAGTGGAGTAACAACTATTTGATCCTGTCCAAGAATACCACGGGTACTAAGTGGTTTTGGTCCGAGGTATTGAGAAATGCCTAAAAATATATAAGGAGGATAAGATCATAAGGCCACGGCGTGCAAGTAAAAGGGTTTTCTTAGGAATACTTCTATCTGAAATATATTTTATGTTGCAAGGGTTGTGTTTGTGATTTGATATTAAATATAATGTGCACCATGAATTCAATGTTGGATCAGGATCATGAGACCTAAAATGACTTATCATTGAATGATCTGATATTAGTTGGGCTAGATCTGATTGTGTACACATGTTTTATTCTTTAAATGTCATGATCTGGGTTTTTCTGAAGTCTTGAATAGCAATGAAGTTATGAGTTAATATTTGTAGATATATACATTGGATTGTCTCGGTAAAAGCATGTATACATGTAGGTTCTACTCTTTCAAGTAGCATATACAAAAGAAAAGGTTATTCTTCAGACTTGACTAATCTATCTGATCAGTTCTGAAAAGGCTATTCTTCTTAGATCTGAATGTAAAACTGAATGCATAAGGAGTTTGGTGTCTAATTGATTGATTGTCTAAGTAAGAAGGGTTATCTCTGCTACTACATGTGTAAATCTCTCTAAATTGACAGTAGATGTTCAGTATATTGCTGGTTGGTATAGACTTGATTCAGAAGTTTTATGTTTCAGTAGTTTTGAGGGTATACGCAGGTTTGGTTAAAGGAAGTAGCGTATACATGTAGGTTGGGTTCAGTAAAGTAGTGTATACATTCTGATGCATGATTTTTGAGGTTATAGCTGGTTCTGAATGATGATGCAGGTTTTTGGGTTCAGCACAGTGTTCTGGTGACATTGATCTTATTGTTCAGATTAACTGATTGTGGGTTGATGTAGTTTGAGTTTCAAATTTTCTGATGTGTCTAGTATGAAAATTTGATGAAATGAGGCCTTCATTTGTATTGTTTTGTACCAGGAGCATCCAGTCTGAAAATTTTTGAAATGTGGTCCCTAGAGGATGAGAGAAGGTCGTAGCCTTCTGTAGGCCAACACCTACGTACTAGTAAACACATTGGCTAGTATAAGAGCTAGGGGGTGCCTGCGTACTGGTATGAGTCTGCACCAGTACAAGATTGTAAATAGATTTTCTTAATGTTAAAATAAGATAGAGACAACAACAGCAAGTGGTTTTTCTCCCACGTTGGGTTTCCACCTTAAATCTTGGTGTTCATGTGTGTTTCTTATTTGTGATGGTTTATTATGTTTTTACTACACTGTTTAACAAGTTATTGATGCAATGATTAAGCTTCAACACATGATAAATTGACTAAATCATAAGTTCTCAGGGTATTCGTTGGTTTCTCTAATCACAGTATCATGTACACGCAATTTCACTTCACAGAAGTAGCATATATAAATATGTTTGGGAAAAGAAAAATTATTGAACTGTAAATACTAATTCACCCCCCCCCTCTCAGTGTTATTTCCAACAATTGGTATCGGAGCAAGTCCTTCAGAAGAAGCTTGATCGCTTGAAGGAAGATCTTTCAAGATGAATAATCATGAAGGCATGGGATCTATCAGACCACCAAGCTTCAATGAGAGCAACTTGGTATATTGGAAAATAAGAACTAGAGTCTATCTGCAATCACTTGGAGTTGATGTTTGGGAAATTGTGGAAGGAGGATGTCAATTTCTAGCACCAATACCTATAGACTCTGCAGGTAAAAATTTATGTGAAACCAATGCCAAAGTTGTTAATACTTTATTGGGAAGTCTGTCAGAATCAGAATTTGTCAAAGTCATGCAGCTCAAGACAGCCAAAGAGATATGGGACAAAATAATTTAGAGCTACGAAGGAGACTCCCAAGTAAAACGTGCTAAGCTTCAAACCCTCAAAATTCAGTATGAAACTCTTAAGATGCATAGTGATGAGAGTATTGCTAGTTACTTTTTATGTGTAGATGAGATTGTTAATTGTATGAAGAAACTCGGCGAAGAAATAAAGGAAGCTACTTTAGTTGAGAAAATTTTGAGATCTTTGTCTTCTAAATTTGAGTCAAATGTATCTACCGTAGAAGAAAAATAGGATCTTCAAACTATTACTGTGACTCAACTCCATGGAATCCTAACTGCCTTTGAAATGAGGAAAGGAGGTCCATCATATATGAGAGAAGTTGCTTTTATAGATTCGGCAAAGGGAAAAGAAAAGGAAGAGCACTGTTACACAATAATTTGTCACTGTCCTCCTGCCAGTCTTCCTACTGTGTCATGAGACCAAATTATTCATGTTCATGCTCTCTAATTTTTCCAAATGGCCCACTTTGCCAAAGTTTTACTATCATCGCGACTGTTGTCAAAATAAACGCGCTGATGGGCGATCCATAACAGACGAATGCGCTACCAGCGCGGAAGTACACATGATTCCCGTGCTGGTCAAATTTCATGAGACAGCGCATCTGTTATCCATATCTTATCGCGCTGACATGACCTTCTCTGTTATTCAGCAGCGATGTCAGCGCCCAAGTGCAGTTCTGAACTCGCGCTGATCCAGTTTGGGCGAGTTTGTTCTAACAGCCGGCCTTCTAGATGACCCTAGACCTAGTTGTTGGCCTTGTGAATGTCGCCCTCCCTTCTCTGGCATGTCTGTTTCATCATTTGAGCCACCTTCCTTGGAGATAAGCTCATCCTCCCACCATTCATGGAGACTCCTTCTCCTATTTAAGCCTCTACTATTGCCATGAGCAGCTAGTTTGGAGTTGATAGTGCTTGGAGTGTTGTTGCTAGTGTGTGAGCTTGATAGGTAGTTGGTGTGACAAGTGTGGGATTGCTAGAGAGCTTGAGGAAGGTTGTGAAGTGTTTCTTTCTTGTGTAAACTTGTGTGAGAGAGAGCTTTTGTCTTGGGAGATCTACCTTCAAGGGTGAATGCTTGAGAGACTTGCTGGCTGGACCCTCTTGAGAAGAATTTGACGTCAGAAATATGGTTGTATTCTTCTTTGTTTATTAATAATAGATGACTATCATTATGGTTCCACTCTTATTGTCTTTATGATGGTATTTGAGTTATATCCTTTCTGACTGATATATAGTTACATCTACTGGATTTTATGCTTGTGTTTGTATCATTCTTTGCATGTGCAGGTGTCCGTGCACGAGGATCGTGAGGATTGTGACCAGCCAGGGCAAAGGAACGGGAGCATCAACTCTTCTACAAGTATTAGCGTTGGAATCTAGGTAGGCCTTCATCATTGGTCTTTTATTTGTAATTAGGAACCTGCGTGTTAGCGTTGTTTGATTGTTGCTAGACCTTATTTGGACTAGTAGGGATCGCCTCTGTCCGCAGAGGGGATTTACCTCCACAACAATTTGGCGACTCCGCTGGGGAGTTTTTTACCTTGTTGTTTGATTTGTAAACTTTAGACGGAGCCTGAAGCACGGCCAGATAGCCTTCGAAACGCTACTACTCTGCATTAGCGAAGTAGATCAAAGCCACTTCAGTCCTTCTCCGGTTTGGTTTACGAACTGAACAGCTTGGAGCTGGCTTTTGTCCTTTTGTGTTCATTTTTCCTTGAGTTTGATTTTTGCTCTCTTTTCAAAGTTTGGGGATTAGTTCTCTATTTTCGGATTTCCTGGTTCAGTCTAGGAAGTGCCTTGATTGTTTAAAGACTGATTGTCTTGGTTTGGGAGTTTTTGGCTCGATTGTGCCCGTTTTTTAGCTTCAGCGTGGTTTATAATAAAACAGTCGTGCTGCCATCGCATAGCTGTTTCTTTGACTTCTTGATCATCGCGCTTATACACTGAACAGTCGCGACGGTTCTTGAAATCGGACTAGCGCGATTAGGCCATGTACTTGCGCACTGACAGCACTTTGTTGCTACACGTGGTTTCTGATCAGCGCTTTGTTGCTGTGTATCACCCGCGTTGATACCTGTAGAATTGGATTTCTTCAATTCTGCCTCCTGGGCCTGTTGGTCTTGCTATCCCCTGCTATTTTCACTTGGTTTATGACTTGATTTTCATTGTCTGAGGATTGAAGCACTTTCTTGTGAAGTCTTGTTGAGCGAATCTTGCTTTTTGTGTCTTGTGACCTAGTTTTGTCATCCCAATTTCTTTGGATCAGCTTTGCTTGGTTACTCGCTTACAAAGGTTCGTTTGCTGCTTGCTTGTGGTTTTGTGAAACCCTCCTCTTTGCTTGCTTTTGCTTGGTTGTTTAGGTGATTGTTATTGAACCAGTCTTCACATTGTTTCGATTACTTCTCACTACCCGGACACGGATCACAGTTGTTTGGGGTAAACTGGCTCTTTTCACATTTGTTTGTTATTATTTCTCAAAAGTTTGTTTAATGCACTTTGCCATCAACAAAAAAATCTCTTTTGCTTTGTATTGGTTAATGAGAACTAGAAGCTTTTCATTTTGTGATCTTAAAGAAAAGACTGTGAATTTCCATTAGCTGCATTAGAGAAGCTGTTTGTTGTTTTGTGATCATTTCGTTTGTATGAAAGCCTTCTAACTCTCTCATAATTAGCATTCATCGAATGGAATGACATATTTTGGCATATAGTTTGCATTTAGGCAATTTTGAGAGATTTCATACGGTAGGGCCTAAAAACCGAAACCTAATTCAAGATCAACTGTAAAATGAACTGAATGAACTTAAAAACGCATTGGAACATAATGCTCACTATTTAGAGGTCTAGGCTAGAGACGTGCTCCGGCGTCGTTAAACCTAGTCACTGTTGTTTCACATTACGGTTGGGTGATTCCTCCTTTTGTGACTTGATAGTGGTCTAGTACGGACTTGAGCTCCCACGTACCGTCGAGTATATAGGGGAGACCCCACTAGGTTATCATCCTTTATCCATAGGAAGCCGTGTCTTCCGCCTTACAAGCCGTAACACACCGAACACAGCATTCGGGAAGATTGACTGCCGTACGGAAAGTCCTTGGTTTTCATATGACTGCCAAGGTGTATATGCAGTTTTACGGATTGTCTGGTAAACCTTTTGCCTAGCTCTCCAGAGTAGTCACTTTTGATCCTTTTCAGACTCCCTAAAAGAAAAGGCTCATCTGAGCACTTGTCACTTCAGGCTCATTAAACATTCGAAGGCGACTAGAGTCATCTTTTTGTCCTTTTCTCGACTCTTAAAAAATGAAAAGGTCAAGTTATGTCCTTGCGTCTTAAAATTTATTCGACCACGTTCACATTTACCCAGTTAGATCTTGTTTGCATTAGTTTGAGTTGGGTTCTTTCTCGTTTGTGATGGTAACTTTTCCGGAGTTTACCAACCCAGGCATCCCCTCTGATGGGAATCCTGGTCATTTCCCTCCTTTAGGAAATGTTGGTGCTCCTTACATGGCAACGTTGTCCCTTCCTGGGTTAACCGTTGGGTTGCCTGTTTGGTTGTTCTCAACCTCTCTAGTCCCTACCGTCTCAACTGCTAGTCAATCAGTTCCTCCACCCGAACAACATCATGTTGATTCTATGGTGGACCTCTCCCCTTCTTCGCCTGTTTCTACGTCCTCATCTTCTACTTCGACTGGTGAAAGCCTGGATTCAAGTAACCAGGTGGCTAAGAAGAAGAAGAAGAAGTTTCATCAGCGAGAGGCTAAAAGTGCAGTGACTGCTCCAAATCCAACTCAAGTCGAGCCACCTTCTGCTCCTCGGCGGAAGGTCAAATTTCCTTGTAGATTGTGCAAGGATGACCACCTTCTTCGTGATTGTCCTGGCATTCCCAAGATCCTTGAAGTATGGTCTCGCGATCCGGCTCGTCCCTAATCGTCCTCAGAAGTTCATGGCGATTCCACCCTATCAAGTAACAACATTCAGAAGAAAGGGAAGATTCGAATCCCCTGTAGACTATGTGAGGGCAATCATCCCCTTCACCTTTGTCCGCTCATGGATAAAGCTTCTGCTGTTTTGGAAAGCCTTACAACTTCTTCACCCCAACTTCCTGTTGGCTATCAACGTCTCTCTACAGCCGCAGATCGTTCCCCTACTGACAAAGAGATCGACCAAGATTCCTCTCTTGTCCAGGCTCCTCTTCCCGAACCAGGCTGTGCCAAGCCTGTTCCAGACCAACCATTGGTCGAAAAGAGTGTCGATTCGAGCTCACCACCCGCCGATCACTCTGTTTCGGAAGAGCATCATGCCCATGTTCTTCTCGTCTCCTCAGATTCCCCTGAGTCCATAAATGACTCTCCTATCCCAGCTGCTCCCGAATGTCTTTCTTCGGTTCCTATAGAGCATGGGGGCAATCATACAATTCCCCCACCAAGTAGTTTGGCCATCTCCTTCGATTGGAGTCACCTGACTGCTTTCCGCCTTCCATCCCATATGCCTTTCCAGATTACAGTACTTGCCTATGATAAGGCAATACCTGGCACTGTTTTGGATGAAGGTGCATCTGCCAGTCTTATGTCGTCCACTACTTGGCAAGCTTTAGGTTCCCCGCAGCTTGGGCCAGTCGCACAGAATCTGTTAGCATTTTACGGGGGGACCAGTCAACCTCTAGGGGTCCTCCCAAAATTTCCTATTACTTTGGGAGGCAAAACCGTCTATATGGACGTGCTGGTTGTCCAAGGTGCCTTAGATTTCAGTCTTCTCCTTGGTCGTGACTATGTTTATGTCATGGGGGCCCTTGTCTCTTCACTTTTCCGCGTGGTTTGCTTTCCACACGACGGAAGAATCGTGACTACAGATCAATTATCCTTCTTTAGTCCCCCGGTGCCTCCTGCACAGCTGCCACCCCCTCTTGGTTTTTACCCACCGGTTGTATCTGCCCCACCGCAGGTCAACTACGTGGCTACTTATCCCGTGCCTATATCCAGTGATGATGCCATCGTGCATAATGTCCTGGGGGCATTGGGTCCTGACTTCCAAGATGTTGTCCTTCCACCGGGAGTGCCATTCTTGGAAGTGACGACTTCCTGCTCATTATGATGAAGTTCGTTCAGTGCATAGTTCCTGTTCCTATGTCAAGCTCCTTAAACAATGAAATTGGGTCTGGTCCGAGGATAGTTTGTTCCTGTGTCAACCTCGTTAAAAAATGAAACACGGATCTCGAGCATAGTTCCTGATCTTGTGTCAAGCTCGTTAAAAAATGAAACAAGGGTTATGAGGATAGTTCTTTCACTGTGTCAACCTCATTAAAAAATGAAACAACTCCCTTTCCCGATCGAGTCTTTTGATTAAGATCTTGTAAAATCCAAGTCGAGTCTTCCCAAGATCTCGAAAGTGAACCTTCACTCCATCCACTTTTCTGAATGCAATGAAGCTTGGGGGGCATGTACCTCACTTTGCGTCATTATGTTGGGGGCATGCAAACTTATAACAAGCATAGTTTTTCATTTCAAGCTTGTGTAAACATGAAACTGAATCCAAGCAAAGTTCTCCATGGTTCAAGCTTGTGTAAAAATGAACCCATACCCGATTTACATCTCGTGATTGCCATTTTTATCTGTTGAATTCTGCTAGATGAGCCTTGGTTGTTTTCATTCCATCGCCACCATCTCTTTGGCCGATCATATGCTTTCACTTGGTTGTTTTACCTTTCCTGAGGGACCGCAGTTATGAGTGGTTTTGTTAGCCAGCCTCTTGACCATTACATGTTTTGAGCAGTTCCACCATTGCCGGAACCAATTGCTACCCTTTATACCACTCGTTCCTCTAGGATGAGTCACCTTTAAGCTCTTTTCTGACTCGTAAAATATGAAAAGATTACCGAGTATTTTCCCATTTTGACTCATTAAAGAGAATAAAAATGGAGGTCTGCTTTTATCTCTTTTCTGGCCGTCTAAATATGAAAAGCTTGCTGAGTTATTCCTCTTGACTCGTTAAACGTAAATAAGAGGCGGTCATCTTTAAACCCTTTTCCGACCGTGTAAAAATGAAAAGATCGTCGAACCCTTGTCGTTTCTGGTTCGTTAACGGTTACGAAGCGACGTGGCTTCGATCACTTTTTTTACTTTTTCAGATCGAAATCACTACTCATGAAAAGTACTCCTCGATCGTAATGATCGGGCGGTTCTTTTGGGCATTGCTTTATACTTTTTCGGGTCCGAGAGACACAACTTTACGAAAAAGGACCCCCCCTGGAGTTCACTTTTCTGCTGTCTTTTCAGACTCTCTAAACAGGAAAAGACACCGAGTTCTTCCTTTTCAGACTCGTTAAAACTTAATGACATCGGATTCTGTCAAAATGACACCTTCCAAGCATATGCTATCTCCGTCAAGCTTGTCATCAAAAAATAATCGGGGTACTCGCCAAAAATGGTGAGGAAAATGGAATAATAATCATTGTCGTGTCGGCAGTATGTCGCTCTTGAACATGGCACTTGTCTACATTCGGTTCTAGGTGGGAACATCTCATCTTGTTTTACACTAGCCTCCGTGGGTTTGGGTTATCCTGTTTGACTTTTCATCTGCTCATTGACTTGTCACCATGACCCTTGATCATTTGAATATCAATACTACCAAGTCCACTGTCGTGCCGCCGATATGTTCAAGAGAAGTTGACCTCTGCAAGAATTACAACCTCCCTCTGATACCTCACATAATTCTGATTCACCAGAACATTCTTCCTCTGTCTCGTGTCAATGATGTGGGAAACATTATGGCCCACCTTTGATGAAGGTCGCTTCCTGTCGACTTCAGCTCATTATCCAGGAAGCTGATCTAGAGACTCCCTTCAGGTGCCTTGGAGCCTGCATGCCTCAATGGCAGGTTCTTCATGTTCGACGAGAGGTTTTCATCATTGGCCTCCGATCGAATGATTCTACGGGTGTTCGACGCCAGCTCACTGATTCGCACGCCGCAGTTTGTACCTATAGTACCTTGAGGACCATTGTCATTATTGGTGGTACCTCTCGCGTCTGTTAATAGTTTTCATCATTGACTGGTAATCAGACGATGTTCTTGCATGTTCGACTTCAACTCCTATATTCACATGCTTGAACTTGTACTTTGTTCAGGTCGAGATGGAGCGCAAGACCCTGGGTTTTGTCTATTGAAATCCAGGTTACGATTTTGTGGATTATTATGATAATTACATGACTCATTGATGGATGGTTGTGCCCATACCTGAGTCTTCATGGATGGCTGCGACCATACCTTTACTATCATCACGGTCTCATTAGCTGGGTGTCTGCATCCATACCACAAACTGCTTTCATATGTATTTTGGATGGCTGCGCCCATGCCTAGACTACATGTAATTGATTATCAGAGATATCAGTGGTACATACGTGCAGGTTCTTCCTGGTGGTGTTCCAGTTCAGCCAGTTTCGTAAAGCATTTCACCTCTCCCACTCTCTCGGGCTTCATGCTTTAGGGGGCATCTGTTACACAGTAATTTTTCACTGTCCTCCTATCAGTCTTCCTACTGTGTCATGAGACCAAATTATTCATGTTCATGCTCTCTAATGTTGCCAAATGACCCACTTTGCCAAAGTTTTACTATCATCGCAACTGTTGTCAAAATAAACGCGCTGATGGGCGCTCCATAACAGACGAATGCGCTGTCAGCGCGGAAGTACACGTGATTCCCGCGTTGGTCGAATTTCATGAGACAGCGCATCTGTTATCCATATCTTATCGCGCTGACATGACCTTCTCTGTTATTCAGCAGCGATGTCAGCGCCCCAGTGCAGTTCTGAACCCGCGCTGATCCAGTTTGGGCGAGTTTGTTCTAACAATCGGCCTTCTAGATGACTCCAGACCTAGTTGTTGGCCTTGTGAATGTCGCCCTCCCTTCTCTGGCATGTCTGTTTCATCATTTGAGCCACCTTCCTTGGAGATAAGCTCATCCTCCCACCATTCATGGAGACTCCTTCTCCTATTTAAGCCTCTACTATTGCCATGAGCAGCTATTTTGGAGTTGATAGTGCTTGGAGTGTTGTTGCTAGTGTGTGAGCTTGATAGGTAGTTGGTGTGACAAGTGTGGGATTGCTAGAGAGCTTGAGGAAGGTTGTGAAGTGTTTCTTTCTTGTGTAAACTTGTGTGAGAGAGAGCTTTTGTCTTGGGAGATCTACCTTCAAGGGTGAATGCTTGAGAGACTTGCTGGCTGGACCCTCTTGAGAAGAATTTGACGTCAGAAATATGGTTGTATTCTTCTTTGTTTATTAATAATAGACGACTATCATTATGGTTCCACTCTTATTGTCTTTATGATGGTATTTGAGTTATATCCTTTCTTACTGATATATAGTTACATCTACTGGATTTTATGCTTGTGTTTGTATCATTCTTTGCATGTGCAGGTGTCCGTGCATGAGGATCATGAGGATTGTGACCAGCCAGGGCAAAGGAACGGGAGCATCAACTCTTCTACAAGTATTAGCGTTGGAATCTAGGTAGGCCTTCATCATTGGTCTTTTATTTGTAATTAGGAACCTGTGTGTTAGCGTTGTTTGATTGTTGCTAGACCTTGTTTGGACTAGTAGGGATCGCCTCTGTCCGCAGAGGGGATTTACCTCCACAACAAGCACAATGAACCAAGATACATTTTAGAAGAAGAAGATGAGGTAAATTTTGTCAAGAAGCTTCAACGAGGTTCCAGAAGATTCGGAGGTAAGCTACCATTCAAATGCTTTGCTTGTGGTAGAGTCAGCCATTATGCTACCAAATGTCCTCATAAAGATAAATATGCAAAAGGAAATAGAAAACAGGTTGTCAATAGAAGGAGTTACTATACGCATGAAGCTAGTGATGGTTTATCGAATATCCATGAAGATGAAACTAAACAAGATTATAGACTTCTCGTGGCCTATGAAAATGATGATTTTTTGGACGCCTTAGAAGAGGAATACTTTCTTGAAGAAATCACAAAACTCAAAATCTATTTAGAAGAAAATAATATGATCATAGATACGTTGACACATCAACTCATTGAAAGAGAAAAACACAATGAAAATCTAGAATGTGAAATTGTGGGTCTAAGAAAAGAACTTGAGAAGAGAAAATCTCTTAATCTTAGATTTGCTAAAGGATCAAAAACTTTAAATGAAATCATAAAAGTTCAACGTTCTCCTCTTATAAAGACTGGTCTTGGATATACTGAAGAATCATCTCAATCACAGAAGTCGTTAGCCTCCACTAAAAGCTATCTTGATGCAGAAAAGACCAGTGAACAGTATGTCAATCGTCAGCAAAGGCCTAAAAGTACTCATTAGGTAAATCATACTCAATTTACTCCAAGGATGAATATCAGTAGAAGATTCAACCAACAGGTAAACAATGCCAAAAGATTCTATGATCGCAGAAACTTCTTTAATGGGCAATGTTTTTCATGCCATAACTTTGGGCATAAGGTTGCTTAATGTGTTGCTTACAAAACCATCATGACTAGAGAAGCATGAAATCAAAGGAGTGTAACTGGAATCAAGAAAATTTCCTATAATAACTTTTCTCCTCTTGAAGATGAAATAGAATGTTCGATTTGTAACAACTTTGGTCATGAAGAATCTGAATGTAGGAGAAAATTTTGGCAAACACTTCAAAAAGAGAAATCATCATTAAATTCCAAGATATGGAGAAAGAAGGAATCTCAATCAGAAAGATGTGGCATAGCTATGTATGTAGAAGGACAAGAGAATTAGTGGTACATCGACAGCGGATGCTCCAAACACATGATAGGTGATAAAGAGAAACTTCATTCTTATAATTCTTTAGAAAAGGAAAAGAATGTCTCATTTGGAAATGACACACCAGCTATCATTAAAGGTAAAGGTTTTGTTTTCTTGAAAGAAAAGGTTAAAGCCGGAAATGTCATGTATGTAGATGGTTTAAAACATAACCTGTTGAGTGTCAATCAAATGTGTGATCAAGTAAATGGAGTTTTTTTTCGATCAAACGGATGTGTGGTTCATAAGCTTGATATAAGAAAGACCTTGATCAAAGTTACAAGAACTCCAAATAACTTATACATACTCAAAGGACGACAACAACAATGTTATCTAAGCAAAAGAGATGAAAACTAGCTATGGAACAGAAGATTGCGACATCTAAGCTTTTCTCAAATAAGAAAAGCATGCAGGCTCAAGGCAGTTCGTAATCTTCCAGATATCAACATCTGTGGTGAAGTAAAATTATGAGTGCGGATACAAACAATTCCTCTAGCCCGAAAATGGGTCTAGCCACAACCGATACATTCTATGGAAGATTTCCTTAGGTTAGAACCAATTAAGAGGGCCTACCTCTTAGCACGCGTATCCTGTTTGATGATGACCTTGCTTGCTCACTCCAGCTATCTCTCATTTCCTTCTTCAAACACCTGAAACAAGTAAACAATAGAAAACAACAACCATTATAATAGACAAATTGTAATTCAACCTACTTAACAAGTCAAGAAACATTAAGCCATAAACATGTAAGATGACACATTATGTAGGAAATCAATCAATAGTTGCATATAAATTGAATCAAGAAGAGATTACAACCATTGTCTTGACGTTGCAGTTCTCCTTTGACAAAACCAGGTTCCCACACACTTCTTCTAACCTTCCATGATGGCCTCAACAATAGTAGTTTTAAGGATCTTCCCTTTAGGCTTCACACTAAACCAAATTCACACATCTCCTTCACACAACTAGAGAGCTACAACTATGAATAGATTGTTGTTTACTCCAAACTTAATTAGCACTAGCACACCAACATTAACACTAGCTTATGCTTGGGAAAAGGGGAGGTTTATATAGGATGAATGGATGGGAGATGGATCCTCTTCTCATGGGAGAAAGTCTTATCTCTTGAGGTAGTTCCATCATTATAGGGGAAAGGAGTCCAAACTGACATCCTTGACCCCATTTGGCCAAACCATTTACCAGACTTCCGTTACAAAGCTTCTAGAGCTGGAAGCTTCAACTCTTTATTTAAAAAACTTTCCATTAGAGGACTGGCGCAACTGGAACAAAGATTAGTCGCTCTGGTCGACGCTAGGGATAGTGTTAATCTTGCATATTGGCATGAGGAGGAAAAAGGCCATTAGTGTCGGTCTTGTAAACTGGGAAAAACAGAAGATTTTGGGGAAATGGTGCAAAAGGGAATTGCTCTGCTCATGAAGAGGGACACAATGGGAGTTTCTTCATGAAGGGTAAGCATGTAGGGTTCACTGTAGAGGTCCTCCAAGATCAAGGAATGGGGAGTACAGGGATAGTGACAAAATACTGTGCAACAGATGCCCCCCTAAAGCATGAAGACCGAACTAGAGTGAGGGATGAAATGCTTTATGAGTCAGTGCGGGGAACCATAGTCTGTTGTCGGAAAACCTGTAAGCAAGTACAGATACATATACATAACTGATAACTCTGTCAAATGAGACATGAATCGTGGCATGGATGTAGCCATCCAGAGAAAGATCATGTAAATGGATCCAGGTATGGGCACAGCCATCCATCAAAGAGGATCATAATGAAACCAAGGTATGGTCGCAACCATCCAATAATGAGAAGGATCACAGATGATAACTCATGATATGGTTGCAACCATCTATCTGAAAGAGACATGTATATCAACATAATCATGTCACATCACTTCGCAACCTAGAATTTTTGTGATTTGAACCCAGGGTCTTGTGCTCCAACACGACCCGATCAAAGTACAAATTCTAACATGCGAATAGATGTTTTGACGTTGAACATGCTAGAAATTCGCTTGATTACCAGTCAATGATGTAAATTGTTAACAAGCGCGAGAGAAACCACCAATAATGACAATGGTCCTCAAGGTACTATCAGCACAATCCACGGAATTTGAATAAAGGAACTAAATTCAAACACCCGTGAAATCACTCAATCGAAAACCAATGATGTGAACTTGTCGTTGAGTGTGAAGAACTTGCCATTAGGGCATGCAAGCTCTAAGGTACTTGAAGGGAGTATCTCGGTCAACTTCCCAAATGATGAGTTGAAGTCGACAGGAAGCGACTGTGTCGAAGGAGGGCCATAATGTATCCCACATCATCAACACGAGACAAAGGGATGCAAAATGATTTTGGATGATACAGAGAATCAGAGGTAAGTGTAACTACAGAAGGACAACTCTTGAACATATCGGCGATGTGACTGGAATTTTGGCAGCTTTTGGATCCATAGGACCGGAGGTCATGATGATGTGGCAGAGATCAAATGGAAGGAAAAAATGAACGGCCCAACCCAGGAAGGTCAATGATACAAAGGAGGATATCCCAACCTGACACGAAGCAAAAAGTGTCATGTTCAAGAGTGAGTTGCCAACACAAATGATTAGATTTCCAAATTTTCCCCCACCATTTCTGGCAGGTACCCCAATTATTTTTTAATCGCAAGCTTGAAGGGGATAGCATATGCTTGCACTGTAAGTTCATCCTTTGGATGAATCCAACCTAGTAAGTTTAACGAACCCTAGGAAGGAGAAGCTCATGTTCGTCATGACGACAAATCCGATGTCGTTTGATATTTTAACGAGTCTAACAAAGGTGTAACTCGATATCTTTTTCATGTTTAGAGAGCTTGAAAAAGACACATAAAAGAAAACTCCACATGGTCCCTTTTCGTATGTTTGTGTCTCTCGAGCCTAAAAAGGCATAAAATGATACTTGAGAGAACTGCTTGACCATTTCAGTCAAGGAGTACCTTTTTCGTAAATAATGCATCCCAGCCCAAAAAAAAAGGGGTAAACTTATACTCGGCACATGACATTTCGTATCCGTTAACGAGTTCGAAACGACAAGGGCTCAACTATCTTTTCACTTTTAAAGGGTCGGAAAAGAGCTTGAAAGTGGAGCCCCCATTTTATTCTCTTTTACGAGTCAAAAGGGAAAAATACTTGGCAATCTCTTTTTATGAGTTTAACGAGTCGAGAAAAGAGCTGAAACGTGACTCATCATCATCGTCGAACATCCATCACCTGTCGCTACACAAAAAGGTAAAGTGCATTATCCAATTCTTGAGGAAAAATAGGTTAAAATATTTACAAAAACCTAATATTTTCATGAAAAACTGAATAAAAAGGAGAAAAGTAAATATATTTTTACCATTTACCATTTTACCTTGCTGTGAAGACTTTTTACTCACTTTTGCCCTAATTGTTCCGAAGCAGATTGCGGGAGATCCGGGAGGTCATTCGCTGAGCCACCAGTTATAGGTAAGAGCCAAGGCCCTGAGCTCCATTTTCATGTCTTTTATTCATGTTTTTAACCATTTTTAGGTTTTTTGAGGGAGGCTTTATAAAAAAAAAATTGCCCTCAGTCGGTGCAACTTCCAAGCATGGAATCGCGTTGGCCGAGGGTAATTAACATGGCCTATCGTGCCGTCGGCGCAACTATTTTTAAACAGGCGCGTCGATGCTGTGAATAGGGAAAAAAACCCTATTTCCTCACAAACCACTGTTAAAACTTGAAATTTATGGGCCAAGCATGATTGTTGACTCAAATATATGGCTTTTTCAGGAAAGAATTGTTGAAAATGGTAGACTGGAAAGAACGAGAACATGAAGATATGGACACCCAGGCATTGAATGATCCAAATTACCTGGAAGCCTTGAGAGCTTGTGGGCTCCTCAAATTCTTTCTCACGCCAGGGATGTGGGCCCAACCTGAGTTGCTTCAGTACCTGATTAGTCTCTGGGACATAAATCAGGAAATATTTGTCATTGGTGGAGCTGGAGTTTGAAACTTCAGATATATATTTTATCACAGAACTGTCCCGAAGAGGAGAACCAGTCAACTTATATGGGCCACGACTGATTGGGGCAAGCATATCCATGTTTCTCACTGAACATTGCCCTGACTCCCTCAAATCCAGGAGTGGGAAGATTGAGATTTCCATTGTTCAAGATCTGACACTGAGAGTGCTTCTGTTGACTATCAATAGAGTGGCAGGGTTCCAGGCAGTGCACGAGACTAACAAGTTGAATTTCATGTATTTTATCAACTTTACAGCTCCGACGATCTTCAACTGGGCAAAGGCCATGAAGATCAACATAAAGCACCAGCTGACCAAAGCTAAGGCGGGGAATCTGAAGCAATTTTGCTTCGGATCTATACTAGTGACCTTTTTCTTGTAACGGGTGCCACTGTTCCAGTACCAGTTGACCAAGATAGATCCTCCCATGCCACGCGACCTGCAGATGACCCGTTTGAGTCGTTTGATGCCCAGGATCACTGGGGGTCATCACATGTCGTACAAACCTACATTCTTTTCATGGCTACGATGATAGAAGATTGTCGTGGAGGACTGGCCATATAGCTGCACCAACTTCCATGGAGATCCGAACATGCCGCTACCAGATGGAGATGATTTTGACGATGAAGGTAAAAAAAAAAAAAAAATTGAGATTTTTTAATTGTTTTTAGTATATATGTGTTTATAATATTTTGCTTTGTTAATGCAAACGTTGGACCAGAGCACCCTGTTGGGATGTCCCCATTGGCCAGGCACATCGCCCGCCCAATTGATGTTGTCACTCCTTATCAGGAGGGGAGTGACAACGAGGAGGAGATCGCGAGGAACCTTGAGGGGTTGACTCATGGTATCCCAGAGTATGCTCGGGTGGGAGACAATCCTCGCTAGTATCAGGGATAGTCGATGGGAGTATCGGATCGAATGCACCGATTGTTGACTCATGTTGCACGAGCTATATCATGCTACCATGATCACCATGCTGATTAGTTCCTAGGTCCAACACTTACATTTTTTGAGGCCTGCGTGCCACGGATATATGAGGCCTGTGAGCCACCAATGTTATTTTTGACACACATATTATTTTTTGGGGTTTTGATGTATCAAACATTATCACCATATATATATATATATATATATATATATATATATATATATATATATATATATATATATATATATATATATATATATATATATATATATATATATATATATATATATATATATATATAGATATAGATATATGTTGTATTTTCTTGCTTACTATGGTACAAATGGTTTGTTTTATCTTTTCACATTTTTCGTAAATGTCTATCTAGCACATAATTAGCTAATGCATCTGCCAATGTATTCATGCGCTTAGGAATATGATGATATGTAATGTAATCAAAATTTCTTTCCAGTAGACGAATACGGAGATACATTCTCAATATTTGAGGGTTTCTGACGAAATATTGCCCGTTGAGTTGAAGGACGACAAGCTGTGAATCTAGGTTGACAACCAACTCTCAAATGTCAAGAGCAATGGATTCTGACAACAGTTCGATGACCGCACTGTATTCAACAATGTTGTTAGTTGTACGACCTAAACATATACCTTTAAGGTCAATCAACTCACCGTTAGGGTCATATATAGCCCATGCCATGGATGATAGGTTTTGGATACTACAGCAAGCACCATCATCGAAACCGATGAGAGTCACAGACATCTGGAAAGCAAAGAAAACATAGTAAACAGGAAAGTTGTTTGAAAACTAACACACCAAACCATACTACACAAAAATGAATGACACACTAATGTACACAAGTAACCATGCAAGATGACCTAAGCATAGTACTTCTTGAGGTAAAGCCCATTCTGGGGCTTATCCAGAGGATTTCCTTCATAATCAATAAGCTCATAGGCCCCTTTTTGCAAAACATGTTTCACAATGTAGGGCCCATGCCACATGGGTTCGAACTTGCCTGCCCCCAACTTATCATTAGCTTGGTCATATAGTAAGACCAAATCACCCTCAGAGAATGCGTGAGGGGAGACTGACTGATCGAAATGGGACTTGACCCGTTTCTTTTGTGCTTCGATAACCAATGCAATGAGACGACGGGTATCGTCCATTCGTTCTAAATATAAGAGGTGTTCTTCCTAAGGTGATGTTTCAGGGAGAAGTTCAATAGCTAACTTGAGTGAAGGAATCTCGCATTCGATTAGAAATGTTGCTTCTAGACCATAGACTAGTTGGAATGGTGTGAAAACAGTTGCGTCTTTGGTTGAGGTTTTGTAAGCCCACAGAGCTAAAAAGAGCATGAGATGCCAATTTGACTTGTGCATCCCAATTGTACGCTGAAGCATTGTAACCAAAACCTTGTTTACAACTTCAACTTGGCCATTTGCCTGAGGGTAATGTGGGGTCGAGCCATCGTGGCGCAAGCCCAATGCGGATGTCAGCTCAACCATCATGTAATCTCTGAAATGGGAGCCATGGTTTGTGACAATGGCTTGAGGTATGCCGAACCTGGAAATAACATGGTTGAAAAGGAATTGAGTTGTCATCTTACTGTCTGCAAAGTATGTAGGCATCGCTTCGGCCCATTTGGTGAAATAATCCATAGCGATGATAATATAGCCATGCCCCACAGCTGAACGAGGGCTGCATGTCATATAATCGATGCCCCATTTGGCAAAAAGACCAATGGTAATGACGGGGTGTAAGTGAGCGGGTGGGGCATGCATCTTGCGTTGGTAAATTTTGAATTCATGGCACTTGGGAACAGCAAGGATGCAGTCCTTGAAAATGGACGGCCAGAAATAACCAACGCGAAGGATTTTTTAAGCTGTAGCATAGCCATACATATGACCACCACATGCCCTGGAGTGGCAGTCATTGAGAACTCTTTCAACTTCCTTGATCGTGAGGGATCAACGAAGAACTGAATCGGCACCGACATGGTAGAAAGTATCACCAATAATATGGTAGGGTTGGGAATGATGATGAATCCTTCGGTGATCATCCTTAGTTAACACAGACTGGAACGTGGATGTTTGGAGATACATGATGATATCACCATACCACGGATCAAGGGTGCTAATCAGGAAGAGAGTCTCGTCCGGAAGTTGTTCATCTACACCAGTAGGGAGAGACTTAGAAGGAAGGGAACAAATCAATTCGGCAAAAACGAGTGACTTCTTAGATTTGGCAGTAGTAAATACCAAATAAAATTCTTGCAAGATGACAATCCATTTAGAATATTTTCCCCCCAGCAACTGACGAGTCAGGATGTAGGTCATGGGGTTGCATTTGGAAATCACCATAGTCGTGCGCAAGAGGATGTAGTGCCGAAAACGTTGAACAGCCTGGACGGCAGCCAAAGCCAACTTCTCGACATGGGCGTAACACGTTTCATTGTCGAGGATATTATGACTAAGGTAGTATATAACATGTTCATTTCCTTTGTCATCGTCTTGGACCAAGACCATAACAATGGTGCTAGGGGCTGCAGCTAGGTAATGGAAGTAATATCGATAATAATCTAGTGGATGCAATAAAGGAGCATTTACGAGGATGGCCTTGAGATCATAAAAAGATTTTTGGGCAGCCTCATCCCATGCGAAGAGTGTTCCTTGTTTCAGTAATCGAGTAAATCCTGTAGCTAGCCCAGCATAATTGGGTATAAAACGACGGAGAAAATTTTCCTTTCCTTGCAGGCTCTGGATTTGGCGCAATGAATATGGAGGGGGTAAATTTACAATGGCCTCGACTTTAAGCGGATCAAGGTGAATACCATCCTTGGAAACGATAAAGTTGAGGAGTCGTCCAAATTCTACGCAGAAAACACATTTATGTGGGTTTAACTGAATTTTGTAGTGTCTACAGCGCAGAAAAATTTGCCGAAGATGGTCAGGGTGATCTTGGCACTTACGAGAATGAGTGGGGAGGTCATCCAAGTAAGGCTGGACAATGTTGCGAATATCATGAAATGCATAGGACATTGCCCGCTGAAACATAGCCCCAGCATTTTTGAGGCCGAAAGGAAGATTTTTTGTACACGAATGTACCCCATGGACAGATAAAAGTTGTCTTTTCTTGATCAACTGATGCAATGTTGATCTAGTTGTAACCAGAAAATCCGTCCATAAAGGAAAAAATCTCACTCCTGGCACATTCATCAATGATTTGATTAATGAAGGGAGTAGGATAGTTATCTTTAGGACAAGCACGATTGAGATCTCAATAATCAATGCAAATTCAAATTGTGCCCTTGTTTTTTCATCACTAGGACAATATTTGACACCCAATCTGTAAGAGGGATGGCATAGATGAACCCATCTTTGAGAAGTTTTTCAACTTCACCCTTGATAGCGGTGGCATTCTTAGGGTGCACCGGGCGGAGCCGTTGGCGAACAGGTTTCGCGTGCAGATAAGTTGGTATTCCGTGCACAACAATGCTAGGATCAATTCCAAGCATTTCTTCGTAGGACCACACAAACACATCACAGAATTCCTAAAACAGACGAGTATAAGTCTTGATCTCATCCGGAGAACAAGATACCCCGATATGGACATGTTCAATGATACCAGGCTTGATAGAAATATCAATCGGCATCGTTTGGGTAATATTACCCAAATTTCCTTCTGACCATACTTCATGAGTCATGATCAGTGGCGGAAGCGGGAGGGAAGGAAACGGAGAAGAGGACTCTTCGAAAGCGGTAGACGTGACCACCAAGCGAGGCAGGAACGAGGAACGATGATGAGTATCGGTCCAAGGTGGTTCCTTGAGAGACATGACTTCCATGATACCTTCATCAACAAGGAAGGTCTCGACTAAGGGATCAAGGGATTCCAAAGCGCCAAGCCATGGGAATTGAGAATACATATTGAGAGAGGTCTTCGAAACAGAAGAATTAGAGGAAGTGGAACTCGAGGCTGAAACAATTTCCACATAATTGATTTCGAAAGGACTAAGCGGCATAACCTCACCATGTATCAACAAGATCTGGTCAAGGTATGACCCAAGGGTCAGATTTGACCGAGACCATGTTAACAAAGACAACATGAGGAGATGGGAGCGGAAAAATCTCCATTACGGTAGAATCTTTGAAAAGACCTACCCCCACACTCTCATAGGGAGCACCAGTGTGCTTGACGTATGGAACATTGCCATCCGAGGAGGAAGAGGCAGAGAAAGACAGCTGGTCGATAGTGACAATCTTCCCTTTATGGGGAAACGAATCACGCGTAATAGGGAGGAGGCTACATCATGCATAGCATGGGTCCAGCTCCAGCCGAGTAGAAGATTGTAATTAAGATTGGCGTCAACAATTTTTACCTCGACTTGCACTGTCTTGCCTTCCAGAGTAATGCCAAGGTCAAGTAAGACATCGAAGGGTCTCGAATCACGCCCATTGAAAGCTTCCAAAGTGTTTGAAGATTGGATCAAAGCAGGAGAACCAATGGCCTTCCAGCATGCGATTAATATGATGCAGGCGGAAGTACCTTCATCGATGACAGTCTTGTGGATGGTCTTCTCATTGATGATTACCTGAATAAGAAAGGAAATCTGATGAGGGAGATGCGGAACATGGTTCTCTATATCAAAACATAACAAATTGGAATCAGTGGGATCGATACCCCCGATACCTAACAGCAAATATTTCCGTTGTGATAGGCAGCTTTGAAGCACCTCGAGAGCCGACATAGCTGATGGTGCCTGAGCCAAATCCTCAACAATATTATAGTTCTAAGTGGCTCGGGCATTAGGATTGTAGGAGGATTTCTATAGCACACCTCGAGAGGGTGGTTGTATAGCAGAATCACAGTTAGGGCACTCGATATGAAGAGGGTCAAAACTTGGGGTAGAAGAAGAAGGGGTGGCTTCTTTCTCTTTCCCAACTGTCGAAGTAGGGGTTTGGTAATATTTCGATCTAGTAGCCACATTAATAGGCGTACTCATCATGAAAACTTCAGATCCTGAGGAAGCAGATGATTGAGGTTGGTCTACCATTTGGGTCTGCTGAGATGGAAATGGCTCTTTAAGGACAGCAGGGGTCCCTTTGAGCAGGCTACTAACTTCGGATCATCAGGGAAAATCCTTAGTATACTGATCCTCCTCACAAATGAGGTAGGGATACTTAGGTTTCCGTTGTGAAGATTCACCAGCAGACAATTTGGGAGGACCCTATTTTGGAGCATCGACTTTACATTTGCCTTTTCCTTTCTTCTTACCTTTCAAGAATTTATCCGCTGCTGTAGACTGGATAGCATGGACCTCTGAGGTTTTACCAGGGCTAGGAGGATTCTAGGAAGAACTATTGGGAGCAACATTCAAGACCGACTTCTATTTGGAAGAAGATTTAGCAGGGGTCTGGGATACTAAACCAATAACTCCATCGACAGGAGGTACAGCTTGTGACTTTGATGTCATGGGATCGGATGATGGCCATGGAGCATCGGGTAATAACTCATACAAAGTGTCAGACTGAGAGTAAACTATATCTAAGTACTGGGCACGAGCAATGGCTTGTTCTTCAGTAATGCATCTGCCCATAGTTATATCGCGAGCAATTGGGGCCATGAATGATTTAGTGAACCATTCAGTGAGCAACTAATCAGCAATCTCAAATTTGATTAGGTGACGTCTACGTCTCCATTCATGGATGTGATCGGAGATGTGTGTCACGGTATCTTGCTTAAGCGATGTGAGCAAATAGGTGTCAGTTTCATAGCAAACTGGAAGCTGAAAATGTTGGCATTATGATTCTGGTATGACTCTATGTTACAGGTGTTGTACTTGATGGCAACTCACTCAAGTAGCAATGCTCAGGCTCTCAAAATCTTGGAAATTAAGAGGTACGTAGGTGAATGGTTCAAAAGGTGTGGACCCGCAGGTACGCCGGCCAGGAAGTGCGTTCATACCCGCAGGTTACCCGTTCATGAGGTGCGTACCCCCAGTTCACTCACTTCAAGGCAGAGAAGCGCGCTCACGTGGGGTTTCTTATTTTTGGCCCGTGGTATTTAGCCCGCCGTTGTTGATTCTATGGTTTTGGCTCGTGGTATAGGATCTAATTTAGCCCTGGTTTGGATCCCTTGTTTTGGTTATTTGATGGTTTTGTCCCATGGTGTGAATGAGGGCTTGACTATAAATAGGGAAGGAGATCACTTGGCCAAGGTATCTTTTGCAAATTGAATATCATAAGATCTGAAATATTGGGTTATCGGTTTAAAAGCTTGATCTATATAAAAGTGAAGTTGAAAGTGAATCTATGAAGTGTGATCTCTCGGGCGCATGATCAGATCTGGGCATCTGACTATCTGTGGCACACTTGTGGACTGCCAATTTGGCCCTAATCAGAGGTTTGCAGGTAATTAACTGTGCAAGTGCGTGGGTACTCACCGCAGAAGAAGGCGCAGTGCGTGGGTACGCACAGCAGAAGAAGGCGCAGTGCGTGGGTACGCACAGCAGAAGAAGGCGCAGTGCGTGGCTACGCACAGCAGAAGAAGGCGCAGTGCGTGGGTACGCAGCGCGATAGAGGTTCAGGTGCGGAAGAACAGTAAAGGTACGCGGCGTGGCAGAGGTTCAGGTGCGGAGGCACAGTGAAAGTACACGGTGTGATTGAAGAAACACTGCGTGGGTATGCGGTGCAGTGGAAGGCTCTCTGCGGGGATATGCAGAGACGCAAAAGGTGAAGTGTGAAGCCCTGCAGTCCAGATAAAGAAAAATTGCGTATATGTCCTAAAACATTTGTTGATCATCTTCTATTTATTGCTGTAGAGTTCTGGGTTTATATTTTTGGTACTATCTTTTTGTTTACAGCATTCTGAGAAGTTGGGTAATTCTTGGTTGATTGTATAAGGAGTTTGGGTAATTTGCATGTACTTGATGTTTATTTGATATTCTTGGATCCAGTTTGAAAATTTATGAAAATTGGTCCTTGAAAGAAAAGAAGTAGGGGGTTGTAGCTCCCTTCCAGGAGAGACTGGAAAACGAGAGAGAGTTGTAGCTCTCTGCAGGTTGCAGCCTGCGTACTGGTAAAGGACTACACCAGTACAAAATCATTGTAAAAGGAGTTTCTAATTGAAAGAAGATAGAAACATATTGCAGCAGGTGGTTTTCACCCACATTGGGTTTCCACCTTATATCTGGTGTTCTTTGGTGTGACTATCTGTTTTTCTTGTCCATGCTCATTGTTTTATGGTACTGACATACAAGAATAATTCAAAGTATAAATAAGGAAGATTTATTAAAAAGAACTTAATAATACTGATTCACCCCCCCCCCTCTCAGTATTATTTCCAACAATTGGTATCAGAGCAGGTCCTTCAGAGAAGCTTGATCGCTTCAAGGAAGATCATTCATCATGAACAACTACGAGAGGGAAGCATCAATCAGGCCACCAATTTTTGATGGGACAAACTTCAATTATTGGAAGGTAAGAGTTACTGCCTATCTTCAATCCCTTGGTACAGAAGTTTGGGATATCATAGATACAGGCTACACTTTTCCTTCAGCTACTCCTACAGATCCGGCCGAGAAGAAGAAATATGAAACAAATGCTAAAGCAGTCAATACTCTGCTGGGATGCTTATCTCAAACAGAATTCGTGAAGGTTATGCAATATAAATCCGCAAAGGAAATATGGGACAAGATTGTCTTGAGCTACGAAGGAGATGAACAGGTAAAGCGTGCTAAACTTCAAACCCTCAGGATTCAGTATGAGAATCTCAGAATGTATAATGATGAAAGTGTGTCTAACTATTTCCTTCGGGTAGACGAGATTGTTATGCATGAAAAACTTGGGTGAAGAAATAAAAGAGGCTATTGTGGTTGAAAAAGTTTTAAGATCATTGTCCCCCAAGTTTGAATCTAAAGTGTCTGCAATAGAAGAAAAGGAAAATATACGAACTCTTACTATGTCTCAGCTACACGGAACTCTAACTGCTTATGAAATGAGAAAAGGAGGTCCATCAGACAGGAGAGAAGTTGCTTTCAAGGCTTCAGGCAAAGGAGACTACTATGAAGCAAGTCACGCGCCAGAAGAAGAAGAAGAATCAAATTTTGTTAGAAATCTTCAACGGGGTACTGGAAGGTTCAGAGGTAAGTTACCTTTTAAATTTTTTGCTTGTGGAAGAGTAGGTCATTATCCTGCGAAATGTCCTCATAAGGATAAGATTGACAAAGGAAAGGAACCTGCTAGATGGAACAAGAAACAGAATGCAAATAATAAAAGCTACTACACTCATGAAGATAGTGATGGTCTATCAAATAGTGATGAAGATGAACGAGGTAATGACTATAAACTTTTAATGGCATTTGAAGATGATGATTACATGGATTCTATAGATGTGGATAGCCTTCATGAAGAAATTTCTAGACTCAAGAGATGTATAGAAGAAAAGAATATGATCATTGATACTCTACAATTTCAAATTGATGAAAAGGAAAAATATCTTGAAAAATTAGAAGGTGAAATTGTTGGTCTTAGAAAAGAGATTGAGAAAACAAAGGCTATTAATCTTAAGTTTGTCAAAGGATCTGAAACTCTGGATGAGATCATCAATGTACAGCGTTCTCCACTAAACAAGACAGGTCTGGGGTATAATGGAGAAACTTCTCAAGCATCCACCTCAAAGAGTTATCTTGATGCAGCAAGAAGGAATGAGCAAAAGCACAATGGAGATCACCAGGTAAAGCAGGGACGAATTACATCAAGAAAAAACAAAGACTATCAGGTAAACCAGGGGCAATCCATCTTAAGGATGAACAAAAGCTACATCCAGCCACAGGTAAAATCCTCTCAATTTGCTTCAAGAATGGATGACAATAGAAATTACAATCATTTGGCCGGAAGATTTGATAACCGCAGAAGTTTCTTTAATGGACAATGCTTCTCTTGCCATAACTTTGGTCACAAAGCAGCTCAATGTGTTGCATATAAAACAATCATGACTAGAGAAGCTCAAAAACAAAGAAGTATGATCGGGATTACAAAAAGGACCTATAACAACTTTTCGGCTCTTGAAAATGAAGTTGAATGTTCTATTTGCAATAACTTTGGTCATGAAGATTCTAAATACAGGAGAAGGTTTCAGCAGACAAAGGAACAAGCCTCAAGCACCAAAACATGGAGAATAAAGGAACCACAAACAGAAAGATGTGGGATAGCATTTTATGCAGAGGGACAGGAAAATCTATGGTACATTGACAGTGGATGTTCGAAGCATATGACAGGTGATAAAGAAAAACTTGAATCATATTCTGCTTTAGAAAAGGGAAAGAAATTTTCTTTTGGAAATGATACTCCTGCAACTATAAAAGGAAAAGGCACTGCTCAGTTAAAAGAAAAGGTCAAAGCTGGAAATGTTTTGTATGTTGATGGATTGAAGCATAATCTTCTAAGTGTCAGCCAGATGTGTGATCATGGAACCGAGGTGATATTTAGATCAAATGGATGTCTTGTTCGTGATCTTGATACAGGTGAAACAGTGATCAAAGCTAAAAGAACTCCAAATAATCTATACATATTTGAAGAAGGACAACAACAATGTTATCTGAGCAAGGATGATGAGCACTGGTTATGGCACCGGAGGTTGGGGCATATAATTTTTTCACAAATAAGGAAAGCATGCAAATATCAGGCAGTTCGTGGTCTTCCAGATATCAAAATTCCAGACAACACCATATGCAAATCATGTCAGTTTGGAAAGCAAACCAGAACTAACTTTCCGGAGAAGGAAGGATCAGCTAGCATGCCTTTTGAGCTAGTACATACAGATGTATGTGGTCCATTCAGGAAAAGGACACCCTGAGGAGAAGAATACTTGATATTATTCATTGACGATTTCTCCAGGTTTGTCTGGTTAGGACTTATGAAGCACAAAGATGAAGCATTCGAAAAATTAAAATCTTTTAAAGCCTTGGTTGAAAATGAATCAGGATACAAAATTAAGTGCCTCAGGTCCGACAGAGGTGAAGAACATGGGATAAGAAGAGAATTCTCTACAACTAGAACTCCTCAGCAAAATGGAGTGGTGGAAAGAATGAACAGAACAGTCCAACAAATGGCTCGTGCTATGCTTGATGAGTCTGGAACTCCCGCAACTTTCTGGGGTGAAGCTGCATATGCTGCGGTTGTTATTCTCAACAAAACAAATGTCCGGGTGAACAGCACTCAGACCCCTCATGAGCTCTGGTATGGTGAGACTCCTTCGGTAAAGCACTTCAAAATCTTTGGGAGCAAATGCTATATTAAGAATACTGATGAGAAACTTGGCAAACTTGAACCTAGAGCAGATGAAGGCATTCTTCTTGGTTATTCTCCACACAGCAAAGCATACAAGTGCTACAATAAAAGACTTGGAAGAATTGTTGACATCATTGATGTAGTGGTTGATGAGAAGGGATACATTCCTAGGCAAGTAAATCATGAAGATATCGAAGAAGATGAAGACTACCCTCAAAGACAGAATGATGAAGAAGAAGAACCTCAAGAAGAACCAGAGGAGCAGATAAGGATAGAAGAGAAGACTCCATCCAGGTATGTTCAGAAGAATCATCCAGAATCTCAGATTTTGGGGCAGAAAGAAGCAGGCGTACAAACAAGAAGAACAATTGCAGAAGCTTCAAGCTATTTGGCATTACTCTCTTCCACTGAACCACAAAATGTGAAAGAGGCATGCAAAGATGAATGTTGGGTCAAAGCAATGGATGAAGAACTTGAGCAGATCGAAAAGAACAACACTTGGGAATTGGTTCCTAGACCAAAGGATAAGAATGTTATAGGGACAAAATGGGTCTTCAAAAATAAATTGAATGAAAATGGAGAAGTAATTAGAAACAAGGCCAGACTTGTTTGTAAAGGGTATGCGCAGCAAGAAGGAATAGATTTTGAAGAAACTTTTGCTCCTGTTGCAAGACTTGAGGCCATCCGAATGTTCCTTTCTCTCTCAAGATTTCAAAACTTCAAAGTATTTCAAATGGACGTGAAATTAGCCTTTCTGAATGGAGACTTGGAAGAAGAAGTATACATTGAGCAACCAGATGGTTTCATTCTTGGAAATGATCCAAATCTTGTATGCAGATTGAAAAAGGCTCTCTATGGTCTCAAACAAGCTCCAAGGGCTTGGTACTATCGTTTGGACAAATATCTTCATCAACGAGGTTTTTCAAAAGGATCAGCAGATAGCAATCTTTATATAAAAGTTGAAAATGACAAATTGCTAATACTTGTTGTGTATGTAGATGACATTATCTTTGGCAGCAATGAAGAAGCTATGAGTCAAAGCTTTTCCTTGGTAATCCAGAAAGAATTTGAAATGTCCTTGCTGGGAGAACTGACATATTTTCTTGGTTTGCAAATCCAACAACAAGAAGGAGGGATCTTTTTGTCTCAAACCAAGTATCTCAAGCAGATTTTGAAGAAATATGGCATGGAAGATGAAAAACCAGTATGTACACCCATGGTCACAGGATGTAGCCTCAGTGCAAATGATGAATCAGAAGCAGTGTATCAACCAACCTACAGATCTATGATTGGAAGTCTACTTTATTTGACAGGTACCCGACCAGACATCATGCATGCAGTGGGAATAGTTGGAAGATTTCAGGCAAATCCAAAGGAAACTCATCTTCAGGCAGTAAAGAGAATCTTCAAATATCTTCAAGGAACTCAAAACTATGGCTTATGGTATCCTAAAGATACAGATCTCACACTTCATGCTTATACAGATGCAGATTGGGCCGGAAGCGTGGATGACAGGAAGAGCACAAGTGGTGGTGCATTCTTTATGGGTTCCAGATTAGTATCTTGGTTCAGCAAGAAACAGAGTTTGATTGCCTTGCCTACAGCTGAAGCGGAATATATTGCTGCTGCATCTTGCTGCACTCAACTCCTTTGGATGATGCAGACCTTGCAGGATTTTCAAATCACTTGTACACCACCTATCTCCATCTTATGTGATAACACAAGTGCAATCAGCATTTCAAAGAACCCAGTCATGCATTCAAAGACCAAGCACATACCGATCAAGTATCATTTTCTCTGGGAACAAGTACTTGAACAAAAGGTCAAGTTGGAGTATGTTCCTTCTAAGGAACAAGTTGCTGATATACTCACCAAACCATTGCCCAGGGAGACCTTTGAATATCTCAGGCAAAAGCTGGGGGTTGTTGATGCATCATCTTATTTTTGAATCTCTTCTGATGGTTGGTTGTACGCAAGGCTTATGCGTACATGTGTTGGGTTGCGGATTGGTCGAAGATCGAATGGCACAGGTTCAGGGGGAGCATATAATGCATTGTTGGCATTATGGAGGAAGTACAGAAGGAGATCATGGATGCTGGTCTAAATATTGCTGCAATATGTCTCTATCTCTTTCATGGTCATTTATGGTGTTTGGTGGATTATGGTTCTTCTTTGCAGATCTGGTTTATAGTCAGGGGGAGCATGTTCTTGGGGGGAGAATAACCCTTTGCCCTTGATGTCAAAGGGGGAGAATGACGTTGAGGATCTTGAGGTTGCCATCAAGTCCAAAGGGGGAGACTGTTGGCATTATGATTCTGGTATGACTCTATGTTACAGGTGTTGTACTTGATGGCAACTCACTCAAGTAGCAATGCTCAGGCTCTCAAAATGTTGGAAATTAAGAGGTACGTAGGTGAATGGTTCAAAAGGTGCGGACCCGTAGGTACGCCGGCCAGGAAGTGCGTTCATACCCACAGGTTACCCGTTCATGAGGTGCGTACCCCCAGTTCACTCACTTCAAGGCAGAGAAGCGCACTCACGTGGGGTTTCTTATTTTTGGCCCGTGGTATTTAGCCCGCCGTTCTTGATTCTATGGTTTTGGCCCGTGGTATAGGATCTAATTTAGCCCCGGTTTGGATCCCTTGTTTTGGTTATTTGATGGTTTTGTCACATGGTGTGAATGAGGGCTTGAATATAAATAGGGAAGGAGATCACTTGGCCAAGGTATCTTTTGCAAATTGAATATCTTAAGATCTGAAATATTGGGTTATCGGTTTAAAAGCTTGATCTATATAAAAGTGAAGTTGAAAGTGAATCTATGAAGTGTGATCTCTCGGGCGCATGATCAGATCTGGGCATCTGACTATCTGTGGCACACTGGTGGACTGCCAATTTGGCCCTAATCAGAGGTTCGCAGGTAATTAACTGTGCAAGTGCGTGGGTACGCACAGCAGAAGAAGGCGCAGTGCGTGGGTACGCACAGCAGAAGAAGGCGCAGTGCGTGGGTACGCAGCGCGATAGAGGTTCAGGTGCGGAAGAACAGTAAAGGTATGCAGCGTGGCAGAGGTTCAGGTGCGGAGGCACAGTGAAAGTACGCGGCGCTACAGAAGCCGCAGGTGCGTAGATACGCGGCGCGATAGCATCTGAGGGTGCGTGGCCACAGTAGTAGTACGCGGCGTGATTGAAGAAACAGTGCGTGGGTACGCGGTGCAGTGGAAGGATCTCTGCGGGGATACGCAGAGACGCAGAAGGTGAAGTGCGAAGCCACGCAGTCCAGATAAAGAAAAATTGTGTATCTGTCCTAAAACATTTGTTGATCATCTTCTATTTATTGCTGCAGAGTTCTGGGTTTATATTTCTGGTACTATCTTTCTGTTTACAGCATTCTAAGAAGTTGGGTAATTCTTGGTTGATTGTATAAGGAGTTTGGGTAATTTGCATGTACTTGATGTTTATTTGATATTCTTGGATCCAGTTTGAAAATTTATGAAAAGTGGTCCTTGAAAGAAAAGAAGTAGGGGGTTGTAGCTCCCTTCCAGGAGAGACTGGAAAACGAGAGAGAGTTGTAGCTCTCTGCAGGTTGCAGCCTGCGTACTGGTAAAGGACTGCACCAGTACAAAATCATTGTAAAAGGAGTTTCTAATTGAAAGAAGATAGAAACATATTGCAGCAGGTGGTTTTCACCCACATTGGGTTTCCACCTTATATCTGGTGTTCTTTGGTGTGACTATCTGTTTTTCTTGTCCATGCTCATTGTTTTATGGTACTGACATACAAGAATAATTCAAAGTATAAATAAGGAAGATTTATTAAAAAGAACTTAATAATACTGATTCACCCCCCCTCTCAATATTATTTCCAACAGAAAATGCGTGAAGAAAGCCATGGCTACAGAGTTAAAGTCATGGTAAGTACTTCGAGGAAGCTCGATGTACCACTTGGTTGCAGCGCTTGTGAGGGTTTGTTGTAAAAGAAAAAGACAATTGGAATCGTCAATGTAAGAGTTCGAAGAGAACCAGAGGATATATGTCATCACGTGGGCTTGAGGATCTTCTTTTGCTTTCCCATCAAAATTTGGATAATCACTTGGTATCTTGGATGGAACCGGAGGCCAGTATGGCAAATGAAGGATTGGATCATTCATAAGGCCAGACACATCTGGCAACTCTAGTGTGGCCAAGAATGGAAATTGAGTATTAAAAGGCATAGGAGGTCGGTACATGGGTCTGAGCGGAGGAGCCCATCCCTGCTGGTAAGGATTTTGGCCGCACAGTGGGTGATTTTAGTTGTATGGCATTTGATGTTGCTCCCATTGTGTGTTACCTTGGCCATAGGGAGGATTTTGACCTTGAATACCTTGGAATTGTCCAGCCATAGGTTGTTGATAAGCAACATACGGGTTGAAGGGCTGTTGAGCCTATTGACCTTGGACACATGGATATTGTACCTGTTGTCCTTGAACATACGGGTGGTGAACCTGTTGTCCTTGAACAAGAGGATTTTGGACCTGGTGTCCTTGGGAATAAGGTTGATACACTTGTTTCCCTTGGACATAGGGGTTTTATACCTGTTGCCCTTGACCAAAAGGATTATGTACCTGTTGACCTAGGACATTAGGGTTTTGTACCTGCTGCCCTTGACCAAAAGGATTTTGTACCTGTTGACCTAGGACGTTAGGGTTTTGTACCTACTACCCTTGGCCAAAAGGATTCTGGAACTATTGACCTAGGAAATTAGGATTTTGGGCCTGCTGCTGCAGGACTTGCCCCTGGCCTTTCCCTTGCAAGGGTTGACCCTGCTGATATGTATACAAGGGTTGTTGTTTCCCAGGTTGGTTTTGTTGCTGCAAGGGTTGACCCTGCGGTTGCAAAATTTTTCCATGGGCCTGCAGAGGTTGGCCTTGCGAGGACATGGGTTGGGAGGTTTGCAAATCATAGTGCATCTGCTGCTGCACGGTTTGCTGCAACTATTGCAAGGGTTGCCCTTGCGGTTGTTGCAGTTGACCTTACTGTGGGATCATTTTCCCTTGCTGTTGCGTGGATATCCCTTGCTGCAACAAAGGTTTCCCTTGCGGTAACAAAGGTTTCCGTTGTTGTTGTAGAGACTTTCCTTACTGTTGCAAGGGTACTTGAACAGTTCCTAGAAAATTTCTGAACTGAATCTGGCTATAGCCACCCTGGAAAGTGGACGAGCCAGGCTGAATGTACTGCCCAGACAGAAGGGTCTAAGGTTGATTAACCATTCCTTGAGAACCATATGGAACGTAAGGAGTTTGGTATTGGACCTGAGCCTCACAGGGTTGTTGATACTGGACATTGCTTGACCTGGACAGACCAACGGGATTTTGAACCTGTTGGTACTGGACATTGCTTGATCCAGTAGGATCAGCAGGGTTGTGAATAACACTAGAAGGTTGGTTCATACCATGCATGTGAACTTGTCAGCCACTCACATTGGTGCGCTTGACACCATAGAAACATTCAGGTTTTTCCCCCCAGGCGGTGACATAGCTTGGCCACTGACCAGAGGGATGGAGGAACTGACAAAGACATTCCTCAAGACTGCTAGGTGAACCAGACGGGCGACTGGGACTAACAATACAAGAGGGTTCGGAACAGTGGGTTGCATCGGGACTGAGGTGACAGCCTGTTAGGAGGTCATGTTCACAATGAACAGACCTGGAGTAGGCATGGCACCTGGCGCCCAAACAGGTTTATGGTAAAGTGATGAGGCGCTAGGTGTACCTTAAACCAACTGTGCCAAAGACACATAGTTAGGTGGCACACTGGCGGGGATACCCCTTGTATAGGGGTAACCTTCAGGAGGAAAAGGATGTTCTCCCTCTTCAACAGTGTGTGGAGTATAAACTTTTGACTCTTCCGGAGAGGTGAATGGATCATCGCCTTCGGATTCCATATCTGGGAACAAACGACAATGAACGTCCAAAGAAGTACGAAGGGATAATTCCAAAGGAACACCCAACTGATCATATGGACTGTAAGGACGCTGTGGTGATATCACAATAGGGCTGAACAAAGGATTTGGAGGATAGATAACCAGTCCAAGCTGACTGTCAGTGGTCGACAAACTCTCAGGAGTTTGAACAGGGTTGTCCGGAGATTCCGGGCGAAGATCAATAGATGACCCAATATCTAAAATAGCGGGAGGACTAGATGACAAAGGTTGAATGCTCAGAACAATTTCGAGTTCAACACCTTGGTCCTCGAGTGACTTTGGTAGCTCAGGAAATGGCTCCTCAGGAAATCTTTCAGATGAAGGAGAGGAAGAGGAACTAAGTGAACCATATGGTTCAGCCATGATGACCTTGTCTTAGTTGACAAAAAAAATAAACTTCAAGGCTTTAAAATTTTCTTTAAGGGAAACTCACGATTTGGTCTAGAAAAGACTAATAGGATGTTATCGGATCGTGGGAAATCAATTATTAATACCAAATAAAAAGACTGGTGCTCTTTCATTTTTTAAGATTCAAGAAAGAAACAAAGATGACTCTATCACTTTCGATTGGAAATGAGCTCGAAAGGACAAGTGCTCGAATGATCTTTTAAGTTTAATGAGTCAAAAAGATCAAATGACTACTCTGGATGATCTAGGTAAACAGGATTACCAGGCAACCGTGAACTGCAGAATACCTCCTGGCGAATCGAGAATTACGAGCAGGCAATCTCCCCAAATGTTGTGTTCGGTGTATCACGTTTGCAAGGTGGCTGACTTGGCTTCCTAAGAATAAAGGATTGTAGCCTATAGGGGTCTCCTGTTACATACTCAATGGTACGGGGAGCACAAATCCGTTCTAGCATTGTCTAATGCCGAAGCTAATGACCGCTACTAGGTTTAAAGACGCCAGAACATGTCTCTAGCCTAGACCTTCTAATATGATCGTTAGATGCCAAATGCGCCTTAGGTTAATTAAGTTCATTTTATAGTTTATCTCGAGTTGTGTTTCAGTTTTTAGGCCTTAGCGATGCGAATCGAAAAACCATAAATGCAACTAAATGAGAGAAGACCCTTTCAATTTGATGAATTGCCTACAGTAGAGAGGGTAGAAACTACAATCAAATGCAAACAACTAAGCAACTGAAAGCAAAATGATCTTTCACTACTTCACTTTCGAAAAAATAAACTAATGAAAAATGCATTCCAATTCCTACTTTCCTAACAAGTACATTTCTAACAGACCTTTCAAAAGCAAAAGAGTTATTTTCTTTTTAAAATGTTAATGCAATCCTAGTCTTTAATGATGCTGACTATCATAGCACAATGATGCAACAAAGCAGAATTTCATACTTTTTCATGAAATGACGAAATGAAATTTTCGCATATAACACTTCAATGAAAGAAATTTCAAGACAATTAGCTCTTCAAGCAAATGAAAACACGAAAAGAGAGAGTCATTCAAACTAATGAAGCACCGAATTTACCAAAAACAAGACAAGCATTGTAATCCATGTTGGAGAGGTAAATCCCCTCTGCGGACAGAGGCGATCCCACTAGCCCAAAAGGGGTCTAGCAACAATCAATTAACGCTACCATGCAAGTTCCTAGTTGCAAATTGAAAGTGGATTATGAGAACCAAGCTGGAGTCCAACGCTAGTGTCGTAGAAGAGTTGATACTCCCGTTCCCTTGCTCCGGCAGGTCACGATCCTCACGATCTCCGCGAATGGATACCTGCACATGCAAAGAACGAAGCGAATACAAGCATAAAATCCACTAAATACAACTATATATCAGCCAGAAAGGATATAGATCAAACATTATCATAGCGAACAATAAGATCGGAACCATAATGATAGTCGTTCATTAATGAATAATCAACAGAGAAAGATACAACCAAAGTTCTGACGTTGAATCTCTCCTCTGGCTGGGCGAGCAGCTATATATGTCTTGCAATAGACCTTTCTCTCTCAGACTTCCGGCAGCATAACCTCCCTATGCTCCAAGACTCTTACTATCACTCAAGACAAGCATTATCACTACTACTCAAAAACTAGCTTGTCAAATGCATGAGGACAGACTTTTATAGATGGAGAAGGGGAAGAAAATACAATGAATCAAGACACCCATTATGGATTGGCATTATCTCCAAAAAGCCGCTGTGGATAGATGTAAGGGATAGATGATGACTCTCGACATCTAGAAGATGAGCTTTATCCTCAAAAGACTTCATGACTTGAAGGGAAAAAACATCTGGGCGCGCGTTTGTTAAAAATCTTTTCCAAACTTGGTTGGCGCGGGTGTTACTCTAAGACAGAGCGCCAATGGTCGCACCTTCTTTTGAGGATCTCATTCATTGGCGCGGGTAGTACATTGTGGACCCATGCTAATGGAAAAAGGGCACTTTTCAGGGATATTTTGCAGGAGGTGTCTTCAGGGCACATGAAGTCCATACTCAGGGAAACATAATGCAAGTGTTTTTAAGTTATGTCACTGCTCACAGGTCCCGGAATGAGTCCTCAAAAGTACGGGAAAGGGGTAACAGGGACGGTGACTAATGGTGACAAATTACTGTGTAACAGATGCCCCCTAAAGCATGAGGCCCGAGAGAGAGAGAGGGGTGAAATGCTTTACAAAAACACATGTAGCTGCCGCCGAGATTCTGCATCGAGAGATACAACTGATAGCTCAAGTACATGATATATGTGGTATGGTCGCAGCCATCCATAAGAGAGTACATAATAATCTAGATCCATAGTATGGGTGCAGCCATCTGGTTAGGATCAATGAATTGACTCAGGTATGGTCGCAGCCATCCAATGAATGAGTCATGTAACAAGAATCACGCCTGGATTACAACAAACAAAATCCAGGGTCTTGCACTCCATCTCGACCCGAACAAAAGTACAAGTTCAAGCATGCGAATATATGAGCTGAAGTCGAACATGCATGAACATCGTCTGATTACCATTCAATAATGAAAATTGTTAACAGACGCGAGAGGTACCACCAATAATGACAATGGCCCTCAAGGTACTATAGGTACAATCTACGGTGTGCGAATTAGTGATCTGGCGTCGAACACCCGTAGAATCATTCGATCGGAGGCCAATGATGAAAACCTCATGTCGAATGCGAAGAACCTGCCATTGAGGCATGCAGGCTCCAAGGCACCAGAAGGGAGTCTCTAGATCAGCTTCCTGGATAATGAGCTGAAGTCGACAGGAAGTGACCTTGATCGAAGGTGGGCCATAATGTTTCCCACATCATCGACACGAGACAGAGAGATAATGTTGTGAATCAGGATTATATGAGCTATCAGGGGGAGGTTGTTTTTCTGCAGAGGTCAACTTCTCTTGAACATATCGGCGGCACGACAGTGGAATTGGCAGTATTTGACATCAATGGATCAGAGGTCATGGTGACGAGGCAATGAGCAGATGAGAGGTCAAACAGGATTACCCAAATCCACGGAGGCAAGTGAAAAATGAGATGAGATATCCCCACCTAGACATGAACGCAGACAAGTGCCATGTTCAAGAGCGACATACTGCCGACACGACAATAATTATGGTTCCTTTTTTCCCCCCGCCATTTCTGGCGAGTACCCCAATTATTTTTAACAAGCTTGATGGGGATAACATATGCTTGTGGTGCGTTATTTCGACAAAATCCGATGTCATCAGGTTTTAACGAGTCTGACAAAGGAAGAACTCGGCGTCTTTTCATGTTTAGAGAGTTTTAAAAGACAGCAGAAAAAGGAAACTCCAGGGGTGTCCTTTTTCGTAAAGTTGTGTCTCTCGAGCCCGAAAAAGTATAAAACAATGCTCGAAAGAACCGCCCGACCATTACGATCGAGGAGTACTTTTCATAAATAGTGATTTCGACCTGAAAAAGTAAAAAAGCGATCAAAACCACGTCGTTTCATAACCATTAACGAGTCTGAAACGACAAAAACCCGGTAATCTTTTTATGTTTTAACGGTCGACAAAAAGAACTTATAACGACCGCCCCTTATTGACGTTTAACGAGTCAAGAGGAGTAACTCGGCAATCTTTTCGTCTTTAATCGGTCAGAAAAGAGCTGAAAGCGGACCTCAAAGTAACCTTTTCACATGTTTTACCGATCTTGAAAAAGTAGAAAAAGGAGCTCGTTTCGTCGCTTGAGTTGCACCAACACCTGTTGTCATACCAAAAAACAGCGTAAAACCCATTTTGATATAAATATATTCAAAAATACACTTAAAAGACATTATTTTAACCCAAAAAATAAAATTTTTAATGCAATTTAGGTCAAAAAATGCTATAAAATAGTGAAATGGTAAAAAACAAATTTACTTTTTACTTTTCACCTTGTGGGTTTAGCATTGGAGGGTTTTGGGTGAAAACTTCAACCGCTGATTATGATCAATCCAGGAAAGCAATCGAGCCGCTGTCTGGAGCAGGTAAGAGGTCTTGTCCTTAGCTTCATTTTTGTTCCATTTTTTCAGTTTTTCATCCACAGACGGATCCCCTGCAGAGGGATTTGCAAAATTTAGGGTTGTGCCATTGGCGCGGGTTTCCCGCTCAGGATCGCGCCAATGGGATTATTTTCCCAAAGGGGGCGCGACATTGGCGCGACTGTTTTGAAAACAGTCGCGCCAACCGCGCGACCTAATTTTCCCATGGATTTAACCGTTGATTTTGCAATTTTCCTTTAATTTTGGTTTCACCAGTGATCTAATGATGATATTTTCGACTTTATGGTTGCAGGGATTCGTCAAAATGGTTGTAGAATGGAGAGAAAGAGAGCATGATGCTATAGATGCTATGGCACTAGAGGATGAAGCCTGCATGGAAGCTTTGAGGGACTGCGGCTTAAAGAAGTTTTTCCTCACCTCCTATTTGCGTGCACAACCGGAGCTACTACGATTTATCGTGGATGCTTGGGACATAGAGGATCAGGTATTCCGCTTGAAAGATCAGACATTGGAGCTGGATGTTTCCGATGTCTATTTTATCACTGGGTTATCGCGGAGAGGTGCACGACCCATTTTGACTGGAAGTAGGCCTTCCGGAGAAAAGATGGGGGAGGTGATGGAACGGGTTTGTCCAGGGGCACAGTTTGGATCGAACAGTGCCAAGGTAGATATCGGCACAGTTCCAGACCTAGTGCTACGGGTGATACTATTCACTATCACACGGACGGCTGGGGTACAGGCGCCCCATGAGGCCAGCAAGAATCATTTACTGCTGGCAACCGAGTGTCTCCATCCTACTCTGTTTGATTGGGCCACAGCTGTGACCCTTAACATCAAGAGACAGCTTACGAAGTGTAAGCGTGGAGGCAACAAACAGTTCGGGTATGGATCGATTGTGGTATCCTTCTTCTTGGAGCGACTGCCGATTTTCCGGATTCAGGGAGGTATAGTGGCAGATCCAGTGCCACGGGAACCGAGGTTGGCTCGATGGGCAGCACTCATGCCCAGAGGAGGAGGGGGCCAGCAGATGGCCTGGAGGCCCGAGTTCTTCATATGGCTTCGTCACCAGATGATCATTATAGAGGACTGGCCCTATGCGAGCACCAATTTTACTGGAGACCCAGATCTCCCATTGCCTGTGGGAGAAGACTGGGATGAGGAGCTTGGTAAGAACTCTTTGTGTTTTTGATGTTTTTTATGTATTTAAGTTTTTTTTGTAATACATGCCTGTCTCTGACAACAGCTATATATATGTATGCAGATGTTGGTGCAGAGCGACCAGCTGATCTGTCTCACATAGCACGGAGGGTACAACCCGCAGCCGACCCTCAGGTAGAGGGTGGTGTGGGTGATGAGCTAGTACAGAACCTTGAGGCACTCACTCGAGGGATTCCAGACTATGCCAGATTGGCGGATGTGCCCTTCGCGTACCAGAGGCACACAGTGGGAGTACCAACTCGCGTCCATCGTCTGCTGAGACGTTTGGTGCGAGCGGTGACATGCTATCATGAGCATCACCGTGATTAGACGCCTAGGTTTCATTTTTGCATATTTTTGAGAGACATGTTGTCTGCGGCCATATGAGATTCGGACATGTATTATTTTTTTGGATTATGTAATGCGCGCGGCGCAAACATTATGATACACACGTATATATATACATATGCCTATGGTTTATTATTGTGTTTTCATGTGCTTGCTTGTATAATGTTTTGATTACAAATTACGTAAATGTCTATCTAATACATGATTAGCCAATGCATCAGATAATGTGTTTAATTGTCGTGTAATATACTGATATGTGATAAAATCAAAGTTCCTTTCTAACAATCTCACACGTAAATACAACCTTAGAATGCGATGGTCTCTGACGGAATATTGCCCGTTGAGCTGGTGGACGACAAGTTGAGAGTCCAGGTTCACTACCAAAGCACGAATGCCGAGATTAATTGCTTCAGCAAGTAGCTCGATTACAGCACAATATTCGGCGACATTGTTAGTGGTACGACCCAAACACACACCTTGAAAATCTATCAGCTCGCCATGAGGATCATAGATCACCCACGCCGCAGAGGACAAGTTGCGAGTACTGCGGCAGGCACCATCATCGAAACCAACATAAGGTGCATCAGACATCTGCACAAGAAGCGAAAGACACAATAAGTGGCAGTTACGCCTTTAAAACTGACACACATACATACAACACACTTGCTAGAGTACATGTATGTACAAAATGTACAAGCATCATGCATAGTACTTTTTCAAATACAGCCCGTTTCGGGGCTTCCCAAGAGGGTTCCCTTCATAATCAATTAGCTCATAGGCCCCTTTTTGCAAAACTTTCTTGACAATGTAAGGGCCTAGCCACATAGACTCGAGCTTTCCTGCTCCTAACTTATCCTTTGCCTGATCGTACAGCAGGACTAAATCTCCCTCAACAAAAGAACGTGGATGTACAGTCTGATCGAAGTGAGTCTTGACTCGCTTCTTTTGTGTTTCGATGGCCAAAGAGGCCAGGCGACGGGTCTCATCTAGCCGTTCCAGGTAAAGAAGGCGTTCTTCTAATGGAGTAGTGTTGGGAAGTAGCTCAACAGCCAATTTTAATGAAGGGATTTCACATTCGATTGGAAGGGTAGCCTCTAGTCCATAAACCAGTTGAAATGGAGTGAAACCAGTGGCGTCCTTTATGGAGGTTCGGTAGGCCCACAAGGCAGGGAACAACATCAAATGCCAGTTAGACTTATGCATGCCAATGGTACGCTGAAGCATGGTAACCAAAATCTTATTGACAGCTTCAACTTGGCCATTGGACTGAGGGTAGTATGGAGTTGAACTATCGTGCTGCAAGCCTAGCTGGGTTGTTAATTCCGACATCATATGATTACGGAAATGCTTCCCGTGATCAGTGACGATGGCTTGAGGGACGCCGAATCGCGAGATAACATGGTTGAATAAAAATTGCGCCGCTGTGTGACCGTCTTCAGTTAATGTAGGCATTGCCTCGGCCCATTTAGTAAAGTAATCGACGGCAACGATAATAAACCCATGCCCCCTGGCCGAGCGAGGGTTACAGGTCATATAATCAATGCCCCATTTGGAAAAAGGGCCGACGGTGACAACAGGGTGCAATGGAGCAGGAGGCGCTCGCATCTTCCGCTGGTATATCTGGCACTCATGACAAGAGCGGACGGCAAGAATGCAATCCTTAAAGATAGAGGGCCAAAAGTAGCCAGCACGGAGGATTTTTTGGGCAGTGGCATATCCAGACATGTGACCACCACAGGCACCAGAGTGGCAATCATTCAAGACACGCTCAGCTTCCTCGAGAGTTAAACATCGGCGGAGAACAGAGTCGGCGCCGAGGCGATAGAGTGTGTCACCAATGATATGGTATGGTTGAGACTGATGACGAATCCTTCGCCGAGTGTCTTTGGACACGCCAGGGCGAAAGGAGGACATTTGCAGATATATAATGATATCCCCGTACCAGGGGTCGAGGGTGCTAATGAGAAACAAAGTTTCATCCGGAATTTGATCCTCTGTGTGAGAGGGCGGGGAAGAAGATGGCAAAGAGCAAAGTAACTCAGCAAAGACAAGGGATTTCTTGGACTTGGCAGTGGTAAATTCCAAGTCGAACTCTTGGAGGATGACAATCCACTTTGAGTACTTGCCCCCCAGCAACTGGCGTGACAAAATATACGTCATGGGGTTGCAATCAGAAATCACGGTAGTGGTGCGCAGCAGAATATAATGACGGAAACGTTGGACAGCACAAACGACGGCCAAAGCCAACTTCTCGACATAGGCATATCGAGTTTCCATATCTAAAAGATTACGGCTGAGATAATATATAATATGTTCAGTGCCATCATCGTCAGCTTGAACGAGAACCATGCCGATAGTGGTGTCGGCGGCGGCCAAATACAGAGTGTAGTCACGATGATAGTTCTGAGGACGAAGCAATGGAGCAGAAACAAGGAGACCCTTGAGACGCTCAAAAGATTCCTGAGCCATGGTATCCCAATGAAAATGGACATCTCGCTTTAGTAATCATGTGAAACCTTTGGCCACCGCGGCATAGTTTGGAACGAAACGTCGTAGAAAATTTGCTTTACCCTGCAAGCTTTGCAATTGATGTAAAGAAGCAGGGGGAGGAAGATTCACTATAGCTTCGACTTTAAGGGGATCCAAACGGATGCGCTCTTGGGAGACGACAAACCCGAGAAGTCGGTCGGATTCAACATAGAAGACACATTTGTGAGGATTAAGTCTGATTCGGTAGTATCGACAGCGAAGAAAGATCTCGCGAAGGTGAGTAGGGTGGTCCTGACGTTTGGCTGAATGAGCTGGAAGATCATCCAGGTATGGCTGTACAATGTGTCGAATGTCATGAAAAGCATAGGACATTGCACGTTGGAAGGTAGCACCGGCATTTTTGAGACCGAAAGGGAGCTTCTTATAGGCAAAAGTGCCCCATGGACAGATAAAGGCGGTTTTGTGTTGATCAGCGGGAGCGATATTGATCTGGTTATATCCAGAAAAACCGTCCATAAAAGAGTACATTTCACTTCCGGCACACTCGTCAATAATTTGATCAATGAATGGTGTGGGAAAATTATCTTTAGGACAGGCTCGATTTATATCACGATAATCGACACAAACACGGATTGTACCCTGTTTTTTAGTCACAGGTACGATATTGGAAACCCAATCTGTGAGCGGGATAGGATAAATAAAACCAGCTTTAAGAAGCTTCTCTACTTCGGCCTTAATAGTTGCAGCCTTTCTGGGGTGTACAGGGCGTAAACATTGACGAACAAGCTTAGCACTTGGGTACGTGATTATCTCATGCACCACTGTGCTAGGATCAATGCCGGGCATTTCTTCATAGGACCATGCAAAGACGTCACGAAATTCGCAAAAAAGATGGGAATAAAGTTGAATCTCCTCCGGAGTACAAGTGACTCCAATGTGAAGATGCTCGACAATCCCTGGTTTCACAGAGATGTCGATGGGTTGGGTTTGCGTAACGTTCGCCATATTTCCTTCAGAGGACACTTGATAAACTTGGATAGGTGTTTGAAGGATTTGAGATGGGAGACAAGGAGCAAACCACTCGAAACAAGTAAGCATATCCTGTTGGGCAGGTAGAAATGAGGAACGATGGTGAAATTCATGCCAAGGAGGTTCCTCGAGAGACATAGTCTCAATAATGGCTTCGTTGGAAGGGAATGTTTCATTTAAAGGGTCTGAAGAAGTCTCATCTAGAAGCCCTGAGGATGGAGCGAACGAGTGGAGAACCTTGCTCGAAGGAGCAAGTTCAAAAGAGGGAGCCGATGCAGCAATGATTTCGACATAGTTGAGCTCGGCAGGACTCAACGGCATCTGGTCGCCCCACGAATCTACTTGGTCGGTGGGAGGGATGATCCACGGATCAGAACAAGTAGTAATCATATTGACAGAAGCGACGTTAGGAGGAGGGAGCGGAAAAACACCCATAAGGGCGGGATCTTTGAAAAGTTTGGCTCCCAAACTCTCAGATAATTTCGAGGTATGCTCCACAAAAGGGATGTTGCCTTCCGAAGAGGAAGCGAAGAATGATAGCTGGTCTACGGTAATAATCTTCCCCTGATGAGGGAAACGAATGATACGAAACAAAGATGAAGCTACAGCTTTCATCGCGTATATCCAGCTACGTCCGAGAAGGAGGTTGTAGGTAAGAGTAGCATCAACAACTTCAACTTCCATTTCGACCATCTTCCCTTCCAAAGAGATGGGCAAACGTTGGAGTATACCATAAGGACGAGATGCTCTTCCATCAAAAGCTTCCAAGGTTGTGGGAGACTGGCTCAACGTTGGAGATCCAATAGCTTTCCAACAGGCCACAGACATGATGCAAGTAGAAGCACCTTCATCAATGACTGTACGATGAATCGTTTTGGAATCAATAATAACCTGTATAAGGAATGCGATTTGGGGAGGCAGTCTCTGCGTATGGCGTTCTAAGTCAAAAGTAATTAAATCCGAGTCGGTCGGGTCTATGCCACCGATAGCGGATAGCAAGGACTTCCTCTGAGAAGGGCAGCTCTGGAGAACTTCTAAAGCGGACATAGCCGACGGAGTCTGAGCTAAGTCCTCAACGATATTGTAGTGCTGTGCAGCACGAGCATTTGGGTTGTAAGAAGATTTCCGGAGTACTCCTTTTGGAGGGGGTCGAAGAGGCGTCTCAGTACTAGGTCTCTCAATGTGGAGTGGGCCTGAACTGAACGGAGGAGCACTGGAGGGGACCTCGGGCTCTTTCCCGACAGATGACGGATAATCTTTCGTTCGAGTACTGATATTGATAGGTATCGTTCCAGCCATAAACACTTGAGAACCGAAGGAAGAGGGAGGTTGAGAGGGGTCAGCGACCATTTGAGTTTTTTGAGTTTGTTGTGAGGGAAAGGGTTCTTTGAGCACCGCAGGGGTCCCGGGAGCGCCCTTCAACAAACGACTAACTTCGGACCGCCTAGGGCAGTCTTTGGTATAGTGATCCTCATCACAGATAAGACAAGGATACTTGGGTTTGCGCTTGGCACCTTCCTCGGGCGGAGGTTTAGGGGAGTCCTGTTTAGGTTGATCTGGTTTATTCTTCGCTTTCCCTTTCTTCTTTCCTTTCGAGGCTTTGTCTGCCGTGGTGGACTGGACGGCATTGACCTCGGAAGTAATATTTGAAGTAGGTGTTACCTGAGAAGTGGGTTCATTCGAAGCATTTGATTTTTGCTTCCCAGGGTTTGCGGAATTTTTCTTTGAGGACGAATTAACAGAACCAATAATACCGTCAACAGTTGGCGTTGGCAGGGCTTTGGATGTTCCTGGTCTCAAGGCGTCAGGCAAATAATCATACAATGTACCTGACTGTGAATAAACCAAGTCGAGATACTGATCGCATGCGATAGCTTGCTCTTCAGTGACACACGCCCCCATGGCAATGTCCCGAGCAATTGGAGGAACGAACGAAGTCGTAAACCAATCGGTAAGAAGTTGGTCGGGAATCCAAAATTTGATCATACGTCTACGCCGTCTCCATTCATGGATATGATCAGAGATATGCGTAGCCGTTGTCTGTATTAAGGATGTCAGGAGGTGTGTACCCGTTTCATATCGAATGGGCAACTGAAAATGAGTGAGAAATGCCATAGCCAACGAGTTGAAATCCTGAAAGGATCCGCGATTGAGCTCAATATACCACTTAGCTACAGAGCCAGTGAGAGTCCTTTGAAAAAGGCGAAGCCGAATTGAATCATCAAGCCATGAATTGGATGAACACCATAGGTGATAAGTCATAACATGAGCTTGTGGATCTTCATTAGCTTTACCATCGAATTTTGGACAGTCACCGGGAATTTTTGTTGGAACCGGAGGCCAATATGGATTATGGAGAATAGGATCATTGGTCAATTTGGACACATCCGGTAATTCTAAAGTCGCTAAGAAAGGTAATTGAGGATTGAAGGACATCTGGGGCTGCTGGTGGGATGGAACACTAGGGTTCCAACCAACTGGCGGTTGCCCCCAAGGGCTTGGTCCGAACGGATTTGGCCCCATAGGGTTTTGTCCGTAGGGATTTGGGTTCTGTCCCCCAGCGTTCCATGGATTACCAAACGGTCCTGCAGGAGCACCATATGGTTGCGGATAATTTTGATAAGGATTCGCCTGCGGTTGTTGGTAATTTTGATATGGGGCAAACAAAGGTTGCCCTTGAGGTTGTTGGTAACCATACGGTGGCTGGACTCCAAACTGAGTTTGAGAAATAGGTGGAGTTTGATAGACTGGTTGGGATTGAACTCCAACTTTCATTTGAAGACCGGATGGGGTCTGGGGTCCAGCCTGGGCAAAAAACCGGATTGAGCAGTGCTAGAAGGATGTCCTGAAGGTTGGGCTATCTGGCCAGAAGGATGACCTTGTTGATATTGAGGTTGGCCTCCTTGCCCAGAAAGTTGTACCTGCTGGGAGTGGAGTTGTTGTTGCACAGGTGAAGGTTGTCCTAAAGGACCAGATGGCTGAGTGGGCTGGGCAGTTGGTTGGCCTGATTGGATTTGAGGTTAACCGACTTGCCCAGAAGGTTGACTATACTGGACGGTAAGCTGACCATGTGGTTGAGCAGTTTGTCCAGATATTGGACCATACTGGACATTGGATTGGTTTGGGTTAACATATGATTGACCAATTTGTCCAGTAGGATAACCTTGCTGGATACCAAGTTGGGCTTGTTGAATAGAAGATTGACCTGGGTTACCAGAAGGTTGAACAAAAGAGGAGAAAAACGGACCACCAGCGGCAAAAGGGTTTCCCTGGAAGGATTGCCCTTGTTGGTCTTGATGAGGTGGTCTTAGGGATTGCGCAGACGATACTTGGCCACCATGAAAAGAGGTGGAACCCCAATCAATTGACAACGGAACTGAAATCTCAACAATCGGTTAAGACGGCAAATATCGATCGTATGGCCCCTCTGGTGGGACGTTTGATGTAGGATCGAAGACTCCGAATAAAGAAGTCGAAGGACGATTAAAAATAGGAGTCGAAGAAGCCACACATACCGTTGGAGCGGTTGTGGTTGAGGTGACAGACGTACTGTGACTTTGTGGAGTAAAAGACTCCGTGGTGGGAAAAGCAAGTTGTGAGCAAATAGAACCCGTGAAAGGAGTTCCAGAGGTCATAGTATCCCTTAATGCTTTATAGCCTGGTGGTAGGTTCCCAGTAGTAGGAGTGCTACTGACAAGTGTAGGCTCTGTTGCGGTGGGAATTTCACCGCTCGTCGCAACGGATTCGTCAGTCGAAGTAGGGGATATGTCCTCCATGTCGGAAGAAACTAGTGGGGCTGGAACACGAGGAGAAGTGTATTCCAAAAAAGGGATACCGTCCTCAGAAGGTTCCCAAACAGGGTTCCAATGAAACTCGTAAGTCTCGTTGCCTGGAGCACGAGAACTAATCGGTTGTATACTCGGAACAACAGAAAGAGTTGCACTCACAACCGGTATCTCGGAAGACGAAATTGGTAATTCCGCCAGGATGAAACTTCACAAAATCCTAGGGAATCTAACGAGACTAAACCCTACTCAAACTAACGCAAACAAAATCTAACCGGGTAAATGTGTATCGTGGCCGAATAAATGTTAAGACGCAAAGATACAACTTGATCTTTTCATGTTTTAAGAGTCGAGAAAAGGACAAAAAGGTGACTCTAGTCTCCTTCGAATATTTAATGAGCACGAAGTGACAAGATGCTCACTGGCACCTTTTCTTTTAAGGAGTCCGAAAAGGATCAAAAGTGACTACTCTGGAGACTCTAGGCAAAGGGTTTACCAAACAATCCGTAAAACTGCTTATACACCTTGGCAATCAAATGAAAACCAAGGACTTCCCGTACGGCAGTCAATCTTCCCGAATGCTGTGTTCAGTGCATTACGGCTTGTAAGGCGGCAGACACGGCTTCCTGTGGATAAAGGATGATAACCTAGTGGGGTCTCCCTTATATACGCGACGGTACGTGGGAGCTCAGTCTGTGCTAGACCACTATCGAGTCACAAGAGGAGGAATCACCCAACCGTAATGTGAAACAACAGTGACTAGGTTTAACGACGCCAGAACACGTCTCTAGCCTAGACCTCTAGAATGTATGCGTTAGGTTCCAATGCGTTGTTAGATTCATTCGGTTTATTTTACAGTTGATCTTCAATTAGGTTTCAGTTTTTAGGTCCTACCGTATGTGATCTCTCAGAACTTCCTAAATGCAAACTATATGCCAAAATATATCATTCCGTTCAATGAATGCTAACTACAGAAGAGTTGAGATTTTTCAAAGAAACAAAATGATCACCAAACAATCAACAAAGATCCTAATGCAGCTAATAGCAATAAATGAAACTTTTTTTTTTCTTTTTTTTTTTAAAGTGACTAATTGCCAATAACAATAAATTTTAACTAATATAATGCAAAAAGATCATTTGTTTTTTTTCTTTTAAAATGGCATAATGCACTTAAACAAATCTCGAGAAATATTAACAAGCGTAAACATGCAAATAGAACCAAGTCTGAAACACCAAGACAAACTGTCAAAACAAGGAGAATCACAAAGACCTCAATGAACCATGTGATCTAAGCTCAAATGAAGTCAAGCAAAATCCAAACGAGCTAGAGGTGAATTGCTCGAAGCACAGAATAATAAGTTTTGACAACCACTAGACAAGTGTAGAAAACAACCAAAAAGTTGACTGGACAATCAAAGAACCAAAAACTCCCACGGAAGGCTCGATATACAAAGCCACTAGATGCTCTAGGGCTGGGATATAAAATCGATGGAAATAGGCAAACACCCGAAGGATAAAGGTAAAAAAACCAGTCAAACAGAGTTCTGACACACTCCAGTAGCTGAAAAGGATGTAAAAAGACAGAAATCTGAGTTTAAAAAGCTTCCAACAAACAAACTGGCAAAGTTCACAGGACTGGCGCGACTGTCAGCCTGTAACTAGCGCTATTAAGGAATTAGCGCGAGTTTCTTTTGTGCAACATGCGCCAACTGGCGCGACTGTCAGGCAGAAAAACGCGCTAATAAAGTTTGCTGGCCTAAAAAATAAAACAAGCAGTCCAAGGTCTGGTCGACAGTATTCAGACAGATCAAACAGGAAGAAACAACTTGAAAACCAACCCAGAAAGCTTATTTACGCAAGCAAGCAAGAGAAAACCAAAATACAAGACAAACTCCAAGTTGTTCGGTTCATAAACCAAACCGGAGATTGACTGAAGTGGCGTTGATCTACTTCGCTAATGCAAAGCAATAGCGTTTCGAAGGCTGCCTGGCCGTTCTTCAGCCTCCGTCCAAGGTTTATGAATCAAACAACAAATAGCTTCTCCCCAGTGGAGTCGCCAAATTGTTGGAGAGGTAAATCCCCTCTGCCGACAGAGGCGATCCCACTAGCCCAAAAGGGGTCTAGCAACAATCAATTAACGCTACCATGCAAGTTCCTAGTTGCAAATTGAAAGTGGATTATGAGAACCAAGCTAGAGTCCAACGCTAGTGTCGTAGAAGAGTTGATACTCCCGTTCCCTTGCTCCGGCAGGTCACGATCCTCACGATCTCCGCGAATGGATACCTGCACATGCAAAGAACGAAGCGAATACAAGCATAAAATCCACTAAATACAACTATATATCAGTCAGAAAGGATATAGATCAAACATTATCATAGCGAACAATAAGATCGGAACCATAATGATAGTCGTTCATTAATGAATAATCAACAGAGAAAGATACAACCAAAGTTCTGACGTTGAATCTCTCCTCTGGCTGGGCGAGCAGCTATATATGTCTTGCAATAGACCTTTCTCTCTCAGACTTCCGGCAGCATAACCTCCCTATGCTCCAAGACTCTTACTATCACTCAAGACAAGCATTATCACTACTACTCAAAAACTAGCTTGTCAAATGCATGAGGACAGACTTTTATAGATGGAGAAGGGGAAGAAAATACAATGAATCAAGACACCCATTATGGATTGGCATTATCTCCAAAAAGCCGCTGTGGATAGATGTAAGGGATAGATGATGACTCTCGACATCTAGAAGATGAGCTTTATCCTCAAAAGACTTCATGACTTGAAGGGAAAAAACATCTGGGCACGGGTGTTACTCTAAGACAGAGCGCCAATGGTCGCACCTTCTTTTGAGGATCTCATTCATTGCCGCGGGTAGTGCATTGTGGACCCGCGCTAATGGAAAAAGGGCACTTTTCAGGGATATTTTGCAGGAGGTGTCTTCAGGGCACATGAAGTCCATACTCAGGGGAACATAATGCAAGTGTTTTTAAGTTATGTCACTGCTCACAGGTCCCGGAATGAGTCCTCCAAAGTACGGGAAAGGGGTAACAGGGACGGTGACTAATGGTGACAAATTACTGTGTAACAATCCATGTCGGAAAAGAAAAGTTTAGACAAGTAAACGAAAACTTTTCAAACTTGTGTAATGGAGGTCAAAGTCGTAAAAGGACCGCAAACAAAATGCGAGTAAGCACACCTACAACTCGACTCACAAAGTTCATAATCAGCTAAATGGATGACGATCTAGATGCCCTAGTGTCACTAACCATCCAATGACTCAAGAAATCAAGCAGGAAGATGATAAGCCAACAAGAAAACAAAACGAAATGAAAAGCAACTTTCTAGTCAGGGAGAAAATGGTCTAAAAGGCTTACGAGGTCGAAATCATGAGAGAAAAACACACTGGCCAAGATTGGGGACAAACCCTAATCTTCACATACAGGCATCGGCATGACTGCCTAATTGACAACAAGTGCCAAAGGTTGGTCGGTGACTGTTTCTCAGCATATCGTGCTGATCGATGCGACTATCAGCGAATTAAATGTGCTGAGCGAGGGAGCCAAGAAAAAAAAACATGGAACAGATCTGCTACTATGAATTTCAAACTTAGACCATTAAGCATAAGAAAAGAAATAGAACCAGAGGGAAAAAGTGGAACTAGAAAATTTCACACGAAAACATGAAATCTCAAACAAGACAAACAGAAGGATTGGGTCCCCAGTACGGTCGCCAATTTGTGTTGAAGTAAAATTATAAGTGCGGATACAAATAATTCCTCTAGCCCGATAATGGGTCTAGCTACAACCGATACATTCTATGGAAGATTTCCTTAGGTTAGAACCAATTAAGATGGCTTACCTCTTAGTACGCTTATCCCGTCTAATGATGACCTTGCTTTCTCGCTCCAGTTATCTCTTGTTTCCTTCTTCAAACACCTAAAACAAATAAACAATAGCAAACAACAACAGTGATAATAGACAAATTTCAATTCAACATACTTAACAAGTCAAGAAACATTAAGCCATAAACATGTAGGATGACGCATTATGTAGGAAATCAATCGATAGTTGCATATATATCGAATCAAGAAGAGATTACAACCATTGTCTTGACGTTGCCATTCTCCTCCGACAAAACCAGGTTCCCACAAACTTCTGCTAGCATTCCATGATGGCCTCAACAATAGTAGTTTTAAGGCTCTTCCCTTTAGGCTTCGAACTAAACCAAATTCACTCTTCTCCCTCACACAACTAGAGAGCTACAACTATGAATAGCTTGTTGTTTACTCCAAACTTAATTAGCACTAGCACACCAACATTAACACTAGCTTGTGCTTGGTAAAAAGGGAGGTTTATATAGGATGAATGGATGGGAGATGGATCCTCTTCTCATGGGAGAAAGTCTTATCTCTTGTGGTAGTTCCATCATTATAGGGGAAAGGAGCCCAAACTGACATCCTTGACCCCATCCGTCCAAACCATTTACCAGACTTCCGTTACGAAGCTTCTAGAGCTGCGGCTCTTTATTTAAAAAACTTTCCATAAGAGGATCGGCGCCGCTAGAACAAAGCTCAGTCGCTCTGGTCGGTGCTATGGATAGTGTTAATCCCTGCATATCGGCACGAGGAGGACAAAGGCCATTAGCGCCAGTCTTGTAAATTGGGAAAAACAGAAGATTTTGGGGAAATGGTGCAAAAGGGAATTGCTCTGCTCATGAAGAGGGATAGAATGGGAGTTTCTTCATGAAGGGTAAGCATGTAGGGTTCACTGTAGAGTTCCTCCAGGATCAAGGAATGAGGAGTACAAGGACAATGACAAAATGTTGTGTAACAGCATCCCAGAAAATACCATATGCAAACCATGCCAAGTCGGTCAGCAAACTAGAGCTCACTTCAGTGAAAAAGAAGGATCAACAAGTAAGCCTCTTGAACTCATCCATACTGATTTATGTGGACCAACAAGGAAAAAGTCACCTCGTGGAGAAGAATACTTTATTTTATTTATTGATGATTTTTCCAGGATGTGTTGGATAGGTCTACTAAAGCATAAAGATGAAGCATTTGAAAAGTTTAAAGCCTTCAAAGCTTTAGTTGAAAATGAATTAGATCGAAAAATCAAATGTCTCAGATCTGATCGAGGGGGAGAATTCATATCAGATGAATTCTTTGACTTTTGTGAACAACATGGAATAAAAAGGCAATTCTCCGTCGCAAGAACTCCTCAACAAAATGGCGTAGTGGAAAGAATGAATAGAATAGTTCAACAAATGGCTCGAGCTATGCTTGATGAATCTGGAACTCCTGCAACCTTCTGGGGTGAAGCTGCATTTGCTGCCATGACTATTCTCAACAAAGCGAATGTTCGGGTAAATAGCAATCAAACTCCATATGAACTTTGGTATGGTAAGCCTCCTACTGTAAAACACTTTAGAGTTTTTGGAAGCAAATGTTTCATCAAAAGGACTGATGAAAAACTTGGTAAGTTTGAACCCAGAGCAGACGAAGGAATTCTTCTTGGTTATTCATCCAGAAGTAAAGGATACAAATGTTATAACAAAATACTTCAGAAAATTGTTGAAAGCATTGATGTTGTAATTGATGAGACATGCAAAAATCCAGAACAAATGAAATCAATAGAGGAATATGACAATGAGGAAGATGGGGAATGCTTTCACGCATCAAATCAAAATAATCTAGAAGAATAAACCACTGAAGCACCAAAAGAAGATAAAACAGATAGGGAAAAGAATCCATCCAGGTATGTTCAGAAGAATCATCCAGAATCTTAAATTCTAGGAGAAAAAGGGTCTCGAGTCCAAACAAGAAGAACTCTTACAGGGACCTCAAGTTATCTAGCATTACTATCCTCCAAAAAACTTCGGAATGTAAATGAAGCATGCAAAGATGAATGTTGGGTCAAGGCCATGGATGAAGAACTTGACTAAATTGAAAAGAATGATACTTGGGAATTAGTTCCTAGACCTCATGATAAAAATGTTATAGGAACAAAATGGATATTTAAGAATAAGTTGAATTAAAATGCAGAAGTTATTAGAAATAAGGCAAGACTTGTTTGTAAAGGGTATGCTCAACAAGAAGGGATATAGATTTTGAAGAAACTTTTGCACCTATTGCCAGACTTGAAGCCATAAGGGTGTTTCTTGCTCTTTTTAGTTTTCGAAAATTCAAAGTAATATAAAATGGATGTAAAATCAACTTTTCCTAATGGAGATCTAGAAGAAGAATTTTATATTGAACAACTAGAAGGATTCATTCTTGGAAATGATGCAAAACTCGTATGCAAGCTCAAAAAGGATCTCTATGGTCTGAAACAGGGTCCAGGGACTTGGTATTACCACCTTGACAAATATCTATAACAACAAGGTTTCACAAAAGGTTCTGCAAATAGAAATTTATACACAAAGATTGAAAATGATAAACTGCTAATTATTGTTGTTTATGTTGATGATATCATCTTTGGTAGCAATGAAGAATCCATGATTCAGAATTTTTCTTCAGTAATGCAACAAGAATTTGAAATGTCCTTGGTGAACTTACTTATTTTCTTGGTCTACAAGTACAACAAACAAAAGATGGTATTTTCCTTTCACAAACAAAATATCTCAAGAAGATCTTGAAGAAGTATGGAATGGAAGATTCTAAACCAATATGTACTCCAATGGTAACAGGATGCAGTCTCAGTTCTAACGATGAATCACCAGCAGTAAACCAACCAACATACAAATCTATGATTGGAAGTTTGCTCTATCTAACAGGTACCAGACCTGATATCATGCATGCAGTAGGAATTGTTGGAAGGTTCCAAGCAAATCCAAAGGAATCACATCTTCAAGCAGTTAAAAGAATTTTCAAATATCTTCAAGGAACTCAGGACTTTGGACTATGGTATCCTAAAGATACAGATCTTACTCTTCATGCATATACAGATGCAGATTGGGCAAGAAATGTCGATGATTGAAAGAGCACTAGTGGAGGTGCATTCTATATGGGTTCACGACTAGTGTCTTGGTTCAGCAAGAAACAAAGTTCGATTGCCTTATCTACCGTTGAAGCAAAATATGTGGTTGTTGCATCTTGCTGCACACAACTACTTTGGATGATGCAAACATTGCAAGACATTCAAATCACATGTACTCCACCCATTTCCATTCTATGTGATAATACAAGTGCCATCAGTATTTCAAAAAATCCTGTCATGCACTCCAAGACCAAGCACATACCCATTAAGTACCATTTTCTACGAGAACAAGTGCTTGAACAAAAGGTTAAGTTGGAGCATGTTCCCTCCAAAGAACAGGTTGCTGATATATTCACCAAACCGCTTCCCAGAGAAAATTTTGAATATCTCAGACAAAAGCTGGGAGTAGTTGCTGCATCATCCTGTTGTTAAATCCAATTTTCAGAGGAAGGTTATTATACGCAGGTTTCATGAAGTATAGTCAAGTATTCCTAAGTGGTTTTGGTCTGAGGTATTGAGAAAGGCCTAAAACTATATAAGGAGGAGAAGGTCATAAGGCTAGGGCGTGCAAGTAAAAGGGTTTTCTCAGGAATACTTCTATTTAAAGTATATCTTATGTTGCAGGGGCTATGTTTGTGATTTGATCTGAAATATTATGTGCACCTTGAATTCAATGTTGGATCAAGATCATGAGACCTGAAATGACTTATCATTGAATGATCTGATATTGTTTGGGCTAGATCTGATTGTGTACACCTGTTTTATTCTCTAAATGTCATGATCTGGGTTTGTTTGAAGTCTGGAATAGCAGCGAAGTTATGATTTATATTTGCAGATCTATACACTAGTTCATCTCGGTAAAAGAACGTATACACATAGGTTCTACTCTTCCAAGTAGCGTATACAAAAGAAAAGGCTATTCTTCAGATCTGACTAATCTATCTGATTAGTTTTGTTGTTTTATTGTTGTCTATCAATGAAGTCTTATTAGATCTGAATGTAAAACTAAATGCATAAGAAGTTTGGTGTCTAATTGATTGATTATCTAATTAAGAAGGGTTATCTCTGCTACTGCCTGTGTAAAGCTCTGTAAATTGACAGTAGATGTTCAGTATATTGTTGGTTGGTACAAACTTGATTCAAAAGTTTTATGTTTCAGTAGTTTTGAGGGTATACGCAGGTTTGGTTAAAGGAAGTAGCCTATACACATAGGTTGGGTTCAGTAAAGTAGCGTATACATTCTTATGCATGGTTTTTGAGGTTACAGCTGGTTCTGAATGATGATGCAGGTTTCTGGGTTCAACACGGTGTTCCAGTGACAGTGATCTGATTGTTCATATTAACTGATTGTTGGTTAATGCAGTTTGAGTTTCAAAGTTTTTGATGTGTCCAGTATGAAAATTTGATGAAACAAGGCCTTCATTTGTATTGTTGTGTACCAAGAGAATCCAGTATGGAAATTTATGAAATGTGGTCTCTGGAGGAAGAGAGAAGGTCGTAGCCTTCTCTAGGCCGGCGCCTACGTGCTAGTAAACACATTGGCTAGTACAAGAGCTAGGGCATCGTAGCTCCCTTCCAGTAGAAGTTGGAAAATGAGAGAAGGTTGTATCCTTCTGCAGGTGGGTGCCTGCGTACGGGTATGAGTCTACACCAATACAAGATTGTAAACAGATTTTCTTAATATTAAAAGAAGACAAAGACGACAGTAGCAGGTGGTTTTTCTCCCGCGTTGGGTTTCTACCTTAAATCTTGGTCTTCATGTGTGTTGCTTATGTGTGATGGTTTATTATGTTTTTATTGCATGGATTAACAAGTTATTGATGCACTGATTAAGGTTCAACACATGATAAATTGACCAAATCATAAGTTCTCTGTGTATACGTTGGTTTCTCTAATCACAGTAGCGTGTACACGCAAGTTCACTTCACATAAGTAGCGTATATAAATTTTTTTGGGAAATGAAAAATTATTGAATGATAAATACTGATTCACACCCCCTCTCAGTATTATTTCCAACATATGTGACGAAGGAAAGCCTTTCCTTTGCTAAATATCACATTGTAGCCACTGTCCTCCAATATAGAAATTGGAACCAAATTCTTCTTCAGACCCAAAACATACATGACATCTTTTAATGTGAGAGGAGAACCAGACTCCCTCTAAAAAGTAACAATACCGATGTCGGTCATGCTATACCTTCCATCATCTCCCATTTCGATGTGCATCTTGAGGTACTTCTCCCCCAAGTCACTAAATAATTATTTTTTACCGATCATATGGAATGAGGCTCCACTATCCAGATCTGAGATAACACACATGACCCATCACTGATGTCACCATGCAAGCGTTGAGGGTGAAATCCAACTCAAATTGTGAAGTAAGAGCTTCACCTTCTGCTCCTCCTAAGGGATTCTTGCTAGCCTTCTTGTGCGAACACTTCGTGGCATAGTATCCCAGCTCATGACAGTGAAAACATTTAATCTTCAACAAGTCCTTATTCTTGTCGCCCTGATTAGAATATGATTTGGAATGGGATGACTTCCCTTTCACTTTCTTTTCCTTTCTAGCTAAGGTGGAGTTCTCCTCATCATCATGCTTGGATTATGATCCATCTCTAGTGTTCCTCCGAATCTCTTCTTGCACCAAGTCGGACCACAAATTTTCCCACTCTAACAACTTCTCCCTCCCATTTACCGAATACTGGTAGTTGTGCCGGCTCTTGGAAGGCCTACAAGTGCTAGGTTGACCATATCATATTCAGTAACTATAACACCACCCTTCCAAGCTCATCTCGACATTGGGTGAACTTGGTCAAGTACTTTGGTATTGTGTAGTCCTTCTCCATCATGATTTTTCTGAGCTTGTCCTTCAGTGCCAACCTCCTATGGTCACTGTTGTTTTGAAATAGGTTTGTCAAGGCCTTCCACATATCATATGGAGTCTCCTTACCATGGAGGTTTGAGACAATATGATCTCGAACTCCTTCTAGGATAATCCTTCGCGCCTTTGCAACACATTTTCTCCACTCTGCCATATCTTGAGAATCATTTGTTGGAGGCTTAGGAATATTTTTGTCTATGAATTCCTTAAGCCCATTTTCTTTCAACACTTCCTCCATCATGTCCTTCCAAGAAATATAGTTTGAACTACCCTCAAGGGCATATTCAAGTCTCAATCCATAGAACGACATCCTGCTGACTCTGAAGTATGGTACCGTAAATTTGATTTCGCCTACAAAAGAAAAACTCGTATTCTCATATTCTAGAGTAATTTTTGCTCCGATACCATGTAGAAATTCCTTGTAGATTCAAACTGCTAATTGTAATTTTCTAAAACAATATTTGAATCTACTCTACTCATCAAAGGAAACAATTAAACGATCGTGAAATGACGATGCATACAAGAGAGATAATTCAATCAATACATTACACAATGATTTCCTGGGGAAAGCCACAACTAAAAACCCCTGCTATCTATATATTGCATTAGTCAGAAAATATGAGAAGATTACAATGTTTTTCTCAAGCACGAGCAACCTCTACACTATCTCTATCTGTCTTACAGCTTCCTAGACAAACCTAGGCCAATTTCTCACTTTCCCAAGTCCCTATTTCCTTACATTGTTTACTTGGGAATTAGTCCCTATTAAATAGGGAAATTCCTCAATTGGAGTTGTGCAATCCTCATAGGCCTTCCTCTGACTACATGCACCACCTGTACAATTCAAATGATTATACAAATGATAATACATTGTCCCTGAACTCCAATCTCAACTGGGAAACTCTCATATATGACATGCATGAGTTATTTATGAGTGAATCATTAGTTAACTGGTTGATCACTGCGGACATCACCACACTACTAGACCTCCACTAGTTCCTCCAACATTTGGAACTAACTTTAACTCAATTCAACTGAATTAATTAATTACAACTCAAAATAAACTCAACCAAGGCTCCTATAAAGTAGGAGACACTCTCCATGACTCAAGTTAGACCCTGAACTCAAATTAACCAAGCCAACTAAGTCAAATTAACTTAGTTAACTAATACAAGTTGTCATGTTATGTGGAATCACAATTTTATTCCTAATTTAATTCAAGGACAAAATTAAATTAGGATTTTCTTGTTTCATTTTCAACAAACCTTGCACCATGTGGTTATGACCCCAAAGCTCTAGTTCATATCATGCGGTTCCAGGATTTGAGCCAATTTTCTAGGCTATTCTCGAGACCACTACCTAGAACTTCTTGTAACTTTCTATAATAACATTTAACATTACAACATTGCCAAACATTCAAACTTGAAGCCATAACTTGACATAGAATGGCTAGAACATACTAGACATTTCGTCAAACATATGGTAAGCATGTAAGCCACTGGTCATGAATGCATATCTGAGTGAAAATCTTCATACTTTAGCTGAAAATAACCAAGAAGGTATAATGACATCTCAAGTAGTTGCAACAACACTTGTTACCCCATGCATTCATCGATCATTCATAAACTTATCAAAGCATAATAACAGCCATAGATAGAACATGTTCTAGAACCATGCTTATAACCAACATATAACCAGAATATTAACCATTATAGAATAACCATAAAATCAACATAATAACAAGTAAAAGTGCTCATAATTCACAATAGGAAAATAGATCTTATTAACATATGCAAAAGCCAACCAAGTCAGGTACTCCCACGTACCACCCGACCATAGATTGATTTGAATCAAATATTTCTTTTAGCCAATCGCCCCCTATCCATATTCCAAGCATGAATCTAGGATCTCATGGGATAAAACCAAGACATTAAAAACCAAGGGAATCTAGAGGTTAAACCACCTCCACACTAAAATTACCATGATCTCGCCAAAGCTGGTCAAGAGATCACAAAACCAAAATAAGCTTGGATGCCTTAGAATTCCTTCACCATCTGTTGGGGAATTTCCCTGTCTCCACCCACCTATGAAGGGCTTCCCAGAAAAACCATCTCCACCCCAAACCCTTGGGAATTTTCTTGAGACCACCTAACCCGAATCAGAAAACCTTCCGACAATCCAAATCTCAACCAAAAATGAATCCCATCACACCATGGATATCTAGGAAATGGCAATGCAAGGCTAAAACCACTATCAAACCAATCAAAACCCATGCCAATGGCAACAAATGAACCAAATACACAATGCATGAAACATGCATTCACACCTCAACTAAGAAATCACACATGCAACATGTTACCTACAAAATCTTCTTGTTGAAGTCATTGATCTTGTTAGGGTCCTATAAATTTTACAGGATGAGTTATTGTTTCACCTGATTGTTTGGGTTCGAGAGATGGAAATAATGATTCATTTCTGAAATTATTTCCATGAAAAAATTAGCAGTAATCACATTATTTAATCGTGATTTACTGACTAAGGAAAGAGATAAAAAGGCATGCTAGTCTATGTTGGTCTTAAGGCAATTGATCATGCTTATGATTAATTGAATTGTAAATATTGTAATAACTGGTGTGCAAGAAGCAACAACCATGATTCAACCTGTCGGGATCAACGACAAGCGATCAAATTTGGACACCCCTAGCCCCTCCGACAGTTAACCATAGAGGTGGGGGGGCGTTCTGAAAATTTGTTTCCCCTTTTCTCTCTTATGCGACGTGGGCAGCCCTCATGTGTTTCGCACCCCCCACCCCCCACCTAAAACCATTTACCACTCCTACCCCCCTCCGAAAACCACTCATCTCCTACCAAAGCTTGTTTACCCTCATCATGTCGTTTCCCTGCAACGTCTCTACTCCCGTGCATTCCTTCCACACTCACACGTCAACTATTTCCACCAACCATGTGCCTCCACATTATCTCCCACCTCCATATCACCTCTCGCATCCACGTCATATATTCATTTCATGGTCAATTAAAACTATGTTTTTTTTCCTATACTAAACTGTAATTTAAAACATGGCTTACAAAAAATTGAGAACGAATTTTTAAAAACTAAAAGAGACTTTTGTTTATAAAATCTGAATGTACAAAAACCTCTCTCGGTTTTCTAACATCTGCTATGGTTTGGGAGATGCGGATGAACGTTTGCAGGCACATTTTCTCGAATTTTCCTGTTTTAGCCATTGTTTTCAAATGCGGTTTCCGAGCAGGTGGAAATGAATTTTTAAAAACTGAAAGATTTTTTTGTTGCTAACATCATAATTTACAAAACCCTATCTCATTTTTCTTGCAGATATTATGGTTGGAGATATAAAAATGGATCACTGGACCCTATTTTTTAGAATTTCGGGAGGAAAAAGCTCATGGAAAGTTAGTGACATGGATGCCACCTCATCAAATAAGAGTTTCTATCAAATTCAAATTATTGTTCCTTATCACCAAAAATACTCAAAGATAGTGCTAATTAGATTCATTAATTTTGAATGTCCTATAGTTTAGTCTTATTTTTGTAATACATTTTTCAGATATTTGTAATGAATCTTGATATTTTCTATCAAGATATTTTGTAATAATTTTTATAAATACTTCATAATTTGAAGTAATAGAGGTTGGGACTTGGATTGAGAAAGACTACCATTAGTGTAAATTTGATCACTGAGATTTAGTGGCCATTTGCATTAATACAAGCAAGTTGTTTTAGGATTCCTGTGTCATATCTATGTGGTGAAGTGCTTCTTATTGTAATTCAACTTTTCTCTCTGTTTTTTCATATGTATTCAGATCTGTTTTGTCTTTAAGAAAATTTGGTTCAGAATTTGTTTCAAAACACTTTGTTCTGGCTTAAAGAAAAATCAATGTTTTCTTCTGAAGTTTAAATATAGAATTCTTAATTGCTCTATATTTAAAGTGAATCCTAATATGTTCTTCCTTCTCCATCTCATAAACTACAAGGATCTAGTAGTATGCCTACCTTGCCCTGTTGCACTTAAGCTTGATTATTTCTGCATTTGATCATCTTAAACCCTTATGACTCCATTTCCCAATGGCCTTCCCTTTCTGTTTCAACCAAACCAATTTGAAAACCAAACTCTAAACTTTCATAACTAGCCTAATATCTCAGTATAAAAAAATCTAAATTTGAAAAAGAGATCCCTCTCTGAAGCTGACAGGGTTAGATCCCATATTCCAAGCGGTTTTGTCGTTACCTTTGTAATTATTTCCTAGCCTTATTAAATTACAGAATGATAACATTTTGGTGACCATACTGGGGACGAACTATTTAATCGTCCTCAAGAAAGAGTAGCAAGTACCAAATCTGATCACTGATGGTGGACAGTGATCAGACACAAGAAGGATGAATTTTTTTCACCTGACAACTCCATGTTTCAAGTATCTAGAGCTTCAAAGTTTTCAACGTGACTCCACTATTAAAGAATCCATATTTGCAGAAAACTCATGGTGACTCCACTCCATATTGATCAGAGTTCCTGCTAAGAAACATGACAGGGTATGTGGTAAACCTTATATATGGTGAAGTTTTAAAAGAACTCAAGGATACGTTAGCAGATTTTCAAATTGATGAAGTTTTTTCAACGGTCGTGTTTCATTGTTTGAAAACGAGAAAATTTTCTCCTGAAGGTAAAATTTGTTTTCTTGAGTTAATTGTTGAAATATTTGAGAAGGGTATTGAACTTTTGGATTTTCAGATTCAGACATATAGTTTCCAAGATCCTAAACAGTTACTAGAAAATATTTGTTCTCCAAAACAAGAGGAGATTATATTGCATTTTGATTTGCATATTGATGAGAGCCTTGTTTTTTAGCACAAGACTAGAACTACTAAGTTGGAATCAGGGTTTAACCTTGACGATAGAACTAGAAAAGTCATCCATGCTCAACTGGTCATTGAAGGCCTGAAAGGTAAACTAATTAATCATGCCTTTATTGATCCTATGGAAAACTACATGGAGGTTCTTTTCAGCTTAAGTGTTCAACCATTTTTTCACTATAAGGACCAGATCCATCAGCAGTTTCCATTACACATTACAGCTTTGATTTTGTGGACCAATAGTCAAGTTGTCCTTTTGATTTTGCTAACAAGCAGTCAAGAAGTCCACTTATTTCAGCAGCTACTTGACTGGCTTCATTGGCATTTTTGTATTATTTGATTCAACATGATTTTCAATAATGTAGGATAGGTAGTTGTGTGCAAATAAGCTTAGTACTCTGAGCATTTTTTTCAAGCATTACTGTCAGTTTCAGTTTCAGATAGTAGTATAGATTTCAATTCATTGTGTATTTTAGATTTCGTTGCAGAGTGGTTTTGATTTCAATTTGAAAGTTTTTTTAGTCGCTGAGATTTTATGGCAGAACAAGTTGCAGATTTGGGATCAGCCCAATGGTTCAAGCTGTTATTCTACGGTGTTCTTGGCACCTCATAGGGAGGATGCCATCCCCATTATGGCCACTGTTAGGGTCCTATAAATTTTACAGGATGAGTTATTGTTTTACCTGATTATTTGGGTTTGTGAAATGTAAATAATGATTCATTTCTGAAATTATTTCCATGAAAAAATTAGCAGTAATCACATTCTTTAATCATGATTTACTGACTTAGGAAGTAGATAAAAAGGCATGCTATTCTAAGTGTGTCTTAAGGCAATTTATCATGCTTATGATTAATTGAATCGTAAATATTGTAATAACTGGTGTGCAAGAATCAATAGCCATGATTCAACCCATCGAGATCAACAACAAGTGATCAAATTTGGACCCCCCCAACCACTTCGACAGTTAAACACAAGGGGGCTCCGAAAATTTGTTTCCCCTTTTCTCTCTTATGTGACATGGTCACCCCTCATGTGTTTTGCACCCCCCCCCCACCTAAAACCATTTACCACTCCTACCCCCCTCTGAAAACCGCCCATCTCCCACCAATGTCTATTTACCCTCGTCACGTCATTTCCCCGCCACGTCTCTACTCCCGCGCCTTCCTTCCGCAGTCAAACGTCAACTATTTCTACCAAACATGTGCCTCCATATTATCTCCCACCTCCATATCACCTCTCGCCTCCACGTCATATGTTTGTTTCATGGTTACTTAAAACTATGTTTTATTTTTCCTATACATAACAGTAATTTAAAACAAGGTTTACAAAAAAATGAGAATGAATTTTCAAAAACTAAAAGACTGTTTTTTTGATAACATCCTCATGTACAAAAAACTCTCTCAACTTTCTAAAATTCATTATGGTTTGGGAGATGCAGATGAACCATTGCAAGTATATTTTCCTGAAATTTCTTGTTTTTAGCCATTATTTTCAAATGCGGTTTCCAAGCAGGTGGAAATGAATTTTGAAAACCGTAAAGAGGTTTTTGTTTCTAACATCATAATTTACAAAACCCTCTCTCAGTTTTCTAGCAAATATTATGGTTGGAGATATAAAAATGGATCACTGGACCCTATTTTTCAGAATTTCAGGAGGAAAAATCTCATGGACAGTTAGTGACTTGGACGCCACCTCACCAAATAATAGTTTCTATCAAATTCAAATTATTGTTCCTTATCACCAAAAATACTCAAAGATAGTGCCAATTAGATTCATTAGTTTTGAATGTCCTATAGTTTAGTCTTATTTTTTTAATACATTTTTCAGATATTTGTAATGAATCTCGATATTTTCTATCAAGATATTTTGTAATAATTTTTATAAATACTTCATAATTTGAAGTAATAGAGGTTGGGACTTGGATTGACAAAGACTACCATTAGTGTAAAGTTGATCACTAAGATTTAGTGGCCATTTCCATTAATACAAGCAAGTTGTTTCAGGATTCCTATGTCATATCTATGTAGTGAAGTGCTTCTTACTGTAATTTGGTTTTTCTCTCTGTTTTTTCATATGTATTCAGATATGTTTTGTCTTTAAGAAAATTTGTTTCAAAACACTATGTTCTGGCTTAAAGATAAATCAATGTTTTCTTCTGAAGTTTAAATATAGAATTCTTAATTTCTCTATATTTAAAGTGAATACTAATCTGTTCTTCCTTCTCCATCTCATAAACTACAAGGATCCAGTAGTATGCCTACCTTGCCCTGTTTCACTTAAGCTTGATTATTTATGCATTTGCTCATTTTAACCCTTCTGAATCCATTTCCCACTTGCCTTCCCTTTTTTTCCAACTAAACCAATTCGAAAACCAAACTCTAAACTTTCATAACTAGCTTAATATCTCAATATAAACAAAACTAAATCTAAAAGAGAGATCTCTCTCTGAAGCTGGCAAGCCTAGATCCCAACTTCCAAGCAGTTTTGTGGTTACCTTTGTAATTATTTCCCAGCCTTATTAAATTACAAAGTGATAACATTTTGGTGATCATATTGGGGATGAACTTTTTAATCTTCCTCGGGAAAGAGTATCAAGTACCAGATCTGATTATTGATGGTGGACAGTGCTCAGACACAAGAAGGCTGAATTTTTTTCACCTGGTGACTCCATGTTTCAAGTATCTAGAGCTTCAAAGTTTTCAGGGTGACTCCATTGTTAAAGAATCTAGATTTTCAGAAAACGCATGGTGACTCCATTGCATATTGATCAAATTTCTTGCTAAGAAACATTATCAAAATGTTGGAACTGACAAAAGCTGTGAATTGATCCTTAGAAGCCTTTTTATTGTTGAGACCTCTATTTTCTTCATTTTCCTTAATTCTCCTTCTAATTTCCTTAGCATGAAAATTTGTGTCTCTTCACCTTCCTTTTCTCCTATTTTCCTTTATTTTCGTAAATAAATGCCAATTAATTTCTCTTTTCCTTTGCCAATTTCCTTAACCATTAATAAACCAAAAATTATGCCCACTATAGTGATTTTCCCAACATTCATCTTGGAATATGTGTCCTGTGACCTTGGTCTTATTTTTCCTTTATTAACCTTTATTATATGAACTTTTAATCCAAGGCTGCTACATTCTTGTGGGAACTCCCTCTTAACTTCACTATCCCTTGTGTTCCACCTTTTGTAAGGAATTAAATTTTGATAGAGATACTCCATCTAATGTGTTGGATTTTGAATTGACATAGGGTAGTGAGATCATTCATGATCAAGAAGAAGGTAATGAAATCATTGAGTATCCTTTCCATCCCTTGTCATTTCCAAATTTGCATGAAGAAAATTCTTCCATTCAAGTTACTCATGAAATTCTTTCAATCTATCCATCCTTCGATGTGTAATTAGAAGAACCTTATGACTTGGGTAATTTGTTTGTTGAAGATGTAAATTTTGACCAAATCAGTAGTATAGATGGTTACCATTTGGATAGTAGTGATCTAGTTAAAATTACCGATGGTAGTTGTCCACGCACCATACATGATCTGAGTCAATTTTAAAAATGTGATTCTATAGTCTTTGAAAGTTCTAGGACTTGTCAAGAAGTCAACACAGTGCAATATCCGTTGATGGTTATGTCAAGTTCTCGCAACTTTGGTAAGATCCCTGAACTAAGCCAGATCTCGATTTTCTTGCAAAATTATTTTCTTTGCATGGTTTCACTAAATGAAAAATCCTTCTTTAAAGATGTTTATTATTTTGAATATAGCCCTTTCAACTTTCAAGATTTGGTTTCTAATCGGATTGAAATTTTTGTTTAAGATAGTTCATCTTCATGCAAATCTCTTGTATCAAACTTAGGTTTGGAGTGTATACCTTCAATAAATGAACAGAGCTATGAAGTTGATCATTTTGAAGATTATTATTGGTCGAAGGATTCATACCTATCAGATACTTTCGAAAGTAATCAACTCCTAGTCTTTCTTGTGAATATTCGAATACTAGTTATTTTCTTCATGGAACCATATATCCTCTTCAATGTCAATGATTGCTTGTGTTATTTGTTGAATCAAGTCCATCTTTTCCATCCACTACATCTCGATTGGTGTCATGTATTTCCTATACTAGCATTCCATTTCAATTCTTTCAATGATTATGATGCTAGTATAGTTTGTAACCAGTCCCAAGTAGATGGTTTGTCACATTCAACATATGAGGAAGTTGATTTTATGATTCAAATCATTTGCAAAGTTGTCCAAACTAATTTATCTTTTTTATTTACTGATCAAGAGTCTTGTGTCTTAATTATTCTATTTGATCATGATAATTGTCATTCAATTTGTCATTTTCCCATCAATATATTTCATGACATTTGTTTTGCATCATTTGATCTTTGTAGTTTATCATCTCAGTATTCACATACTTTCCAATCAGTTCAGGCACTTCAGCCTTTCTTGATGGTTATGTTAAGCCCTCACTATCTTGACAAGCCTTCTGAACATGGTTAGACTCATTTTCCCTTACAAGACTCTCATCAAGATTCTATGCCTTTAATTGAAAATTTATCTTTACAAAATTTTCAAGGTTTTCAAGAGGATTCTTTTCAATATCATGATCCAATCTATCATCAATTAGAAGCATCTTACTTAGCAACTCCATTTGCTAAAAGCAAGTTTTGATCTCTCTTAATGTTTGTTAAGGAAGACAATATAAGTGAAAGTACATTCACAAGGAGCCTTCAAGGTTTTTTTGTTTATGATTTTGATCAAAAAGATAAGGTAGCAGGTTGGTTAAAGATTGTACATCTTCCTACATCTAGGCAAGACCTTCAATGTTTTGTGCAAAAATTTCAAGCTTCTATCTTTTCGGTTGCACATTATCATATATCGGTTTTAATCGATCATATCATTGTGATTGCAGGTCAGGAACAACAGTGGCTTCATTGGAAATATCAATACACTTAGCCCTGACCTTATAGCTAGTTAGGTTAGGAGTACACTTAGTTACATTTAGTTTCAATTGCATTGCATCCACCTTCTTTCCTGCTCTCCATCTAGTCTTTGCATCTGTTTTGTTTTTGTATGATGCTTTTGGGTTCAGAATCCATTTTATTTGTCTCTTGTTTCTGCTTTTGGTTTTGTTATGTCTTTTATTTCGTGTTTGCTTAACAAGACTTTGCATGAAAAATGTTCCTTTTGGCTCCAAATACAATGTTGCAAAACTTGAAAAGGGAAATTGTGATGGCTAACAATACTTGGCTAATTTGTTATTTCTTCTCTATATTAGGCTTATATATCTTTCAAGTCAATGATGTATGAATGAAGAATACTATCCACTCAAACGGAAATCATTTGGTCGAGTTATAAAACCTATATTTATTCTAGGATCCTCATTCCTCAACTTGACATTGTAAGTTAATAGTTTTTTTTCTTGCTAATCCAATTGAATAGAGAAATGTAATGGGGAAAATCAATTAATGAGCAAATGAATATCATAGTTCTATTACCTTCTCTAAAGGAACAACCTCTCCTTCTCTCAATAAGTCAAGATCCATCTTCTTCCCATGAAATAAATAAGTGCCTAAGCACAATTCTATAAATAAAATTAATAAATGGCGAAAGAAGAGAAAGAATTCCTGCACAGAGAGGTGAAACAAGTAACTTCGCTAGGGTATTGTTTAGGCTCGTTGGAAGTGAAGTGATGCTTGTGCTCCTATAGTGACTCTGATGGGGTACTATCCAAGCCTGCTGGCAGTGGAGCAACACCAGAGATGAAAACTTATACTTTGATTATCTTAAACTCATATTTATATATTAACCTTTCCTAGATCGAAACAATTATGTTGTGATAAGCCTTGATATGTGTTCAATCGAGCAAGAGAATGGAGGTGACTATATATATAACTGGTTTAAGTATGGAATACATGGTAATACACAATATGAATCAATAATAATTAAAATAATGAGACCTTTCACTTAGATAATTAAACCTAAATAGAGAAGTTGGATTTCTACTAGTGTGTCACCAAGTGTTGACCCTCCCTCTCTAAGTGTCAATGTCAAGTCACTTGCTCACACATGCTCAGTACTTGATGAATCTATAAGTGCTCATCCTTTATGTAAGCTTTAATAAGCATAGGACTATACACCAAGGCAATGCCTATGGAGTGTTAAAATCATATCGATAGTCAGTGTGCACTTTCATTGACGATCTCCCTCACTTTGGTTGTGTTTGTACTTCTATTGCAGTGAGTTTTCTCAACTATCACTTTTGTGCACCGTCACTTTCACAAGTGTCTCTTTTACGTTCTCTATTGTCTATTTTGCTTTATTTCACTTTAATAAGTGCTTTTTTCATGTTATCTTCACTCTCGCATGTGTCACTTTCAAGGTCGTTCACATTTTACAAGTGGAGTCTTCATGTTTTCCTCCCGTTGCAGGTGTCGCTTTTGTTGTTTTCACTCCTACATTTGTCGCACCTTTGTGTATCACCAAATATAGTTTTGGTGAACTCTTCCACATTACATGGTCCTACATATCATTATAATATGATAGAGACACATTCCTATAACTTAGCGCACCTTTAGGTCATAGTGATCACTTTTGTTGTAACTTGTGTTCTAGGTGTTGTAATGTATCATTTCAATTGTCACACTTAAAAATGAGTGTTTTTTTGTTTTCATTTCGAGGTTTGATCTTTATCCATGATTCCTATGTATACTTATGGCTCTTATTGATGGTTTTATGTGTGTGATCCATGTTTGAGTCACGTTCGGATGCATTTCTATCTTTTACTCTGTTGGTCTCACACTTAGCCATTTTGGAGCCCTTCTTGGTCCTTTAGCCTAGTGCAAGTTGTGAAGGCATTAGCCATTTTACCAATTGATGATATTGGCATGTTCATGGATCCTAATGATATAATCCTAATCCCCAATATTGGTGCACTAAGTCCTCCTCAAGATCACCTTAAAACGGATGCACATTCTAAACCTCCCAAGGGCAGTCACCTAATCCTTCTTGCTTATATTCACTGAATACAATGAGTTTTGATCACCTCTTCCTTGAATGACACATAAATCACTCATAGCTAACAACATGGACCTCTTCCACCCTCTTACAAAGGAAAAAAAATTAAATGCAAAGACCCTCATATCCTCCTAATGCATTGAAAACCCTCATAGGCAAAGTGGCTTCCTTCCTATGGCCTCCCTCAATAAACATCACATTCCAAATGGAAAATCACCCACTATTGGGTCAAATTATGCTAGCCTAGAAGGAAAAGAACATTCTAAATAAACATATACCCCTTCTTGAGTCAAATTGCACTTTCCTTAAGGCCTTCTCTCCCTTTGAGTGCATAACGCAGTCTTAAATCCTGAAGCCTTTACCCTTCCCTCTTCCCAATGTGTTATGCGCTCAAGATTCTCCCTTGACAATTTTCCCTCACCACATGGCGTAGTCTAAAGAAATAATGAGCCTTTGACCAGTCAAATTATTCTTTCGTAAAGGCCTTCTCTTCCTTCTAGCACATAGCGCAGTCTTGAAGCCTTAAGCCTTCATCCTTCCCTCTTCCCTTTCCCCTCTACGCCAACACTTACGTAGACCCTTCCTCTGTTGGAAACATTTGAACACTACTGGGGGGGTGAATCAATAGTGTTATATTCTTAATTTTTTTTCCTTTTATTTACTTTACTAAATCACACACACTAAATAACAGCAACTAATTAAACATTTGCAGATCTATGCATAAATCATAAGCAACAAATAAACCATATGAGCAACATAACCATGAACAAGAACATAAGAAATCATCAACACATGAGACATAGGATATCTAGTGGAAAACCCTTCACCAGGAAAAAAAACCGCCCTTGTTGTTGTTGCGCTTCTCTCAATATTCTATTTAGAAAATATAATCTTTTTACATAGATTGTTGAGTCCAATCAGCTAGGAGACTCGACCTCATATACAATCAACTGACCCCAATCAGCTTGGAAACTTGACTATACTGATTAGCTTAGAAGACTATGTTCTCCATGGATCTATGGACAACTGTCCACTGAAAGCCACCATAATCAATCGATACTCGCCCAACTCCGATTAGACTATCTGACTACCATTAGATTGAGAAATTGTTCCTTCACTAAAAATTTGCAATCACTACTCCACATCCATGAATTCACTACTCCTCTACTGATCCAGGTGGATATTGGTGGCCACCCACCAGTTCCACTTGGAACCCCACCATTGTTTCTTTCAATTTCCTTATTTGTAGCACAATTTAATATTTTTGGCAGTTTTTCGGGTCCTGAACTTCCGAAGTCGTTTTGAGGCCCTAAACGATGTTTTTTGGGAAAATTTGGAGCAACATGGGTCCATGGCATGATTTTTCTCATCTCAAAGTTGTAGTTCTCGGATAGATCTTTCTAACGAGGTGTTGTGCGTGTCAAACGAAGATCGTATGCCAAAGTTACGACCCCGGGAAGTTGATGTACCAATTTACCCAAAACGGGGCCCATAGTTTGGCGCTTCATCTCCTAGGGTTAGGGTTTTTGATGTTTAGGGTTTTCCATTGTTTCTCAACAATAAATAGGCCTTTGAGCCTCATTTTAAGACAAGTTCAGAGGCATGTAGCTGCCACATCTCTCCCTAGAGATAAGCTACCATCGCCTGAGCTAGTTTATTTCCATTTCTGTTTGTAAGCATATTTCAGTATTTTACATTAATGAAATGAAGTATTATTTCTATTGTATCTATGTATTTATGATTATCTTTGTAATTTGTTGTGTTCCTGTTTAAATCTGGATCAGTGGTATCAAAGTTTTCTACTCTTTCTCTGTTTTTCTTTGCATGTCCCCAACGAGGTCAAGATATAAAGAGTTAGGGCTTGAACTGGTTGAACCTTTGCAAGACCAGCCTCACAAATCCCGACAGCCTCCCATGGCTGATGAAAAGAAAGATGAGGGGGCAGGATATCCTATCAAAATCTTGCTCGAAGAGGCCCTAAAGTGACAAAGGAACGCGATGATGGACAACTTTGCCCAGATCCTTCAACAACTACCCAAGGGAGACACATCTACTTCCAGAAGCTACTCTGGAAGCACCACACCCTTTAAGGTAAAATTTAACTTTTACATTCACATATTTGAGGGTCAGATAGATGCAGACGTTGTGGATAAATCGTTAAATCTGCTAGAAGGGTATTTTTCTATTCATGATTTTTCCGGCCGGAAAAGATTACTTTCGCTCTTCTCAAAGCTGCCCCCCACACCAAGGACTGGTGGGAAACCTACTAAGAGCATAAGGATGAAAGTACGGCCTCACTTTTTTCAGCCACACCCACTTGGAATTCATTCCGGAATGCCATCAAGGAGAAGTACTACCCTATCAAAAGCTATGAGGATAAATACATAAAGTGGACCATGCTGCGCCAGGGAAGGGACCAAGATGTGCCAGAGTTTACCAATATCTTTCATACCCTTCACACAAAGTTGGGTATCAAGGATTCTAAACTGCATTTGGTATTCAACTACCGCGGCTGCCTACACAGGTACATCCAGGATGAGATGGAGTTCTAGCACATCTCCTCGCTCGGCCCGGCGTACCGATAAGTTGTCAAGATCGAGCAAAGTTTAAACAGAAGAAGCGAGACTTTGGATCTGCAAATCCGAAGCAAGGGAAAGATGCCCCCAAACCGCTGAACAAAGGACAAAGCCAAGGCGGGGTCGCTCAGGACAACCCGCCAAAGCTGCAAGCAAAGAACAACACCGTGAAGCCGAAGGAGGACACGTGAAAGTGGTGTGAGTTCCATAAGAGCTCCACTCACAACACAAGTGAGTGTCGGGCGAGGCAGTCACTAGTGGCCGAGCTAAATTCTTCGGAATCAGATGCATGTTCAGACTCTGAGTCACAACCCAATAAGGGAATGACAAAGGGAAGCGGATTATTGATGCAAATCCTAACGCCACCGTTGCCACCATGAAGATCTAAAAGGAGGAACCTAAAGATCCAAAAGAGGAAGATTGCCTCTTCTGCTCCTAGATGTGGGTAAAGGCCTCCCCGCTATAGTTCATTGTCAACAGCAGGAGCCAAAAGAACCTCATTTCGGCAGAGGTCGTGAAGCAGCTGGGCTTAACAACCACAACACATCCACAACTGTACACTATCAGGTGGCTTCACCAAGGACGGGATCTTCGCGTGAGCCAGCAGTGTTTCCTTCCATATAACATCAAGCCCTTCACTGATGAGGTATTGTGTGACGTTGCTCCCCTTGATGTTTGTGATGTATTATTAGGCCAACCATACTTGTGGAAGCGACATGTTGTATATGAGTCAAGGCCTCATGTTTTTATTGTTACTTTGGGAAATAAGTTGTACAGGATACCGGAGGTAACACCGCCTACCACCATCTCTTTGGTTACTGCAAAACAATGTAGTAAGCTCATTTCCAAAACCGGGAAATTTGTTTTCCTGATGATACACCCTCAAGGAAATAAGAATACGGTGGCCATGACCTCCAAACAAGGCCCCTCCGCACAACAACTACAGATGGACAAGGTCGTGGAGGAGTATGAGGACATCTGAACCTCCCTCGCAGGGGTTCCTCTGCACTGTTCGGTCAAGCACTCCATCAATCTGACCCCAGGTGCATCGTTGCCCAATGGACCAATCTATCAGTGCTCCGTTCTGGAGAATGATGAAATCAAGAGGCAGATTCAGGAGCTGTTGTAGAAAGGTCAAATTGACCGAGTTCATCACCCTGTGGGAACCCGATCGTGTTGGTACAGAAGAAGTATGGGACTTGGAGACTCTGTATTGACTATCAGGCGCTGAACAAGATCATTTTCTGGAATAGGTACCCAATCACATGGATTGATGACCTTCTGGACCAACTGAAGGGGGCAAAATATTTCAGCAAGATTGATTTGAAGTCAGGATATCACCAAGTACCAATCAAACCCTTCGATGTGTGGAAGACTTCCTTCAAAGCCAGGGAGGGCCTTTTCAAATGGTTGGTTATGCCTTTTGGGTTGGCGAATGCTCCTGCAACCTTCATGAGGCTAATGGATGACATCTTGTGGCCATTCACCAACTCATTTGTAGTGGTATACTTGGATGACATCCTGATCTTCAGTGAGAGTTGGGAAGAACACCTCCACCACATCCGACGGGTTCTCCAAACACTGCGGCAACACAAGTTATGTGCCAATTTGGAGAAATGAACTTTTGGCATGACACAATTTCAGTATCTCGGATGAACAGGGGGTGCATGTGGATCCATCCAAGATCCAAGTCATTCGGGATTGGTCATCCCCAACCACTTTGACAGAGCTCCACAGCTTTCTGGGTCTTGCCAACTTCTACCGCAGGTTCGTGTTGGTATTTTCTCATATCACTTGGCCCTTGAGTCAAGTCACCAAGGGAGGAGCGAAATCAAAATTCTTTTGGTCCGAATCTCCACAGAAGGCATTCACAGATTTGAAACATCACCTCTTCTCAACACCAGTGCTCGCATTACCAAACTTGCAACAACCATTTGAGATCGAGACAGATGCCTCTGACTATGCTATTGGGGCATTCCTTACTCAAAACGGGCATCTAGTGGCATATCACAGTGAAACACTTTCAGACACAGTCCCAAAGTATCCCACTTATGACAAAGAGATGTATTCCATTGTGCAGGACTGCCGACAATGGAAGCATTACATTTTGGGGAAGGAAACAGTCATCCACACAGACCACCATCCCCTGTAGTTCATAAAGACGCAAGGGAAGTTGCAGAATGATCGCCATCAGAAGTGGTCCACATACCTGCAACAGTTCCATTTGAATATCAAGTATAAGAAGGGCAGCACCAATAATGTTGCAGATTTCCTCAGTCAACCACCGATCATGGCGTTAACCACCGTGCTCAACTCTTGTGAGCACGAGACTTCTAATTGGCCACTTCTCTACAAAAGCGACCCAGAATTCGACCACACATACCAAACACTCTTAGAGGGTCAGCATGTTCTAGATTTTCACCTTCAGGATGCCTTGTTATGCCACCTGGGTCACCTTTGTGTTCCTTCAAGAGAACGTGCCAAGGTGATTTAGGAAGCACACTACAGTCGGGCTGCTGGGCATATCGGGGTTGAGAAAACGATGGCAGTAATGAAGAAGTATTTCTATTGGTGGAATCTTCAACATGTTTTGGGAAGCACATCAGATCCTGCATTGCCTGCGCCATTTCCAAACCAACCATCAAGAATCAAGGCCACTATACTCCCCTACCTACCCCTAGTCAACCTTGGGAATCCATCTCCATGGATTACATGTTGAGCCTTCCTTCTACTGAGCATGGAAATGATTGTGTTTTTGTGGTCGTCGACAGGTTCTCAAAGATGGCCATTATGGCGGCCTACAAGAAGAATATCACAACAGAAGCCACTGCTAATGTTCTTTGAATGAGTGTGGGTACACTTTGGTATCCCACATTCTATCATCTCATATCAGGACAGTAGGTTCCTCAGTACATTTTGTTCCAATCTTTAGTCGATCCTGGACACCAAACTCACCAAGTCCATAATCTTCCATCCCCAAACTGATGGCCAGACAGAGGTTGTCAACAGGATGATCGTACACATTCTACGAATGTACAACTCAAAGAATCCACGCACATGGGATGAGATCCTCCCCTATGTTCAACACAATTATAATCGGGCTCTCCATAGCTCAATTGGCCACAGTCCTTTTCAGGTGGGCTTGGGATTCCAACCACTATGTCCCATTGATGTGGCCATGCCATTTGCAGCTACTCAAGCAGATTCGGCTCATGTCCAGTCTGAAACAGATAAGGAAAACATCTTCATTAAGCACATCCAACATATTCGCCAGTAGGTCCACGAAATTCTGGAGAAATAAAATGCCAAGTACAAGCAGCGACATAATCAACATCTGGTGCCACACAAGTTTCAGGTGGGCGACAAAGTCTGGTTGCATTCACAAAAGGTACGCTTTATCGGAGCCTATCAGAAACTCATACCACTCCGATATGGTCCTTACACCATTACCAAGGCCATGGGAGACAATGCATTTGAGCTTAGCATTCCCCCATTCCTTCGCCTGCACCCAGTGTTCAATGTGGACCGCCTTCGGCCATACTTTCCACCATTACTAAACACATCCGACATTGCAGAACAACTCACACCAAAAAAGTTAAATCCAGATTGCATGGAACAAGATACAACTGATTGGATCATGGACATGCAAATCAAGCACACTCACCAGCAGAAGATCCAATTGTATCGAGTTGTCAAAGCAGGCCAACTCCTTCATCAGGGCAAGTGGCTCATCAGGGACCAAGTTCAACAGAAGTTTCCTCATCTCATGGAGGAACTCAACGCAATGGGGACCATTGCTTCCTAAGGGGGGAGAAATTATCCAGGTGGATACTGGTGGCCACCCACCAATTCCACTTGGACCCCCACCATTGTTTCTTTCAGGTTTTTCAGTTTCCTTATTTGTAGAACAATTTACTATTTTTAGCAGTTTTTCGGGTCCTGAACTTCCGGAGCTGTTTTGAGGCCCTAAACGACGTTTTTTTTGGGGAAAATTGGTAGCAACATGGGTCCATTGACCGATGTGGCTCATTCCAAATTTGTATTCCTCAGATAGATCTTTCTAACGAGGTATTGTGCGCGTCAAACGGAGATCGTATGCCAAAGTTATGACCCCGGGAAGTTGATGTACCAATTTACCCAAAACGGGGCCCATAGTTTGGCACTTCATCTCCTAGGGTTAGGGTTTTGGATGTTTAGGGTTTTCCATTGTTTCTAAACAATAAATAGGCCTTTGAGGCTCATTGTAATACAGGTTCTGAGGCATGTAGCCACCACATCTCTCCTCAGAGATAAGCTACCATCGCCTGAGCTAGTTTATTTCCATTTCTGTTTGTAAGCATATTTCAGTATTTTACATCAATGAAATGAAGTATTATTTATATTGTATCTCTGTATTTATGGTTATCTTTGTAATTTGTTGTGTTCCTGTTTAGATCTGGATCATCTACTCTATAAGGACCTCCTTTCATCTATTTTTAAACTGGAACCCTAGACTTTCTGCTCAACTTGATTCAACTTTGCAATATGACCTCTAGTAGCAAGACAGTCTCACCAAATCAATCAACACCACCATAAATATATGCTCTCCACTCTAGCAAAAGAGTGGCCTCATCAAATCTAAAATACCATCATAATATCAACCCCTCGCATCATAATATAATGTTGCATAATACAATCAGCAACAAAAGACATTATGGATATGTGTCAAATACATCAGGAGCTCCTGCAAAAACAAGTGTGAGAGTTACCAACAACAATGATCTAGTAGCATACAAAACTTTCTAAAACAACCTCCACTACAACATCTTCAAATATAATCTATTTTGCAACGTGCATTAGTTATGCTCACTATGCAACTATTAACACTCATACATTGACGCAATTCTTCTGACAACTAGGTCTGAAGCCTATTTCCTCAATGTATCCTTCAATCATTCACTCACACATTTAACCAACCAACAACTAGCTCCAAAGTGATGAATTTAAAACATATAGGGCGAAATTGAGCTTGGGGTTGGAATCAAAGGTGCACAAACTGTACCAAGTCAATCCACTAATACCACTACTTGTGCACTAAATTAGTTCACACCATTGGAGGACCTTTTCAAAGCATTCCATACCTTTACAACTAACTATATAAGCCTCTAGGAATTTCTATGCTAATTTCCATCTAGTTTGTGTCAGGAATGTGGAGAAATTCTCGTGAAAATCCTCAGTCGCATTCATAACACTAGAATAACTCAACTGGAACCTTCAGTTTCTCCCATAGGACTATTTTCCAGTGACTCGAACCTTTCAGTCGCACTCACAAGCTTGCCTTCATGCAACTAGGGATAAGGATGAAGAAAAACACCAAGCCTTCATTCAGAACCCCTGCCACTTGTTGAATGCTCTTCTTCAGCTCCTATACATGCCTCCAAAACCTTTTACATAGTCTCTGACATATATCCAAGTGTATCAAACATGTCTCCCAAGTTTCACTTCCAAGTTGACCTAGAATACCAACAAACAAGGTTGGTAAGAGTGCCAACAAGTCCTCCACTCTCCAAAAAACATTTGCACAAGTTGCAACACCTTTGACCATGCTTGTAACACCTCTACAACATCAACGTCATCATCATGAGGCCAACAGACTGCAACAAGTCATATCCATGAGTATAAGCATGAAGACCTAGTTCCTAACTCAGCAAGTGTGGCAACTCAACAACATGGACACCACTAGCACATGAGAAACCATCATCCAAACCAATGCCATCATGGACCATCATCAAAAAGGCTGACATCAAGAGTTAAAATCAATGCCAACATAACCATCTCAATACCAACTCAACTAGCTGCAACCATGCTACAATGGAGGCATCCAAACATCATCTAGTCTACAAGGGTTGACATCAATGCCAACATGACCTAGCCACCATTATGAACCAATGCCAACATCAACTACCTAGACCCATGCATACCATAATTCCAACATCCTTTTCGGTGCATGGAATAGTAGGAAGGCTCAAGGAGACCTCCTCTCATCCCTTAACCAGTCAAACTACACTTCCCAAGTCTTCCTCTCTTTCTTTCTTAGCACACGTTGTAGTCATAAGCAACAAGCTCACCACCTTGTCCCTTCAACTTCCCCACTACACTAGACCAAGGAGATATCCTCTTCATAGTGCACGACGCAGTAACAATGAATAGTGAAACCTTCCTAAGACATTTTTTATTTTGATTGTGCCCTCCTAATCAAGCCTCCTCCTTTCAACCCTTCCATAGGCATATCATGAGTTGTTCATTCCATGAGCTAGGTAGTGATAGAATAGATGATTTTAAGATTTATTTTTCTTTGTCATGGATGATTTTCATTGGAAAGAATACCTTCTTAGTATGACAAGGTGATTCTCAAAGAAAATAGCAAGGATAAATCATAAAGAAACACCTGCGGAGAAGAAGAACAAAAAGAGCCATCAGGGAGACATGAAGTGAATCATGGACCAAAAAAGAAAGAAGACATTGGATGATGACTCAGAGGATCCCAAAGCTCATCCAAGACCCTTTGGAGGGTGAAGATAAGCAACAAAATTGATATTTCATGAAGCTGAAGCATATATTAATAATTAGATCCACCATCAAGAATGTGACATGAAGCAACAAGGAAGAAAGCTTGGCATTGCCACCTCATCATGAAGTTCATGTCATCATTTTCAAGTTGTAACTTATACAAGTGTCATAATAATATTCAATGTATGTCCATGTGTCATGCCACATCATGCAGAATGTGATGATGTAATTATTAAAGGGAAAGGACAAAATGTAAGGTGTGGAAGTCCAAGAGTCATATGTGGAATATGAAAAGTCACTTAGTCATATATGGATAAAAGGTCATTTAGAGAAATCCAAAAGTCATTTAGAAGTTCAAGAGTTGTTTAGAAGTCAAAAGAACACATTAGAAGTTCAAGAGTCATGAGGATATGAAAGGTCATTCCTCTTGTTATAAAATCAACCTCATAACTCAAGCAAAAGGATTTTGGAGGCTTAAGCTTTGGAGAGTTATTCTTGGATTCTCTACTTGGCATATGATAGAAAACTATTATTTGGAGAAGCAAAAAGTGATTTAATGTTCCACTACTAGAATTAGTGCCTCATCATTGTGACTATGTACTTGGATATTTGACCTAATTGAAACTCAATGAGGCAACACATTTTCATGCATGAATCGCAAATATTTTAGGACTATTCTTGGGACGTTTACAGTATATGTTGTGTTCATTTGTACTAGATAAATTGAACTATTTTTGTGGCTTTAGTGCTCATCTAGTTGAATGTGTGTTGTATTCACTTTAACAATCGTTATGGGAAATATTTTTCTAACGAATATTTTCATGCTCTCGTGTGTCTCTTTTAGGTTAGTATTGTTACTTCCTTTCAGAGACTCACTCTCGTCTCTCACTCATGAAGGTCTCATTTTATACATTGCAATTGGTGTTTCATAATGTTAGTTTACTTGCTTGTTCAATGTCTATGTATATAATATCTTATGTTATCCATTGAAAGCAAGGTGAACCTTTGTGTTATGGTGATTTGGTCGATATTCCATATGATTCTTCTACTCCAAACAGTGTCAGGTCTAATTGGGACTTCACACTGGAGAGACCCCCTCTATGTTTGCGGTATCCAGCATCGTTAACTAGAACTATGAGCTCCCTCTTAATACTTGCTTCCTTACAAAAGGCTATGAGTTCCTTATATGTATACTCACTACCATTATCAGATCTAAGGGTCTTTATCTTCCTTTTTGTCAATGTATCCACTTCTTATTTGAATTCTTTGAAATTTTCAAAAACTTCATCCTTATATTTGAGAAGATAAATCCAAGTTTTTATAAAGTAATCATCAATGAAGGTCACATAATATAGATGGTTTCCAAGAGGTTTATCTGCCATTGGTCCACACACATTGATATGTATGATGTATAATACTTTATACCATGTTTCATTGCTTGTAAATAGTTTATGTGTATTATTTCCCAAAGAACATCCCTTACATACTCCTTTTGATGGTCCTCTTTTAAGTTGGGGATTCCTTTCACCATTTGACTTGGGGAGGGAAATATTTTATAATGATGGTGCTCATATATTATATTCCAAAGCTCAAAGGGACTAATCTCCATATGAACAAGAGCTTGAGGAGAATTTGTTAGAAGTCTATGCAACCTTCCCTCACGAATCTGAATAACCCTAGCTTTGTCAATATTAGAGTCCCTTTCCCAAACAAGAAATTTTCCATCTACAAAGATAATCCTATCTCTTTTATCTTCTAGATAAGAAATAGAAAATAAATTCTTTTTCAAACCCGGGACATAGAGAATGTTTTTGAGATGTAGCTTTACACCATCTTCTAGTTTCAATGAAGTATATCCAAGACCTTTGTTTGCATAGCTATTGTTCTCTCCAAGGTCCACTAAATGAGATGATGATCCTTTTGATAAGGTTTGAAGTTGTCCACTTTCTCATGTCATGTGTCTTAAGGCTCCAATATAAATGATCCAAGCATTTACATCATCAAATGTGCTTGTAAGTGCAACTATGAATCCTCCAATTTTGACTCTCCTAGATAAATTATAGATGATCTTGACACCAAAGCTTCTTGCAACATTTAAGAGATTTTTAAGGGCCTTGAGACCCATCTTCAAATATATTTCCATTGATGAGAGAGATATTCCTTCCAAGAGTGTTTTCCTTCCCTTAAATTATAACCAAAAAAGTGATCTTGAAATAGTCCTTCATTCACCTTAGCTCTGATACCATGTTGAGAAATCAATGCATGTAGTTATTAGGGTTTTGATTCCTCTTTTCTTGATAATTAATTGTGATATGTTTTGGCTTCTTTACTTATTTATTATTTTATATTTTATCAATAAAATACCAAATAAAAAATGCATGAAGATCACAAAAACAAGAGACACAAGATGGAGGCTCAGCCAGGGCAAAACCCCTCTCCTAGGGGAAAACCCAGTCAAAATCTTCTTCTTCAATAAAACCAATTCAAAGTGAGACAATACAAGACCTTTTTACCAAGACAATGAGATCCTCAAATCACCAAGTCATCCCTCCTTCCAGTTAGACAAACTTTTCCAAAGTCAACAACAGCGAATTCCTTCAAAATTGCTTCAATCTGCGACGTTGGCTCCCTGCAACTCAGAATTTTGGACTTGCATTCACTGCAAAAAAATTGGCCCCTACAACTTTCCAAGAAACACTAAAAATATTGCACGTGTGAAAGAGAAGATTCCAAAAATGTAATTCATCCTCCCACATTTAACCAAATTCGCAAGCTCGCCAAGGTAAACATGAGATGAGAATTACTATGTGAGACGTGATTTCCAAGATTCACTTATGAAAAATCGGGTCCACATGTCCAGAACTGATTTCAAACACCCAGTGACACATGATCACACTATTATGATCATAAATTAACCCAACACTATTTCTTTTCAATTTCATTTTCTTAAATTTAACAGAACTTCTTATTTTTGGCAGTTTTCTCATATTCTAAACTTTTGAGGGCCTAAACGAAATTTCCAGGGAAAATGATGAGAACCAAAAAGTGCAAGAGAGGTTTACCAATTTGTCTTCGACCTCCTCGTGGAAATCTTTGAAATTAGGTATTATGATAGTCAAACAGAGATCGTATGCTAAAGTTATGACCCCAGGAAGTTGGAGGTCCAGATTACCCATTTATACAAACACTTTGTGTGCATAGTACCTATAGGTTATAAATACATATATATTCATTAATTCAATAAGATCACTAGAGAATCATAATTGACACAATGAGAAAGCTAAACATTCAATCTCAACTCAGAACTTGACCTAGACTGACCAAAACATACTAGGCATTTCGTCAAACACATGGCATGCATGTAAGCTACAGGTCATGAATGCATATCTGGTCATAAAAGTCTGTGATTCATTTGAGAACCACCGAAGAGGCCCTATGTCCTATCCACATAGCTGAAACAACACTTGTTATTCCATTAATTCATCAATCAATCAATAGCTAAACCATTCATGACACGAGCCATAAATAACATACATCATGTAACCAACAAATAACCAGCATAGGAACCATTGAAACTCAACCATAATATCACCAAAATAATCACTATAAATATGCATGAATCACAAATTATAGAAGAATATATCTTATTAATATATGAAAATACTAACCAAGTCAGGGACTTTAACGTACCACCCGACCATAAATTAAGTTGAACCAAATCTCTCTTTCAATCAATCTCCCACGCACCATATTCCAAGAATGAATGTGGGATCTCATGGAATAAACCAAAAAAAACCAAACCAGGGCTTCTAGAGGCCAACCACCTCTACCCTCATCCAATGATTACACCTCACGGTCGGAAATCACAAACGCCAAAAAGATGGGTCTCTACCCAAGTTGTCTAGGGCTTCAGGAACTAGTAACTCAACCCAAAACATTCCAGGGCTCCAAAACATTTATCTAACCTGGCTCTCGAGACTAGTAATTCAACCCACCAAGGGCTCCAAAGCGTTTGTCCCAACCCAGGCTCCGGGACTAGTAACTCAACCCAAGTTGTTCCAGGGCTTCCAGAGCGTTTGTTCCAACCCACAGCCATAAGGAATTATGAGCACCAACCCAAAAACAATCAAATATAAAAACCCACAACACCATGGCTATCCAGGAAATGGCAAGTCAAGGCTAAAACCACTGTCAATCTAGGAAATCCTCCATGCCAATGACAACACATAACCAAATAATCACTTTCATACACCATGCATCCATAAATCAGTAAGGAAAACACACATGCAACCTGTTACCTACAAGTCAATCCTGTTGTATAGATTGATCCAACTATTCCCTTGTGCTTTCCTACTTTCCTTTGCCTTCTTTCTCCAAAAGTGAATACTAGAGTGCCCAAGCATGCTCCAAGAATTCTCTAAGTGTGCAATAGTATGAGAGAGTGAGAGAACAGAAGAGAGCTCCAAGTTAAAACAAAAAAAAAATGTGAATTGATCCTCTGAAGCCTTTTTTATTATTGAGGCCTCTATTTTCTTCATTTTTCCTTAATTTTCCTTCAATTTCCCTCTCATGCAAATATGTGACCTTTCATCTCCCTTTTCTCTTATTTACCACTATTTTCATAAATAAAATGCCAGTTAATGCTCTTTTCCTTTGTCAATGCCTTTTCCAATTTCCATAGCCAATTATTAATCACCAGTGATCCCCATCACTATCTTTTTTCCCAACATTCAGCTTGGAATACATGTCCCATGACCTTGGTCTTATTTTTATTTATTTACATAGGAAACCAACCAGGGGTTGTTACACAAAAACTTCAATTTTGTTTCCTTTTTTTATTTGACCTTCTTGCTCCTTGACTTCACACTTCATTTTCTATTCCTTCACTACAGATCGAACTTGTTGGTTTATGGATGCCAAATAGGTCTAGTTCTCCTTCTATTTATACTGCTTCCACAGGGTCGACTTCATCAAGGCAAGGTCGACTTAGTGAGGAGGTGAAATATGATTGTTTTGACTCAAAATAATTTTTCTTTACATGATACAAAACCCCAAGAAGGGTCTAATAAATATGGCAATGACTCTTATGACACATGAAAACCCTAGAATCCTACAATGGAGGCTTTGACTTAATAAATAAGTAAAAGGAGCATAAAACCCATGCTTCAAAATGATTTTATTTTTCTTCTTTTTTAATTATACAATAATGATAAAGTACAATAATTATGAAGACCGACCATAGTTACATTTTCAACACTATCTTTCCTTATATCTACATATTGTTTTTACTTATAGCTACAATTTCTTCCTCTAGTATGTCTACAATAAAACAATATTTTTCTAATTACTTGCTTCTAATATGCTTACAACTAGGCTCCCCTAGTCAAGGCTATTTTTATATGTTCCTACATGTAACATTTCTTCTTCTATATCTTTTCTCTCTATATTTCCCTCCCTATATTTGAACTTCCTTTTAATTTTTCCCTTTGTGACTAATCCCCCTTGGCTTATGCTTCCTTTTGTTTAACTCCTTTGACTACAACAGAACTCCCCCTAATAGTAACTTCTCCATTTTTGCAACTTTTCCTTTTTCCATGTTGTGGCCAACAACCCTCCCCTTGGAAAATTAAAATTTATTTGGGACCCCTCTATTGATATCTTCTTATCAGTCTTAGACTTTTGGCAAGAGACAATCCATGAAGCATACCCTATTTTGGGTTGTTAAGCATTAAATTTATCCCATCGAGAAAGTTCTAACCTTTTTTATATCCTTCTATGCCATAGGTCAGAGCTTTTTATTTCCAATGAAAATACGTCCCCTTAGTTTTCCTGACATTGATGACATATTGGACTATATCCTGATCCTCCTAAAATACCCTGTAGCGAAGGTCAATGGTTGGAAGTTTAAAGGGTCGTGGTAATGACAATTCTATTTTTTTATTGATCCTCCAACGCCAATATTGTAGTAGAGAAATCTTCTCGCCTTCGTGGATACCCTATACCAGATATCAGAAGTCAAAGGAATTTTTTGTGAGTGATTTGATATACATTGATTTCTTTTGATATCTCAGTGCTAGCTCTATAGGGGGAAATATTTGAACTTAGAAAGTTATGTTATCATATCCAACCTTAGTTGGTAGCAATCATCATCCCAGTTTAAGAGTGGTCCATCCCCATCGAAACATGTTCTTTAAATTCTCCAAAAAGAAACCTATTCTATGTTTGTGTTGATGTTGTTTGATAACGCCAACATATAGGGGATCTCCCCAATAAGAGGTACCAATTCGACCTCACACCATTTGGTGTAGGAGTATCATCTGAAAATATGGCCCAACTATTGTTTACATAGATATTTTCCTTGGCTTAAGTAATTAGCATGAGAGACTAGCATGCATGTGCTTTTGAATGAGAAAGGGAGTTTGCCTTGTGAATGTTTGGTTATAGATGTATCAAATCTCTTTCACTGCAAGGGATAGAAAGTGAGCCTCTAAAAGAAAAGTAATACTACTAATCTAGTGGAGACGCACGCACATGAACAAAAAAGAATCGTTAAACATCAAGTGAAATAATTGACACAGATGCAACGACCATTAGAATCATTACAACACATTTCCAACAAGTTTAGCACCAAAGAAACTGAAATAGTTCAATTACTTTAGTAAACTTGAAAGCCAACATAAACTGAAAACATTAGAATAATAGTCTTAAAACATCCACAATCTATGCATGAAAATGTGTTGGCCAAATGGCTTCAAGTATTAAGCAAAAGTTCCAAGATACATAAGTATAATGAACATCACTAGCTCCAATAGTGGAGCATTAGAGCCACTACTTGCTCCCCAAAAGTATTATCTCTATCTCTCTAATGCCTTGTGGGAGAATCCAAGGTTAAAATTCCTTTGCTTGAGAAATGAGGCTCCTTTTATAACTTGAGGCATGACCTTTCATATCCTCATGACTCTTGACTTTCCAACTTCTAATGACCTTTGGACTTCTATAACCCTTGAAATTCCAAATGACTTGTTGAATTACATATGACTCTTGGAATTGCCTATCTTTTGGACTTCTTCACATGGCTCTTTTGTCCATAAATAACTCTTGGACTTCTACTTCTTGGTCTTTACAATAATTACATGATTACATCATAATTTCCATATCATCATGTGATGAGGACATGGAAAGTCATTATCATTGTTGACTTGGCCTCATAATGACCGATGACATGGAATTTCTTCGATAGGTGACACAATAGTCACTTGTGTCTTATATCTTACATGCAACTTTCATGTTGATGATGTCTTCACCCTATAAAGGGTCTTTGATAACTTGGAGCCTTTAGGTTGCTCCAATCATCAAGATAATGTGTTCTTTTTCCTTGAATGCTTCCTTTGACTACCTTCTTTGCGTGATCTTCTTCTTCTTTCATCCTTGCCATTTTGTTCTTGAAATACCTACAATTGCAATCACTTATGGTAAGCAAACATAAACCTAAAAATATCCTATCCTAACATGTTTCATGTGAATTTCTTGTTCATGACTTAATATTGCACTTGGTAAGAGCAAGGAGAACTTATGGGCATAAGGGTGCACTGTGAAAGGCTGAAGGGGTGAAGCTTCAGGGCTTTGGGGTGCACTCATGTGCTCGACTGGAGAGAGAAATCTCAAGGGGGGCATAGGGTGCAGTTTTGAAGGATGAAGGAAAAGCATTTGGGCTTTCCAAGTGTGATGTGTGCTCAAGGGAGAAAGGGAGGGCATAGGGAACATTGTTGAATGATGAAGGGATGACGCTTCATGGTTTTGGGGAGCACTCATGCGCTTAAGGAGGCCAAGGAGACCGCAAGGCACAGTGCTAAAGGTTGAAGAGGTTAGGCTTCCTGATTTCCAAGTGCGCAATGCACTCGAGAGGATCAAGGAGGGCACATGGTGCATTGCTAAAGGTTGAAGGAGTCATGATGATGCCTTGATGATGCGTCGTGCACTGAACAAGGAGGAAGGCATTCTTTGAGGGCATAATTTGAAACAAGGGGAATGAGGCTTAGGAGTACACCATGTTCTCTTGGATGGCACAGGGAACACTTCCAAATGATGAAGGATTCTCTACTAAGGCTTAAGAGTGTGCTTTTTCACTCCTATCCTTACTAGGTTCACTTGTACAACCAAAATTTGTCTAATTATGTAAGATATAACAAGGGATGAACACAATGAGTCTAGACATGAAATCAAGTACAACACATACCAATTCATTAATATGATTTAGACAAGCTTTAGCAATGAAAAATACACATCAAAACGCCAATTTACAAACATTCCCCAAATACAACGAACAAAGTGTGTGTGACTACGACCAAAAGTGTCATTTTACAACAAACAAAGGTGTTGCGACCATGAAGTGCACTAGAGATGTTCTAAATAATGCGAAGACATTTAAGAACAATCAAGAACACTTGAAACATGTAGAATGACTTGAAACAACACCTGACAACCAAAGAAACACTTGATGGAAAATTAGGTAGGCTCCAAAATTTGAATGCAATGAAAACTTGGAGGTTGGTGTAGCAGTTGACGAGTCTTGGTATTGCATCAAGGATGTTGCAACTCCCAAGACTCTCAACTTAAATTATCAACCCGGGGTTTGTACAAACTTAGAGGTGATAGTGTTATATGCACAGTAGGTCAAGTTATACTCATGTCACCCTCAGTCCTTGGATTAGATTAAGGAAAGCAGAGACCACTCCTTCAACTAACTACAAAGAGAATTTATGTGGAAAGACAAAAAGCGTACACTAATTGCAAGGAAAGGAGCATTAGCCTAATTGCATAAATGAAAGTATCATTCATTTAATGTAAAAGAGTAATTGTAACTACATGAGGGAAAGAGACTATACTAGTTGTAGAAATATACCATGCTACTCTATTTGCAAACAAATCAAATCAATATTCTACTTGCATAATGGAAATTATAAACTAATTTCAAATTGATTGGAAAGATGAATTTCAATCTACAACACACAACTAAGAAAATCAGAGATGAAGTCTATTTCACTTGCATTGAAGAGTTTCCCTTCTTGCCACTAAGTGTAATATGTCTTTACACTAACAACAAGGTCTTTACTCACTACATAAGAGAACAATCATTCTTATTCAAATATGAAAATTTGCTTCCTAACTCTATTTGTTGTGTTGTGCTTGTAGTGGATGAAGGAGGGGTCCAGAGTGGTCCTTCGGTCTCCCTAATCATGGATTCAAAGCCTCGAGGTCATCATTCAATCTAAAAATACAAAAATTCCGAGAGCTTTATGAGGGAAAGGAAGGTGTTCTGAAGGTGGAAGAGGGTGGATGAAGGATGTGTGAGGCCATTTTTGAAGCTTATCACCCCTCAGAGTCCTATCTTGCACAAAATTTCATGCCCATGGTGTCCTTCATTGGCCCTAAAAAGATGATCTCGATGGCAGAGCTTGAGAGAAATATGAGGTGTCCAGGAGGAGGATGGAAATGTCTAAGTGGATGTGGATGAGTGTACCAACCCTTGCAAGTCATTGGAAGCTCCTGCAGACTAGCAATCAAGGACATACATCTACTAATAAATATTGTAGTAAAATTAATCAAAGTGGAAAGAATGAGTTGAATTTTATTTCTTCAAGATCTATTCTATCCTACAACATGCATCTAATCTATTTTCCAAATCATGATATTAACTTCTAAGGTGTAGGAACCAAGCATGCAAAATAATTTCAATCCAAAGCCTAGCAATTTCCAAGGAATCATAAACACATATTTTTGGCTTGTTGTTGTAGACTCTTCAACCACACTTCCCACAAGAGAGGTGGTGATCAACCCGACAACTACAATTTTTTCAATCTAATTCCTACTTAAACAAACAAAGAAATACAAAACTTGAACAAGAAAGAAAAGGGAAACTACATGAGAGGGACTAAAGCCTCTGGGTTGGGCCCTAACCTAAGAGTTCCATCCCTCTTAAGCTAACTCAGATGTAGATCAACAAAATACCTTTCATTAACAGAAGATAGAGTGCAAATACATAATATCAAAATGGAGATAACAATCTCAAGTACTCGGCCTTAAATAACTCTTCCTAGCTCCAAGAGTTTGAATCCTAATGATCCCTTAGGCCTGTTTATTTATACAAAAGGTGACTGAGGGGTAGCTCCCTTGAGAGGAGGATTGCTTCCCTCCAAAATCTCGAAATTGGTGGATCTAGTTCCCTTAGATCTCCACCTGCACTTGAGTTCATCGGCTGCCAATGGACTTCGAGTTGTTCGTGAGGAATCTTGGGACTCAATTCGAATTGGAGAGTTAATGTAGTGGACAAGCCACCTATATTCTCTTTAGATACCTCCAATGTGCCCCTACATAGTAAATGTCTCGAAAGATGCTTCTTTTTCTTGCATATTAACCACATTAGGCCATGAAATATGACATGCCCCCTTTAGTCTCCCTACTAAGCACATTATGGCTAAAAAATGTAAATTAATGTGAGAAAAAGAGAGTTTAATGATTGGAGGATATCACAATGGGCCTCAAAATATAACTGTTGATGGAACCCATCAGTAGCAACAACACTTGGAGACACACTAGATGAACTTCAGCTTCTCTACTTAGGAATAGCTTTTTAGTTACAGCGTTGGCCCTTCAGGAAGTATTGGTTCACCAATCATATTTCCTTCACTTCCCCTTTCAACCCGGTCACAAACAAATCACCTTACTTTCCTTTACTTGGTTCAATAACATAAAATATATTCAATATCGTAATTGTTTCAATATAGGAAAGGTTAATATGCGTTGCGAGTCTAAGTTTTTCAGAGTATGAGTTTCATCTCTAATGTTGCTCCACTACGAATAGGCCTAGAAAATACCCTGGCGAAGCCACTACAGGAGCACAAGCATTACTTCACCTCCCTGCACAAGAAGCCTTTCTCTTATTTCACCCTTTATTTATTTATTTAATAGGATTGTGCTTCGGCACTTATTATTTCAATCGGTGGAAGAGGGATCATGACTTATTGAGAGTAGAGGAGGTTTCCCCTTCAGAGAAGTATTTATATAACCACTAATGTCGGTTTGCTCACTATATATTTTTCCCTTATCCTTTCTCTACTAGATTGGATAAGCATGTAACACACCAAGTTGAGGAGATCAAATACTAGAATATATGTGGATCTGATAGGTTCCCTCAAGGTTTTCATTTTGAATGTATTGTATTTTCCATCCAGACTTAGCTTAACCTATGGCATCTTCTAAAACACAAAGAAGAAGAACTAATAGATAGCCAAGCATTGTGGTTGTCACATTTTCTCTTTATTTGACCACAAAGCCCTAAGCCTTGCACTCTTTCACACAAGGGATTACTTATATACAATGACTAAAGCACAAAAAATGACAGGATGTGACTTGAACGACACACACAAGACTGACACAAATGATAAAGAAAATAAAAGAAGGAAAATTGTATAGGAAACACAACTTAAAGTTACTACTAAAAATAGAGTTTCAAATCTCAACCATTAATGGGAAGAGGGTTAGTCCTTTGATATAAGGATTTCAGCTTGAAAGAGTTTTGAACGAGTTTCGCTTTGGTGGTATAGGGGCCAATCCACAGAGATTGGAATTTCGTGTGTTTTCCTTTCCCTTCGTGGGCTTTATCCCAATTCAATACTAAGTCACCCACATCAAAACTATTAGTCCCTGTAGATTTTGTGTCGGACCAGTGCTTAATATGACTTTGATGAATGGTAAATATTTCTTTGGCTTTGAACCTTTCTTCTTCAAGTTTGAGCAAAGTATCTATCCCTCTTTGAACCACAAGGAAATGTCTACATTGGGACTCTTAGGAGGAGATACAAGTTAGGAGGCAGGATAGCTTCTTTATCGTAAAGTAGGAAGTACGTGAGGTTTTGAGGGAAGGCTTAGGAGTTAAAAAGTTAGCCCATAATGCATTTATAAAAGAATTGTTACAGTTCCTTTGCTTAGAGAAAATAGTTTTCTTAATTATGTGAATGAGGATTTTGTTTGTTGATTCAACCAAACCTTTTCCTTGCGGGTAATATTTAGATGCATGTTTTAACACAATACCATTTTCTAATGTGAAATCATAAAGTTTCAGTGAAGAAAAATAAGGCACATTATCAAAGACAAGAGACGTTGAAACATCAAATCTGGTTATAATGTTTTTCTTTAAGAATTGAATGACTTCATGGTCATTACCTTTCCTTAAAGGAACTACTTCGGTCCACCAAGTAAAATAATCTATCGTTGTTAAGATGTATCAGTGTTGCTTTGAAGAATGTGGGGAGATTTCTCCAATAACATCTAGTCCCCATTTTTGGAAAGGTTATTCAACTGTTACTGGTAACAGTGGGGCACTGACCTCTGATCTCGGTTGGCACGTCTCTAACAAGTTGGGCACTTGCGATCATAAGCGTGGGCATATTTAAATAAGGTGGGTCAATAATAATTGGCCCTCATTAATTTATGCATCATTCTATTTCCCGCATAGTTGCCACCTGTTGGTTTGTCATGCAGATCTCTTAATACCTTCTCTATATCTTGAGGCTCAAGGCATCTTAGCAAGAGACCATTATGGTTCTTTCTGAAAAGCACTCCATGAATGAGCTGATAGGATAGATCTTTAAGTGAATTTCTCTCTTTTGTTTATTTGATAAATTCACGGGGAATGTATCATGCTATAAGAATTGTTGTATATCTAAGTACCATGGCATTGTTGAGCTTGTCTTGGGAACTTATTCAACGTTATACATATCTATTTCCTGCTCCCATCCTAAAATATCTTGCTCTGGAGCATCTCTTGCTTCTACTGCTAATTGAAATAGGCCATGAACCTTAATAGTATGAACTGGTTTAAATTCTAGATCATATTCTTGTAAGTAGGTCATCCAATTTTCCCTCTTCTCACTCAGCTCATGTTGCACAAAAAGTGTTATGACCGCTGGATGAGGCACATATACAATCATGTGAGCCTTAAGGAGATAGGGACTAAAATGTATAACTTCCTTATATACAACATAAGCTTGTTTATCGATGGCAGGGTAATTCAACTCTGACCCCTGTAAGCCAACACTCATGAAAGAAATAGGTTGTTCATTTCCTTCAGTATCCTTCTGCGTTAGTACGGTCGTGATAGATGAATATGAGGCGAAAGTATAAAGTAGGGAATATTTCCCTTAATCGGGATTAAACAATGGAGGCACATCAGCAATAGCTTGTTTAATATGAGAAAAAACATCATTTTCCCTTTTGTCCCATTTTTAAATCGCATATTTCTTAATCATCTCCTATTTAACTATCTGATCATAATCAAAGATGAACTTGCGTGGGAAATTAATCTTCCCCAAGAAAGACCGCATAACCTTCTTATTTACTGGGAATGGGATATGAGTTATAGATTTGACCCTTTTAGGATCAAATTTGATTCCACTCTTTGCAATGATTTCTCCTAAGAGAGTGCCTTCTAACACACTGAAGATGCTTTTCTTAGGATTAAGAGAAATCCAATATTTATGACACCGCTCAAATATTTATTTCAGATGATAGACATGGTCTAATCTTCTTTTAGAGAATACAATTACATCATTCAAATAAACAATTACACTTTGGCCAAACAGGCCACAGAAAGTGATGTACATTACTCTTTGAAATGTAGCACCAACATTTATAACCTGAATGGCATGCGCTTAAAGGTGACTGTTCCCCACTTAGTCTTGAAGGTGGTTTTGAGATGGTTTGGTTCTGCCACTAGTACTTGATTATAGCCAGAAAAACCATCTAGGAGTGAGAACATATCTGAGACCCATATACAATTTGGAGGATCTATTCCATGCATGGCACCAGGTAATTATCTTTGTCTGAGGCCCAGTTGAGATTGCAAAACTTGACACATAGCCTTATCTCACCTGACTTCTTTCTAACAAGGACCAAATTTGAAACCCAAATAGAATGTCTAACTTTAAAAATTATTTGAGCATCCAACAGCTTCCTCAACACCTTTTGGATTAGGGGTTCCAGTGTTGGATGAACTTTCCTTAGTTTCTTCTAAAAAGGCTTCACCCCTTCTTTAGTAGGAATGACATGTTGGATAATATGAGTATCATATGTATTCAAATCGTCGTACGTCCATGCAAACACGTCTTAGTATTATTTGAACAGGTGAATGAATGCTTGTCATTCCTCTGGGTAACAACATGTACCGAGGTTTACATATTTTGGATTGTCTTGGGTTCCCAAATTGACTTGTTCATATGATAGCTTCGAGCTCTAAGTCTTGGTGTTAATTGGTCCTTTGAACTAGTTTTGCAGGTCATATAATTTTTATAGGGACACTACACCTTTAGGCATAATGTTTCCTTTCATTGCATCAGATACTTCCTGTTGATAAGGTTAATCCTCTCTGCGGACAGAGACGATCCCTCTAGCCCAATGAGTGGGTCTAGCAACTGAAGTGACAATCAACTAGACATCTTCCTAGGTTATAATTGAAAAGTGGAACGAAAGAGATGACCTACCTCGTTCTGATGCTATTTCGATTTCCTTAGTTGAGGGCCTCGAACTGCTTGTGTAACGGACTTGTTCCTGCTTCTCTCAGTGTTTATGTACCTGCACAAGTGATCAAGAGACAACAAAGCATGCCAAAGCCAATAGCAAATCCAATAACCACCTACTTAAATGATCAAGGAATGTCAAACTAAATAAATACATGAACATGTATATTTTGGGAAGATGAAACAACAATTGTATATTATTAGGAAATAAAGGGAAGCTTACAACCAAAGCCTTGATGTTTAAAGGCTCTCCTTGAGTGGTAATCCAAGTCCAAGCCAAGAAACTCTCCAAGCACTCCTTCTCCAAGTCTAATGAATAACCTCTAGGCACAAGCTTAGCATAAGGGTGCAAATAGACATAGACCAACCATTTGGGAATGGGAGAAGAGGAATTTATAGGCTAGGAGAGGGAGTTAGGACTTCTCCAAAGATAGGATTAGGCCCACATCTCAAGGAGGTAGCTCATAGGGATAAGAAAAAGAGGTCAAGTTAGGAGGATTTGACCTCATCTATGCGCAACCACCTCCAGCTTGCCACTCTAGAAGCTTCTAGATAACGAAGCTTCACATCTCCTTTGGGAAAATTACCTTTTTGGGATCATCGCAGATATGCAAGGGAACAAAGCGATGCCATCACGGGTCAAACACAGTGCAACAGGCGACCATCGTTTTTTAAGCCTCATAAGAGCAATGACTCTCATTTTAGGGTTTTAAGAGCTATTTCTTCACGAAAAGCTCAAGAAATCTTCCAAACAAAGTCTTAGGAGGGATCTGAGTTTTATACATGGATCAGAATATTGTATATTAGTCATGTTTCAAACACTTCAAGGTATGCCATAGGGAAGTGCATGAGGTGTGACAAAATACTATGTAACACTTCCTACAAAGCCTTGTTGTGTTCATCCTCGTCAATGGAATCATCTTTGAACACATCTGCATTAGCCATAAAATGCAGTATCTATTTATTGCCATTGAAAACATGAAAACTAGTGCCATTATTAGGAACAAATGGTTTATATATAATTTCTATAAAAAAAATAAAAAAATAAAAACCATTTTTCAAAGGTGACATTTTAGCGGTTGCATTAGCTAATGTGTCTATTGCAGCGTTTCTAATTCTAGGAACATAAATGACATTGAAATATAAAGCATAAGTAATCAATTTCCATACTGTTAGCGCTTGAAATTTCACCTCAGGCTGAGAAAGGTAAACCTCAAGGCAACATCAAACCATTTAGCCTCGTAGCTAGCCCTACGGGGCAGGAGAAGGCTCTCTCCGGTCTATCTCGTGAAATCTTCAATGGGATGAGATGACCAACAAGGTAACACTGATATTAGGCTAGTAAACTGATAAAAAAGGTTGATTTGGGGTTTTTTGGGTTTTTGGTGGCAAATTGAGGAGAGGGCAATTTTGGGTGCCGGAATTTGACACAGTTTCTGCAGGGGGTTCTTTGGGGCGAGGTAGGAGACCGTATTGATGCCTTTGATTGAGGTGAGTGGATGGAAAAGACCGGTGAGGAGATAAGGAGAGCAAATAATACTTTGAATTCTCCTTAAACAGTAGAAAACATAGAAATTGAAAAAATTTAAAAGCAGAGCATGGCAAGCATGAATTCTTACTTTAACACTTCATTTGTTTAATATGCAGAAGGAAAGAAAGGAGATGATCACATAAACACACTTACAAGAACATTGAAAAACACACCATCAACACATGAGTCCACAAGAATCCCAAAGAGGACTGCAAAACCCTGGTCTTCCTTAGCCAAAAATTGCAGAGATACAGTGAAATAATACAATGATAGCTTCTCCCTCAAGAGTCCAACCATGAAAATGAGCAAGAAAGTACATAATATAGATGATCTAACCTCTTTCCCTGCCTCCATGGGTCGAGATCACTATCCTAGGAGCTGTTTCAACCACTTCTAAACTAAGCACTACAAACTAGGCAGTCAAAACAACTTGCCTCTATAAACTTGGAAACCAATTCATTCATTTAATTTTTACCCTTTTCATGAATGAATGTTCTAGAAGTGTTAAACAAGAGTAAAAGTGTCTTAGAGTTACAAAAATTACATCAAAGATAATCATCTTCAACCCCAAAAAGTCAAACTGAGTCAAATTTGCGTTTTCTGGGCTGTACAGTGCAATCTGGCAAAAAACTGCCTGACAGGTCGCGCCCCCCTGCCTGACGGGTCGCGCCCCTTTGGAGGTCTGTTTGAGGCACTTGCAGGTGGCCAAATTGAGCAAAAGTGGGCTTTTTGGAAAGTTCTATGAGTCTACTTTCCAACCCAACTAGAATTTTTGAATTTGGAGTTCATTTTCCCTGTCAAAAACCATTTCTCCCAAGACAGCTTTCTGCAATTCAAAAAAGTGGCAGAAAGTCAAATTTTGCATGTATTTTGACCTTCTGGAGGCCCAAAACTCCATAAAAACTCAAGTCCATCCATGGGAATATGTAACTTTGTATAAAAAATCAGGAAATGCTAAGTTTTTGTGAAAAGGAGTTTCCATGACAAAGGGTCTCACGGGGGGTGAGACCCGTTAAAGAGCCAAAACCTGTAAATTACCAAAAAATGCCAAAATTACCCAAAATTCTCGAATTTTTTTGGGATTTGAGCTGTGGCTGGGCTAATTAGTGCCTTGATCTTTGAGGGAAGCCTCAACCAAGATACGGAGTGGATTGGGCCTCTTTCTCCTTTTTTGTGCTTTGGCCAACCGCCTTTGAAACATCTTCACTTTTGCTTTGTACACGTGCATCCGTGCCCAACAATGGTTCTTCATGTTCCTCAGCAACTTTTTATCTTGGTTGGCCTTAGCCAACAGCCTCTCCAAGTGTGCATTGACCCGGATAAGCATAGCCTCTCGCAAATCTCATAACATGACATGTGGCGGAAACATGTGACTGTAAGTGGACAAGCCTGCAAATAAGTCAAAAAGGTGGGCTCCTCTCTTACATGGTGACCACTCTTACCACCCCTATGTGGCCTCCTCTGTACCTCAATCTCGGACACTGATGCTTGGTCATCACTCTGCTCATGTGTTTCGGTTTCTGACATGTTTGAGGAGCAGAGTGGACAAAATGTACTGCTGTTTCTGCCTTTAAAAGTGCTGAATTCTATGTTGTTTCAAGGGGAAAAAGACATGAGGGAAATGTTAGGGGAGGGACCTTTTTACAAGGAATTGGGAATATATAAATATAACAGGGAATTTTTAAGGAAAATGTTGCAAACCATTATGCATATAGGAGTACATATTTAAAATCAGGGATAGTAGGAAATCATTTACAAAGATCACTGCATATGGAAAAATATGTATGAAAGTGAACATATGGGGATATGAAAACATGCAGCATTAATAGGGGAAGATAGGGAAACATATGCACAAAACTGCTGACATATTCACCAACAAATTCTTGTGTTTACACATGCATATGGTGCAGCAAGATTAGGGTTTGAGTTTTTTTATGCTTTGGGAGAGGGGTAGGGTTTGCATTTTTAGTGATTAGGGAGAGGGGAGGGTTTGCATTTTATTTATAAAATAGTATGGGAAATAGATATAAATACAAATGTGAGTGGAAAGGGGAAGGAGGGAAACAATTACAAAGGAAAAAACCTTGAAACAACACAAACCCTAGCACATTTTAACCATTAATATTGCAGTCATATGAAGCCTCTTCCACTTGCACAATTTGATTCTTAAACACAAGCATGAGGGCCTTCAATCATAACCAACAACCAAATTGAAGTGTAGAGGGCCTACCTTACAAAATTTGGAAATTTGTGGCTCCTTGGCAAGTTTACTGGCAAATCTTTTATGGAGAAAACCCTGACGGGTCGCGCCAGTGTAATTTTTGCACTGGCAGAGGGTGCCTGACAGGTCGCGCGCCTCTGACGGGTCGCGCGCATTTCAGGAGGCTTTTGGAGTCCTTCCCAGTGTCAGAATTAGGTGCAAGATAGCTCGTTGGAAAGGTCTTGGAGTCTAATTTCCAACCAAACTAGAATTTTTCAATTTGGAGTTGATTTGACCTGTCAAAAATCAAATCTCCCAAGACTGGTCAAAAAGTGCCAAATGAGGCTGCCTGAAGGAAGAGTGTTGTTGCAGTCAACTTTTGAATGCCTTCCTCAACCCCAAATTGAGCTCATGATAGCTCATTGGAAATATCTTTTCGTCTAGTTATCATTTTACCCATTAAAAAAATCATTTGGCCAACCAAGCTAGGAGAAAACTTGATTTTCGCAAGGTCACTTCAGAGGTGTCTTTGATTCTTTTGAGGCAACGGAATTCTTGACATTTCTCTAAAACCATGACACCTGTGCAAAAAATGAAAGAGGTTTTTCTTTCGTGGCATGTTCTCAACAAACACCTCTCTCATTTTTGCAAAATTCATCTTTGAGTGCTCTGAAACAGCTTTTGAGTGAAACTTATCCCGATGTGTGAAACAAGGAATTTTGTCGAAATGAAGCGAAATGAAGGGGATAAGGGGCTTCTAAATTCTTGAGGAAATTTTTGGAAGTAGGGAGGGATGTTAGGAAGCAGGGGAAAGTGGAATCTGAGGGATTGAGTGAGGGGAAGGGGTCCAAAAGGGAAAAACACAGGCCCAACCTAGAAAATTTCCAAGTTGTAGCTAGAAACTAGGGTTTGTGTAAAAATGAGGAATTTGGCGGATCTAAGGGATGGGAAGCATTTGGTAAGGTACTTTAAGGATAGGGGAAGGTGTATGAACATCAGGAAACAAGTTTTGCCGATGATTTGACCGTCCAAGAGAAATTGGCTTCAAAACCCTGGGAGAGGGAAATGACCTTGCCAAGGCACAACTGAAGCATGAACAAGGTGTAAAATGACTCATTAGACACTGACATGATAATGACAACCCAATGAATGATGATTGACTCAGCTGAATGATGACACGGACCGCCATTTGGACAACTTTAGAAGGAGTGAAAGCAAACCCTAGACCTAATGCCTAGTGACCAAATTTTGCTTGAAAACTCTTTGAAATGACAAAATTTGACCTTGACACTTCAAAATCACTTTGTAAGAGCACATTGGATCACTGGAGGAAGGCTGGAAAGACTGACACTAACATTGGCTCCAATGGGGATGGTAGCTCCTTGGAGGTGCCAAGAACCTTAGACCTCTGGGAGAGCAGACCAATGCCTTACAATCATTGGGCAATGGAGTCAAAAACTCAAACTACAATGCATGACTGAAAACCGACATAAACTAACTTAAAAACAAGACTGAAAATTGACTCACAAAGGACTCATGACTCAACTAAAAACTGACTCGATACTTAAACACAATCGACAAACTGAAAATGATGCTCAAAGGGGAGCTTATTCATCACAACCTACTCTAACAGTTTCATTCATCACCTGATCAAGTGAAATGAAACAACCAATGCAACCAAGTAAGTATTCTGTCTGCTGGTTGAATTCTCCACAAGTTCTCGCTTATGAATAACAAGAGAGAACTACTGAAAGGCAACTCCCATGACAACTTAGAAACAGATCCGTTGAAAGATATGAATTCTCTATCCACCTCCAAAAACACTGCATAAGGATCTTGAAATTCAAGCACACTAGAACTTAGCTCATCCAATGGATTACTTCTCTTTCCCTCATACCATGAATGCACACTTTGATCTGAGCCTTGTGACGAGACCTCTGCTGAAAATGACAAAGAAACCGGCTGCCGGATCAAATTCATATTAGCACATGTTTCAAGCTCACATGTAGTTAATGGAGAAAGACTTTGACTGCAAACCTCATCCAAAACATCAGCTATTGGATCATGAAAAACTTGAAAAGACTGCTGTAATGTATCCATTGAAAATGCATGACATCCTTCTAGCTGTTCATCTTGTTCTTGAGATATTTTACGAGAATTCTGCCTTATAAACTGAAATGCTTCGAAACAAAAGGGTATAGAATCTTCCTACATCATCAAATCATTTATTTCGTCTTCCACAACTTCATCTGTAATCTGTCCTTCAATTTCATTTGGTGGCTGTAAATCTGATGCTACAGGCTGCTCAAGAATTTTGTTGTCTATCTCATCCTCAACATTAACACTGAGAGATTGCTGATTTGTTATATGCTGTTCATTTGAAGATTTACTATGCAATCTACCCTTCAAAAACTGAAATAATTCAAAACGGAATGGTACAGAGTCACCTTGAATCATTAAATCATGTGTGTCCACTTCCAAGTCTTCAGCTGCAACTTGACAATCAATGGCTTTCGGGGGTTGCAAATCTGAATATGAGGAGTCTTGAACAAAATTTTCATTGCTCTCAAGATGCTTCCGATCAAGACTTGTTGACATTTGATTTCTGATTTCATGGAAGTTGTCTCTAATGAACTGACATGAATCAAAACAAAAAGGCAAAGATCCTTCACTTACTTCAAAATTTGCTGCACTTTCCTCATCACTGTCATAGCTGATATGTGATGGCTGAATATTGTTTTCAAACTGTTGAAAATGAACTTCTTCCTCCCACAAACTAGCTGCTGATTTGTCTGTAAGATTAGCTTCTTTTTGGAGAACATAATTATCGTCATACTGATCAAACTGAGGCAAATCATCACTATAAAACATATCATCAAGCATGCAGGTCATATCAACAGTGCTTTCTTCGCCAAGGTGATCTACAAAACAATCATTATCAGATCTATGACAACTAGGATAAGAAAGAAAATGTTTTGGATCAGCAACTTGTTCTTCTTCAATCAGCGAGCCATGAGTTTGAACATCATAATCATTCCTTGCGTTGATCTTGTCCATCATCTTTTCTACTGCACTTACCAACATGTCAAGCTTTACCTCTAGAGATTTCGATTCGGCCGGATCTATGTTTTTCACCTCTTCTTCTTTCAACCTTGCCCTTCGGATCAACAGATGAGCTTCTACATTTACTGCATTGTTTTGCATCTCGTGAAGTGTTGCAATATCCCTTTCTCTCAGCTGAAACTCCATCTCCGGATCAAAGGCACCCGGATAGTGCAAGAGAGCAGATCTAGGAGAAGGTCTAATATCAACTGGCATCGAATAATAAACTTGGTTAAATATGGCTGAAAACTGTTGTACTATCTCCCCTGGTAATCTTTTCAGCTGGTTATACTCTTCTACAATCAAGAAAAGGTTCTGTCCGATCATCCACCTGTTGAGAAAAACTTTGACAAACTGCTGGAAATCTGAAATACTTGCATCAGGCAGGGCTTTGAACCAACTCTTCACTTTGGCTTGCAAAGAAAGAGCAAAAAGCCTTATACTAACATCTCCTTCATCAACTTCAAAAAGATCTAGAAAATTCTCAAAATTCTGCACATGTTGCTCAGCGTTGACATTCTTACATTCACCATCAAACCTCGGCAAGTATAGATCATAATTTTTGGGGAAAGCATGGAGAACTGAAGGTAAAACAAGAGGTTTATACCGATCTGGAATTTTACAAGGTGTAGGGGTATGTACAACAGGTATAGAATCAGTCTTGGTCTCTTGAGATTCATCAATCTGAATATGGTTATCACAAAATTCGGAAAAAGGATCTTGATCAAGCTCAAAGGCATGCAAATCTTTGGTATTCACACTTTTCAAAGGGAAGGAATCAAATGTAGGCCTAGGATCTTTTCTTAGGCATAGTATCCTTTGCAAAGCCTTCTTGACATTCTTGGGAAAAGAGAAGAAATAATTTATGACAAAGAACAAAATGTCTTGGATGAAATTCCAACTTGAGTACCTGATCTTGCCATATTCTCCTTTCATGTTTCTGCTGGTCGGGATCATCCTCCAGTGGAGTCTTTGGATCTGATCTCGAAACTGATTTAGAGTCGCCAAGTGAATGATTTCAGCCTTTCAAGTGTCTGATCATTGTCCACTATCAACAATCAGATCTGAACTTGATACATGTACTGGGGTGAAATGCAAATGAAGTGCTGTATTCACAAGCTCACGGAGATTGACTGAAGCAGCGTTTATCTACTAACGCTGATGTACAACAAGAGCGTTTTCGAAGGCTACCTGGCGTAACTTCAGGCTCCGTCTAAGACTTATGAAATAACACAACAATGAGCAAACGATTAGTTTGTTCTCCCCAGTATGGTCGCCAGTATGTTAGCGCTTGAAATTTCACCTCAGGCTGAGAAAGGTAAACCTCAAGGCAACATCAAACCATTTAGCCTCGTAGCTAGCCCTACGGGGCAGGAGAAGGCTCTCTCCTGTCTATCTCGTGAAATCTTCAATGGGATGAGATGACCAACAAGGTAACACTGATATTAGGCTAGTAAACTGATAAAAAAGGTTGATTTGGGGTTTTTTGGGTTTTTGGTGGCAAATTGAGGAGAGGGCAATTTTGGGTGCCGGGATTTGACACAGTTTCTGCAGGGGGTTCTTTGGGGCGAGGTAGGAGACCGTATTGATGCCTTTGATTGAGGTGAGTGGATGGAAAAGACCGGGGAGGAGCTAAGGAGAGCAAATAATACTTTGAATTCTCCTTAAACAGTAGAAAACATAGAAATTAAAAAATTTAAAAGCAAAGCATGGCAAGCATGAATTCTTACTTTAACACTTCATTTGTTTAATATGCAGAAGGAAAGAAAGGAGATGATCACATAAACACACTTACAAGAACATTGAAAAACACACCATCAACACATGAGTCCACAAGAATCCCAAAGAGGACTGCAAAACCCTGGTCTTCCTTAGCCAAAAATTGCAGAGATACAGTGAAATAATACAATGATAGCTTCTCCCTCAAGAGTCCAACCATGAAAATGAGCAAGAAAGTACATAATATAGATGATCTAACCTCTTTCCCTGCCTCCATGGGTCGAGCTCACTATCCTAGGAGCTGTTTCAACCACTTCTAAACTAAGCACTACAAACTAGGCAGTCAAAACAACTTGCCTCTATAAACTTGGAAACCAATTCATTCATTTAATTTTTACCCTTTTCATGAATGAATGTTCTAGAAGTGTTAAACAAGAGTAAAAGTGTCTTAGAGTTACAAAAATTACATCAAAGATAATCATCTTCAACCCCAAAAAGTCAAACTGAGTCAAATCTGCGTTTTCTGCGCTGTACAGTGCAATCTGGCAAAAAACTGCCTGACAGGTCGCGCCCCCCTGCCTGACGGGTCGCGCCCCTTTGGAGCTCTATTTGAGGCACTTGCAGGTGGCCAAATTGAGCAAAAGTGGGCTTGTTGGAAAGGTTTGTGAGTCTACTTTCCAACCCAACTGAAATTTTTGAATTTGGAGTTCATTTTCCCTGTCAAAAACCATTTCTCCCAAGACAGCTTTCTGCAGTTCAAAAAAGTGGCAGAAAGTCAAATTTTGCATGTATTTTGACCTTCTGGAGGCCCAAAACTCCATAAAAACTCAAGTCCATCCATGGGCATATGTAACTTTGTATAAAAAATCAGGAAATGCTGAGTTTTTGTGAAAAGGAGTTGCCATGACAAAGGGTCTCACGGGGGGTGCGACCCGTTAAAGAGCCAAAACCTGTAAATTACCAAAAAATGCCAAAATTACCCAAAATTCTCGAAATTTTTTGGGATTTGAGCTGTGGCTGGGCTAATTAGTGCCTTGATCTTTGAGGGAAGCCTCAGCCAAGATACAGAGTGGATTGGGCCTCTTTCTCCTTTTTTTTGCTTTGGCCAACCGCCTTTGAAACATCTTCACTTTTGCTTTGTACACGTGCATCCGTGCCCAACAATGGTTCTTCATGTTCCTCAGCAACTTTTTATCTTGGTTGGCCTTAGCCAACAGCCTCTGACCCGGATAAGCATAGCCTCTCGCAAATCTCATAACATGACATGTGGCGGAAACATGTGACTGTAAGTGGACAAGCCTGCAAATAAGTCAAAAAGGTGGGCTCCACTCTTACATGGTGACCACTCTTACCACCCCTATGTGGCCTCCTTTGTACCTCAATCTCGGACACTGATGCTTGGTCATCACTCTGCTCATATGTTTCGGTTTCTGACATGTTTGAGGAGCAGAGTGGACAAAATGTACTACTGTTTCTGCCTTTAAAAGTGCTGAATTCTATGTTGTTTCAATGGGAAAAAGACATGAGGGAAATGTTAGGGGAGGGACCTTTTTACAAGGAATTGGGAATATATAAATATAACAGGGAATTTTTAAGGAAAATGTTGCAAACCATTATGCATATAGGAGTACATATTTAAAATCAGGGATAGTAGGAAATCATTTACAAAGATCACTGCATATGGAAAAATATGTATGAAAGTGAACATATGGGGATATGAAAACATGCAGCATTAATAGGGGAAGATAGGGAAACATATGCACAAAACTGCTGACATATTCACCAACAAATTCTTGTGTTTACACATGCATATGGTGCAGCAAGATTAGGGTTTGAGTTTTTGGATGCTTTGGGAGAGGGGTAGGGTTTGCATTTTTAGTGATTAGGGAGAGGGGAGGGTTTGCATTTTATTTATAAAATAGTATGGGAAATAGATATAAATACAAATGTGAGTGGAAATGGGAAGGAGGGAAACAATTACAAAGGAAAAAACCTTGAAACAACACAAACCCTAGCACATTTTAACCATTAATATTGCAGTCATATGAAGCCTCTTCCACTTGCACAATTTGATTCTTAAACACAAGCATGAGGGCCTTCAATCATAACCAACAACCAAATTGAAGTGTAGAGGGCCTACCTTACAAAATTTGGAAATTTGTGGCTCCTTGGCAAGTTTACTGGCAAATCTGTTGAGATTGCAACAAGATGATGGAGCTTAGTGAAAAGAGTCGCCTTCACTAAGTGGGCCCGCAGGCTATTTTTGGCGCAAGTCTATTTTTAGACTATGTCTATTTTTAGACATATGGATCATGTCTATGTTTATGGATGATTGATCAAGTTGGGAAAATAGATGGACTTCTATTTTTGATGAAAGTGTGAGTGATCACAGTGTGAGTGATCAAGTCTATTTTTAGACTGGCTGTCAAAAATAGAAAAGTCAAATATTATTATCTCACAATAATATTTGGACTATAAACTTAATCTTATTCTCTTGGAGCACTTCAGTTTGAGCTACGGAAGTGGCACATGCAGCTGTCAGAAGGAAATTCGTTTTTCTTATGAGTCAGTTGAGTTGTTGCATGCATGACTTCAGTTAGAACTCAAGTGAGTTGAGTTTAGTGGACTGGAGGTACAGTTGATGGAGTTGTGTTCAGTTTAACTTAGTTAAACTGGTTGTAGTTAGTCTAACTGCAGATAGACTAATGATGAGTTGTTAAACTAATTATTAACTCATAATACAACTAAAGAATACATCAGTTAACTCAGTTGCATGTCAGTGCATGTTCAGTTCAACAGGGACAGGTGGTAGAGAATCAGATTGCTATCAGTTGTGACTATAGTTGTGCACCAGATCTTGCACAATCAAAGGATTGAGTATGCCAATGAGTTTGCTCACGTATTTGGCCCACATTTTAGCCTTTGCTCACATCCACAAAGAGTGAGTGACTATTTTGCAGGTGAAAATCGAGTTTGGGAAGCAATTCTCATCAGTTCTTGAGCAGGTATTGAGCAGTGGAGGCAGGCAAGCAGTGGAAGAGATTTGGAGATCAGATCTGAGCTGTATTGTGTGTAACAGAGGTGGAGATACTTGTGAGAAGTATTATGCTGTGTAATGTTACATGACTCAATCATTAATATACAGATAGTGTGGGGTTTTTAGCGAGATGCTTTCCCCGTGATACATACTGTGTTAATGTGTGAATGCTCTTGATGTTTTATTGTTATTGATGCTGCTATATTCTTGATCAACGTAGAGGAGATTATGTATTATACATGTTCCGCTTATAATTGTATGATCAGGATAATCTCTGTGAATATGTGTTAAATTATTCAAAATTTCTACATGGTATCAGAGCTAGATAATTGTAGAAAAAGTTTCTACATGGTATCGGAGCAGCTTGATTTGTAGAAGAGATTTTTACAGGATATCAAGCGAGGGTTGATCGGAAGCAGTTGAGTTGGTTGCTGGTGGAATTCGAATTTGCAGCAGTGTTTTTTCTTGGTGACAACGCAGCAATGTCTTTCAACGGATTGCGATTGGAGTATGCTCTTGAGGGCAGCTCAAACTATATTGCATGGAAGGACAAGATGGAGGCAGTATTGGATGATAACGGGCTGAAGGAATTCATAGATACGGATATCCCAAAGCCTACTGATGCTACTCAAGCTGATGCTTGGCAAAAGAAGATCGCAAAATGTCGAAGAATTCTGTTGGAGGGCGTGAAGGATCACATTGTGTCCAGCCTCCATGGAAAGGCTACTCCATATTTGATGTGGAAATCATTAACAGAATTATTCCAAAGCAAGAGCGATCAGAGGAAGCTGGTGCTCAAAGATAAACTCAGAAACATCAAATGCGAGAAGGGAGACAGTATTCCCAAGTATCTCACGAAGTTCACTCAGTGTCGAGATGAGCTGGGAAGTGTGGGGGTTACTGTCGATGATGAGGACTTGGTGAGCTTGGCTCTCCTTGGTCTTCCGAAGAGTTGGCATTCCTATCAGGACTCTGTCAATGGTCGGGAGAAGTTGCCAGGATGGGAAAGACTATGGTCAGATCTTGTGCAGGAGGAGATCAGGCAGAGTACCAGGGACGGATCTTCGTCAAAGGGAGCTGATGAAGAGAATTGTGCTTTGGCTGCCAAAGCAAAGAAAGGGAAGAGCAAGAAAGCTTCTCAGTCTGGTGCGAAAGGCAAGAAGCAGGATATGTCCAAGGTGAAGTGTTTTCACTGTCACCAGCATGGACACTATGCCACAAATTGTCCGCAGAAGAAGAAGAACAAGCAAGCTGCTGGATCTGCAGGGGGAGAGGCTTTAGCTTCTCAGTTTGAGCTTGATTTTTCATTGATCGCATGCTTGGTTTCAAGTGTGATGGGATCAGTGTGGTTTCTGGACAGTGGTGCGTCTTTTCACATGACGGGAGATAGAGATTTGTTCTCTGATCTGGAGGACAAAGATCTTGGAGTGCACATCGAGATGGGCGATGATGGTAGATACAGTGCGACCGGTATCGGTACCATTTCCTTTGAGAGGGAGTCTGGTAAACCCTTTGTATTGAAGGAAGTCATGCATGTTCCAGGATTGAAGAAGAATCTCATCTCAGTGGCGATGTTAGAAGACAAGGGGTATGATGTTGTTTTCAGCGAGGGAAAGGCCTTCCTGCGCAGCAAGACAACTGGTGAGACCCGGAAGATAGGGGTTCGAGTGAGGAACCTTTATCAGTTGCATGTAGATGGATGCGCAGCAATGGCAGGCAAGGCAGAAGGATTGGTGAGCCGGGATGATGGCGAGTTGTGGCACAGGAGATTGGGTCACCTTCACCATGGAGCCTTGAAGATACTGCAGCAGATCACTACAGGGCTTCCTAAAGGCACACTTGCGCAGTCAGATCAATGCAAGGGGTGTACTTTGGGGAAGTTTGTGAAAGCCACCTTTCACGAGAAGGATAGTCGCGCCACGACGATCCTTGAGAGAATTCACACAGACGTGTGTGGACCTTTCTCAGTTGCTTCGACAGCAAAACACAGGTATTATGTGATTTTTGTTGATGATTTCTCTCGTAAGTGCTGGATCTTCTTCATGCAGAAGAAGAGCGAGACATATTCAAAGTTCTGTGAATTCAAAGCACTGGTCGAGAAGGAGTCGGGGAAGAAGGTGAAGGCTCTTAGGAGCGATAATGGTGGTGAATACATCTCGGACGAGTTCAAGGATTTCTGCAAGGCAGAAGGGATTCGTAGAGAGCTCATAGCTCCCCATAACCCACAGCAGAACGGGGTAGCTGAGCGGAAGAACAGAACGATTGTGGGTGCTGCACGGGCAATGTTGCATGATCAGGGCCTACCCCTTCACTTGTGGGCGGAAGCATGCAATACAGCAGTTTATGTGCAGAACCGTTGTCCTCATAGGATACTTGGCATGAGTACACCCGAGGAGGCTTATTCTGGTAAGAAGCCTGATCTTTCTCATTTGAGGATTTTTGGTGCTAACGTTTACATGCATGTGACGAAGGATGCCAGAAAGAAGTTGGAGCCGACTGCAGAGGTTGGGATATTTGTGGGGTACACTGATACGCCCCACAACTATCGTGTGTATTTGCCAGATAGTGGTAAAACTGTTGTGCGACGGGATATAAAATTTCAGGAGGAGAAAGCCATGAAGTGTTCGCTTGAGAGGGAGCTACACTTGCATGCAGATGAGGAGCTATTAGTTCCTAAGGATGAGCTTCAGGACGTGGATCAGCCACAGGACGAGGTTCATGGAGTGGAAGAGACCACTCATGCAGCGCCAACCATCAGAGGGCGAAAGCGCTTGACAGAAGCTGAGCGACTGGCTCAAGATGCAGAGAAAGTTGTAGGACCACCTACAGCCCAACGTAGGCAGAGACAGTCACCTGATCGGTACACTGGATACATGGCTCTTATGAGCAAGTGTGTTGTGACTGAGCCATCCTCTTTCGAGGAAGCTGTGGAGGATCCCGCATGGGTAGACGCCATGGTGGAAGAGTATGATTCTATTGTCAGAAACAGTGCATGGGAGATTGTTCCTAGACCGGAAGGGAAATCAGTGGTGGGTTCGAGATGGATCTACAAAGTTAAGCAGGCAGCTGACGGGAGTGTGGAGAAGTACAAGGCAAGATTTGTTGCCCGAGGCTTTTCACAGATTGAGGGGATCGATTATGAGGATACCTTTGCACCTGTCGCAAGGTATTCTTCCATACGGACGATTCTTGCTCTCTCAGCGCAGATGGGATGGCACATTCATCAGATGGATGTGAAGACTGCGTTCCTCAACGGAGTCATTGAGGAGGAGGTGTACATTGAGCAACCCGAAGGCTTTGAAGTCTTCAGCAGCGAGTCGCATGTGTGCAGGCTCAAGAGAGCGTTGTATGGGTTGAAGCAAGCACCACGTGCTTGGTACACACGGATAGACAGCTATTTCACAGGACTTGGATTCTCCAAGAGCGAGGCGGATCCGAACCTATACCAGATTGTGGTGGAGGGTAAGTTGCTTATCATTGTACTGTATGTTGATGATTTGATTCTAACGGGTGATGAGCTGTTGATACTGTCATGCAAGAAGGATCTTGCTACAGAGTTTGAGATGAAGGATTTGGGCCTCCTTCACTATTTCCTAGGATTGGAAATATGGCAGCGCAGTGGTGGACTGTTTGTTTCTCAGGGCAAGTATGCTCGGGAGATACTGGAGAAGTTCAACATGCATGGCTGCAAGCCTGTTGATACTCCTCTTCCTGGAGGTTGGAGGAAGGAGGATGCCACTTCGGGAGAAGAAGTGGATGCCACTGTTTATCGACAGTTGGTGGGGTCGCTGATGTATTTGGTCAATACACGACCTGATATATGCTATGCAGTTAACCAGCTTTCACAAGCTATGGTTAAGCCTACCAAGCTCTTCTGGAAGGCGGGCAAGCATGTATTGCGCTACTTGAGAGGCACATTGGGATATGGTTTGTGGTACAGACAGGAGGATGAGGTGAAGCTATGTGGCTTCACGGATGCAGATTGGGCAGGGAGCCCAACAGACAGAAAGAGCACATCAGGAGGGGTCTTCAGTATCGGATCGACAGCAGTTTCTTGGTACAGCAGGAAGCAGAGATCCGTGGCACTCAGTTCAGCGGAGGCCGAGTATATGGCAGCAAGTTTGGCTGCATGCGAGGCTATATGGATGAGGAAGATCCTGGTTGGTTTGTTCGGTTCTCATTTGGATCCTACTGTGATTTACTATGATAACCAGAGTTGTATTAAACTCTCGGCTAATCCTGTATTTCATGATAGATCTAAACATATTGACATCAGGTACCATCATATCAGAGATTGTGTGCAGCGGAGGATCATGTTACTTTCGTACATTCCAACGGAGGATCAGGATGCTGATATTCTGACGAAGGCTCTCACCAGGAGCAAATTCGAGTACCACCGAGGCAGGATAGGGGTTGCTGATAATCCATATCTTGTCGAGAGGGAGTGTTGAGATTGCAACAAGATGATGGAGCTTAGTGAAAAGAGTCGCCTTCACTAAGTGGGCCCGCAGGCTATTTTTGGCGCAAGTCTATTTTTAGACTATGTCTATTTTTAGACATATGGATCATGTCTATGTTTATGGATGATTGATCAAGTTGGGAAAATAGATGGACTTCTATTTTTGATGAAAGTATGAGTGATCACAGTGTGAGTGATCAAGTCTATTTTTAGACTGGCTGTCAAAAATAGAAAAGTCAAATATTATTATCTCACAATAATATTTGGACTATAAACTTAATCTTATTCTCTTGGAGCACTTCAGTTTGAGCTACGGAAGTGGCACATGCAGCTGTCAGAAGGAAATTCGTTTTTCTTATGAGTCAGTTGAGTTGTTGCATGCATGACTTCAGTTAGAACTCAAGTGAGTTGAGTTTAGTGGACTGGAGGTACAGTTGATGGAGTTGTGTTCAGTTTAACTTAGTTAAACTGGTTGTAGTTAGTCTAACTGCAGATAGACTAATGATGAGTTGTTAAACTAATTATTAACTCATAATACAACTAAAGAATACATCAGTTAACTCAGTTGCATGTCAGTGCATGTTCAGTTCAACAGGGACAGGTGGTAGAGAATCAGATTGCTATCAGTTGTGACTATAGTTGTGCACCAGATCTTGCACAATCAAAGGATTGAGTATGCCAATGAGTTTGCTCACGTATTTGGCCCGCATTTTAGCCTTTGCTCACGTCCACAAAGAGTGAGTGACTATTTTGCAGGTGAAAATCGAGTTTGGGAAGCAATTCTCATCAGTTCTTGAGCAGGTATTGAGCAGTGGAGGCAGGCAAGCAGTGGAAGAGATTTGGAGATCAGATCTGAGCTGTATTGTGTGTAACAGAGGTGGAGATACTTGTGAGAAGTATTATGCTGTGTAATGTTACATGACTCAATCATTAATATACAGATAGTGTGGGGTTTTTAGCGAGATGCTTTCCCCGTGATACATACTGTGTTAATGTGTGAATGCTCTTGATGTTTTATTGTTATTGATGCTGCTATATTCTTGATCAACGTAGAGGAGATTATGTATTATACATGTTCCGCTTATAATTGTATGATCAGGATAATCTCTGTGAATATGTTTTAAATTATTCAAAATTTCTACAAAATCTTTTATGGAGAAAACCCTGACGGGTCGCGCCAGTGTAATTTTTGCACTGGCAGAGGGTGCCTGACGGGTCGCGCGCCTTTCAGGAGGCTTTTGGAGGCCTTCCCAGTGTCAGAATTAGGTGCAAGATAGCTCGTTGGAAATTTCTTGGAGTCTAATTTCCAACCCAACTGGAATTTTTCAATTTGGAGTTGATTTGACCTATCAAAAATCAAATCTCCCAAGACTGGTCAAAAAGTGCCAAATGAGGCTGCCTGAAGGAAGAGTGTTGTTGCAGTCAACTTTTGAATGCCTTCCTCAACCCCAAATTGAGCTCATGATAGCTCATTGGAAATATATTTTCGTCTAGTTATCATTTTACCCATTAAGAAAATCATTTGGCCAACCAAGCTAGGAGAAAACTTGATTTTCGCAAGGTCACTTTAGAGGTGTCTTTGATTCTCCTGAGGCAACGGAATTCTTGACATTTCTCTAAAACCATGACACCTGTGAAAAAAATGAAAGAGGTTTTTCTTCCTTGGCATGTTTTGAACAAAAACCTCTCTCATTTTTGCAAAATTCATCTTTGAGTGCTCTGAAACAGCTTTTGAGTGAAACTTATCCCGATGTGTGAAACAAGGAATTTTGTCGAAATGAAGCGAAATGAAGGGGATAAGGGGCTTCTAAATTCTTGGGGAAATTTTTGGAAGTAGGGAGGGATGTTAGGAAGTAGGGGAAAGTGGAATCTCAGGGATTGAGTGAGGGGAAGGGGTCCAAAAGGGCAAAACACAGGCCCAACCTAGAAAATTTCCAGGTTGTAGCTAGAAACTAGGGTTTGTGTAAAAATGAGGAATTTGGCGGATCTAAGGGATGGGAAGCATTTGGTAAGGTACTTTAAGGATAGGGGAAGGTGTATGAACATCAGGAAACAAGTTTTGCCGATGATTTGACCGTCCAAGAGAAATTGGCTTCAAAACCCTGGGAGAGGGAAATGACCTTGCCAAGGCACAACTGAAGCATGAACAAGGTGTAAAATGACTCATTAGACACTGACATGATAATGACAACCCAATGAATGATGATTGACTCAGCTGAATGATGACACGGACCGCCATTTGGACAACTTTAGAAGGAGTGAAAGCAAACCCTAGACCTAATGCCTAGTGACCAAATTTTGCTTGAAAACTCTTTGAAATGACAAAATTTGACCTTGACACTTCAAAATCACTTTGTAAGAGCACATTGGATCACTGGAGGAAGGCTGGAAAGACTGACACTAACATTGGCTCCAATGGGGATGGTAGCTCCTTGGAGGTGCCAAGAACCTTAGACCTCTGGGAGAGCAGACCAATGCCTTACAATCATTGGGCAATGGAGTCAAAAACTCAAACTACAATGCATGACTGAAAACCGACATAAACTAACTTAACAACAAGACTGAAAATTGACTCACAAAGGACTCATGACTCAACTAAAAACTGACTCGATACTTAAACACAATCGAAAAACTGAAAATGATGCTCAAAGGGGAGCTTATTCATCACAACCTACTCTAACAGTTTCATTCATCACCTGATCAAGTGAAATGAAACAACCAATGCAACCAAGTAAGTATTCTGTCTGCTGGTTGAATTCTCCACAAGTTCTCGCTTATGAATAACAAGAGAGAACTACTGAAAGGCAACTCCCATGACAACTTAGAAACAGATCCGTTGAAAGATATGAATTCTCTATCCACCTCCAAAAACACTGCATAAGGATCTTGAAATTCAAGCACACTAGAACTTAGCTCATCCAATGGATTACTTCTCTTTCCCTCATACCATGAATGCACACTTTGATCTGAGCCTTGTGACGAGACCTTTGCTGAAAATGACAAAGAAACCGGCTGCCGGATCAAATTCATATCAGCACATGTTTCAAGCTCACATGTAGTTAATGGAGAAAGACTTTGACTGCAAACCTCATCCAAAACATCAGCTATTGGATCATGAAAAACTTGAAAAGACTGCTGTAATGTATCCATTGAAAATGCATGACATCCTTCTAGCTGTTCATCTTGTTCTTGAGAGATTTTACGAGAATTCTGCCTTATAAACTGAAATGCTTCGAAACAAAAGGGTATAGAATCTTCCTGCATCATCAAATCATTTATTTCGTCTTCCACAACTTCATCTGTAATCTGTCCTTCAATTTCATTTGGTGGCTGTAAATCTGATGCTACAGGCTGCTCAAGAATTTTGTTGTCTATCTCATCCTCAACATTAACACTGAGAGATTGCTGATTTGTTATATGCTGTTCATTTGAAGATTTACTATGCAATCTACCCTTCAAAAACTGAAATAATTCAAAACGGAATGGTACGGAGTCACCTTGAATCATTAAATCATGTGTGTCCACTTCCAAGTCTTCAGCTGCAACTTGACAATCAATGGCTTTCGGGGGTTGCAAATCTGAATATGAGGAGTCTTGAACAAAATTTTCATTGCTCTCAAGATGCTTCCGATCAAGACTTGTTGACATTTGATTTCTGATTTCATGGAAGTTGTCTCTAATGAACTGACATGAATCAAAACAAAAAGGCAAAGATCCTTCACTTACTTCAAAATTTGCTGCACTTTCCTCATCACTGTCATAGCTGATATGTGATGGCTGAATATTGTTTTCAAACTGCTGAAAATGAACTTCTTCCTCCCACAAACTAGCTGCTGATTTGTCTGTAAGATTAGCTTCTTTTTGGAGAACATAATTATCGTCATACTGATCAAACTGAGGCAAATCATCACTATAAAACATATCATCAAGCATGCAGGTCATATCAACAGTGCTTTCTTCGCCAAGGTGATCTACAAAACAATCATTATCAGATCTATGACAACTAGGATAAGAAAGAAAATGTTTTGGATCAACAACTTGTTCTTCTTCAATCAGCGAGCCATGAGTTTGAACATCATAATCATTCCTTGCGTTGATCTTGTCCATCATCTTTTCTACTGTACTTACCAACATGTCAAGCTTTACCTCTAGAGATTTCGATTCGGCCGGATCTATGTTTTTCACCTCTTCTTCTTTCAACCTTGCCCTTCGGATCAACAGATGAGCTTCTACATTTACTGCATTGTTTTGCATCTCGTGAAGTGTTGCAATATCCCTTTCTCTCAGCTGAAACTCCATCTCCGGATCAAAGGCACCCGGATAGTGCAAGAGAGCAGATCTAGGAGAAGGTCTAATATCAACTGGCATCGAATAATAAACTTGGTTAAATATGGCTGAAAACTGTTGTACTGTCTCCCCTGGTAATCTTTTCAGCTGGTTATACTCTTCTACAATCAAGAAAAGGTTCTGTCCGATCATCCACCTGTTGAGAAAAACTTTGACAAACTGCTGGAAATCTGAAATGCTTGCATCAGGCAGGGCTTTGAACCAACTCTTCACTTTGGCTTGCAAAGAAAGAGAAAAAAGCCTTATACTAACATCTCCTTCATCAACTTCAAAAAGATCTAGAAAATTCTCAAAATTCTGCACATGTTGCTCAGCGTTGACATTCTTACATTCACCATCAAACCTCGGCAAGTATAGATCATAATTTTTGGGGAAAGCATGGAGAACTGAAGGTAAAACAAGAGGTTTATACCGATCTGGAATTTTACAAGGTGTAGGGGTATGTACAGCAGGTATAGAATCAGTCTTGGTCTCTTGAGATTCATCAATCTGAATATGGTTATCACAAAATTCGGAAAAAGGATCTTGATCAAGCTCAAAGGCATGCAAATCTTTGGTATTCACACTTTTCAAAGGGAAGGAATCAAATGCAGGCCTAGGATCTTTTCTTAGGCATAGTATCCTTTGCAAAGCCTTCTTGACATTCTTGGGAAAAGAGAAGAAATAATTTATGACAAAGAACAAAATGTCTTGGATGAAATTCCAACTTGAGTACCTGATCTTGCCATATTCTCCTTTCATGTTTCTGCTGGTCGGGATCATCCTCCAGTGGAGTCTTTGGATCTGATCTCGAAACTGATTTAGAGTCGCCAAGTGAATGATTTCAGCCTTTCAAGTGTCTGATCGTTGTCCACTATCAACAATCAGATCTGAACTTGATACATGTACTGGGGTGAAATGCAAATGAAGTGTTGTATTCACAAGCTCATGGAGATTGACTGAAGCAGCATTTATCTACTAACGCTGATGTACAACAAGAGCGTTTTCGAAGGCTACCTGGCGTAACTTCAGGCTCCATCTAAGACTTATGAAATAACACAACAATGAGCAAACGATTAGTTTGTTCTCCCCAGTATGGTCGCCAGTATGTTAGCGCTTGAAATTTCACTTCAGGCTGAGAAAGGTAAACCTCAAGGCAACATCAAACCATTTAGCCTCGTAGCTAGCCCTACGGGGCAGGAGAAGGCTCTCTCCTGTCTATCTCGTGAAATCTTCAATGGGATGAGATGACCAACAAGGTAACACTGATATTAGGCTAGTAAACTGATAAAAAAGGTTGATTTGGGGTTTTTTGGGTTTTTGGTGGCAAATTGAGGAGAGGGCAATTTTGGGTGCCGGGATTTGACACAGTTTCTGCAGGGGGTTCTTTGGGGCGAGGTAGGAGACCGTATTGATGCCTTTGATTGAGGTGAGTGGATGGAAAATACCGGTGAGGAGCTAAGGAGAGCAAATAATACTTTGAATTCTCCTTAAACAGTAGAAAACATAGAAATTAAACAAATTTAAAAGCAGAGCATGGCAAGCATGAATTCTTACTTTAACACTTCATTTGTTTAATATGCAGAAGGAAAGAAAGGAGATGATCACATAAACACACTTACAAGAACATTGAAAAACACACCATCAACACATGAGTCCACAAGAATCCCAAAGAGGACTGCAAAACCCTGGTCTTCCTTAGCCAAAAATTGCAGAGATACAGTGAAATAATACAATGATAGCTTCTCCCTCAAGAGTCCAACCATGAAAATGAGCAAGAAAGTACATAATATAGATGATCTAACCTTTTTCCCTGCCTCCATGGGTCGAGCTCACTATCCTAGGAGCTGTTTCAACCACTTCTAAACTAAGCACTACAAACTAGGCAGTCAAAACAACTTGCCTCTATAAACTTGGAAACCAATTCATTCATTTAATTTTTACCCTTTTCATGAATGAATGTTCTAGAAGTGTTAAACAAGAGTAAAAGTGTCTTAGAGTTACAAAAATTACATCAAAGATAATCATCTTCAACCCCAAAAAGTCAAACTGAGTCAAATCTGCGTTTTCTGGGCTGTACAGTGCAATCTGGCAAAAAACTGCCTGACAGGTCGCGCCCCCCTGCCTGACGGGTCGCGCCCCTTTGGAGCTCTGTTTGAGGCACTTGTAGGTGGAAAAATTGAGCAAAAGTGGGCTTGTTGGAAAGGTTTGTGAGTCTACTTTCCAACCCAACTAGAATTTTTGAATTTGGAGTTCATTTTCCCTGTCAAAAACCATTTCTCCCAAGACAGCTTTCTGCAGTTCAAAAAAGTGGCAGAAAGTCAAATTTTGCATGTATTTTTACCTTCTGGAGGCCCAAAGCTCCATAAAAACTCAAGTCCATCCATGGGCATATGTAACTTTGTATAAAAAATCAGGAAATGCTGAGTTTTTGTGAAAAGGAGTTGCCATGACAAAGGGTCTCACGGGGGGTGAGACCCGTTAAAGAGCCAAAACCTGTAAATTACCAAAAAATGCCAAAATTACCCAAAATTCTCGAAATTTTTTGGGATTTGAGCTGTGGCTGGGCTAATTAGTGCCTTGATCTTTGAGGGAAGCCTCAGCCAAGATACAGAGTGGATTGGGCCTCTTTCTCCTTTTTTTTGCTTTGGCCAACCGCCTTTGAAACATCTTCACTTTTGCTTTGTACACGTGCATCCGTGCCCAACAATGGTTCTTCATGTTCCTCAGCAACTTTTTATCTTGGTTGGCCTTAGCCAACAGCCTCTCCAAGTGTGCATTGACCCGGATAAGCATAGCCTCTCGCAAATCTCATAACATGACATGTGGCGGAAACATGTGACTGTAAGTGGACAAGCCTGCAAATAAGTCAAAAAGGTGGGCTCCTCTCTTACATGGTGACCACTCTTACCACCCCTATGTGGCCTCCTCTGTACCTCAATCTCGGACACTGATGCTTGGTCATCACTCTGCTCATATGTTTCGGTTTCTGACATGTTTGAGGAGCAGAGTGGACAAAATGTACTGCTGTTTCTGCCTTTAAAAGTGCTGAATTCTATGTTGTTTCAATGGGAAAAAGACATGAGGGAAATGTTAGGGGAGGGACCTTTTTACAAGGAATTGGGAATATATAAATATAACAGGGAATTTTTAAGGAAAATGTTGCAAACCATTATGCATATAGGAGTACATATTTAAAATCAGGGATAGTAGGAAATCATTTACAAAGATCACTGCATATGGAAAAATATGTATGAAAGTGAACATATGGGGATATGAAAACATGCAGCATTAATAGGGGAAGATAGGGAAAACATATGCACAAAACTGCTGACATATTCACCAACAAATTCTTGTGTTTACACATGCATATGGTGCAGCAAGATTAGGGTTTGAGTTTTTGGATGCTTTGGGAGAGGGGTAGGGTTTGCATTTTTAGTGATTAGGGAGAGGGGAGGGTTTGCATTTTATTTATAAAATAGTATGGGAAATAGATATAAATACAAATGTGAGTGGAAATGGAAGGAGGGAAACAATTACAAAGGAAAAAACCTTGAAACAACACAAACCCTAGCACATTTTAACCATTAATATTACAGTCATATGAAGCCTCTTCCACTTGCACAATTTGATTCTTAAACACAAGCATGAGGGCCTTCAATCATAACCAACAACCAAATTAAAGTGTAGAGGGCCTACCTTACAAAATTTGGAAATTTGTGGTTCCTTGGCAAGTTTACTGGCAAATCTTTTATGGAGAAAACCCTGACGGGTCGCGCGCACGGGTCGCGCCAGTGTAATTTTTGCACTGGCAGAGGGTGCCTGACGGGTTCGCGCCTTTCAGGAGGCTTTTGGAGGCCTTCGCAGTGTCAGAATTAGGTGCAAGATAGCTCGTTGGAAAGGTCTTGGAGTCTAATTTCCAACACAACTATAATTTTTCAATTTGGAGTTGATTTGTCCTGTCAAAAATCAAATCTCCCAAGACTGGTCAAAAAGTGCCAAATGAGGCTGCCTGAAGGAAGAGTGTTGTTGCAGTCAACTTTTGAATGCCTTCCTCAACCCCAAATTGAGCTCATGATAGCTCATTGGAAATATCTTTGTGTCTAGTTATCATTTTACCCATTAAGAAAATCATTTGGCCAACCAAGCTAGGAGAAAACTTGATTTTCGCAAGGTCACTTCAGAAGTGTCTTTGATTATCCTGAGGCAACGGAATTCTTGACATTTCTCTAAAACCATGACACCTGTGCAAAAAATGAAATAGGTTTTTCTTCCTTGGCATGTTTTGAACAAAAACCTCTCTCAGTTTTGCAAAATTCATCTTTGATTGCTCTGAAACAGCTTTTGAGTGAAACTTATCCCGATGTGTGAAACAAGGAATTTTGTCGAAATGAAGCGAAATGAAGGGGATAAGGGGCTTCTAAATTCTTGGGGAAATTTTTGGAAGTAGGGAGGGATGTTAGGAAGCAGGGGAAAGTGGAATCTCAGGGATTGAGTGAGGGGAAGGGGTCCAAAAGGGCAAAACACAGGCCCAACCTAGAAAATTTCCAAGTTGTAGCTAGAAACTAGGGTTTGTGTAAAAATGAGGAATTTGGCGGATCTAAGGGATGGGAAGCATTTGGTAAGGTACTTTAAGGATAGGGGAAGGTGTATGAACATCAGGAAACAAGTTTTGCCGATGATTTGACCGTCCAAGAGAAATTGGCTTCAAAACCCTGGGAGAGGGAAATGACCTTGCCAAGGCACAACTGAAGCATGAACAAGGTGTAAAATGACTCATTAGACACTGACATGATAATGACAACCCAATGAATGATGATTGACTCAGCTGAATGATGACACGGACCGCCATTTGGACAACTTTAGAAGGAGTGAAAGCAAAACCTAGACCTAATGCCTAATGACCAAATTTTGCTTGAAAACTCTTTGAAATGACAAAATTTGACCTTGACACTTCAAAATCACTTTGTAAGAGCACATTTGATCACTGGAGGAAGGCTGGAAAGACTGACACTAACATTGGCTCCAATGGGGATGGTAGCTCCTTGGAGGTGCCAAGAACCTTAGACCTCTGGGAGAGCAGACCAATGCCTTACAATCATTGGGCAATGGAGTCAAAAACTAAAACTACAATGCATGACTGAAAACTGACATAAACTAACTTAACAACAAGACTGAAAATTGACTCACAAAGGACTCATGACTCAACTAAAAACTGACTCGATACTTAAACACAATCGACAAACTGAAAATGATGCTCAAAGGGGAGCTTATTCATCACAACCTACTCTAACAGTTTCATTCATCACCTGATCAAGTGAAATGAAACAACCAATGCAACCAAGTAAGTATTCTGTCTGCTGGTTGAATTCTCCACAAGTTCTCGCTTATGAATAATAAGAGAGAACTACTGAAAGGCAACTCCCATGACAACTTAGAAACAGATCCGTTGAAAGATATGAATTCTCTATCCACCTCCAAAAACACTGCATAAGGATCTTGAAATTCAAGCACACTAGAACTTAGCTCATCCAATGGATTACTTCTCTTTCCCTCATACCATGAATGCACACTTTGATCTGAGCCTTGTGACGAGACCTCTGCTGAAAATGACAAAGAAACCAGCTGCCGGATCAAATTCATATCAGCACATGTTTCAAGCTCACATGTAGTTAATGGAGAAAGACTTTGACTGCAAACCTCATCCAAAACATCAGCTATTGGATCATGAAAAACTTGAAAAGACTGCTGTGTAATGTATCCATTGAAAATGCATGACATCCTTCTAGCTGTTCATCTTGTTCTTGAGAGATTTTACGAGAATTCTGCCTTATAAACTGAAATGCTTCGAAACAAAAGGGTATAGAATCTTCCTGCATCATCAAATCATTTATTTCGTCTTCCACAACTTCATCTGTAATCTGTCCTTCAATTTCATTTGGTGGCTGTAAATCTGATGCTACAGGCTGCTCAAGAATTTTGTTGTCTATCTCATCCTCAACATTAACACTGAGAGATTGCTGATTTGTTATATGCTGTTCATTTGAAGATTTACTATGCAATCTACCCTTTAAAAACTGAAATAATTCAAAAAGGAATGGTACGGAGTCACCTTGAATCATTAAATCATGTGTGTCCACTTCCAAGTCTTCAGCTGCAACTTGACAATCAATGGCTTTCGGGGGTTGCAAATCTGAATATGAGGAGTCTTGAACAAAATTTTCATTGCTCTCAAGATGCTTCCGATCAAGACTTGTTGACATTTGATTTCTGATTTCATGGAAGTTGTCTCTAATGAACTGACATGAATTAAAACAAAAAGGCAAAGATCCTTCACTTACTTCAAAATTTGCTGCACTTTCCTCATCACTGTCATAGCTGATATGTGATGGCTGAATATTGTTTTCAAACTGCTGAAAATGAACTTCTTCCTCCCACAAACTAGCTGCTGATTTGTCTGTAAGATTAGCTTCTTTTTGGAGAACATAATTATCATCATACTGATCAAACTGAGGCAAATCATAACTATAAAACATATCATCAAGCATGCAGGTCATATCAACAGTGCTTTCTTCGCCAAGGTGATCTACAAAACAATCATTATCAGATCTATGACAACTAGGATAAGAAAGAAAATGTTTTGGATCAGCAACTTGTTCTTCTTCAATCAGCGAGCCATGAGTTTGAACATCATAATCATTCCTTGCGTTGATCTTGTCCATCATCTTTTCTACTGCACTTACCAACATGTCAAGCTTTACCTCTAGAGATTTCGATTCGGCCGGATCTATGTTTTTCATCTCTTCTTCTTTCAACCTTGCCCTTCGGATCAACAGATGAGCTTCTACATTTACTGCATTGTTTTGCATCTCGTGAAGTGTTGCAATATCCCTTTCTCTCAGCTGAAACTCCATCTCCGGATCAAAGGCACCCGGATAGTGCAAGAGAGCAGATCTAGGAGAAGGTCTAATATCAACTGGCATCGAATAATAAACTTGGTTAAATCTGGCTGAAAAGTGTTGTACTGTCTCCCCTGGTAATCTTTTCAGCTGGTTATACTCTTCTACAATCAAGAAAAGGTTCTGTCTGATCATCCACCTGTTGAGAAAAACTTTGACAAACTGCTGGAAATCTGAAATGCTTGCATTAGGCAGGGCTTTGAACCAACTCTTCACTTTGGCTTGCAAAGAAAGAGCAAAAAGCCTTATACTAACATCTCCTTCATCAACTTCAAAAAGATCTAGAAAATTCTCAAAATTCTGCACATGTTGCTCAGCGTTGACATTCTTACATTCACCATCAAACCTCGGCAAGTATAGATCATAATTTTTGGGGAAAGCATGGAGAACTGAAGGTAAAACAAGAGGTTTATACCGATCTGGAATTTTACAAGGTGTAGGGGTATGTATAGTAGGTATAGAATCAGTCTTGGTCTCTTGAGATTAATCAATCTGAATATGGTTATCACAAAATTCGGAAAAAGGATCTTGATCAAGCTCAAAGGCATGCAAATCTTTGGTATTCACACTTTTCAAAGGGAAGGAATCAAATGCAGGCCTAGGATCTTTTCTCAGGCATAGTATCCTTTGCAAAGCCTTCTTGACATTCTTGGGAAAAGAGAAGAAATAATTTATGACAAAGAACAAAATGTCTTGGATGAAATTCCAACTTGAGTACCTGATCTTGCCATATTCTCCTTTCATGTTTCTGCTGGTCGGGATCATCCTCCAGTGGAGTCTTTGGATCTGATCTCGAAACTGATTTAGAGTCGCCAAGTGAATGATTTCAGCCTTTCAAGTGTCTGATCGTTGTCCACTATCAACAATCAGATCTGAACTTGATACATGTACTGGGGTGAAATGCAAATGAAGTGCTGTATTCACAAGCTCACGGAGATTGACTGAAGCAGCGTTTATCTACTAACGCTGATGTACAACAAGAGCGTTTTCGAAGGCTACCTGGCGTAACTTCAGACTCCGTCTAAGACTTATGAAATAACACAACAATGAGCAAACGATTAGTTTGTTCTCCCCAGTATGGTCGCCAGTATGTTAGCGCTTGAAATTTCACCTCAGGTTGAGAAAGGTAAACCTCAAGGCGACATCAAACCATTTAGCCTTGTAGCTAGCCCTATGGGGCAGGAGAAGGCTCTCTCCGGTCTATCTCGTGAAATCTTCAATGGGATGAGATGACCAACAAGGTAACACTGATATTAGGCTAGTAAACTGATAAAAAAGGTTGATTTGGGGTTTTTTGGGTTTTTGGTGGCAAATTGAGGAGAGGGCAATTTTGGGTGCCGGGATTTGACACAGTTTCTGCAGGGGGTTCTTTGGGGCGAGGTAGGAGACCGTATTGATGCCTTTGATTGAGGTGAGTGGATGGAAAAGACCGGTGAGGAGCTAAGGAGAGCAAATAATACTTTGAATTCTCCTTAAACAGTAGAAAACATAGAAATTAAACAAATTTAAAAGCAGAGCATGGCAAGCATGAATTCTTACTTTAACACTTCATTTGTTTAATATGCAGAAGGAAAGAAAGGAGATGATCACATAAACACACTTACAAGAACATTGAAAAACACACCATCAACACATGAGTCCACAAGAATCCCAAAGAGGACTGCAAAACCCTGGTCTTCCTTAGCCAAAAATTGCAGAGATACAGTGAAATAATACAATGATAGCTTCTCCCTCAAGAGTCCAACCATGAAAATGAGAAAGAAAGTACATAATATAGATGATCTAACCTATTTCCCTGCCTCCATGGGTCGAGCTCACTATCCTAGGAGCTGTTTCAACCACTTCTAAACTAAGCACTACAAACTAGGCAGTCAAAACAACTTGCCTCTATAAACTTGGAAACCAATTCATTCATTTAATTTTTACCCTTTTCATGAATGAATGTTCTAGAAGTGTTAAACAAGAGTAAAAGTGTCTTAGAGTTACAAAAATTACATCAAAGATAATCATCTTCAACCCCAAAAAGTCAAACTGAGTCAAATCTGCGTTTTCTGGGCTGTACAGTGCAATCTGGCAAAAAACTGCCTAACAGGGCGCGCCCCCCTGCCTGACGAGTCGCGCCCCTTTGGAGCTCTGTTTGAGGCACTTGCAGGTGGCCAAATTGAGCAAAAGTGGGCTTGTTGGAAAAGTAGGTGAGTCTACTTTCCAACCCAACTGAAATTTTTGAATTTGGAGTTCATTTGCCCTGTCAAAAACCATTTCTCCCAAGACAGCTTTCTGCAGTTCAAAAAAGTGGCAGAAAGTCAAATTTTGCATGTATTTTGACCTTCTGGAGGCCCAAAACTCCATAAAAACTCAAGTCCATCCATGGGCATATGTAACTTTGTATAACAAATCAGGAAATGCTGAGTTTTTGTGAAAAGGAGTTGCCATGACAAAGGGTCTCACGGGGGGTGAGACCCGTTAAAGAGCCAAAACCTGTAAATTACCAAAAAATGCCAAAATTACCCAAAATTCTCGAAATTTTTTGGGATTTGAGCTGTGGCTGGGCTAATTAGTGCCTTGATCTTTGAGGGAAGCCTCAGCCAAGATACGGAGTGGATTGGGCCTCTTTCTCCTTTTTTGTGCTTTGGCCAACCGCCTTTGAAACATCTTCACTTTTGCTTTGTACACGTGCATCCGTGCCCAACAATGGTTCTTCATGTTCCTCAGCAACTTTTTATCTTGGTTGGCCTTAGCCAACAGCCTCTCCAAGTGTGCATTGACCCGGATAAGCATAGCCTCTCGCAAATCTCATAACATGACATGTGGTGGAAACATGTGACTGTAAGTGGACAAGCCTGCAAATAAGTCAAAAAGGTGGGCTCCTCTCTTACATGGTGACCACTCTTACCACCCCTATGTGGCCTCCTCTGTACCTCAATCTTGGACACTGATGCTTTGTCATCACTCTGCTCATATGTTTCGGTTTCTGACATGTTTGAGGAGCAGAGTGGACAAAATGTACTGCTGTTTCTGCCTTTAAAAGTGTTGAATTCTATGTTGTTTCAAGGGGAAAAAGACATGAGGGAAATGTTAGGGGAGGGACCTTTTTACAAGGAATTGGGAATATATAAATATAGCAGGGAATTTTTAAGGAAATTGTTGCAAACCATTATGCATATAGGAGTACATATTTAAAATCAGGGATAGTAGGAAATCATTTACAAAGATCACTGCATATGGAAAAATATGTATGAAAGTGAACATATGGGGATATGAAAACATGCAGCATTAATAGGGGAAGATAGGGAAACATATGCACAAAACTGCTGACATATTCACCAACAAATTCTTGTGTTTACACATGCATATGGTGCAGCAAGATTAGGGTTTGAGTTTTTTTATGCTTTGGGAGAGGGGTAGGGTTTGCATTTTTAGTGATTAGGGAGAGGGGAGGGTTTGCATTTTATTTATAAAATAGTATGGGAAATAGATATAAATACAAATGTGAGTGGAAAGGGGAAGGAGGGAAACAATTACAAAGGAAAAAACCTTGAAACAACACAAACCCTAGCACATTTTAACCATTAATATTGCAGTCATATGAAGCCTCTTCCACTTGCACAATCTGATTCTTAAACACAAGCATGAGGGCCTTCAATCATAACCAACAACCAAATTGAAGTGTAGAGGGCCTACCTTACAAAATTTGGAAATTTTTGGCTCCGTGGCAAGTTTACTGGCAAATCTTTTATGGAGAAAACCCTGACGGGTCGCGCCAGTGTAATTTTTGCACTGGCAGAGGGTGCCTGACGGGTCGCACGCCTCTGACGGGTCGCGCGCCTTTCAGGAGGATTTTGGAGGCCTTCCTAGTGTCTGAATTAGGTGCAAGATAGCTCGTTGAAAAGGTCCTGGAGTCTACTTTCCAACCCAACTGGAATTTTTCAATTTGGAGTTGATTTGATCTGTAAAAAATCAAATCTCCCAAGACTGGTCAAAAAGTGCCAAATGAGGCTGCCTGAAGGAAGAGCGCTGTTGCAGTCAACTTTTGAATGCCTTCCTCAACCCCAAATTGAGCTCATGATAGCTCATTGGAAAGATATTTGTGTCTAGTTATCATTTTATCCATTAATCAAATCATTTGTCCAACCAAGCTAGGAGAAAACTTGATTTTCCCAAGGTCACTTCAGAGGTGTCTTTGATTCTCCTGAGGCAACGGAATTCTTGACATTTCTCTCAAACCATGACACATGTGCAAAAAATGAAAGAGGTTTTTCTTCCTTGGCCTGTTGTGAACAAAAAAATCTCTCAGTTTTTCAAAATTCATCTTTGATTGCTCTGAAACAGCTTTTGAGTGAAACTTATCCCGATGTGTGAAACAAGGAATTTTGTCGAAATGAAGCGAAATGAAGGGGATAAGGGGCTTCTAAATTCTTGGGGAAATTTTTGGAAGTAGGGAGGGATGTTAGGAAGCAGGGAAAAGTGGAATCTCAGGGATTGAGTGAGGGGAAGGGGTCCAAAAGGGCAAAACACAGGCCCAACCTAGAAAATTGCCAGGTTGTAGCTAGAAACTAGGGTTTGTGTAAAAATGAGGAATTTGGCGGATCTAAGGGATGGGAAGCATTTGGTAAGGTACTTTAAGGATAGGGGAAGGTGTATGAACATTAGGAAACGAGTTTTTCCGATGATTTGACCGTCCAAGAGAAATTGGCTTCAAAACCCTAGGAGAGGGAAATGACCTTGCCAAGGCACAACTGAAGCATGAACAAGGTGTAAAATGACTCATTAGACACTGACATGATAATGAAAACCCAATGAATGATGATTGACTCAGCTGAATGATGACACAGACCGCCATTTGGACAACTTTAGAAGGAGTGAAAGAAAACCCTAGACCTAATGCCTAGTGACCAAATTTTGCTTGAAAACTCTTTGAAATGACAAAATTTGACCTTGACACTTCAAAATCACTTTGTAAGAGCACATTTGATCACTGTAGGAAGGCTGGAAAGACTGACACTAACACATACCACATGTTGGTAAGTTTTAATATTTGGTGAAACGTAGTGGATAGTGTTTTGTACCTGACGAGTAATGAGACACCAATTACTTTGAGAAGCTCTACCTTCAAGTCGATGGATTTCTTTAACCCAAGAATGAGTGCTTCGTATTCAAAAATATTATTTGTACACTCAAACACCAAATGACATGATAGGATGTACTTCTTATTAGTACGCACCCAACTCCAGAGCTATATTGTGTTTTTGAACCATCAAAGTACATAGTCCAAATATTAACAACTACTAAACTAGTTCCTATACTATTATTACTATTATGTACATCTATTTTAAAGGATTCATTAGCATTAGATGGATTACAAGGAAGGAGCTCCAAATGTATATCAGGTAGGACGGGTGATGGTTGTGCTTGATAATACCCATGATCAATCTCCAAGAAATAATTTCCAAATATAAGATTTGCAAAAGAAACGAGCTCATTATAACCCTCAAGTGGTGTCACGGTGTATTTTGTGTATGGTTCACTCTCCACTCGAATTTTGTTGTTTCTACCCTTATATGGGAGCCATAAGTATGACCAATCTATAGCAAAATACCCTTGTAATTTACTAGACTAGTCTTTACTCAAGAGTACACCATAGGCTTCAGGGATGTCCACAATTATGATGTTTATACATTGGTGTACCCAATGATCAGATGATAATCAGATAATAATATTCTTGAGTTCACCAATAGCTTAGACAAGGGATTTGTCCCGCTGAATAATTTATGCATCAGCTTTATCCCATTTACTTTTAATTTTCTTCGCAATAGATAATGGCATTACATTTACACATGCCCCTGAATCGACTAAAAAATTATGGACATTGTAATTAAATATTTCAAAAGTTAGCAAAAATGAGGGTAGATATTGTTGGCATCTAAAGTTACAACACTAACCACATATTTGAGAATTCCAGAGGACTTACCGGACTCCTTTTGAAAAGTAGAAGATTTGTCACCCGATGAAGGTTGTGAGAAGGATTGGAAAAGTAGTTCATGTTGCCTTGTTATCTTTATGAGCTCAAAGATGGAAATATTGGCACGATCTCTCTCCAAATCTTCGACTATATTATAATCAATCACTTCAGTTTTAGCATGCATTGCTAAAGTGTTTGGAGGTGTAGCTTTATTCGAAACTTCCAAAGTGATGGAATTGTTTTTGCTACTAGTGGAAGTGTCCTTTGAAGTAGTAGCATTTCCAAACTTATTTTGTGCATTATGAGTAGGATTAGTTGGTGGTGTGAGTCTTCTTAAAAATTTCTTCTTTCATTATTGCCTCTGCACTTCTAGCTCAAGAACGAAACCCTTTGCTTCTCAAATTATAATAACAAACTTCTTTCTGAGCAGGGGCTTCACTTTATGTTAGTGCTTCAGCACACTTCTTGTCAGTATTGAGAATAAAATCAAAAGTGTTAACTACATGTCCAATACATGTATTTTCCTCAATCGTTGTAGGTTCATTTGTTTCTTCTCTCTGCTAGTACTACTCATCTGCTAGTAAAGTATCAACGTAATGTGCTTCTAGAGCATTCATGTTGTGTTTCCACTATGGGCAAGTTTTCTTTGAACGTCGAACTGCGGATGCCCGGTAAAGCCTCAAAGACCAAGAGGCACTCAAATTCCTCACGGTGTAGGTGGAGAACTCTGGTGGCATCCACATTGATTGGAGTTTTTGATGTGTTATATGAGTCCCACATTCATGCTTGGAATATGGCACAGGGGTGATTGGATGAAGAAAGACTTGGCTCAGCCAATTTATGGTCAGGTGGAAAGTGGTAGTCCCATCTCGAGTCAGTTCAATGCATTGATAAATGAGAAATTCATTCCATTAACTTCCATGTGTAAATGTATTGGTGTATATATGGATTTTGATGGCTGGTATGTTTATTGTAATTTTGTTCCTATTATGCTAGTTATATGTTCATTTTATGGCATCAGTTATGTTTGGATCTCAACATGTTTTTACTTGTATTTGAATGGATATTGTATATATGACCTAATAAGTGATAAGGAAGCAGATGACATAAGGAAACAATGGTTCATGGCGATTCTCAAATAAGTAAGAGATCCCTACACTTAAATTTGTTATTTACACCTATATGTTACATGTCAATGATATGTTTGATGAAATGCCTATCATGGCTAGTAGGGGTGTGGTTAAAGCCTTTATTAACTATTTACTTTTGCATCATTGTTTCCTTGTACTTTACTTAATTTTGAGCTTTCATTCCATTCTGGGCAATGGCCTGGGCTTTGGGCCTGAAAAAGTGGCTCAAATACCGGAGTCACTGGCACAGAACTAACAATTGTGCACCACAGTCATTGGTAGGAAAGCCTATGAGATTGACTTTAGGTCTCTTATCGCTCCCTTTCCCAAAGCATGAGAGAGATTGAGCCTTAAATTGTCAGAACAGTAGTGGGACCCAGGGATAGGTTGTCTGAGTGGCTAACTTGTCTCCTGAGGGTTCTGTTGATGGTGTTGGATGGTTGCATGTGATGTTTCATCGATTCCACTTCCTTAAGGTTACCTAGGTGGTTGAATATGATCGTAGTAGCCTATCGTCTCATGTTTACCACAGTTAGCATGGTTACTTGGGTGGATGTGGGAGGAGGGTGTTACAGAGTGGTATCAGGGCATGATTTCACTCTCCTTGGGTTGTGTGTTGATCGTGCTTTCATGTTGGTTGCATTTTTGTTCCTTATGCATGTAGTCCATGTGCTTGTTGCATTTACCTAGTGTTGATCATGGTTGTAGTGATGTTTCCATGTGAAGGTTCAAGGTGTTGTCGTGGAGTATGTCTTCATGTGTGTATGGTTGATTATGCATTGTTATGCACGTCAGTTTTCACATGTTATCAAATGCACATGATGTGGTTGTTGTTGTCATGCATGAGGTCATGGTTTGTGTAGTTGATGTGGTCATGCATTGATGACTCGACTCTAGATAGAATGATGTGAACATGGTTTGGTACTCATTTGTTATATGTCTATATACAATAGGTATGCATGTATGGTCTTGATTATAGTTTGAATAGTAGGCTAAACATGCCTTGTGAAGTCATTGTATGCAATTTAGGTCATCATGGTGCTATTGGTATGTTATGATGTTAATGTGTTGAATGAGGTAAAGCAGGAGGTGCAGATCATCAAAGTGAAGTTGCAGCATTGAACCTCGAGGCAAGAGCATGTCATCATATAGGTTTGTATGTTGGGAATTCTGGTATGTAGGTTAAGGATTGTTATATGCATTATGGTTATATACATTAGGTTATGTACATGTCTTTTGATGTTATGGTTACACACCTGATAGATGATACTTGATTAGCATAGTCATATGCACATGAGTCGGATAGTCAAGAATGATAGTAACATGTGGTTGTAAGCATTGCTATTGTTGGTTAGGTTAGATAACTTGATGATTATGTTATATGACATGTTGTTGATGAGTATGTTATAGGTAAACTTGTTGTTGCTATATGACAGATAGCTTGATGATTAGGTTTTATGTTGTTGATGAGCATGATATATAACTTATTGTTTTTATGTGCTATTAACTTGATGATTTGGGTTATTTCATTGAGATCTTGATGTTGTAATTTGGATTGGTCATATGCGTGATGGTTATGTTCACTGCATTAAAGATCTTGATGTTATATGTATTGTGTTAACCTAGTTTGGCCTATGCAGATGGTTATGGTTGTGATATTTAGGTATGAGCCGACATATTTGTGATATGGTGTCGTACTAATCTAGATTGATCATACATATGTGATTATTATGCATGAACGGAAATGATTATGAGCTTTTGACGTGAACGTGTTAGTTAGTTACTGTTATGGATATCATGATTTATGTCTGAGTTTATATGTTGTGAAGTTGTATCATGCTAACCTAGCTTTATTGTGTAGACAAAATAGCCTCCCCTGATATACACTAAGGTATGAGTTTTCTTATGTCATATATTTGGTGCTTGGTTGTTTGATTGTGACGTCTATTTGGTGCCTAGTTGATTTATTTAATGTGGTATGTTTGCAAGTTGTTTGAATGCTTGATGAATTTCATAATATTAGTATGTGTTCCAATGATCTTGCTTTAAGATGGTTTTACTTGTTATCACTCAGAATGTTCTCAAGGTTAAAGAAAGAAATTTCTGAGGTAACCACAAACCAACCTTTTAAGTATAGGTTCTAGCCAACCTACACTCAGAGAGGGCTCTCTCTTTATAATTTAGCTTTGTTTTATGGGATATTAGGCTAGTTATGAATGCTTTTAAGGGATTTTTGGTTGGGTGGTGGGATTCTGGGAACAAATGGACAGAGCAAGGCCTTCAAGCCATTGGGCTATGGAGTCAATCAAAGAAATGGCTTAACTGGATCAGATCAATTACTTAAGGGAAAACTCACAGGGCAAGGTAGCAAAACAAAAGGCAAATGCCAGGTTTAGATGGATGGATGAAATGGTATTAAACAAGGACAAAGGGCAATGAATAATCCTTTAATTGGGTTTAACATGCAGAATAGAGGGTGCTCATTAACAAGGAGCAATTAAGAATTCTTTGTTAAATGGGTCACTGTGATGAACTATGAAAGCAAGGGAGCATTTAAGAATTCCCTAACTATGATAGTCTAGAAGAAAACATTAAGAAGATAAACCATTTAAAACATATTGCAACAAAGCAACTTCTGAAATATCATTATTCGTTTATCATTCAGATTTCATGAAAACACATATGATCATTAATAAACGGGAGGGAAAACAGTAAAACACAAGAGATATAGAATACTTATTTGATTTCTGTTTGACACAAGTATCTTGTAAATTGTCTTAGCTTTATTCCTTGATCCAGCAAGCCATAAAAATGTTGGTACAATAGCAATTCAATTCCAGAAGAAAATGTCTATAGAAATGTTGTAGAATCCACCCCAAAATACTTCAAATGAAGAAGTATTTATACTAATTCTAAACTGAAATATCTTGAAAAAATATCAAGATTGGTTTACAAATATCTCAAACTATTTTACAATAATAGAACTTAAATAAAGGACATTCAAAACTAATGAATCTATTTGGCACTATGTTTATGGATTTATGGTGATGAAGAAGAGAAATTCGAATTTGGTAGCAACTCTTAATTGATGATGAAGCATCCCAGTCACTAACTGCATCCTTCCTTTGTGCATTCTGCCCTAGAAATTCGATAAACATAGGGTCCAATGACACACTTGTATATCTCAATCCGAGATAGATATGTAAAAAGTGAAAGAGGTTATTTTAGATAAGAATGTTTTTAAGATAAGCCTCTCTCATTTTTCCAAAATTCAGCTCCATCTGTTCACAATATTCACTGCAAAAAGATGTCAAAATTAGGACTTTGCACAAACTGAAAAATAGGTTGTGAAGACATGCACTTATCTCTCTTTTGGTAATACCTGTGTAAAAAGTGAGATAGGTTGTTGTAAATTAGGCTGTTAGGAACACAAATCTCCTCCAGTTTCTCAAAATACTTCTTGGATTGGCCACAATAGTTTCTAAAAAACTATGACTTAAACAAGAAATTTCTGAAGAATGTACCATTTCTGCTCTGATTTCATCTTTTAACCTCAAATTTCTTTTAACTGTTTTTCACTTTTACTTTGGATTAACGTCATTGTTGCTGGTGAAAGTGTTTTCATCTTTTTTTAACCCTTGGTGTCTCCATGCTTATTTCTACTTTTTACTGTTTACTGTTTACTTTTACTGCTCTGTTTTTTCATCTGTCTTCACTTCGGCATGAATTTGTATGCTATGCTTTGTAACTATCTTCTTTGTTGTTTATCTTCATGGTAGATGATTTACTTGACTTTGTCTTCAATCTGATACTCTTTAATCCTGATACACTTTGACTATTCTTTACTGTGTCCTTTTACCTTCACTGTATATTTTAGGTTTTTCACTATTTATTTCAAAAAGAAATCTTTTAATTTCATGTTTCCCATGCTTGTCTTTTAACTATGTGTTTTATTTTCCATCTCTATTTGAATAGACCTGATAACAATATTGGAGTAAACAAGTCTTATGACTAGTATTAAGACTGTTTGTCCAAGGCTGTGGTCTTCTGATCACCTGTAAAACAAAACAAATTGTTAAGAAAGCATTAGTTTGCAAGGGAGGTCGAAAAGGTTTCATTTGAGCTTGAAAGGTCTGTGGAGTGAGTCCAGAATGCTTTTCGAGAGGTAAACCATGCTCGAATCGGTTAACAGAGGCTTCAGGTGGCATAGATGGGTTACATAGGGTTTTACTACACAATCAGGTGAAAACGACCAAAACTAGGGTTTTTGTGTTTAAACAAGTAAATGGTTGATATTGGCGGGTAAACTTAGAATGAACAGTGGAAAAATTGTCATATGCGGAGAGTGGGAAGTGGGGGTGATTTGACGTTTTTTGTCATTTACGGGAAAGAAGTAAGCGGGTTTCATCGCACCGCTTATGGGAGGTAAATGGTTTTTAGGGAGGACCACGCGATTCCACACATCTTTCGACACGTAGCATCAGCATTATTTTGGAAACCACTCACATCGCACGCTAAAAGTCGACCAAAAGGCCCGTGCGATATGGGCAATAGCCGTCAGATCTGAGGGATCCGATCGGACGGTGGTCGAGCTGCTGAGGTGACTGTTGTATAATAGGGGCGAGCCCGATATTAATTAAAATACTTAATCGTATCGGGAGCAATTTGATTGGTCACTGAGTTATTAATTATTCCTGGTGACTTAATTAATTCTCATTATCATGGCAGCGAGGTTGGGTTCTTAATTAGCTACAGATTAGCTAATTAATTCTGTTTATTAATTTTGTTAAGGTTATATTTAACCGCGGGACGAGATATGTAAATATTTGGGATTTTTATAATAATACGAGCGTGGGTAATGTCGTTTTATTCAAGAATTACATAATAATAACATTAATGGTTAATATGACCAAATGAATGGGAAAGCACTAAGTCTAATGTTTTCCGAAAGTGTTTCATCATACAACATTTATAACTTAGGCTAAGCGAATATGATGGTTTTTTATATACAGGATGTTTTAATTTTCCTAAGTAAAATAGGGATTTTACTTAGGAAAACTTTATAAAGGGGATGAATGAATTTATGAAGGGGAAATATTGATGGAGGGGGCTTAAGTACTTTAGGCATTTCAAATTATTGTGCTGAGGGTCTGGTCCCTCCAAAAGTCAGAGAAATGCTCTCAGCCCCTCTAACTTGTTGTAGGTGCCTTTAGTACTTAGGGGAAATTAGCAAAAATTAGGGGAAAATGAGTGAGGAAGTTAATTAATTTGACTTCGAATTCTTGATATGCTATCTTTACTGTGCTCCATGCTTTGTCTAAGTGATGAAAGCAAAAAGATTAAAGCATTAAACTTAACCTTTCATCACACCTTTGTTCTGCAACCAGTCATCTACTTACCCTACCTACTTAACCTAGCATTTTTACTTCTTTATTAGGGTGCACTTAAACTGGCAAACACTTATCACACTTTCCTTTCTTTTACATATAGATATCTATCTAAGTCTAGCCTTATTACATCCAAGGGCTCAGATTAAACTGTTGAGCTCCTTTTATTCACTCTACCTATCTACTTATCTGTCAAGATTAAACAGTTTGGTCAGATTTTATTCTCTATCTCTATAAACATGAAATTGAAAACATGGAATAACCAAGATTAAACTATTTGGTTACCATGGATTGTGGCATAGGTAACAAGCTGCACACAACCTTTATTACACAAAAGTAAAGCAGTGGCATTTGGACTTGCACACTTTCATGGTCTTTTTCCTTTTTTCTTTGGGGTTCATTTTCTTTCATTTTTTGACCTTTTCTTCATTCTTTTTGTCCTTTTATTCTTTTTCTAGGACATACCCTCTTTACATTTTTTAATTTTCTGATTTTTTACAAATATGGAAAACATTTGCAGAAAGCAAAGGTATGTACATATTTCAGAGCTAAACCAAATCAATCACGATATATGACACCTATTAGTATAGGAACTTAACATTACTAACACACACGTGCTGAGACAGTTGATATGTACTTGAGTGTAGTAGGTGATAGTTGTACCATTATGTCTAATGAATATGAGTTGACTATGGATTATGATATGATTGTTTGTAAAAGTTGATTTCAAGTTGATAGATATGATTGTCTGGGTATTTGGAACATGTGGCTGACATGTGTGAGCAGTTGCAGGAAACATGCTTGGTATTAGCGTGACAAGGTAATGATTGATGTGATTATGTAACTAATAGTTGGGTGTCGTGGCAATATATAGTAAGACTCAGTTGCAGCAGGGTAAAGCTTAAAGAAAGGAATCGGGTAATAATTCCTTTGTCTATGTTGGAAACCCTAATTCCAAACGAACGAGTGCTTGGCATACAGGGAGTCTTCTTAACCTTGAATTTGTTTGAAATTATGTGGATATGTGTTATATTCATGAAAATGTACTTGACAGATATATTAGCTAGTCTTTAGCTACAGGTGGATCTGTCAAAGGATTGGAGTCCCTTGAGAGATGGCGTGGATGTGTTCAGTTGCAAGCAACGTGCTTGGCACAACAAGATAAGGTAACTGACGTATTGTTATGTTTATTTATACATTGACAGTTATGTGTTTATGGAAATATAATGCAGGGGACATCATGGCAAAGAGAGGCTGCCATGGAATCTCAAAGAAGGCTCAGGTCGAGTTTTCCTTGGGAACCATGGGGATTGAGTCGTGGTGTTCATTGTTAGTATTGTGCTTTTGGTCTTCTTTTTTTATTTGCTTGCACTTGATTTGCAACATTATTTATGTCTAGAGTATGTCCATACCACTTTGTTTGCGGAGCTGTGTTGTTATTGGTTTTCATGGTTTTCTTCTTGTTGTTGTTTCCATTCTTACCTTTTATGTTTTGAGTTTGGGGAATTGGTTGGGAAAGAGGAAAATTTCATGGAGCTCGGGGAGAGTTGTGTGGTGCCCAACAGGTAATGTAAGACACGGATGAAGCTCGATGTATGAGTAAGTGTAGTGAAAGGTAAGACTATGACAGTCGATTGGACTAGTTGGGTCCACTGGGGTAAATGGACGATGAAAGAATAATCATGGGAAAGGTAATCAAGAAAAGTTAAATTAAATGGATCTGAGGTGTCATATGCCTTGGCTATGTTGGGACTATTGTTCTCAATATTACACATGTTGCATGAATAAAGAAAGTTCTCTTAACCTTGTCCTTATAATATCTGGCGATTTTGTTGTGATCATGATTATGTTGATGTTTATATATGTATACATATAGGCGTGTATGTATGTTATGACAGGGTGATCATGAATCATGATTATTTTATGCCACTGCTTATATGTACATATCTATGTATGTATGACGCTGGCTGACGAGATCATTATTATTTTAGGTTGTGTGTATGTGTGCATGTATCTATGTCATTGTCTTACAAGGTCATCATCAATCATTCTTGTGGAGGAATGATTGATTATGCATGCGAATGACATGAAGAGGTTCCTGGTCTACGAGGAATCAAGTGGGAAGAGTAGCAATGACAAACATATGAGGTCAGTATCATGTGAATATGAATTTCTATTGTATGCTTGTATTATGCCTATGCTTATGTTATGAACGGGTTATACAGAGGGATACATCACCAAAGTGAAAGCAGTGTGGTTTGTGACATGTTGGGACAAGCATGGATAAGACACTGGAAGCAAGGTTGCTTGATAAAGAGTCAGTGTGGTTTTGGATGTGCGTACGACTGTTGTGCATATGTCATATATGTTGTACTTGTTGCACCTGTGATATTGTGTGCATGCAGTGTGGTGTATATTTAGTGTGTGTACATGTTGATTATGTAATGTTATGTACATGGTGTGGTACAGATAGCATTGTATGAATGTTCCATATTCAGTGCTATGTACATGGGGATATGTGGTATTGTGTACATATTGTACTATGTGCATGATGGATATGCGGTGTTGTGCACATGTTGGATATGCAGTGTTGTGTACATATGATGCTATGTACATGTTGGAAATGCAGTGCTATGTACAAGTGGTGTTGTGTGCATGTTGTGCATGTGGTGTTGTGTACATATGGTGTGGTGTGCATGATTGTCAAAGTGGTGTTGTGTGCATGTGGTGTTGTGTACATGTTGTACAAGTGGCGTTGTATACATGTCTTGCATGTGGCGCTGTGTACATGTGGTGTCACGTACATGTTGTGTGTGTGGTACTGTGTACATGTGGTTTTGTGTACACATTGTACAGTGGTGTAGTGTACATATGGCATTGTGTACACGTTGTGTAGGTGGTGCCATGTACATGTGATGTTGTGCACATGTTGTGCAGGTGGTGCTTGGTACATGTGGTACTGGTGTATGTGTGGGATTGAGTGCATGTCATACATGTTGTGTTGCGGGCATGCGGTACTATGTATGTGCATTCCGTAGTCAACGTATCGTGACATATGCATTCATTGTGTTCCACTCTAGACGTGTATTTATGTTATGTTGTACATCAGGGGTAGGTCCATGTATTATGTTGTACACCAGATGTAGGCATATGTATTGTGTTGTGTTGTACATCGGATATAGGTGTATGAGTTGTGTTGTATACTGGGTGTATGTGTATGTATTTTATGGTGTCGCATGTTGTGTGTGGATGAATGTCTTCTGATGTATATTATGCACGTATGCATACGTACACCGGGTGTAGGTGTATGTGTTGTATATCAAGTATAGGTGCATGTGTTCCATGGTGTTGTATGGCCTCTGTGGTTGTATGTGTGTGATGCGCACTATGCATATGTGTACCTAGTGGAGAAGGCACTAGGTGTTTGCTCGGTGTGGCAACCGATCTGATGTGTGTACAAAATAATAAAGGTAGTGGTAAGGATCGATGAAGGATAAGTATGAGTATTGTATTTCAATTTTAGTGTGCATACGATTTACTATTTTGGTCTATGATGAATACAAGTGATCTATGATTTTGGTTTATGATGGTTACATGTGATTTATGATTTTGATCTATGATGGTTATGTTTTGAGCTAACCTGATGTGATGTTTTTATACATGATGCTAGTTTGACTTGTCGTGACATGAAGTAAACAAGATTGCAAGTGTACCTTATTGATGAGCTACCAATGAGGTATGATTTGAAGTTATTTCAATTTATTTTGAATCTAATGGAAGTTATGTGGTTGATACAGGAAGCAAAGAAATGCTTGGTTGGGTGGTTAAAATCAACTGTAAGAATCAACAACAACATTGAAAAGAATTGGAATATGCAGCAATATGTTGGTAAAGCACTTCAGGAACAGGGCCATTGTGGGACACTGGTACCCAATTGTGTCCATTAATTTCCATGAGCATGCTATAACTGGAATGATGGTTTTGAGGCAGGTATTTTCCTTGGTTTTTGTATCTTCCGATGTGAGGAAGCCTTGCCAAGGGACAGACTACCCGTGATGGGGGTGCCGACAGAACTTGGAAGGTGAGTGACTGCACGGAAGGGTTGACCGGATTGCCCGAGGGACTGTGTAGCAGAGAATGGAAGGTTGGGGATGGATTTGTTTTGGTCATGAGAATTGCCAGTTGGAATCAGCTGCACAGTGGGAGTGTGCCCTGGAAAAATGAGTCGATAACTGTTCACTCAGAGGACAAGTGGCGTGGGATTGCAGCGCTAGACATTAGATGTAGCTTTGACTGTGGCAGTAGATTCTGGACTTCCTAGGAAGGAGGTGAATCCTGGTACTACTTTGAGGGTGGAGGTGTGAGCCTCTGGATTCCCTTGTTGATCAATATTGGCATTGTATTCTCTTATTTAGTTGGTTTAATAAATGTGTATATGTGGTTATTGTAAATACCGTAATGAGTTGTGTTATAAAGCTCTAGTATGCGGTATGGTTGTTATCTGGTCATGTTGTTATGCTTTAGCAATGGTCATTGTAAATACTGCAATGAGCTATGTTATAAATCTCCATGGGAAATATGTTTTGTTTTCATCGGTCTTGTTGGTTATAGGTGCCATTGAACACCGATGATGGTCTTCCCCCAAGGGGGAGGGTTCTGTAACAACCCTGGTGAAAATTCTATGTAAAAATATATAAGTACTACAGATGATGGGACACGTATTCCAAGCTAAATGGTGGACAAGAAATCCTAGTGTGTGTTCATTTGGTTGTTTATGGCTAAGGAAATTGGCAAAGGAAATGGATAAGGCATTAAAGAGGAAAAAATGTATTTTGACACATTGATTTATGAAAATAATGGAAATTAGGAGAAAAAGGAGGTGAAAGGTCACAGGTTGCATGTGAGGAGGAAAATGAAGGAAAATAATGGAAAATGAAAAAAATAGAGGCCTCGTTAATAAAAAGGCTTCTGAGGGTCAGTGGGAAAGGCTTGGTCAGTTTAGCTTTAGAGCTCTCTCAGTATTCTCTCTATGTGTCATACTCTTGGAAACTTAGATTTTTATTGGAGCACTTTGGCATTAGAGTAAGAAAGGAAAAGAAGGAAAGAGGAAGCAAAGATCAAGCAGGGAAAGGTAGGATCAAGAAACTACAGCAGAATTCATTGCAAGTATTAACTTACATGTGTATTTTCCTTGCTAGATTTGGCATGCATGGGATTGCATGTTGTTAGGTCCCTATACTACTATTGTAACCCCTTATTGTTATTAGTGAAACCGCCTTATTATATTGTTGTGCCCATGCAGTACCCATATTGTTATTATTGTGACCCATAAAAGCCCACTATTGTTATTGTTGTGCCCTTACATTATTATTGTTATGTCGGCTCTAATTATATTATGACCCCTTAGACTCCTATATGTAGAAAGGAGGTCTTGTCATTCGTATCAACCAATAATTGTTCTTTTGTGTAATGTAAAGGAGGTTGCCCCCTCGAAGAGGCTGAATTATAAGGCATTTATCTCTCTTTTCTATCTTTTTGTGAGCTAGTTTCATAACATTTGGCATCAGAGGTTTAGATTCTAGGGTTTCGCTGCTCCAAACAGGTCATCATGAAATTTTCGCTATAACATTTTTTCTGCGAGTTTCAAAAGATACAAAAAAACCCAAATGAAAAGAAATCATTCTAAATCACATGTCCGAATTTCAGATCTTTTCTCGCTATATTTTCGAATATATGATCTAACGAAGTTAGGGTTTTTGCAAGCTCCATAATTCCATCTCAAACAGATCATTGTGGAATTTTCTCTATAATTTATTTTATACAAAATCATCCAGAACTACTCAAGTGTTGAGGACAACAATTTTTGAAGGAGAGGGGCATGTTAGGTCCCTATACTACTATTGTAACCCCTTATTGTTATTAGTGAAACCACCTTATTATATTGTTGTGCCCATGTAGTACCCATATTGTTATTATTGTGACCCATGGAAGCCCACTATTGTTATTGTTGTGCCCTTACATTATTATTGTTATGTCAGCTCTGATTATATTAAGATCCCTTAGACTCCTATATATAGAAAGGAGGTCTTGTCATTTGTATCATCCAAGAATTGTTCATTTGTGTAATGTAAAGGAGGTTTCCCCCTTAAAGAGGTTGAATTCTAAGGCGTTTATCTCTCTTTTCTATATTTTTGTGGGTTGGTTTCATAACAGATGTATTTCTTTTGTACCATGGCATGGTTTTTCCAGGTGTGACAATATTTTCAACCTAGCCTTGTCATTTCCTGATAGCTTTGATGAGATGGGTTCTCTCATTCGGTTTATGTGGGATGGCCACATTGGATTCGAAACTGAGTGGGGTGGATCTCTGAACTGATAAACACATGGTGGTAGTGGTCCCTAAACCAGACTAAGGATGCACGAAGCCACTATCCTAGTAACCCCTGAACCAAACTGTGGGTTGCGGTAAAGCCAAATTGTGTGCCTCGGTGGGCCTAAGAATCCTTGTCGATGAATGGCGAGATATACGGTAAAGTCAAGAAGTGGATTTTCTCTTTGTTGGGCCTAGTGATTCCAGGATAGAATGCGCGATAAAGCCTAGAGAGTATGTCTTGGTGTAGGGCCTAGTGATCCCTGGATCGGACTGCAGATGCACGATAAAGCTTGAGAGACTAGGAGGCACTCAAATTCCTCACAATATAGGCGGAGAACTTTGGTGGCATCCACATTGATTGGTGTTTTTGACGTGTTCTATGAGTCCCACATTCATGCTTGGAATATGGCACGGGGGTGATTAGCTAAAGAGAGACTTGGCTCAGCCAATCTACGGTCAGGTGGAACGTGGTAGTCCCATCTCTGGTTCATTGCATTGATTAACGTGAAATTCATTTCATTGATTTTCATGTGTAAATGTATTGATGTATATATGGATTTTGATGGCTGATATGTTTATTGTAATTTTGTTCCTATTATGTTAGTTATATGTTCATTTTATGGTAGCAGTTATGTTTGGCTCTCAGCATGCTTTTACTTGTATTTGAATGGATATTGTATCTATGACCTAATAAGTGATAAGGAAACAAATGACATGAGGAAACAATGGTTCATGGCGATTCTCAGATAAGTAAGAGATCCCTACACTTAACTCTATTATTTACACCTATAGGTTATATATCGATGATATGTTTGATGAAATGCCTATCATGGCTAGTAGGGATCTAGTTAAGGCCTTGATCAACTACTTACTTTTGCATCATTATTTCCTTGTGCTTTACTTAATTATGAGCTTTTGTTCCATTCTAGGTAGTGGCCTGGCCTCTGGGCATGAAAACGTGGCTCAAATCCTAAAGTCACTAGCACAGAAATGGTAAGTTTGGACCACAATCGTTGGCAGACAGGCTTATGAGAGTGACTTTAGGTCTCTGGTCGCTCCCTTGCCCATAGCATGAGAGTGACTGAGCCTTAAATTGTCCAGAACAACAATGGGACCTAGGGACAGACTGTCTGAGTGGTTGACTTGTCTCTCGAGGGTTTTGTTGATGGTGTTGGATGGCTGCATGTGATGTTCTATCAATTCCACTTCCTTAAGGTTACCTAGGAGGTCGAATCTGATCTTAGTAGCCTCTCGTCTCATGTTTACCCTAGTTGGCATGGTTACTTGGGTGGATGTGGGAGGAGGGTGTTACATAGTGGTATCAGAGTGTGGTTGCGCTCTCCCTAGGCTGTGTGTTGGTCATGCTTTCATGTTGGTTGCATATGTGTTCCTTATGCATGTAGCCCATGTGCTTGTTGCATTTTCCTGGTGTTGATCATGGTTGTAGTGATGTCGCCATGTGAAGGTTTAAGGTGTTGTCGTGGTGTATGTATTCATGTGTGTATGGTTGATTATGCATTGTTATGCACATCAGTGTTCACATGTTATCAAATGCATGTGATGTGGTTGTTGTTGTCATGCATGAGATCATGGTTTGTGTAGTTTATATGGTCATGCATTGATTACTGGACTCTAGCTAGAATGATGTGAATATGGTTTGGTACTCATTTGTTTTATGTATATATATAGTTGTTATGCATGTATGGCCTTAGTTATAGTTTGAATAGTAGATCAAACATGCCTTGTGAAGTCATTGTATGAAATTTAGGTCATCATGGTGCTATTGGTATGTTATGATGCTAATGTGTTGAATGAGGTAAAGCAAGAGGTACAGATCATCAAAGTGAAGTTACAGCATTGGACCTCGAGACGAGAGCATGTCGTCATATGGGTTTGTATGTTGGGCATGTAGGTATGTAGGTTACGGATTGTTATATGCATTCGGTTTATATACATTAGGTTATGTACATTTCTTTTAATGTTATGGTTACGTACCTAATAGATGATAGTTGATTAGCATAGTCATATGCACATGAGTCGGATAGTCAAGAATGATAGTAACATGTGGTTGTAAGCATTGCTATTGTTGGTTAGGTTAGATAACTTGATGATTATTTTATATGATATGTTGTTGATGAGTATGTTATAGGTTAACTTGTTGTTGCTATATGACAATTAACTTGATGATTAGGTTTTATGTTGTTGATGAGCTTGATATATAACTTATTGTTTTTATGTGCTATTAACTTGATGATTAGGGTTATTTCATTTGGGTTGGTCATATGTGTGAGGGTTATGTTCATTGCATTAAATATCTTGATGCTATATGTATTGTGTTAATCTAGTTTGGCCTATGCAGATGGTTATGGTTGCAATATTCAGGTATGAGCCGACATATTTGTGATATGGTGTCGTACTAATCTAGATTGATCATACATATGTGATTGTTATGCATGAACGACAAATGCTTATGAGATTATGACGTGAACATGTTAGTTAGTTAATATTATGGATATCCTGATTTATGTTTGAGTTGATATGTTGTGAAGTTGTATCGTGCTAACCTAGCTTTATTGTGTAGACAAAATAACCTCCCTTGATATACACTAAGGTATGAGTTTTCTTATGTCGTATATTTGGTGCTTGGTTGTTTTATTGTGACCTCTATTTGGTTTTTGAGTGTTTGGTGCCTAGTTGATTTATTTAATGTGATATGTTTGCAAGTTGGTTGAATGTTTGATGAATTTCATAATATGAGTATGCGTTCCAATGATCTTGCTTTAAGATGGTTTTACTAACACATATGTGTTGAGACAGTTGATATGTACTTGAGTGTAGTAGGTGATAGTTGTACCATTATGTCTAATGACTATGAGTTGACTATGGATTATGACATGATTGTTTGTAAAAGTTGATCTCAAATAGATAGATATGATTGTCTGGATATTTTGAACATGTGGTTGACATGTGTGAGCAGGTGCAGTAAGCATGCTTGGTATTAGCATGACAAGGTAATAATTGATGTGTTTATGTAACTAACAGTTGGGTAACGTGATAGTATATAGCAAGACTCAGTTGCAGCAGGGTAAAGGTAAAAGAAAGGAACCAGGTAAGAATTCCTTTGGCTATGTTGGAAACCCTAATTCCAAACAAACGAGTGCTTTGCATACAGAGAGTCTTCTTAATCTTGATTTTATTTGACATTATGTGGATATGTGTTATATTCATGAAAATGTACTTGACAAGTATATTAGCTAGTCATTAGTTATAGGTGGATCTGTCAAAGGATTGGAGTCCCTTAAGGGATGGCTTGGATGTGTTCAGTTGCAAGCAACGTGCTGGGCAGAACAAGATAAGGTAACTGACATATTGTTATGTTTATTTACACACTGACAGTTATGTGTTTATGGAAATATGATGTAGGGACAACATGGCAAAAAGAGGTTGCATTAGAATCTCGAAGAAGGCTTGGGTCGAGTTTTCCTTGGGAACCATGGGGATTGAGTCATGGTGTTTGTTGTTAGTCTTGTGCTTTTGGTCTTTTTTTTACTTGCTCGCGCTTGATTTGCAGCTTTATTTATGTCTAGAGTATGTACATGCCACTTCGTTTGCGGAGTCGTGTTGTTGTTAGTTTTCCATGTTTTCTTGTTGTTGTTTTTTTCGTTCTTGCCTTTTATGTTTTGAGTCTGCGGAATTGGTTGGGAAAGAGGAAAATTTGATGGATCTCGGGAAGAGATGTGTGGTACCCAATAGGTAATGTGAGACACAGATGAAGCTCGGTGTATGATTAACCGTAGCAGAAGGAAAAACTATGGCAGTCAGTTGGACTAGTTGGGTCCATTGGGGTAAATGGATGATGACAAAACAATCATGGGAAAGGTAATCAAGAAAAGTTAAAGTAAATGTATCTGAGCTATCAGATGCCTTGGCTATGTTGGGACTATTGTTCCCAATATTGCACATGTGTTGCATGAATAAAGGAAGTTCTCTTAACCTTGACCTTATAATATCTGGAAATTTTGTTGTGATCATGATTATGTTGATGTTTATATATGTATACATGTAGGTGTGTATGTATGTCATGACAGGGTGATTATGAATCATGATTATTTTATGCTAACTTTTATATGTACATATGTATGTATGTATGACGTTGACTGACAAGATCCTAATTATTTTAGGATGTATGTATGTGTACATGTATCTATGTCACGGTCTAATAAGGTCATCAGGAATCATTCTTGTGGAGGAATGATTGCTTATGTAGGCAAATGACATGAAGAGGTTCCTAGTCTATGAGGAATCAAGCGGGAAGAGTAGTCATGACCAATATATGAGGTCAGTATCATGAGAATATGAATTTATGTTGTATGCTTGTATTAGGCCTATGCTTATGTTAGGAACAGGTTATACTGAGGGATACATCAACAAAGCGAAATCAGTGTGGCCTGCGACATGCTGGGACAAGCATGGATAAGACACTGTAAGCAAGGTTGCTTGGTAAATAGTCAGTGTGGTTTTGGATGTGTTGTAGGTCTGTTGTGCATATGTCGTATATGTTGTACTTGTTGCACCTGTGATGTTGTGTGCATGCGATGTGGTGTATATTTAGTGCGTGTACATGTTGATTATGTAATGTTATGTACATGGTGTAGTACAGATAGTGTTGTATGAATGTTTCATATTCAATGTTGGGTATAGATGGTGTTATGTACATGTGGATATGAGGTAATGTGTACATATTGGGCTGTGTGCATGATGTATATGCAATGTTGTGTGCATATGGCGTTGTGCACATGTTGGATATGCACTGTTGTGTACAGATGATGCTATGTACATGTTGGAAATGTAGTGCTATGTACAAGTGGTGTTGCGTGCATGTTGTACATGTGGTGTGGTGTGCATGATTGTAAAAGTGGTGTTGTGTGCATGTGGTGTTGTGTACATGTTGTACAAGTGGCGTTGTGTACATGTAGTGTCACATACATGTCGTGTGTGTGGTACTATGTACATGTGGTATTGTGTACACGTTGTACAATGGTGCAGTGTACATATGGCATTCTGTACACGTTGTACAATGGTGCAGTGTACATATGGCATTCTGTACACGTTGTGCAGGTGGTGCCATGTACATGTGATGTTGTGCACACGTTGTGCAGGTGGTGCTTGGTACATGTGGTATTGGTGTACGTGTGGGATTGAGTGCATGTCATATATGCTGTGTTACGAGCATGCGGTACTATGTATGTGCATTGTGTAGTCATCGTATCGTGACATATGCATTCATCGTGTTGCAATCTAGACACGTATTTGTGTTATGTTGTACATAAGGTGTAGGTGCATGTATTATGTTGTACACCAGATGTAGGCATATATATTGTGTTGTGTTGTACATCAGGTATAGGTGCATGAGTTGTGTTGTATACCGGGTGTACGTGTATGCATTTTGTCATGCCGCACGTTGTGTGCGGATGAATGTCTTCTCGTGTACATTATGCATGTATACATATGTACTCTAGGTGTAGGTGTATGTGTTGTATGTCAGGTATAGGTGCATGTGTTCCATGGTGTTGTATGGCGTCTGTGGTTGTATGTGTCTGATGCACATTATGCATATGTCTACCTGGTGGAGGAGAAGGCACTAGGTGGTTGTTGGGTGTGGTAACAGATCCGATGTGTGTACAAAAGCATAAAGGCAGAAGTAAGGATCGATGAAGGCTAAGTATCGGTATTGAATTTTAGTTTTACTATGCATATGGTTGAGGATTTTGGCCTATGATGATTACATGTGATTTATGATTCTGGTTTATGATGGTTACATTTGATTTATGATTTTGATCTATGATGGTTATGTTTTGAGCTAACTTGATGTGATGTTTTTATACATGATGCTAGTTTGATTTGTCGTGACATGAAGTAAACAAGATTGCAAGTGTACCTTATTGACAAGCTACCAATGAGATATGATTTGAAGTTATTTCAATTTATTTTGAATCTAATGGAAGATATGTGATTGGTAAAGGAAGCATAGAAATTCTTGGTTGGGTGGTGAAAATCAACTGCAAGAATCAACAACAGCAGTATGTTGGTAAAGCACTTCAGGAACAAGGCCATTGTAGGACACTGGTACCCAACTATGTCCATTGATTTCCATGAGCATTCTATGACCGATATGATGGTTTTGAGGCAGGTATATGCCTTGGTTTTTGTATCTTCCGATGTGAGGAAGCGTTGCCAAGGGATAGACTGCCCAGGATGGGGGTGCCAACGAAACTTGGAAGGTGAGTGACTGCACAAAAGGGTTGACCGGATTGCCCGAGGGACTGTGTAGCAGAGAAGGGAATGTCGAGGATGGATTTGTTTTGGTCATGAGCATTGCCAAATGGAATCATATGCACATTAGGAATGCGCCCTGGAACAATGAGCCGGTAATTGTTCACTCAGAGGACAAGTGGCACGGGATTGCAACACTAGACATTAGATGTAGCTTTGACTGTGGCAATAGATTCTGGACTTCCTGGGAAGGAGGTGAATCCTGGTACTACTTTGAGGGTGGAGGTGTGAGCCTCTGAATTCCCTTGTTGATTGATGCGGGCATGATATTCTCTTATTTAGTTGGTTTAGCAAATGCGTATATGTGGTTATTGTAAATACCATAATGAGCTGTGTTATAAAGCTCCAGTATGCGGTTTGGTTGTTATCTGGTCATGTTGTTATGCTTTAGCAATGTTCATTGTAAATACTGCTACAATCTATGTTATAAAGCTCCATGGGCAGTATGTTTTATTTTCATCAGTCTTGTTGGTTATAGGTGTCATTGAACACCGAGGACGGTGTTCCCCTAAGGGGAAGCGTTCTGTAACAGCCTTGGTGAAAATTCCATGTAAAAATATATAAATACCAAAGATGATGGGACATGTATTCCAAGCTAAATGGTGGACAAGAAATCCTAGTGTGTGTTCATTTGGTTGTTTATGGCTAAGGAAATTGGCAAAGGCTATGGCTAATTTATTAAAGAGGCAAAAATGTATTTTCACATATTTCTTTATGAAAATAATGGAAATTAGGAGGCACTCAAATTCCTCACAGTGTAGGCGGAGAACTTCGGTGGCATCCACGTTGATGGGTGTTTTTGATGTTTTCTATGAGTCCCACATTCATGCTTGGAATATGGAACGGGGGTGATTGGCTGAAGAGAGACTTGGCTTAGCCAATATATGGTTGAGAGGAATGTGGTAGTCCCATCTCCGGTCAGTTCATTGCATTGATTAATGAGAAATTCATTCCATTGATTTTCATGTGTGAATGTACTGGTGTATATATGGATTTTGACGGCTGATATGTTTATTGTAATTATGTTCCTATTATGTTGGTTATATGTACATTAGGTTATATGTTTGGCTCTCAGTGTGTTTTTATTTGTATTTGAATGGATATTGTATCTATGACCTAATAAGTGATAAGGCAACAAATGACATGAGGAAACAATGGTTCATGGTGATTCTCAAATAAGTAAGAGATCCCTACACTTAACTCTGTTATTTACACTTGTAGGTTACATGTCGATGATATGTTTGATGAAATGCCTGTCATGGCTAGTAGGGGTCTGGTCCGGGCCTTGATAAAATACTTACTTTTGCATCATTGTTTCCTTGTACTTTACTTAATTATGATCTTTCATTCCATTTTGGGCAGTGGCCTAGGCTCTGGGCCTGAAAAAGTGCCTCAAATCCCGGAGTCGCTAGTACAAAATTGGTAAGTTTGGACCACAATCGCTGGCAGGCGGGCCTATGAGAGTGATTTTAGGTCTCTAGTCGCTCCCTTTCCTATATCATGAGAACCTTAAATTGTCCAGAACAGTAGTGGGACCCATGGACAGGCTGCCTGAGTGGCTGACTTGTCTCTTGAGGGTTTCTGTTGATGGTTTTGGATGGATGTATGTGATGTTCCATTGATTCCACTTCCTTAAGGTTACCTAGAGGGTCGAATATGATCATAGTAGCCTCTCATCTCATGTTTACCCTAGTTGGCGTGGTTACTTGGGTGGATGTGGAAGGAGGGTGTTACATCCTGGGTGAGGGTAGAGGAAAAGTATTGTGCACACGTGGGAGGTGAAGCTTTAGTTATTGAAGATTGTCTTTGCCAGGAGAGTTGGGGGAAACACTTGTATAGGAGATTGCTACTTTTCTGGAGCCTTGGAGGAGGATTTTGTTGGTATCTTTGTAGTCGTATTCTTGAGTAGTCTTGGAGGGCATAGGGCCTCTTGGAGGTCGATTTTGGGAGGTTGGATTCAAACCAAACCCTTTAGGTTTTTGTGGGTTTTGGTCAAGGAGCTTGGGATTAATTTTGCAGTTTTTTCTGAGCACCAAAGGTGAAGTTTCTTGCAGTCCCTTTCTAGCTAGCAATGCAGTTTTCTGGGCAGCGCAGAGCATTAGAGGAGTAGTCATTTCCAACATTTGAGATCGTTGTATTATCACCTGGGATCTATCATTCTTTCCATTGAGGCAAACCCAGCTGAATTCATCCATACTATTGTACTTACTCCATTGATTAATAAAATGGCTCAATTGGTTCTACTTCTGGAGTTTTTATGAGCATTTGTTGATTGTTTTAGGATTTCTGTGTTGTATATCATTTTGATTTGCATATCACTGTTTATTCAAGTTTGGAACATTACGCCCTTCATGTGCTTCTATTTCATTTTCTTCTTCTCAGAGAGTAGAGTATTGGTTCTCCTGAATTTCAATAACATCTTCAATCTTTTCTTTAGGGTCATATTCTAAATACAAGGGAGGTTGTATTTGGTCTTGTTGGTCCTTTCTTTATCTTTGTAATAATTGCAAAGGGGGTCTCCTATATTGGGGATTGAAGTTTATTTTAATACCTTATTGGATCTATCGAGGAGGATCCTTATTCTCCAAATCTAGCTTCACCGGTTTATTTGAAAGGTTCCTGATCAACTTATTCATTTCATTTAGTTTCTGCTCTTGGGCATCCCTTATTTGGTCTGAGGAGTTGGCTTCTTCTTTTCCCCTTCTCCTACCACGTTCCCCCTTTCCTTTCCACTTGCATGTAGATGCAAATTTCTCTTTGACCTCTAAAGCATCGATTTGGATCTGATCTAGTGTGCGAGATTTCCTTTCTTTGAGGGTAAACTCAAAATCTAACTCCAATTCCTCCCAAGTGTTGATTAAGTTATTCGGTAGGGCATTAAACCATTTTCTAGTCTCCCCATCTAATGATTGCACAAAGAGTCTCAAGACTACATCAAAGTTCTCTAGATTCAAGTTTTCGACAAATGCATAAAAGACTTCGATGTGTTTTTGGGTTGTGATATCATCTTCCCCAGTGAATCTGGGCAGGAGCTTAAGATAATCTTGGGGCATTCCATTCAAAGGCTAATGTAGATTTAGTGGGGCATATCTGTTAAGTAGAAAACAAGGGACAACCATATTTTGTAATGGAGGTTGAAAAAGGTTTTCCACGGGGCCTGGTTGAGAAGTTGAGTGAAGGCACTAGATAAGATTTGGTGCGAGTTAGTAGTGGGGATTTTAGATGGACTAGTAATGATAATATATTTGACCTCTTCAACTTCTGGGAAGGTATGATTGTGGAGTACTAAAAGAGGTATGTTTTTGATGATCATTTCAGTATCTTTTCAGTAGAACTTGCAAACCTTTTTGCATCATGAACTTGGAAAACGATAAAGAATTATAACAAAACATGTGAGATTAATATGCAAGACTAAAACACTGACAATTGTCATTTCCTCATGCAGGAAGGAGTGAAAACGAGGAGTTTCCGTTCCAAAGGAAAGGACAAGGACGAGATAACCATTGTCCCTTTGACGGGAGACCGAATGCAAACAAGGTTAAGCAAATCAAAGCGAATTGGCCCTAAAAAGGAGGTGGAGGTACCAGCTTGGCGCAGGAGAGAAAAGAAGTGATTAAGGATTAACGGTTCGGCGAATCCCTAAGGATCCTTGATCCTGAGGGATTGCTATTTTATCTATTTTTATACTTAGACATCTCCGCCGTCACTGTTATAAAAGGGACAACATTGCTAGCTCGGGGAAGAGAGTTAGACATGATTATGCTTTTATGTAATTTCTGTTAAGATCAAAACTTTGATCATCGAGTCTCGATAAGAACTGGTTCATTGTAATCTTACTTCATGCATTAATACAAACTTGGTGATTACTTCATCTCTGAGTCTGGATTAACCTAAAGCGGTGTACCCCTGGAGGCTAAGGGCCTAGCCCTGGAGGACACTTGCTCCTGTATTATTACGATTTGGCTTCTGCGTGGTTTGCTTATCGTCGTTATTTGGTAATCTGATATGCTTTATAAGTTTACATCACATGCTCTGTTATGTTTAATTCATTAAGGTTTACATAGACAAAACTATTATATTGACTCTGCATCATATTACTGTTCCTTTCAGAGTTGATTGAATATTACTAGTCTTAACAGAATACTGTTACTATCCCATTACAGAGCTTTTGTGATGTGCACCTGTTCATTCACGTTACAGAATTTGTCTTGGGAATTATGTTCTTTACGATTGTTGAATTGATGAATGATGTTGTTCTATTTTGAGATGCAGTCGTATTCCTTCTAACTGCGATTGATATTTGGATCAGATTACTCTTTAAGTGTGTTGTGTGCGGATATGGTTTTTAAGCGTTGTTCCATAACTTATCAGTAATCAGTGTTGTTCCATTGGTGTGTGATGTCCGATCTACCTTAAGAGTGAAAGATTGATGTTTGATTATGATTCATGCATTTGATTTGGTAGATTAAGTTTGTTATTGCTCGCGAGACTTAGTTGCTGTTCTATTTCATAGATGTTGTTCCATTTAAGAATTGTTGTTCCATTACAGACTTGCTGTTCGATTTCTTATTTGTTGTTCCATTTTCTTATCTGTCGTTCCATTTGCTGGCGTTTGTTATTTTGGTGTGGGAGACGATCTAAGGCTGTAGTGAGCCTTGGCATTTACTGTCTGGCTCCCAGATCCACAGTCTGTTCTCTAATTTCCTTTTCCATCAGTTTCCAAAGGGATGGGTTATCGCTACCGAACCCTTGATTGATAAGTTGCCTAGTCTTCTGAGTGTGTGATTTATTCTTTTGAAGTAGTTTAGTTGTAGACAAGCATCCGTTTACTCTTGTATATCTGAACACTGTACTACTAGCACTACTCTGGCAAATGATAGCCTCAGACTGAGACACTCTTTGAAATAACAAAACGCTCCCGGATTGACATATTAATGTGAGGTAATTAGAGGTGAAAGAGACCCTTTTTATAGCTCTACATTTTGGCGTCGTTGTCGGGGAAAGAGTGTAGCCATTTGTCCTTTTTTCATAGTAGTGTACGAACCTGCTAGGGAAGAGTTGGATTTTTAAAATGGAAGGTAAGAACCTACGTACGGAGCATGTAAAAACCCTGCTCCTCTGTCCGCTTTCCTAATAGATTTGTTGTTGCTTTCTTTGAATAGAATTTAGTAGTTCATTTGAGTGCATGACTAAGCAGAAAAAACCAGAAAAAATACCAAACCTCCACCCAAGCCAGAAAAAGCTAAGGGGCCGGTGACCCTTGGCCGAACGACCTTCATAGACGAAATCTACAAGAAAGCAGAATCTCAGCCATCAGTAGGACCCAGGAAAATCATTTCTAAACAGCCTACTAGTTCCCTTCAGGCCACAGGATCACCATCTGTAGCCTTTGCTGAGGTGCATAGTCAAACTGAAGAGCAGGACTTTCAAGAAATTGAAAATTCTACTCTAGAACTATTGCAGGAAGGGAATTTCAGCAATCTTTGTGAAGGAGAAGGAGAAACAGGGGAAACCGAGGAACCAAGATCTCCTATTGGAACAAATCAGCCATTAAACAGCCCAGACAAGGGAAGTGCTGCAAAAATCATTGTTGAAGAAACTCAATCTCCTCAGACATCAGGTATTCTCATTATCCCAGATAGAGGAAGTGCTATTAAAACTATTCCTGTCAAAGCCATCCCCTCTCAACCTAGGAATACCCTCCTGGATATTCCAGAAGGTTATTGGCATATATTCGACCCTATGGCTCAAAATCAGCCAAACACTCAAACCTCTACATTACAATACCCTATAGTGGATTCTGCAGCAAATGCGCCTATGAAAGCAATCCCTCTTCAACATATCCCTACATTTCACAGTCTCACATCAGAAGATCCGGATGCATTTTTATTTGAATTTGATGTGTTGTGCAGGGGATATGATTACACCACCGACCCCCAGAAACTGAAATTATTTCCCTCTACATTAAAAGGGGCTTCTTTAAGATGGTTTATGGGATTAGGTGGTGGGGTTATAAATAATTGGGATCAAATGAAAGAATCTTTTCTAAAAAAATATCAGGATTATTGAAGGTCTAGAGAACTAAAGGATGAAATATTCCAGATGACAGCTAGGCCGAATGAAACATTAGAGGAGTATGTGGAACGTTTCCAGTATAATCTGCAAAGATCTCCTTATGCATCACTACCTTTACCTGATAATCTGTTGAAAACAGCATTGATAAGGGGCATGAAGGAACAATGGATCGAAACATTAAACATCATGGGAAAAGGGGATATTTATCAAGAAAATTTTGCTGACATTATTGATTTATGTATCAGGAGCTCGAGAGGCAGCACAAGAGTAAAACCGGCAGAACATGATCGGTTTGTAAGAGATAATAGAATTTCAACAGAAGGAGTAACACGTGTAGAAATTGGAAATTTATTGGAAAATTTTAAAACTGATATTCTAGGGACACTAACTACACAACTTGATATTATGCAAGCTAAACAGAAGCAAATGGAGGCAGAACAGAATTTGGTGATCTTCTGCCCCCGATGCAGGAAAAAGCATAGTCACAAGAAGTGTCCACTGGATACAGTCCAAACATGCGGCATCTGTACAAAAGATCACCTTACGAAAAGCTGCCCTTCACTTCCTGGATTGAAGGCGGTATATAAGGAAGCGGAAGAAGAACCAGAATCAGTATTTTTGACCAACCAGCGCTGTCAGTGGCAGCCGAGACAATCTGGTATGTTTTCAGACCCAACTTCTTCTTTTCATCCTCCACAGTATAATGCTCAACAATATAGTATGTGGCAAAGTCAGTCCCAACCCCCGTTTCAAAACCGGTCACCACAGTCGTTTCCTTCTTCAAACCCGTGGCTGAATCAGGCAAGCCAATCTGGTTGGCCGAATTTTCCTTATACTCCATCATATTGGCAAGGTAACCCATATCCTCCACAACGGACTCCCCCTACTTCACAAAGTTCAGCCTGGCAGAAAAACTGGCAGAGACCGATGCATCAACCAGTAGGAACTATTCCACTCCCTCAACCTACACAGCCAGCCTTACAATAAAATCCCCAGTCTAATCTGAGACCACAACTCCCAGCCCAACCCAACCCCAATCCAAATAACAGACCGGTCCAATCTCTCCAAATTACAGAAACACCAGAAATAGGACCCAACCTGAAGGAGTGTAATGATCTTCAGTTAAGATATGGGCGTATTATTGAAACCGAGGGAGATAAGACAATTCAGATTGAAGATCAGTTACCTAGAGAACATCTGTCACAACAAGAGGATGTGAATAAACAGCAAACTCACAATCAAGCAACCACATCCTCTCCTCCGTTCCCAGAATGATTAGTCATACCTCGACCTATACAATATCTTGACTTTGACATTCTGGGAGAATTACAAAACCTATACATAAAAATTCCATTCCTCCAAGCCATTCAAGACATCCCCATGTACACAGAAACTATCAAAGAATTATGCATAAAGAAACCAAGGAGGAATATAACAAATAATCCAAGAGTCCAAGTAGTCGGCACTTTATCTGACTTACTATCAGGGAAAGAAACACCCATTAAATATGAAGACCCAGGAAATCCAATTGTAATTGTCCAAATTTATGGTCAGACCCTGTCTAATGCCTTAGTTGATCTAGGAGATACAATTAATATCTTAACAACCACTACTTGCCAAAAGCTGTGCATTACATCTGTAGAACCCACCTCTACCTTGCTAGAGTTGGCTGACCGATCTGTGGTTAGGCCGGAGGGTACTCTACATGATGTCATGGTCTCTGTTGATTCCTGGGAATATCCAACCGATTTCCTGATAATAAATCCCAAAACCCGACTTGATGGACACCCGCTGATTTTAGGTAGACCTTGGCTTGCCACTGTTGATGCTTACATTGGCTGCCGGCAAGGAAATATGACCATAACCAAAGGACCAAATATCAAGAATTTAGTTCTATATCCTCCAGCGCAAACAAGTGTCACAATAATCAAAACGAATAAGCACCCTGTATCATACCTTACTGATAACATTAGATCTCCATTAACTATACAAGAGGCACTTGATTTTAAAGACCAAACAAAAGATGATGCCATTAATAATTTTATTAGTCAAACTGAATCTAGATCCTGCACACAGTGTCACATGATAGAAGCAGCATTTGATAATGAATTAGAAGAAGATCCTCTGAAAGATACACATGATCAAACAATACCTGTTACTTCTATTGCAAATAGTAAAATTATGGAAATTGAACCTGGAAAAACCTTAAATATTAATGCCAACCTCACACCTGAACAAGAAATGAAGCTCATCCAGTTGCTAACAAAATATAAAGAAGCATTTGCATGGGATTACCCTGATATGAAAGGGATTGACCCCCAATTATGTGCACACCACATTTATATAGAAAAGGATGCCAGACCTGTTCGTCAACCTCAAAGGAGACTTAATCCTCATCTAAAAGATGTGGTAAAAGCTGAACTTCAAAAACTTTTAGATGTCAATTTTATCTATTCTATCTCTGATAGTAAATGGGTCTCTCCGCTTGTGGTGGTACCAAAAAAGAATGGGAAATGGAGAATTTGTATGAATTACAGGGAGCTAAATAAAGCAACACAAAAAGACCACTTTCCTCTCTCATTCATAGACCAAGTATTAGATACTTTAGCAGGAAAGAAATTCTTTTCTTTCCTAGATGGCTTCAGTGGATACAATCAGATTCAGATTGCCGCTGAAGACCAAGACAAAACTACTTTTGCTTGTCCTTGGGGAACATTTGCCTATCGAGTTCTACCTTTTGGCTTATGCATGCTCCTCCCACATTCCAAAAGGCTATCCTTAATATTTTTGCAGATTTAATAAATGATGGACTTGAAGTATACATTGATGACTTTACACCATATGGAGATGATTTTGATCCAGCATTGGACACCCTAGAAAAAGTCCTACAACGCTGCATTGCTACCAGGCTTTGCTTAAGCCACGAAAAATGTTATATGATGATGACTGAAGGACTTATCCTAGGACACTATGTTTCAGCAGCTGGCATTCAGGTAGACCCGGCCAAAATCCAAATACTTTTGCTTATTCCCACTCCTACTACTCAAACAGAGGTACGCAGTTTTCTTGGATTTTCTGGTTATTATAGGCGATTTATAGAACATTATTCGCACATTGCTGCACCTCTATATGCACTAACTGGTAACGTTGATTTTCTTTGGATAGAAAAATGTGAACGTGCTTTCAAGGATCTGAAGAAGCTCGTATCCACAGCCCCAGTCCTTCGAGGACCAAATTGGGATTTGCCATTCCAGATATCATCTGATGCCTCAGACACAGCCATTGGAGCAGTCCTTGGGCAGGAAGAGGATAAAAAACCATATGCTATTTATTACATCAGCAAAAATTTATCCCCTGCTGAATTAAATTACACTGTTACTGAAAAAGAATTCCTAGCTGTAATACATGCTGTCAATAAGTTTAGACATTACATTACTGGATATCCTGTTATCTTGTATACAGATCATTCTGCCATAAAATATTTAGCAAATAAGCCTGTCACAAATGGCAGAATAACTAGATGGCTGATTTTATTGCAGGAATTTGATATCACAATCAAGGATCGACCTGGCAAAGAAAACCCTGTAGCCGATTTTCTCTCAAGAATGCCAAAGCCAATCGATGCAGCAGCAGTTGAAGATCAATTTCCGGATGAGCATCTGTTTGTTGTTGCTGTTCAAACACCCTGGTATGCTGATGTTGCCAATTATCTCGCAGTAGGTACATTACCAAAACACCTAACCCCTAATGAGCGGAAGCAGATTGTTCAGAAGAGTGCTCGATTCTCATGGATCGGGGGCTATTTGTTTCACACAGGGGCAGACATGCATATCTGCATTTGTGTGTTTCTGCTGTTCCTTTTCCAAAGGAACAACATTCTTGATTTTTGCTGTTCTTTTTCCAAAGGAACAACTTTCTTGATTTTTGTTGTTCCTTTTTCAAAGGAACGGCATATCTGCATGTTTGGCTGTTCCTTTTCCAAAGGAACAGCATTTTCGACTTCCGCTATTCCTTCTCTAGAGGAACGACATGTTTGCATGTTTTGTTGTTCCTTTTCCAAAGGAACAACATTTTTTTATTTCCGCTGTTCCTTTTCTAAAGGAACGGCATTTCTTGCGTCTTTTTGCTGTTCCTTTTTCAAAGGAACAACATTTTTAGTTACTGCTGTTCCTTTTTCAAAAGGAACGGCATTTCCGCGTGTTTGTTGTTCCTTTTTCAAAGGAACGGCATTGGAATGTCCTGCTGTTCCTTTTCCAAAGGAACAGCATCTGTGTGTTCTGTTGTTCCTTTTCCAAAGGAACGACATTTGCATTTTTTGCTATTTGAGGTCTCTTGTTGGCCCTTTCTCCAAAAAGAACATCACTTGCATGCTTTTGCTCTCCCTATGAAATAGCTTGTTCCTTTTGCTGATCTAAATTGAGGATGCCTATTGCTCCCGTTCTTTCAAGTCTTTTCGGATACAACTCTGCACTTATGCAATGGATACAGAATCACAACATACTGAAATCAGCCAATCATAAATCGCTATCTTTATAAGGCTCTGCATTGGTAAGAGGTTTATTTAACATCTTTTGCTGTCATTGTTCTACTAATTCTTCTATGATTGTTCATCTTTATCATGGCAAACCCCTTTTTTTTTCCTCCTTGATTATTATTTAGGAATAAGAGCAAAGGGTTTATATCTTCCTATTGAGATGTTAAGACTTCTTCCACCATTCCTACTCTTAAGGAGTGTTGAACCACCCCTTGTCTATAAAAAAGGGAAGGTACTTTGTGAAAAAGAAAGAAAAAGTAAACATGACTTATAAGTTGTCAAATGCAGGATAGGGGGTATCATCAAGAGCCAGCCTACCATGATCATGAGGACGAAAGCGAAGTGGCATTCCCACTATGGCCACCAGACGAGGGATATGGTCCAAAAGGTATATCAAATAAACAACCCTTGGAACAGGAGGTCTCATCACGAGCTGGCCTGCCCACTTTTCGCTCCTTCCTCATGAATGGCATTATGGTCAACTGGTCACCAAGCCAGCATAATGGCCTACATTTTGACATTACACAACATTCCCTAAGTATACACAAAGGATCATGGTTCCACGGGTGAAATAAACAACTCTGCCAAGGTTATGGACACCTGTCGGCAGCAAAGCACTATTAATGGTATCGAAGTTACATTATTTACACCAATAGGTGAGTTATTAACACCCTTTTGTTTCTTACACCTTAGTAATTAATCATATATCATTTCCCGAATTATATAGCGCATGCAAATCTATTATCACCAATCATGGCAGAGTAATTGACAATGACCGCAGGAGATTTAGAAAGTACGACAGATGTCCTCTCCTCTCAGCCTCGCATCATATCACAGTAGCCTCTTACGTAATACGCGATCCAACTCTACGCCTCGATTTCGGTAATTTGTTGTTTTTCTAAACATGGCATATTTTTATACGTTGTTCCTTTATGACTCTGTTTCAGAACGGGCGCTGCTCCTTTATTTGACGGCTGGGACAACCTATCACATTGCGGGGGGGGGGGAGGTTAACCTCATTATTACCTGGATTACGTGTCAGCTTACTATTCGGGAAAATTGTGTACTAGGGTATGGCATGGCTCAACGGCATACTATTTTTATTTTTCCTGCACGAATTGCTGTTCATAAGCCATTTCTGTTGTATACTCTGTTTTTTTCAAACAAGTCTTGCGTCTATTACCCTCTCTGTGTTTCAACAGCACGAACAGCTGCCGTTCCATTGAGAATTCACAGTGAAACCATGGGAGGAAGAGCGATCCGGAGGGAACCGCAGGTGTTGACAGTCTCCGTTGTTGCCCGGGAAATCCTGGCAAGAGCAGGGTGGCTGACTTATCTCAACCGCTTGCAGGAGTCTAACGAGACAGTGGTAATTGAATTCCTGCAGAATTTGCAGGAGGATTACTCCATAGTGAGGGGGAGACAGATAACAGTCACTAATGACATAATCGCAGAAGTCTCGGGACTACCAGCCACCGGACCTGTATGGACGTTAAAAAAGGAGAGATTACAGAAGATTATAGAAATCTTCCAGGACGAAGGTCAGAGCCTGGCAATTAAAGGAAAGGGAGTTCTGCCAGCAACGTTAGGAGAGCCTTGGGCAGAATTGGCAAGGACCGTTCAAAGCTACATCACCTGTGAAGGCAGAAAAGACGTGGTAAGACTACGACATCTTAAACTCTTAGCTGTTCTAAAGCAGAAATGCTATGTAAATTTACCTGCACTTTTGAATTCTCATGACGTTGCACGGAGCTTAAAAAAGGCACAGCATGTAGAGTCAGTTGTTAGTCTTCATGGGTTAATTCGGTTAATTGTCAGTCATAGCCTCACCCAGCAGCAGAGCAGCTGGGAAGAGCTAATTGCAATGATAAATGGGGGGTTGACAGCACCATCCCCAAAACGTAAGCATGCCACTAGTACACCAGAGCGTCCAGAAAATCGCAGAGAATTAGCAAAACAGAAACATGTCACTGGTACATCCGAGCGTCCAGAAAAACGCAAGGAATTGGCAAAGCGTAAGCATGCCAACGGTACACCCGAACAGCCAGAAAAACGCAGGAAATCGGTCCGGTTAGCACGAATACGAGGGAGGCTGGAAAAGCTCCAATAAAACACCAGTCGGCTAGTAGAAATTGAAGATGAGCAACCCTCACGACCAGAAGAAGAGGCCGAGCAATCTGAAGGAGAAGAGAAAGAAGAGGCCGAGCAATCTGAAGAGGAGGTCGAGCAATCCAAAGAAGAAAATGAGGAAGGAGTCGAGCAGTCTGAAACAGAAGCCGAGCAATCTGAGCAGGAGGAGGAAATGGAACAGCAGGAATGTAGCCCATTACAGGACCCAATGGGAGAAGATGAATTGGCCGAAGTCTTGGCCAATATGGGTGAATATGGCCAACCTTCCAGTCCATCGGACCTCCATGACGAACCCCAGGAGGAAAATGCACCTGAAAAACCACATGCAAAGGAGGCAGAAGAAGAAAATTTGCCTGTTCATGATAAAGAAACAATAGGAGATACTGAACAGGAACAATCCGTTCCTAACCAGAAGACACCGGAGGAAATTCTGGAGGAAGCAGGGGCAGAAAAAGAAGTTGCCCAAGAATTGACAGAACCAGTTAAGGATATAGAAACTTAGGAAGACATGATGGAGCGCGTCGGTCTTGGTTAACAAGGGTTAGGGCACCTGTAGATACTGCATGCACATGAGGGTTATACTGTCTCTCACCGTTTTCTCGTTGTTTCGCACTGTTGCACCCGCGTCGTTTTCCCCGCCGTCCTCGCATCGCTGTTGTCCGTTCCGTTCCCGCTAGCAAAGATGGAAGGTCACATGGAGACCGACCTAGTTGACTACTCCGTAGATCCGCTCGAAGACCAGGTCATTTTCGATAACCCTAATTTCTCAGTGTCGATTTCACGAATTTCGGGGGATTCAGACTCCTTTCCGCAGGACACCTGGCCCGTGGTCTCTTTGCACAAATTTATTCCGGAACCATCGGCCTCTGTACGGTTTTCTGATTTCTCGCCGGGTTTGGAAGCACCTCCCCTGTCACCTAGTACCCTCCATATCCTATCTACCTTCACACCTCACCAGCTATCCCTTGATCCGCACCCGCCCCTCTCCACAGTTCTTCCACCCCCTTCGGTGGCGGCCCCTGTTTTTGGATCACAAGCACCCCCTGTGTCTGGGTTTCGGCCGTCCGGCTGTTTTGAAACCCCGGCGGTTCAAGTAAAAGCCACAAATTCCACATCTCCTGAGGGGACACAGAACCCCTTTGTGGATCATCCCTCGGCTCCTCGCACCAAGAAGCGGAAATCCAGGTGCATCAAGGTGACGTCAAAGGACATTAACATAAGGTTTGGAGAAAAATCAACCATCGGGGAAGTGGCGGTTATGGCTCGTACCGTTCTGGTAGGACATGTGCGAGGGCGGGCATACTCAGCCAACAGATTGACGCTATGGGTAAAGGAGATCTGGGGTGGTCTGCTAAAAGAATTGCCGGATGTCCATGTTCTCCCCCGTGGATGGTTCTCTCTTCATTTCGCAAAAGAAATCTACACGGACCTGGTTCTGGCAAAGTACTGGCACATCGAAATGGCACCAGTCCTGCTCAAGAGGTGGAGTCCCCTTTTTGACCCTGAGCGTGAACAGATTGGGGCGAGACCCCTGTGGGTTCGATTGCTGGGTTTACCGCTACAATACTGGAACAAGGATGTACTCATAAGGATTGGCAATGCGCTTGGCACATACCTGGACCATGACCGCACGTTTGTGGAATCAAAGAAGCATACACTTGCTCGTGTGCTCGTTCACCTGGACACACGAGAAGGGCTGGAAGAAAAGATCACACTGCATTGGGGCAAATACAGCAGAATACAGATCCTGGACTACGAAGGTGTCCCGTTTCGCTGCAATCGATGCCATCAGGTGGGGCACCTGTTCAAGGATTGTCCGCTCAATAAAAAATCGGAGGAGTCACCTAAGATTACTCCAATCCCATCCAGAGGTGCCTCCCCTGTTATAACTCGACAGCCTCAGGGTCCCTCTCCTGTCTCACAGGTCTCTCCTCAAGCTACTCCGCAGAAATCAGGAAAGAAGGGATTCGGATCGTCCTCCCCGCCGATGACCAGGGCTCGGGCAGCAGCAGGGGCTGCTCAGGTCTCGGGTACCTCTCTAACCCTATCTCCCTGTTCACTTGATACTTCATCGATTTTGGTTACATCAAAAGCTCATGTATCATCTGCACACTGCATCATATCATCCCCTCCCCCGACTATTTCTTCGGTTCAGCCTTCCTTTCCACCCTCTTCCTCATTTACCTCGCAGTCATCTCCCCGTAAATCAACCTCCCATCCTTATGCACTTCGATCCCGTGCACACAAAGCTGATCTACCAGGTAGTCAGGTGGGGTTGGGTATCATCCAATCAGGGACGGGACCTATGACCACCAGAGGCAGGAAGATCGAACTCTCAAAAGCTATCAGACGGGCTGGGGCAGAGGTAGCATCAGGTCGTCAATCTACACTCGAAGGGTTCCTTAGAGCAATTCCAACCCCGAGAAGTGGTCCCCCATGAAATGCTTATCTTTCAATTGCAGGGGTTTGGCTAGTCCCCCCAAAAAACTAGCCCTACAGAGGCTCTTCGAGGTAGAACAACCTCACATTATTCTACTTCAGGAGACTCTAGGTTCGGCTGAGAACGTTACCCTCTCCTTACAAGCCCTAGCCCCAAAATGGAAATTCATGGCAACCAATGCTATGGGACGATCAGGGGGTCTGGCTATTGGCTACAATCTCAGAACTATTAGAATTGATGCAGCTTGGGGTGGACTGGGGTTCTTGGGTATTGATATTTTTTCATCGAAGCTTGGAAAATCTCTCAGAATCTTGAACGTTTATGGTCCCTGTCACCAGAGGGAGACTTTTTGGAGGCATCTCCTTAATCTTTCACTATAGCCCAAGATCACACCATTCTGGGGGGGGATCTAAATTTTTCTTTGGGGTTCAGTGAATCATGGGGGTCCTCGGCACAGGTGGATGCCATCACGGAATTCATGAGGAACATTCTGGATCAGAAAAACTTCATTGACGTCCCCATGCAGAAGCCTCAGCCCACTTGGACGAACAGAAGGGTGGGCTCGGTAGCTTTAGCTCGCAGACTGGATAGATTCTTGATGAAGGGCCCTCTGCTTCAGCAATTTCACCATTATAAGTAATGGGTAGGTTCAGGGGGTATATCTAATCATTCCCCCATATATCTGGAGATATTTGGGCCACACCCGAAACCAAAAGCCCCATTTAAATTCAATCACACATGGATACAAGATCAGGGTTTCATAAAATTGGTCAATGACTTTTGGAAGGCACATCCCATTGACAGAGAGGCTTCCCTGGCAAAGGGGTTTTGTAATAACCTCACCTTGCTAAAGCATCTAACCATCAATTGGGCAAAGGAAAAGAACAGAAAGGAATCCGAACAGCTCACCAACATTGAAGCTGAGCTTTTTTCTCTACAGGATGACCGGAATTTGGGATTCATCTCAGGGGAGGAAAAATCTCGATTGATTGAGCTGGAAAACCAAAAATCAAGCATCCTCAGACTAAGGGAGGAATCCAACAGGTTGAGAAGCAGAGCTATATGGTTAAAAGCTGGAGATGAAAACTCAAAGTTTTTTCAGAACTATGCAAAAGGTAGGAAAGTCTCAAATACTATATGGAATCTGTCGCTACCAGAGGGGGGTCTTGCAGACTCATTCAATAAGCTCTCCTAGCTTGGTACTAATCACTTTAGAAGCATATACAAATCTCCACCAGGAACAAACCTGGCTGAAATTATTAATGTGGCAAATCATTTCCCTAGATATGTAAATGAGGAAGACGCTGAAGATCTTACGACTCCGGTCACCATGGAAGAATTGGAGGGCACATTAAAATGGTTCAAGAAAGATAAAAGCCCTGGACCGGATGGATGGTCCATTGAGTTTTACCTAACCTTTTTTGAACTCTTGGGTCAAGACTTGCTGAGAGTGGTGGAAGAAAGTAGAGCATCGGGCTATTTATATCATGCTATCAACTCAACTTTCATAGCCCTCATACCCAAGATTGACTCCCCTTCCTCCTTCGATGATTACCGTCCCATCTCCTTGTGTAACTGTCTTTACAAAATCATCTCTAAGATTATTGCCAATCGTCTTAGACCCATCCTCTCCAAACACATTGCCCCTCAGCAATTTGCTTTCCTGGAGGATAGACAAATCCATGAAGCCATCGGTTCTGCCCAAGAGGCCCTGCATTCTATTTGGTCTAGACACTTAAAGTGCATTCTCCTCAAGATTGATCTGTCAAAAGCCTTTGATCGGGTTAGCTGGCTTTACATTAAAATGTTACTCATTCATCTGGGTTTTCCAATATCTCTTATCAACTGGATCATGGCCTGCATTATGACCCCATCTTATAGTGTGCTCATCAATGGATCGGCCTCCCATTTCTTCCACTCTGAAAGGGGACTCCGACAAGGATGTCCTCTCTCCCCTCTATTATTCCTCATGGTCATGGAGGGCTTGAGCCGTCTAATCATATCTGCTAAAAGAGAGGGATCCCTCAGCGGTCTCAAGATCACAGATGATTGCTATCTTACACATCTACTCTTTGTGGATGATGTCCTCATTCTACTGGATGGTAGCATCCGAGACTCTCTATCCTTTTCCCGAATCCTCCAACTCTTCATGAAGGCCACTGGCATGATGGTTAACCAGCAAAAATCCACGATCACTTTTGCCAGATCCTCGGTAAACGAAGCTCAAATTGCTCATCAAGCCTTCCCTTTCTCCATTCACCCTATGGACAGGGGCCTAAAATATCTGGGATTCTGGCTAAAACCTGCGAGTCAAAGAATTGCAGACTGGGTCTGGTTAGTCAACAAATTGGAGAAAAGGCTAAATTGTTGGAGTCACAGATATCTATCCAGAGCTGGGCGCCTCGTTCTCATTAAATCGGTGCTGGAAGCAACCCCAGTCTTTTGGATGGCACTTGCCTGGATTCCCAGAAATATTCTCGCTCGACTTCAACAAATTTGTAACAAATACCTCTGGGCTGGAAGCCAGGACAAGCGCATTTTTGCTTGGATTGGATGGCAGAAGATAGCACTCCCAAAAAGGTGGGGAGGCTGGGGCCTAAAGGATCTTCCATTATTTGCAAAAGCAATGGCAGCTAAAATGAGCTGGTCGCTGCTAACAAGCCAGAACTTATGGTCTCGTTTATCATACCATAAATACATTTGGCCACAAGATATTCTGGATTGGGTAAGGCTCCCTAGTTGGAATAGGACAGGCATATCAACTATTTGGAAGGCCTTGCTATTCTCATTGCCCCTAATCAGGGATAACCTGGTTTGGAGAATAAATGACGGATCTCTGGCTAGAATAGGGATGGACCCATGGATTGGCAGCGGAGGTAGGCATACCCTATCACAAGATCTGATTCAGTACCTACACTCCCGTGACATTAATGTAATCGCACATGTTGCTGATCAAGGAAACTCTGGGATCTTTCATCAAGCATGGAAGTCGGCGCATCAAATGAATCTGCCACTCAGATGGCATCAGGAATGGCAAGACTACAGAACTGCACTAACCGAATCTCATATAAGAATCAGAGACGGTCCAGATGAATTAGTTTGGAGTCAGGCAGAGAATGGAAAATATTCTCCAAAGGCCGGATATATCACACTCAGCAGTCACAAAAAACCAGACCATATCCCGACCTGGTGGCAAAGCATTTGGAAACTATCAGCTCCGCCTAGATCAAAACTTTTTTTCTGGTGCGTATTGAGGAATAAGGTACCTACGGGAGAATACCTAATGCACAGAGCAATACATGGGCCAACTTGGTGCGTGCTGTGCAAAGATGCATCGGAATCCACAGAGCATCTCTTTTTGAGATGCAATGCTACACTAGAATTATGGCGATCTCTCTCAAATCACTTCTCTTTCAATGGCAATTGGGAAGGATTGGACCTCATCGAGGCTTGGGAAAATTGGGCATAAAAACATAAGGGATCGAAATGTATACTCCTTCCGATTCTTGTAAAGTGGCAGATTTGGAAGGCTCGAAATCGCTCTATTTTTTAGAATAGACCTATCATCTGGCCATTGATCGAAGCCGCTATCGCTGCTGCCTATAAGGAACTCCCTGACCCTCTGCCCCCAAAAGAACGCCATCCTCATCCGCCCCCTTGCATTGACAAAAACATCCCTTGGGCCTTCTTTGACGGGGCTGCAAATCATCAAAGCTGTGGGGGAGGTTTTATATTACATTTGAATGAACATCATTATTACACTGTAAAATCGGGCCTGGGCACAGGAACTAATAACTTTGCTGAGCTCATAACCTTGCGACATCTTCTCCACTTTGCTCTACACCACCATTGCACCAGCATCAATATTTACGGGGATTCAAAAACTGTAATAAGTTGGTTCAATGGCATATCTGACTGTCACATACACACACTCAACATCATCCTAAATGAAGTTTTTGTTTTCAAGGCAGCTTTTAACAACATCTCGTGCTCCCACATTTACAGGGAACATAACGGCCATGCTGAAAAATTATCCAAGGAGGCCGCATTGATGGACAGAGGCATATGGGAGATCACAGAGGTGAAGGGACAGAATGAATACAGATATTTTCACCGGCCATACATAGACCAAGAATACCAGCATGCACCAGAATCTTAATTACTGAAAGGATTTTTGTTTTTTGTCATGCAGACAGTGTTTATCTATGATGATCAGAAATTGCATATTTTTGTGCCTTATGGCAAAATGTAAACAGTCTTATATGACATAACTATGTCTCGGAGAACTACATAGTGCTCTGCACAATATATTTATGTAAATATGGAACACTGTTATACACACAGTGGAAATCGCATATGCGTAAAGCATCTACAATATGTAATTTTTCCAATCTTAATGAAAAATTACGGATTTTTCCAGTGGAAAAAAAAAAAGACAGAACCAGTTAGGGTTCCTACCCCAGAACAGCCAGAGCAGAGCAATGAAGAAACACCCCAGAAGGAAGATCCAGGGACTAGTCACAGTCCAGGCCACAGTAAACAGCATGCTGTTCCTTCTAATGAAATTTTGGAAATTAAAGAATTGCGAAAGGAACAACAGAGATTATTGAACATAATAGTCCAGCTCCACCAACAGATTAGGATCCTGAAAGCAAGGCAGAGGGTAAAAAGGACTTCAGGAAGGAAAAAGGTGACCACTCCAGCAAAACCCCGCAAGGCAAAGGGGCGAAGGATCAGAATTCGTCCTGCTATTCAAAACCCTGTCGAAAACTCAGTTGCTGTTCCAAATGATGCTGAGGAACAGACTGTTGTTCCATTTGAAAAGGAACAGAAACAGACTGATATTCACGTTAAAATAGAAATGGATGATATGATGACTTGTTATAAGGAAATTCAGACGGAGGCACCACTTTCAGGAGCGATAAGGGTTTTGAACTCAAAGCAACGCAATAGGAAAGTTCATGTAAAACTCCCGGCCTCCACTGCTGCATGGAGAAGAGATCCAAAAACAGTAACCCTGCGCAAGGGGTTGAAGCAAGCTCAGTAAGAAGCAGAAAAGCTTAGAGAGCAAACGGTCCCTCGCGAAAAGTATGAAGAGCTACAACAGCAACTTAGGAACGTCAATCAATCTGAAAGCCAGGCTTTTGAAGGTTGGCGGAAGGAACAAGAGAAAGTTGCAAAGGTAACTCGTAGGCTAGATATTGTTATCAAGCAGATGGATACCTTGTGTTCTTTATACAATGACGTCTTAGCATGTAGGGCCCCTGCCAAAAATTATGCCATGTTTTTACTGGAACGGTATTTGCAATTAAAAATAAAAGCTGTTAAAGCAGGTGCTCCCATATAAATTAACACTGTCAATGATTTTATAAACTGTTGTAAGCACTACGGGGTAAAAGTCCAGAGACTGCTGTGTGAGTTCTATTTACATAACCTTGTATTAGACCAGGATACTGAGCTGAACCCTGGCCCTTTTGTGGGAGACATCCAATTGCAGGCATTCATCTCATTTGGGGTTAATCAGATTAAATGGCTGAAGGCCTATAATACTTTCCAAAGGCAAGAAAACGACTTAGATTTGTGGGTAAGGGCTGAGCCTAGGAACCCAGTACAGTTGTGGAAAGCACATAGAAACCTCATGAAGACTCCGGGTGTCATTGAAACATTAGGACCCATGCATGAGGCACTCATTCGACATGGATTAGAATACTTTCTTTCTATCAAAGACCTTGCCATTGATGCAGCTAAATTTCGGTATCAAATCTCTAATCCGAACATCCAGCTCAGGGAACCGTTTAAGTATGAAAATTTTAAATTAGCTGCCAATCGTTTGCACCTTTATGGCGAAAGCATTTTGAGAGCAGGGCCATCCTAGTTAGGATATAGGTTCTGGAGTCCAATTATTTGGCACCTTGCACCCGGATACCAAGCCCTGTATGAGATGCCCAAGGGTCAGACAGGCCATTTCTTTGACTACCTAGTTACTCATCATGGCTATAGGCCTCCGCATGAGATTCCATCTCCAGCCTATTCTCTCACTGCCTTGCATGTCAACTACAACGTTTTCATGAGGGCATGAAACAGGGTAAGCAGGGGGGTGTGTGGAGTACTAAAAGAGGTATGTTTTTGATGATCATTTCAGTATCTTTTCAGTAGAACTTGCAAACCTTTTTGCATCATGAACTTGGAAAACGATAAAGAATTATAACAAAACATGTGAGATTAATATGCAAGACTAAAACGCTGACAATTGTCATTTCCTCATGCAGGAAGGAGTGAAAATGAGGAGTTGCCGTTCCAAAGGAAAGGACAAGGACGAGATACTTGTTGTCCCTTTGACGGGAGACCGAATGCAAACAAGGCTAAGCAAATCAAAGCGAATCGGCCCTGAAAAGGAGGTGGAGGTACCAGCTCGACGCAGGAGAGAAAAGAAGTGATTAAGGATTAACGGTTCGGCGAATCCCTCAGGATCCTTGATCCTGAGGGATCGCTGTTTTATCTATTTTTATACTTAGACATCTTCGTCGTCACCCTTATAAAAGGGACAACATTGTTAGCTCGAGGAAGAGAGTTAGACATGATTATGCTTTTATGTAATTTCTGTTAAGATCAAAACTTTGATCATCGAGTCTCGATAAGAACTGGTTCATTGTAATCTTACTTCATGCATTAATACAAACTTGGTGATTACTTCATCTCTGAGTCTGGATTAACCTAAAGTGGTGTACCCCTGGAGGCTAAGGGCCCGACCCTGGAGGACACTTGCTCCTGTATTATTACGATTTGGCTTCTGCATGGTTTGCTTATCATCGTTATTTGGTAATCTGATATGCTTTATAAGTTTACATCACATGCTCTGTTATGTTTAATTCATTAAGGTTTCCACAGACAGAACTATTATATTGACTCTACATCATATTATTGTTCCTTTCAAAGTTGATTGAATATTACTAGTCTTAACAGAATACTGTTATTATCCCATTACAGAGCTTTTGTGTTGTGCACCTGTTCATTCACGTTACAGAATTTATCTTGGGAATTATGTTCTTTACGATTGTTGAATTGATGAATGATGCTGTTCTATTTTGAGATGCAGTCGTATTCCTTCTAACTGAGATTGATATTTGGATCAGATTACTCTTTAAGCATGCTGTGTGCGGATATGGTTTTTGAGCGTTGTTCCATAACTTATCAGTAATCAATGTTGTTCCATTGGTGTGTGTTGTCCGATCTGCCTTAAGAGTGAAAGATTGTTGTTTGATTATGATTAATGCATTTGATTTGGTAGATTAAGTTTGTTACTGCTCACGAGACTTAGTTGCTGTTCTATTTCATAGCTGTTGTTCCATTTAAGAATTGTTGTTCCATTACAGACTTGTTGTTCGATTTCTTATTTGCTGTTCCATTTGTTGGCGTTTGTTATTTTGGTGTGGGAGACGATATAAGGCTGTAGTGAGCCTTGGCATTTACTGTCTGGCTCCTAGATCCACGGTCTGTTCTCTAATTTCCTTTTCATCAGTTTCCAAAGGCATGGGTTATCGCTACCGAATCCTTGACTGATAAGTTACCTAGTCTTCTGAGTGTGTGATTTATTCTTTTGAAGTAGTTTAGTTATAGACAAGCATCCATTTACTCTTGTATTTCTGAACACTGTACTACTAGCATTACTCTGGCAAATGATAGCCTCAGACTGAGACACTCTTTGAAATAACAAAACGCTCCCGGATTGACATATTAATGTGAGGTAATTAGAGGTGAAAGAGACCCTTTTTATAGCTCTACAATGATGTGCAAAAGGATTAGAGTTGATAGAGGTTTCTTCAAACTTAGGTATCGAGAAGTAAAATCCATGTGGAGGAAAACATTCTTATGAAAACTCGAAGACTCTCGATGAAGTTTTAGGGTATTTTATTTCAACTTTCTAAGAGCTAGAAGTTGAGGCCTCTGAGGTAAACACGACAGGATCTAGAGTTCTTGGGGTTCTTTCCCTCGTAATTCTCTTGGAGACGATTTTTTCTGGATCAAAGACAATAGGATTTTTCTGCTGCGAGGTATCTGAATGGGTATGAGGCCTCCTAAAAGCCAAGATTATCATCTGAGTACTTTGTTTGGTGAGAGATCTCAACCCATACTTCATTTGCTCACCATACAAAAGGAATGTTCAAAAGTCATACCCAGGAGAGTATATTCTATTTCATTCCTTGACAATGCACTAGAAGATGTTGTCACTCCTAGAGACAACCCCCGGGTTGAGGTGAAGGGTCAATTCCTAGGACATCTTAAAGTCTCTTGTAGATAATTCATTATTGCTCAAGAAAGAAAAATATAAAAATTATTTGTTTATGGTTCAATAACCGTACTCAAAGACCAAGCACATTATACATAGTGACAACATTTTGTTCCAAAGAAGTAAAGTTTAGCCATGGTGGCCTACACACAAACAATGAAGCTACTTTAGATGTTTCAGTATAGGTGAAGAAAGATATAAAGGAAGAAATTTGGTGCAGAGTGCTAGAGACATAATCTTGTGCACTAAACTTCAACATTAAAATGTGTAGAGAAAGGAATTGAAGTTAAAAATTGTGGAGCGCATTTTAAGGTTGTCAATCTTACATTTACAGGTACCATGTGCCATAGCATGACATAATAAATATGACATGCAAGATTGAGTTCCAGTAGTTACAATTACATGATTTCTAAGAGGAAAGAAACACATATGAAAGTGATACACAAAGATAAGAACACATACTTCACATATTGATACTTCACATACATGTCATTAAGCCTCAAAACTTGCAAACTTGTAGAATATTGCAGCCTCTAGAATAGAAAATCGAACCCTTACAAATGAGTTCATCTTCCCTCTTATAGGGAGAGTCCTAATAAGAAACAATTACAAAATATCTTCTAGTGTGATAGTTGGCTAAACTAATGAGTTGTGCAAGAGTGCCGAAGGCCTAACTGTTCTAATCATTACATACCAACTTGATTCTTTCTTGAAAATAAAATATATACAAATTTGCCAATATGAGAGAGATATGATATGATTTCGGATCAAGAAGGATATTCAATGCTGACTCATTTGATATTTATAGGTGATCCCATGCTTCACTATCCACTTTTGCCATGATTTTTACAGATTAAGGAGTATCACCAACTTAGGAGGAGAATGAGGCTTGATTTGTGTTTGACTACTAAAGATAGCCTCCTTTAACAATGGTAACGTCTGAGTATATATATTGGTAAGTGATTTCAGAACCAACCAATTGGCATGAGATTTGACCAGAAAGTGCCAGTTGTATTCGAGATCAATTTTGCTCAGTTGGTTAACCCTCTCTGTGAACTTAGTTCCTTGTTTAAGCCAATTCTTAAATAGGCTCTCCAAATCTGGTAGGGAATCTCCAAGACAACTGGAAATGAGATTCGACTCAAGCAAGGAATCATTGACAAATTCCACTAGGGTGTTAGACATCTCTCGTGCATCATCGATAAGATTTTTAACTGATTATATATATGCTTTCCATCCTTTGAGGATAATTGATTTATGCATTGCATCAATTTTAGGAAAGTCAAATTTTTTCCCCTTGGCACTGTCTTTCCATCCTAACATTTCATGAGAGTCCTGCTTAACTTCATCAAAATACAAAATCATCTCTACTAGCTTGTCGGTCAAAGTATTCCTAGCCTGCATTGTTTTCGAATCAAATTCAACTTCTCACAGAACAATTGTTGCTGCCTCTATAGCCATTCATTCAAGTCACGGGTCTCCTACCTGAAGTCCTTCAGCTGAAGCCCCCCCCCCTTTTAATTGCTTTATCTTCTATTGGGACTCTTGGAGTTGTTTATCCTTGGCCTTAATTTCCTCTGTATGCTGAATTTGAAGGGAGTCGAGCTATTTCTGCAGACGTGCTAGTGTATACTCTCTTTGATCTAGTTGGGCTTGCCATCTTGCCCCCATTTGATCCTCCTTGTCGATGAGTGCCTGTTCTAGGGAGGTAATCTTCTCGTTCTTTTCCCTCAGTAATTCTCGAACTTCCATGGCTTTATCCATGGTGGCCAAAGCATACGCCCCTGTGAACTGAGTTAATTTTCCAAGTTCCTTAGGGGCAGCTAAAGCACCTTTCCAAAGTACTTCAAGCGGAGAAAGTTGAGAGGTTTCCCTAGAACTATGACCTGGGATTCGTCTACCTTTCTCTTCTTCCTCCCTCTTTTTGACATTACCTTGTGCGCAGGGCTATAAAAAATATCCAACAAGGGAATCTCTTCAATGTCAAGGAAGATCTTTGAAGTAGGATTTACTAGGATAATCTCTACTTTAGGTCGTGTTACTATTGGTGCTTTCTCGGCTGTGGATTATTCTAGCTTGATGTGTTGATGAGAAAGTAGAGTATGGAATGGGGTTTGCTGCTGGAAAATAATTTCTCCCTCAAAACCTTCTTTCCCTTTTCCTCCTTGCTTAGATTGCTTCAAGACCTGGTTAAAATGGTCCCATTTTTGCTCCATGTTTGGGTCAACCGTATGCGTCTATCCTCCAGGTTCTGAAGAGCCAGTGGCCGCTACTTGTTGTTGCGAAGGAGTGACCACCGGTTGGGAGGAACTCCCTTGTTGAGTAGATGTCGGGTATCCTTTAGAGACATTTGTCCTTGTAGAGGGGATTGCAACAAATTTAGTGGTGGAGGGGCCAATCTTGCATCTCTAAAGGCGAGGAACTACTCTCGCTCACGACCAATAACTCCTTATTCACCCTTTCCAGAACCAAACCATAGGAAGTTGCGTGAGCAAACAAGTCATCAAACGTGTTCTCTTAGTGGGGGAATTTTCTGACACCGGAGTTTAGGGCCATCTTATTTGCTACCCCTTCTGGGTCATTGAGCCTGTTCGAAATGGTGGCTAAAGTCAATGCTTCAATAAGCAGGAGATCCTTTTCGGCATGCCCATAATTGGCCAAAGAGAAAATCTTGAAAAGAAGCAAGAATTGAGGCCAAACCTTCTTATTGGATTCTTTCAATGCCTTGGTAATTCCATGGCGAATTGTTTGATATGCTACCTCTCTGCATATCAGCTTGTCTGGAACATAAAGTGGTAAAACATGTGGGGGCACATGGCTGCCTAAGACTCTGATATAGGTGAAATACTCCTCATTGGACCAATTACCAATCCTCCTAATATCCTCCATAGCTTGCTGAGGCATTCTGGGGGGCTTGGTTTCAAATATAATCTCATAAATTGGAATAATAACATTGTGACAAATTTGATAGAAATGACCAAAATAATTGGTCTCCCAAAGTACCTTGTGGTAGATGTGAATTGGTGTGGGGTCAGAGATAGTCCACTTCCATCCCATGGTTGGGAAATTATGGGAATAACATAGTGAGTCCATGACATATGCTAACATGTAGAACATAGGGATTTTGTTCTCTGAGACACTATAGGAGGAGCGAAAAGCTAGAATGTGTTTGGCTAGATTATTGGATAATATGGTGGCCCAATCGAAGATGTATCCCTAAGAGGCCCCGTTAATAAGAGGGACCCAATCTTCAGGGAATTTAGAGATGTTGGGGTATGCATGTAGCCTGCAGAGCATGGAAGCTACTTGGCTGAAAGGAGAAGCTAGTGAGTCTATGGAGTACTTATCCTCTTGTTCATTCTTGTGTTTGTTCGAGTCACTCCTCCACTCCTTAATTAACTCAGCTAGATCTCCATACTTCTTACAGAAGCCCACCACATACGTTTTGTCAGAGACATATTGAGGGCTTGGAAACTGGTACATCTCCTGAAATGCCTCTGTTGTGAACAATCTAATCGTTGTGCCATTTTTAGTATGGAACTTTCTGTTTGTGATATCCATTGTTTTAATAACCCATCTGACCATGTCCATGTAGGGCAGGATTTGAGGTCTTGCTCCAATCTTGTGTAAGAAAGAATTGGCTGCGTCCTGTGGGGTTGCCTCTGAGGTGGGGGTTTGATCATCGACAACCATTGTCCTGACAGTCACCCATGGACCTTCATCTTCAAAATACCTATAGATCGCCTCCCACGAGGACTGCCCTAAATCCCTGGTGTGCACCGTGTCCGAAAACAGTCCTGCCCTAGGAAATTTTTCATCGATGGTTTCTTTAAATGGGTTGGTGGGTTGCTGCACAAGTGTTTTCAACTTCCCCCTTGGCTTTCTTCATATCTTCTTGATAAGGGCGGTGGAGGATTTCATGGTGAGTTGAGAGGATAGAATGTTGTGAGTGCACGAAGTTTTTCACTATGGTGAGCAATTGATCAGAGGTAGATGTAAGCAAATGGAAGGGATTGACATAGAATGGGTGTAAATAAATGATTTAAAGTGCAACGGTAGGCGCGCAAGGTGTAATAGTCAGTTCAAGGGGATTTTAGGTGGGTAACAAGCAGAGATGGTGCAGGGGAGACACATGGCAGAGCTGGATTGGGTGGAGGGCAAGGGAGGAAGGAGATATATCAACTTATTTTCGCTCTCAATTGCCATGCTCGCTTGATAACGGTCCCAGCTGTGGACGGGGTCGCCACACTTACCTAACAGGTGGCAGGTCCTTCTTATCTCCCAGCGGGGTGCCTAGGTGGAGTTGGAGGTAAGGCTCATCCCCTTGGAATCAATCACAACCGTTGATATGCAAATATTACTTAGTTTACTCTGACTTTCTAGGGGCCAATGTTGACTTAAGCGTTGCACTTTTCACCCGTCGGAGCTCCTTTCAAGTGGGGTTGCTTTGAGATGGGCGGTGATCCTCTTCATAGGTAGTCACCACTTAATCGTTTATATCTGAGACATGTGGAAGGTTCACTGCCACTTGACGACTCCTGTATGTTGAGAACGGTGTTAGTTACTGCTGAGCTGGAACCCGGATGCTCTAGCAGCCTGGCCCCCTAGTGCTTGGAAGTCCAACTCCTTTAAGAATGCAATTAGAAATTGTTATGGGGCTATTGGCCTTCTAGGGTATACTGTCGGGATGACATCATGCCGACGTTAACCAAGCCATGTGTCGACCTTTGATTGATCCATGTGTCATCCATATCTGGGCCCTTTGGGTACATGGAAACTCCAAAACTGCCTGCCACGTGTCCCCCTCCCAAAGAGTGGTTGCTGGCACCATCTTTTCCCATTAGCACGTTGCCATTTGTTCAATCAAAAGAGAGAGAAGGGTCCCTAGTCCCTGGGTGTGCGCAACTCCATTGTAAACGGTTTAATCCCAAATCCTTCAAGAATTGATTTAGCAAAATGTCACAATGATCCAGGATTGCAGGGTTTGGGCCTCGAATTTTTGTTACAAGATTCCATCAATAGACAACCCAGGCTTCGACAACGGATTAATTTTTGGTCTCTAGTCCCTAGAGCTTCTCACAATTGATTTTATGACGAGTTGCGGGATTCCAGGGTTTTGAGTCTCATAAGCTTCACTTTAACTATTCTTATCTTTTTTTATCTGAGTGGGCAATTTGAGACTTCTTTATATCATTGGAGAGCACTTCTTGATTGAGTGGGTTCAAGATGGCCTTTGATCTTATCCCCCGTTCTGAAAACAGGTCCAATCTTTGTTATGCTTTGCACTGCAATCCTCCAGTATTCAAAATTTAAGAAAAACAAAAAGAGAGTACAAGAGAGCCTTGGTTGCCTTACAGAATGAAACCCTCAAAATCCAATCACTCTAGCAAGATTTGACTTAAAATTGATGGACATGGGGTGGGTGGGCTTTGATATGCTTATTTATGCATGAGTTACAATATCATTTAATATAATCTCTCTGAGTACAGCCATACGTTTGACCATTACCTCAAGATGTCTTCATTGCTTCGAGTTAGGCCCTCATGAAATTGAACCTTGCCTAACAATGAAAAACTCCTTTCCCCATTAGGTCTAACCCCTTGAATAGTTCATCTTTGCATTTTTATTTAAATTACAAAACCAGCAAATTTAACTAACAAATTGCTAATTTAAAGTTATTAACATTTTAATGAAAACTGGCTACTGCATCCCTCCGCCTCCTGCGAGCTGGATCGCAGTCTTTTTCTCCCTCAGGCCGCGGGATTTATTGACATTCGCTTGGTACCTGGCTGCAATCGGCTAGGTTTGGATATGCTTCATCATGGAGGATCCGGACCCCCCTCACGGGCCTTCCTCCCCTCCTCCTCCATCTGCCGCTGAGGCCTTCAAAGCCTTGTTGGCTTCTCTGCCCAAGAAGAAAGTCGTGGAAGCCGCCAAGTTCGTGAAAAGACTGGAGGACATTCCCAAGATCGCTCTGCCTCCTGAAGGGCCGATTCAAGTAGCCTTGTCGCTGGCAGATCGTGCACTGGTCGGGTAGTTTACAGGTCTCTGGCCCTCCCCAAAAACAACAGAGAGTTGGGTTGCTAGAAACTGGGCTCCCCTGATCAAGAATAAGGTAACGTCTTACTTCCTCGGAAGAGGATACTTCCTATTTGAGTTGATAGATAAAGAAGAGAAGGACCTAATCTTCAGAAACGGCCCGTACTTCATGGGACCTCAAGGGCTATACCTGAATAAATGGACACCGGATTTCGATCCGGCAGTAGACGTGCCTTCAGCGGTCCCGGTTTGGGTAAGGCTCCCCAACCTCCCAGTCCATTGCTGGAACTGGGATTCTCTGAAGCACATCGGAAACACCCTTGGGAAGTTCATAGACAAGGCCAACAACAAGGACCAGTACGACTGCGCTAGAATCTGTGTGGAGGTTGATCTAGAGGTCGGACTACCAGAAGCCATCAAAATAAGGGTTGGTCCCTGGACGCATGTACAGAAATTAGACTACGAGCAGCTGCCGTTCAAATGTCGGAAGTGTCAAGTTTATGGACACTTCGTTAGAGATTGCCCGTCCAAAGGGGTAGAGGAAAAAGGGGAAGAAGAAGGATGGAATCAGGCTAAAAGATCCAAAACAGCATACAGGAAAACTGCAAATACTAACCCCAGAGTCACTCAACCGGGCCCTGCTCAGCGCCACCCTTAGAGAGCCAAGGAAATAAATTTGAGATACTGGGATCCGAAAACATGACCACCTAGGAGACCAAAGCTGAAAAAGAAGTCTCCCCGCCCAAATCTAAAAGTGAACCAGAGAGATCTAAAGGGAAGGCATCGGAAGATGAGGAGAAAACCCAAGAGTCCGAGGACTCAGAGGAAGAAGGGGAAATAGGAGAGTCCTAGTCCACCCCCAGAAGGTCTACAAGAGGTCGAATGTCATCCAAAGAAAAAAGGGAGCAAGAAACATACAAGGAAAAGCTCCAGGGCAGCCAGCCAACGCTAGAGAAACTCCTAGCTAAAACCCCGAAGACGAAGAAGAACCATACCCAGAGCTCCAAAGGAGCTCACCACAGTAAAAGTAAATGATGAAGATAGTCTCCTGGAATTATAGGGGAATGGGCTCCAAAGCTAAAGAAGAAGCAATGAATAGCCTAATAAGATTGGAAGCCCCAGACATTCTTCTCATCCAGGAGACAAAGCTGGAGGATACAACCTTCCTCCAAGCAAGCAGAAAGTTTTGGAAAAAAGATGGAGCGCATGCAACCTCCGCCCGTGGAGCATCTGGAGGACTTGGATCGCTCTGGAATTCAAATAAGTTCTCCCTTATCTCTGAATCCCTGAATACTCATTGGATTCTTTTAAAGCTGCAACATCTAGAAACTAAGGAAATTATTAGTCTGGTCAATGTATATGCCCCTAACAATGCAAGTGAAAAGCAAACATGCTGGGACTCCATCAAAGGCCTGGCAGAGCAGGAAAATTTGGAAAACGTTATCATAGTCGGGGACCTCAACCTTACCCTCCTTTCGTTAGAAAAAAGAGGAGGCAGTATAGTCAGAGATCCAGTAAGAGAAACAGTAGAAGACCTCATGCAAAACTGGGACCTGATAGATATCAAGCCAACAGTCGGCAAATACACATGGACAAACAAGAGGGTTGGGCCGGGGCATATAGCAGCAAGATTGGACAGATTCCTAGTGCAAAGCTCCTTTCTTCTCCTTGGTCTAGAAGCCAGATCGCGTATCCTCCACAACAGCATATCAGACCATAAACCCATCAGCCTTGAACTAATGACTACTAAGGACTTGGGACCTATCCCCTTCAAATTCAGCTCCCTATGGATCAAAGAAAAAGACTTTATGGAAAAAATCAGAGAGTGCTGGAAGAAGCCGGTCAATGGATCGCCGTTTTTTGTATGGGAGGAAAAACTCAGGAGAGTTAAAATCATGCTAAAAGCTTGGGCCAAAACCCTGCCTAATCCGGCAGAGGAAAGGAAAAAAATCCAAAGTGAGCTAGAAATACAACATCTGCACTTTGAAACAGCAGAAATTACTAAGGCTGATCTGGAAAAGGAGGCCAAACTTCAGCAAAGTCTTCATAAGGCCTGTTTGGCAGAGGAAGAATTCTGGAGGCTCAAATCTAGGAGCCTCTGGCTCAAAGCTGGAGATTGAAATTCCTCATTCTTCCATAAGCAAGCCCAAGCGAGGAAAGGCCGCAACTCCATCGGCGAGATAAAGGAAGCCAATCAAGTACTGAAGGATTTTATCAGCATAAAAAAGGCAGCAACAGCCCACTTTGATCAGCTGTACAGAGAATATGCTGGAGCCAATGTCAACGTTGCCTGGTTGGATGATGTCCCCCTCATGATCTCCTCCAAAATGAACAAGTCTCTAGAAGAAAAAATCACTCTAAAGGAAGTTAAAGAAGCCCTGCTCTCAATGGACCCGGACAAAGCTCTAGGTCCTGATGGTTTCACACCCAGGTTCCTCTAGGTTTGTTGGCAGATCATTGAAAAATATTTGTGTAAAATGATACAGAAATCTCAGGATTGTCAAAAGATAGGTGGCAGTACAAACTCAGCCTTTCTCGCTCTCATCCCCAAAGAGAAAGGAGCAAATACATTCAGTAGATTTCGCCCAATTTCTCTGTGTAACATTGGATATAAAGTCATAACTAAAGTGATAGCCAACAGGCTGAAAAAGATCCTCCCCAAAATCATCCCCGATAATCAAGGCGGGTTTATCCAAGGCAGGCAATTGGTGGACAACTTCGTGCTGGTCTAAGAGGCGATCCACTCCCGCCCGCATCGCAAGGAGAAAGGTATGGTTGTCAAACTCGATCTTGCAAATGCTTTTGACCGAGTTAGACACAGTGTTTTGTTTGATGTTATGCAAAAGATGGGGTTCGGTCCAAGCTTTATCAAATGGATTAGAGCCTGCATATTGGAGCCATGGATTGCCCCTCTGGTAAATGGAAGGGCAGTTGACTTCTTCAAAGCCTCTAGAGGGCCGAGGCAGGGGTGCCCCCTGTCCCCTCTCCTTTTTGTACTTCAAGCATCTGTTCTCAGCTTCTATCTTCAACGCAAACAACAGGATCATGAATTAGCTGGCCTATGCATAGCTAGAGGGGCCAAAAACATCAACCATGCGCTTTTTGCGGATGACACCATTTTACTGGGGGCAGCAACAATGCATTCAGCGTCCAAGTTCAAAGAAGTCTTGGATGAATACTAAGATTTCAGGCAGTGCTCTAAACGACTCCAAATGTCACATATACAGTTGGAACATTCCCGCCTCTACTGCAGGATATATTGCTCGCTGCCTGGGATTTGCAATCTCTGTTTCATGGTCCTCTTTCAAGTACCTGGGCTTGCCCATCTTTCACTCAAGGGCGTTGGGCAAGGACTGGCTGCCTCTGTTAGATAAATTTAAACAAAAATTACAGGTTTGGGTGGCTAAATTTAGCAGGGAAGTCGGTTCTCATAAAATCCGTCCTCAACAGTTTACCTCTTTTCAACTTTTCAGTCCTATTAGCACCCGCAGGAATTATAAATAAGATGGAGGACTTAATCAAAACATTTTTATGGAAGGGAGGGAAGCAAAATGAGAAAAGATTTTCGCTGATAAATTAGGAGATTGTCTCCAGATCATTCCAGGAGGGAGGTTTGAAATTAAAAGACCTCAATGCACAGAACGTAGCCATGGGCGCCAAAGTAATTTGGAGGATCATAGCTCTAAATCCCGGTTGGGTTCAAATTGCACTATGGACAAAATATTACAGAGGACCAAGAACACGATGCTTAGACCAGCCCAAGAATAAATTTAACACTCCTTTCATCAAATTCATATACAAAACCAACTCTCTGATCCGTGATCACGCTTTCTGGGTTCCAGGCAACGGAAAGCGTATCCAAATATGGAACGATAGCATCCTTAACAATCCTCCGTTGGCTGAAGTTCGGCGCAAACCTGCGTTACAGCGTTGGATGGCAGAATCCAATTTAATAACATTGTGGGATCTTTCGGTTTGGGAGGAAAACACGTGGGCTGGGTGGAAACAACCCGCTGTTCCTATCCAACTCTGCCCAGACCTCAACGCTCTATACATGCACCTGCACAGGCTTGCTCCCACTCTAAAAAACAAGCACGATGTGAGAGGCTGGGGAGTAAAGCGTTCAGGTTATTCTGTTTCTCAGGGCTATGCTAAATACCTAGAGAAGCCTCATGTGCCACCCAATCCGGCTCCCTGGAATGGTATCTGGAGAATTCCTTCAATCCCAAAGGTGGACCACTTCTGCTGGCTCCTTTGCCACCAGAAAATATTGACTGAAGACAGGCTGCAGATAAGGGGCTTTCATGGGCCGTCTAGATGCTCCTTATGTAAGGAAAATCCTGAAACTGCCCTTCATATCATGATTGATTGCAGATTCGTTTCCTCTGTCTGGCAGGAGCTCCTAGCCCCGTGGAAACATAAGTTCAACTTTCCCTCTTCAGTCCCTGAACTATTTGCAAATTGGATGAACAATTACCTCGGTCACCCTCCAAAAAATAAAACAGTCAGATTTGCATGGAGCGCTTTGCCAAAATTTGTCAGCTGGCAAGTATGGCTGGAGAGGAACCGAAGGATCTTTAGAAATAAAGAGCAGGATTTCAGATTAGTGGCCAATGCAGCAAAAGGACAGCTAGCAGAGTGGCTAGAAGACAAAGGGGATGATGCCAACTTAAGCCAACAAGACATAGAGCTTGGTTTGGTTCTTAACTTCAAATTCCCAAAAGTAAACAGTTCTCCCCCTCCCCCCAAGGATTGGCAAATTAGGAAAAATGATCAAGAATTCCAATCATGGCTGTCCAACCAAATTCTACCATCGCTCTTCTTTGATGGGGCTGCTAAAGGGAACCCAGGTATTGTGGGAGCCGGAGGTATCGTTATAAATCCAGAAGGAGCTGCTGTCCACCGATTTGCCTGGGGATTAGGACACACTACAAGCATCCAAGCAGAAGCGATGACCCTTTACCAAGGATCCAAATTCCTTAAAACGTTGGGCTATAGGAGGCTAATGTTTTCAGAGACTCCCAGGTTATTATCCAAGCACTGGCGAACAATTCCATCTCAACGGATCTACAACTTGCAAGAATAATCTCAATGATCAAAGGCTTGACAAAAAATATGAATCTGAATTTTTTTCATGTCTTGAGAACAAACAATAGAGAAGCAGACAACGAGGCAAATAAGGCAGCCCTACTAGACATTGGCTCCCTTCTCAGAGATAACACAGTCCTTTGGGACCCAATTCCCTAAAGTGAAATGTTTTTCCATCTCCTTCTTCACTAGTTTGTATGTATCTTCCATCTGGGGAAATTAGCAGCAGAAGCACACTTTGCTAAGTGTAAAAAGAAGAAACTGATTAGAGTAGAGGGCAGGGTCTGCTGGTTGAAAAGCCAAGTAGAAAATACATCAGCCTATTGTAACAGATTCCATGGCTTCAGGCCGCCCAGTCAATGAAAGATCATATCCGTTTCTGTAAAAAAAAAACATTTTAATGAAAACTATTATACTTAATAATAAATCCTTATATAAAATTATTATTACATATTTTAAATTAAAAAAATATTATTTTAAAACATATTAACCATTTAAGATATTTAGCCTCTATATTACTATGTAATAAGCATAAAATTGAAAATTTTAATCCTACAAACTATTACTATATATACGTATAAATTACAATTTAAAATAAGAAAAAAAAAATAAACAAGTGAGATGAAAAATAAAGTTGAAAAAAGAAAAAAGATATGAACAACTGAAATGAAAAATAAAGTTGCTTATTTAGAGATATTTTGTAAGGTGGGTATAATTATTTTTAAAAAAATTATACCCATTTTACAAAATATGTGAAGAATAAGCAACTTTATTTTTCATCTCACTTGTTCATATCTTTTTCTTTCAAATTGTAATGCATAGAGAATTAAGTGATGCACTTGTCATGATGTACTTGAGTTCAATATGCTACAGGATACGATCTCATTCAACGAAAAGCTAATGTACAAAGTAATTATTGTTAAATCTGAAACTCGACCTCACACACTGATGCATGGAGAACGCAGTAATTAATAATATCTTACAAACAAAGAAATAGAGATTTGAACCTTTAATGTATCCTCAGCCCATTATAATATAACGTGAGCTCCACTCTAAGTGAAGACCGAATTTAGCAGTGGAGTGGACATGGGAAGACGCAGAGTGTTGGTACTGCTGAAGCGAAGTGCATTGGATCTGTACACCAATCTCCACAAAGATCCCAATATCACATCCCTTGTCCGCTCTGATCATCAGGTAAGTATGATATAGTCTTTTCTCTTCCAATGGCTGGGCGTAAGCCTTCACACCTGCAAACCCCCTATTTTTGGGGTGGCTGTTTGTTTTAGTTTTAGTTGGAATTGAGTGGCTTCAAGGGCATTGTTACGTGCTTGACGCTTTTAACTCAATTGTTTTCAAGTATTAACAGTCTTTAGACTTTATGCCATGCACAATTGATTGGTGCCGTGCTTGACGCTTTTAACTCGATTGTTTTCAAGTATTAACAGTCTTTAGACTTTATGCCATGCACAATTGATTGGTGCCATGCTTGACGCACCCCCCACTCCCTAAAACCCTAAACTCTCCCAGCTGCATTTTCATCATTGATTGAATTCCATGGGCCTTCTGAAATTTTAGTGTGATGAAATCTCAACAAAGCATAATGGATCCGTGGGTTCTGATCTACTTCTAGGAAAAGGCTTTCATAAAATTGACAAACATTTTAATCACGTTGATGACATACTTGGAATTATTCCAAAACCATACGTAAAACATCGGTACCCTGCAACTGGGCTGTACAGTGGTCAGTGTACATTACATGCTTATGAGATGTAGTCTAAGGGCAACTCTTAGTGTTCACACAGTTTCTATCAATTGCACAAGTGCAGGGGTACTAGCAGGTTGTCTACACGTTGATTTGGCAGACTTGTTATTGAAAATAATCTATTTGAACTAACAATTCTGGCGTAATTACCAAAAGAAGCAACTGATTGCCTCTGAAAAATTCAATGTTCCACAAAGACTCTGGGATGGGGAAACGCGGAGCGGGGATATGCACAAGGGGACATATAATGAAATGATAGTTTAACATTCACGAGACTAAAAATAGTCTATGGGACTATTAGTTCCCTGCTTTTCGTCTTTTGCAATTCAATCCTTTTCTTGTTCAAATTGATGATGAGCTGGCCCAACTTTCCAACAATCCCCTCACTGAAAAGACAATGCCAAGAAACCGATGCTAGCATATTCCCATAACTTTCTTTGATGTCTTTGAATGCATCACATTCCAAAATGAAATGTTTTTCCGATTCCACTGTCGGAGATGTGCAAAATCTACACATCCATTCTTCCCAAGCTTCTTTAGGCCTTTTCCACCATTCTGTTTCACACCAAAGTTGATGCGAGTTGGTTCTTACTTGAGCAATAAGAACCTTTGCCCTCCACGGAATGCTAACTCCAATGAACTCTTTTTGTTGTAGATCACACGTAGGTTTGAATTCCTCAATGTAATACTTCTTCTTTCTACCCAACTCTTTTCCCCATACCCATTTACGAAACTTGTCTATAACAAAATCCTTAGCTCCTTGTTATTTGTGGGATAGGAATTGAGGTAGATATTCCATTTTTGCATCCATATGTAGTTTTGTTTCATCCATGTTTTCTTTCTTTCACTCATGCCTTCATTGAAGATAACATTAGGCCATCTACCTACTCCCATTTGCTCAATTCGTTTTAGATATCTTATGAGCCGCATCATAGCAATTGCTTCGATGGGAGTTGCTCCTGTTTCACTCAACATTATCTCACAAATACCGATTATTTATTTATTTATTTTGAACTTGCTCATGATCAAGCGTTTTTGGATTTTCTCAGTTGGTTTCCATTTTGAGATGGGGGTGCTGCTAGCTCACAATTCACACCCATATAGCATCACTGGGCAAACTAGGAGTCCAAAAAGCGTTTTAGTCATTTTCCAATCCCATAACTCTGCCTCTCTACATCTGTTTTGAAGAGCATATAATGCTTTCCACCCTCCTAAAATTCTCTTCTTTCTGCAGTCCTCCCAATTAAGTTTGTTGTTGAAATCAATCCCGAGGTACTTGTACTCATTTACTTCTTCAAGAATGTTGCCTTCAAAGAAGAACGTATGTTGGCTCTGCTTCCTTTTATTAGAGAAAATCATTATTTTGGTCTTGCTAGTATCAACTGGCATCCCCACTTCTCTACAAAAATGCTCAAGGGCATATAGGTGCATTTGCAATCCATGGGCCGATTTAGAAACCAATACAAGATCATCCGCATATAAAAGAAGCTTTATCACAAACTCCCCCAACCGAACACCATGCCCACCTTGCAGATTTAGCCACTCTTCCAGTTTATCAAAATATAAGCCAAAAAGAGTAAGAGATAGAGGACAACCTTATTTGACCCCAATGTCACTTCTAAAGCTTTCTGAAATACCTGCTGAGGTTCTAATTTTGACTTTCACCTCTTCATAAAGTCTATGGACAATGGCTCTATAATGCAAAGGAATTTCAAGTTCTTCCATTCTACGCCACAACTTATCTCTAGGGATTGTGTCAAATGCCTTTTTGAAGTCAACAAAGCAGCAAAATGCTTCTTCTTTGTCCTCCCAAACCTTTTCAACAATGTGTCTCAACGTGATACCATGATCCACTGTAGAATGCTTCGGCCTAAAACCCGCTTGTCCTCTTGCCCTCTTTTCTTTTACTTCTGCCCACTTACTAATTCTATTTTCTACCATGCTGTCGAAAAGCTTTGCAAACAAAGGATTGATCATAATGGTTCTATAGTTGGAAGGATTATTAATGTCTCCACTTTTAAAAAGGGGTATTGCTAGGCTAGTTGTCCAGTCCCTTGGGAATCCTTGTTGAATGATGTTGTTGAATATTTCCATGATGTGCGGTGCAAGAGTGTTCATTCCCCATTTTAGATACTCTGCTTGAAGCTCAACCAAGTCATAGTCATAAATTTAGTGAATTTTCGTCATAGTCATAAAAATTATAAAATAAAAAATTATTAAAAATTTAATATATAAAAAAATAAAATCTCAAAAATATGTCAATAACTAAATATAAAATCTTAATAATTACGAAATGTACATCTAAAGACTAAATATGATCATCATTACTTACTAGACTATTATCATTTGACATTTTTGCATTGTAAATCTAAAAGTAAATTACTAAATTGAATCCATCATTTGACATTGTGCAATGTTCCTTCTAAATTTATCATTTGGCATGATGCAAGGTACATCTAAATTAAAATAAATAAATTCATTATCTGATAATTGAAATTATGCAATGTGCATCAAATTTTCAAAAACAATTAAAAGTAATTCATCATATGACAATGACATTGACATTATGTTGAAGCCTAAAAGAGCCATAGAATACTAAACTAAGAGTACACATAGAAAGCACTGAACAATGAAATACTAGTAAATTTCTCGAAAAGTACTAAATAATATTAATAAATACTAAGTCTTAAGTTCTAATATACTTTAAGTTTTTTATTTTTATTTTTGTTATTGTTTTTATTTTATTTTTTAAGTTTTAAATTTTAATATAATTTAATTAATTAATTAATTTAAGTTTTAACGAGTTTTAAGTTTTAATATAGTTTCATTTTTTCATTTTTGTTTTTGTTTTTTATTTTTATTTTTCATATATTTAAATTTGTATTTTTTTAAAATTTTTTAATGTTTTATAAAAATTATTAGACAAAAAAATGGGGGGATGCATATTCCCCCGCAAAGGAGTCGTGTTTCGTCGCCAGAAAAACGCCCCCTCGGAGTTCCCCCGAGTTTCCCCAAAAAGGGGACATGGGGGAAACATTTCCCCAGGAGTTTCCCCGTCCCCTGAGTGTGGGGGAGTGTCGGGGCGCGTCCCCCACCCTGGGGGATGCTTCTCCGTGGAACACTGGAAAAATTAGTCAGTGGATTGAGGACATTAATAAGACTATAGGATAAGATGACTTCAAGAATCAACATGCTACAACTAATCACCTTATTACTTTTGGAGTTATTGCCAAGGGTTGTAGAGACAAAAAAATTCATATGTTGTTGTGTTGGCTTTAGAAAAGCCTTCAACACTGTGCTTGAGCTATGGAATAGACCTGAAGAAACAGGTGTCCCTTTTGAGCTATGTAGCGTTGTGATTAGGATCTAGAAAGAGATTTTAAGTATGTATAAATATGAAATGTAATAGTGATTGCTTAAAAGACATTAATTATAATATTGGTGTTAAGCATGGGTGCTTCCCTTCTCCCACCTTTCTAATGTAGGAGCATCAATCCTAGGCAATCTATGTTGACTAGACCCCAAGGGGGTCATGAAATTTCCAAAGGGAAAGACATTTCCCTCCAATTGTAATTTATAAAATTAGGCTAACTAAAAGGGGGTCATGAAATTTCCAAAAGGAAAGACATTTCCCTCCAATGTAATTTGTAAAATTAGGCTAACTAATGTAATTATAAGTGTCCAGACTCTAGAGGAATGTAATATTCCTACTAGGAATTAATAGTGATAATCAAAACAAAAACACCACATGCAACACAAAAATTCAACATGCAATTAGATAGCCACAAATTTAGCCAAAAACTGTGCCAAGCTGAGCCATTTTATTATCAAAGAGGAGTGTACAATATATGTATGGAATATGTGCACCTGGGCTTGCTAAAGCAAGCTAGACAAACCCCAGGTGAGAAAATGTGCTGTCCGGATGTTGGAAAGTGCTTCCTCTTCAAGCTCTATGCTGGTCGTGGAAATCTGCTGCTGCTGGCTGGAAAGGGACTGTTGTTTGACCCCTCTAGAGTGCTCAAATTTTTTTGTAAAATTAACTGTGGGCTCTCCTCACCAAACCCACAAAGACCTAGAAAGGGTTGGGTCTAGTTCCAACCTTCCGAAATTACCCCCAATTAGTGCGAGTTCCTCCTCCAGCTGGGTAATTCGCACTACCTGAGAATTTGCTGCCAAAGCCCTTCAAAATAGTTGAGTAATTGCTTCAATAATTCTCCTTATGTCTCCTAGCAAAACTCAGCCTCAAACTCTCGGTCAAGCCTCCACAACCAATGCACTCCTCAAGTGACTGCGCAGGCCCAGTCAAGCCACCTCTGTGCATGCCCAGGAAGAAGAAATTCGGCTTGAAGAATGGCCACCCAATCTGCCCGCCAATCCACTGCAAAAAATGCTGCTAAATACCAAGGAAATGTGCCCCTAAATTCCCGGAATCAACTCTGCCCTGAAGCTCTCTCCCCACAAGAGTGCGTGGTCCCTTTCTGCGCCTAGTCTACTCCAAAGTAGCTCAAATCTCCCTATAGAATTCCTCCGGAACAACTCTACAAATGTAGCAAAGGCTCCCCTAGGGTGGCACTTGAAGTCCACTGAAGGAGTTGAGATCTCCCCTCAGAAATCTCATGTGCTGAACAACACTCGTAGACTTGGCTCAACAACTCAAGTGTACAAGAGAGTTTGTTTGTCAAATGATCAAAAGCCCCCAAATGATGCCTTCTCCTCCTATTTATCATTGAGCTCTCTCTCTCTCTCTCTCTCCATGTGGGCCCCATACATTGACCCCTTCTTCTCCCTCTCTCTCCACAAGTGTGTTTTTCTCCAAGGGGTGCATATTCCTCTTGGGGTGGCCCCCACCTTCCACTAGGAATTTGATTTGCCTCCTTTTTCCTATGTTGGAGCCTCCTTAAGCCAAAAATTCCAAGTGGGGTCCTCCTAACCCACTTTTCCTAAGTCTAAGATGGAAAAACTTCAAAATTGGCAAAAATGGTAATTTACTTAGCAAAATTGCTAAGTAGGAATATCACAATCCTTCTTGTCCAAATTTTGCTTGTCCCCAAGCAACTGCAGTGATGGGTTTTAGAGCACTTATTCCCCTTCCCAAGTGGCATCCTCCTCTGGCAAGTCCTTCCACTTCACCAGAAACTCCCAAATCGTCCTGTTCCTGAGCCTCCTCTCTCTCACCTCCAAAATAGCCTCCGGTAACAACACCAAATGCCCCTCATCATCCAAAGGGGGGTAAATCAGTAGTCGTTGTCACTTGTTGTCCCAAAGCCTTTTTCAGGCATGAAACATGAAATACATTGTGCACCTTGCTCCCAAGTGGGAGCTCCAGCTCATAGGCCACCTCTCCAACCCGCCTGGTCACCCTGTAAGGCCCATAGAAACGTGGTTTGAGCTTCTCAGCTCCCTTCTGCTTCAGAGTGGACTACCTGTATGGTTGGAGCCTCAGAAAGACTAAGTCCCCAACCTCAAAATGCCTCTCAACCCTGTGCTTGTCTGCATATATCTTCTGCTGATTTTGGGTTGTCTGTAAATTATCCTTGAGAGCCCTAAGGATGTCCTGGCTCTCCTGTATCCAATCTTTGGCCCCTAGGGCCCTGCTGTCTCCAAACACCAAATCAACAAATGTCAGAGCATCATAACCATACAAAGCATGAAATGGAGACATACCTATCGACATGTGGAACATGGTGTTGTAGCAGTACTCTCCAAGGTGAAGCCACTTCACCCATGCGCGCTGCTGCCCGGTCACATAGTTGCACAAGTACCCCTCCAACCACTTGTTCACAATCTCTGTCTGGCCATCGGTTTGTGGGTGATAACTGGTACTGGGTGTGAGCTCAGTCCCCACTAACCGAAACAACTCCTGCCAGAATCCCCCCATAAATCGACTGTCCTTGTCACTCACTATGGTCTTGGGGAGACCATGCAGCCTAAACACCTCCCTGAAAACAACTCAGCCACCTATGAAGTTGATGACTAGGAGGGTATGGCGAAGAAATGGGCGTACTTGGTCAACCTGTCGACCACTACATATATGCAGTCCTGCTCCTGTGCTGCTAGCAACCTTATATTAAAATCCATGGATATACTCTCCCATTTCCTCTCAGGAATGGGAAGAGGCTGCAATTATCCCGCGTCCTTTGGCAAGTATCACACTCCTGTATGTGCCTCAGAACATCCCCCTTGAGGCCCCTCCACGTGAAACACTCCCGGATAGCTCGGTATGTCTTGAGGAAACCCTAATGTCCTGCTAGTGGAGAGTCATGCGCAGCTTGCATAATCCTCTCCCTCAACTACGAACCAGGTACCAAATAGATCTAGTTCTTGTAGTAGATCACTTAATCCATCACACAGAACCGGTCATCTGCATGGGTGCCATGACCATCTAAAGATCTCACAAGCCTGCTTGTCCTTAGAGTACTCTACCAGCAACTGCGCCCTCCAATCCTAGCAGATACTCATAAGGGATAATGTTGCGGGCCTCCTAGATAAAGCATCAGCTACTACATTCTACTTGCCCTTGACATACTCTATGTCAAAATCGTAGGCTTCGATCTTGCTGACCCACTTCTGTTGCCTCTTGTTGAGCTCTCTCTGCTCCAAAAGGAATCGAAGAATGTTGTGATTAGTCTTCACCCTGAACCTGTTGCCCACTAGATACTGTCGAAATTTGGCCAACGCATGCATGATGGCCAACATCTCCTTGTCATATATAGAATAAAGCCTCTCATGACTAAGGAGTTTTTGACTCTCCAATGCTATGGGGTGCCCACCCTGCATCAAAACAACCCCAACACCCTCACTGGACGCATCACACTCCAGTACAAACGGCTGTGAAAAATCTGGCAGCGCTAACACCAGACAACTGCTCATCACCTGTTTGAGGCGCTCAAAAGCCCCCTGCGCTACATTTGTCCACTCAAACGCACCTTTCTTGGTCAGATCGGTGAGGGGTGCTGCCAACTGTGAAAACCCCTTCACGAACTTCCTGTAATAGGTGCAGATGCCCAAAAATCCCCATAGCTCAGTCACACTCCTGGGTGTAGGCCAATCCAGTATGGCCCTGATCTTCTCTTGGTGCACACACACCCCATCCTCTCCGATGATGTGGCCAAGGTATAACATCTTTGTCAGTCCAAAATCACATTTGGACACCTTGGCGTATAACTGCTACTCCTCAAGAATACGAAGCACCTCCTCCAAATGCCTCAAGTGCTCCTCCCAAGTCCTGTTATAGATCAAGGTTTCATCGAAGAACACCAACACGAACCTGTGAAGTTGCTTGTGGAACATGTGGTTCATGCAAGATTGGGGGGTAGTAGGGACATTGGTTAGCTCGAAGGGCATCAACAAAAACTTGAAATGCCCATAATGGCATCAGAAAGCTGTCTTTGGGATGTCCTACTCCTGAACTTTGATTTCGTGGTAGCCCGAGCGCAAATTAATCTCAGAGAAGTATTTAGCTCCTCTAAGCTCGTCCATCAGCTCATCTATGTGTGAAATCGGGTACCAGTGCTTCAGCGTCTTCTTGTTCAATGCCCAGTAGTCAATACGCATGTGGAGGGTCCCATCCTTCTTCTTCACCAGCACAACTGAAGAAGCGAAGGGACTCGAACTTGTCCTGATGTGTCCCAAGGCCAACAACTTGTGTATGCCACACTCAACCTCATCCTGGTAAGCTTTGGGATTTTGGTATGGAGGGGTGATCATTGCATGCATGCCCTCCTCTAACTCAATCGTGTGCTCAAATCCCCTGTTAGGTGGCCTGCCTGGAGGAATGTCTCCAAAAATTGTTGGGTACCTATCCAAAATCTCCTAGATGTCTGGGTGTACTGGCCATGGCTGAGCCCCTGCCTCTGTAATCCTGAGCTCCACTGCCCACTCTATATCTCCATGTTGTAAATCAACCTCCATCCGATGCGCTGACACCATTTGTGGTGGGTACGAATGCATCCCTCTCAACAACACCAGCTTCCCATCTAGCCCCATGAACTCCATCTCCAATTTCTTCCAGTCTATGGTGACTCGTCCCAAGGAATAGAGCCACTGGACACCCATGACTATGTTGGTGTTCAGAACATCGACCACAAAGAAGTGATTGGTCATAGAGTAATTCCCCATAGTCATTGTCAGACTAGGGACGTATCTGGTGCACTGCATAGTCCTGTCTCCTGACACTAGGAATGAAACCCCCTCAAAGCACTCAGTCTGTATGCGTCTCTGCTCCACCATTTGTGTGTAAATAAAATTGTGGGTTGCCCCATTGTCCACCAAGACTGCTACACCCTGTCCTTGCACCGTGCTCCTGATCCTCAACATGAGATATTTGGGGACTCCCCTCAGTGAAGTGATGACCTCTCCAGTGGGTTTGAAGAGGTCTCCATCAAGTGGGGGTGGTGCTCCTCCTCCTCCACTACCTCCAATGGTCTGCAACTCACCACCTCCTACATCATCCTCCTACTCTACACCATCCTCCGACTCATTATCAAAAAACACCTCTATATAATGGGCCTTGCCCTTGGTACACCTATGCCCAGGTGCCCATGGCTCCTAGCAAGTGAAGCACAACTTCCTCCTACGGAGGTCTCTCCGGGTTTCCACATCCAGCTGCCCACCCCCGTGAACTTCTCTCTGTGGTGGGAGTGTAGTGTCATGACCCCTTTGTGGGAAAGGAGCTTGTGGTGGAACTGGTGCCCTAGTCTTAGGAATTGCGTCTTACAAATCCCTTGTGCGATTCACTGCCTCTTGTAAAGTAGCAGGCCTACTTGCCCTCACTAGCCCATGCAAGGGCTCAACCAAACCCTCCACAAAGGTGTAGACCCTCCTGGCATCTAACAAATCCGACACCATCACCGACACCCTCAAGAACTCTGCAATGTAATGCTCGAGGCTGCTTATATACTTGAGCTGAGTCAGCTCTCGGAAATGTGCCTCCGGATCCCTCTTGTCAAAACGCTCCACAAACCTCCGTGTGAAGTCCTCATAGGAAGTCACGCTGACATGCCCCTTAAGTGGTGATAGGATTGTATAATGAGTACTTTATGAATTTCTTACAAAATCAGGGAATTAAGTATTTTAGGAGATTCAAAAATCCATATAATGAAATCATCTTAAAAGAAATTCTCCTTTTTAAAGAAAATTCTTATGTGTTAAACATTAAACAAACTAGTTACCCAACCATCATATTGGAAAAGGTCTTAAAATGTTCCTTATCCCAATAAAAACAAAGATATTTGCAAACAACTCATAAGTATCAGCCATGTCCAAGGAAACGACGATCACATCTAAGGAAGCAACAATTGTGACTAAGGAAACAACAACTACGACTAAGGAAACAACAACCGTAAAAATGATGCTGTGACTAAGGAAACAACAACTGTGAAAACGACGCTGTGACTAAGGAAACAACAACTGTGATAATGGTGCTGTGACTAAGAAACAACAACTGTGATAATGGTGTTGTAACTAAGGAAAACAACCATTGAATAAACAACATTATGACTTAGGCATAGCAATTGCAGCAACATCGTAACAACAACGTTTAAAAAAAAAATGATTGCAATGTTTCCCAAATTAAAGAAAATATACACACCATAAGAAAATAAAGACTATATGCATTATGTACATGGCAATAAGGGGTTTCAAAGAAAATTTACTTGATTGTGGCCGTGAGGACACCCCCCCGCTCATCTACAACCTGCAAGTTTGCATCATTATTGATTTCATGAAGAAATGATTCTTTTGTAAGTGGCTGATGGTACAAGCGAAGTTGGTGACCATTAACGAGAAAATAAATGCCAGAATTGTTAATCGGAGTAAGGCATACTGTACCATTATCATAACCTTCATTAACTTCGTAAGGACCCAACCACCTTGTTTGAAGCTTACCTTGGAAGTCGTGAAATCTGGAATAGTATAACAACGCCCAATCCCCCTTTCGAAAGGTCTTCTTTTTAATCAAATGATTGTGCCACTTAGCTCTTTGTTGCTGAATTATAGTTGTATGTTGGAGAGCGACAAGGCACGTTTCATCCATGTCATTGAGTTGTTGAAGGCGCTGTTTTTGTGCTTCCAAAAGGTCTAGACCGACTTCCTCGGCAGTTCTAAGAGTCTTAACTTCAAATTCAATCGGAAAAATAGGCTCCTTACCAAAAACAAGTTGATATGGTGAAAAAATGGTAGTATTATGCTAGGTTGCCCGATAGGCTCACAAGGTTTCCGAGAGTTTAGAGGCCCATTATCGGCGATTTGTAGACACTGTCTTAGTTAGGATTCCTTCCAAGACTTTATTTGTGCTTTCCACTTGACTGTTTGCTTATGGATGGTAAGGTGAAGTAACTCTATGTTTGATGTGATACTTTTGCAGGGTTGCAGAGATTTTATGGGTCGTAAACTGTGATCCTTTGTCGGTTACAAGTTCTCAAGGAAAACCATATCAGACAAACAGTTCAAATAGAAAGTTGATGACTACTTCTTATGTGGCTCTCGAGATTGCTACCGCCTCCACTCATTACGTAGTCCTTGCATACTAGAATATACGATTTTTGGTTTGAAGGCGGATTGATATGACCTACAAGGTCCATCACCCATCTCTCGAATGGTTCCAATACAAGCTGTGGCTGGAGAGGCATTTGGTTGCACTGAATGAGATGGTCCACCCTTTGACAACTATTGCAACTTTGGACATATTTCTTGGCATCTTTAAATATCATGTGCCAAAAATAGCCCATTTGCAATACTTTATGCCCAGTCTTGCAGTCGACAAAATGACCTCCACAAGGTTCATCGTGGCAAGCCCTGAGGATGTCATAGATCTCGTCCTCTCTAATGCACCTGCGAACTTGGAGATCTACCCCTGTATGGAAGAGATAACCATGTATCCATGAGAATCGAGCACTTTGTTGAATAATGTGCTTCTTTTCCAAGGGTGATAAATGTGATGGCAGTTTTCCAGCCGCTAGATAGTTTGCAATGTCAGCGTACCACAATGTTTTGACAGTCACAACAAACAAATGTTCATCCGGGAATTGATCTTCCACTGGTGAGGAATCAATTGCAAGTGGAATTCTTGACAGGAAATCTGCAACATGGTTCTCCTTTCCCGGTCGGTCCTTTATAGTGATGTCAAATTCCTGTAACAAAAGTAACCAACGAGTTACTCTGCCATTGGTAACAGTTTTATTAGCTAAATATCAAATAGCAGAATGATCAATATACAAGAAAACTGGATAGCCTATTATATAATGACAGAATTTGTTTATAGCATAGACGACATCCATAGATTCTTTTTTCTGTCACAGTGTAATTTAGTTCTGCAGGTGTTAAGTTTGCTAATATAATAAATTGCATAAGGTTTCTTATCCTCTTTTTATCCTAAAACTGCCCTTGTCACTGTATCAGATGCATTTGAAGATATGTGGAATGGGAGGCTCCAATATGGTCCCCGCAACACAGGTGTTGTTGATACTAGCTTCTTCAGTTCTGCAAAAGCAATATCACACTTATATGTGCATTCAAACTTCACATGTCCAGTTAATGCATACAATGACGCTGCAATTTTTGCAAAATGTGCTATGAAACGATGATAGTATCTAGCGTAACCAAGGAAGCTACGTATCTCTGTTGGTGTACGAGGAAGAGGGAGTTTAAGGATTACCTTGATTTTAGTCGGATCTGCATACCTGCAGCATAAATAAAGTGTCCCAAAACTACACCTTCTGTCATCAACAATATGACATTTCTCATTATTGAGGCATAGTTTGGTAGCTATACATCTTACAAGAACCTTTTCCAAATTATCCAAAGCTTCATCAAATTCGTAACCATAAGGAGTAAAATCATCCATGTAAAGTTCAAGTCCATCATTAATTAGATCAAAAAATATACTCATAATTGCCCTTTGAAAAGTAGCTGGTGCATTGCAAAGCTCGAATGGCAAGACTCTGTATGCAAATGTCCCCATGGACAAGTGAACATAATTTTGTCTTGATCCTCCTGAGCAATTTGAATCTGATTGTAGCCACTGATTCCATACAAGAAGGAAAAATATTTCTTCCCGGCAAGTGTATCAAGAACTTGGTCTACAAAAATTGGAGGGGAAAATGGCCTTTTTGTGTGGCCTTGTTTAATTCCCTGTAATCTACACAAATCCTCCATTTTCCATTCTTTTTAGGGACTACAACCAATGGGGAGACCCACTGGCTGTCAGATATAGGGTATATGAAGTTGACATCAAGTAGTTTCTGGAGTTCTTGCTTGACTATGTCTCTAAGATGTGGATTCAATCTTCTTTGTGGCTGACGAATAGCTCGAGTATCTTTTTCAATGTAGATGTGGTGTGCACATAGCTCTGGATCGATGCCTTTCATGTTTGCATAATCCCAAGCAAAGGTTGTTTTGTATTTTTGAAGGATTTGTATCAATTTTTCATGCTGAAAGTTATCAAGACTGGCACTAATGTTTAGTATTTTTCCTGGTTCAATTTCAACAGGGATACTATTATGGACTGCTATTGTGGGTATGTGGTCATTGTTTAGTTCTTCCATTGGATCTCCTTGGGCTTCATTATTGAGTACGACTTTGAACATTTGACATGTTGGATGTCCTACAATGGAGGGCTGATTGATAAAAGCATTGATTGTGTCATGCTCAGTCTGTCTCTTGAAAATAAGAGCTTTGTCAATGTTAAGCGGAGAGCGTAGTATGCCTTCTTCGTACTCAAGAGGAAGCCATTGAAGCTTGTTAGATGATATGCCGGGTTTAGCAGGTGGGTATAGTATAAGGTTCTTAATGGCAGTTCCTTTGGCAATAGTCATGCTACCAGTCCTACACCTAATGTACGCATCAGCAGTGGCGAGCCACAATTTGCCCAATATGAGAGGGTGTCCTTCCAACTTGTTTTTAGGATTAAGACCAAAAAATCTACCGGATACTCCCAAGAATCCGTAGAGACAATAATATCATCCAGGGTCCATTTTGGCTTTATCATGGATCTGTCAGCTAACTCCAACATGGTTGGGGTTGGTTTTATTGTGTTTATTCCAAGGAGGGCACAGGTTTCAAGTATTATGATGTTTATAACAACTCCCAAGTCCACTAGAGTATTTGGAAAGCTGAGACCTTAAATTTGAATGGTGACCACGGAGTTTCCGGGATCATCGTATTTGATGGGTACCTGCTTTCTTAAAATAAGGTCAGAAAGTTTCCCAATGACATGCACTGTAGGAGGGTTTTTGGTTTTCTTCCATGTTTCTTGACACAGAGCTTTGATAGTTTTAACGTAAATAGGTATGTCTCTAATAACTTGGAGAAGAGGAATTTTAATACACAGGTTTTGTAACTCCCCTACGAGATCAAATTCAGGATATGTGAATGGTCTTACTATGGCCAATCTCTCTAGAAATGGAGGAGCAACATCTGTAACTTTATTGGGTTCTTGATTCTTAATCAGTTTACTAGGTGATTCTGTTTTAGTGATAATCACAATAGAAGGGGGTTTTTCTGACTGATGCTGCTCTTTGGTAGAATTTTCATCTTTTGATTACTCTAAGTTCCTTGGGGGGTCCTCTGGAAAAATGGTCCACCCAGATCTTAAGCGGAGTTCATTACATTCTAAGGACGGAGGACAACAGTGAGAAGTGTTAAGGATTTCTAAAAGCTACATATGCCTATTGTTTGGATTTGGATTTGGCTGCGCAGGTAACTTAGGGCATAACGAAAGTGGAGAGTTTGGTGGTAACTGAAATGGTGGTTGTAACAGTTGTAGCGATGGTTGTGATTGAGGTAGCGTACCCAATGATTGATTGATAGGTCCGGAGGGGCACTGCCAGTTTTGGGACCACATTGGCCCCTGAGTAGGCTAGTTTAACCTTTGTGAAGGATACAAATTACTTTGTGGATTCTGCCATGGGGGTGCAGAATATTGTTGGTTTGACTAAGAAGGTCCAGGAAATGATTGATTTAACCAAGGTGATGGAGGATATGGTTGAGAGGTTACTAGGCGATCTTGGAATGTTGTTGGCCCTGCCAAGTTAGTCTAGGAAATTGCTGTTGACTATATTGTCTAGGAAAAATCATGGAAGGGTCCTAAACTGTACCTGTAGGACAGTTTTGCCACTGTAGCGACTGTGCCATGAAATATGCAGGTTCTAGCTCTCCTTCAACTTCCTTAAATACGATCTTCAATCCAGGAAGAGAGGGACAACGATCAATAGAGTGTTCTTTGGTACAGATAACACAAAGCTCAATTGTATCTAGTGGGCATTCCTTACAGCCATGCTTCCATCGGCAACGAGGGCAAAAAATTGCCAATGCTTGTTCTGCTTTACCTGCAGGACGTTCAATTGTGTAGTCAGTGTGCTTAATATATAAGTTTTAAAATTTTCTAATAGATTACCAATTTCTGCATGCGTGACTCCTCTGCCTACATTTCTACTGGTTTCGCTGAGTGGATCACAATTTCCGAGCTTAGTTTGTGTGCTCCCACACGAACACCTGATACACAATTTCACAATATCATCATACTCTTCTTTAAAAATATCACCCTACCCCATTAGGTTAAGTGTTTCTATCCATTCATCCTTCATTCCCCTAATTAAGACAATTTTCAGTACTTCTTTAGGTAGAGTGGTGTATGGCGATCTTTGCAAGTTATATTGGAACCTCTCTATATATTCTTCTAAGGTTTCATCTTCCTTAAATGTCATTTTGAATATTTCTTCCTTTAAATCTCTGGATCGGCAATAATCTTGATATTTAGTAAGAAAGGCTTGTTTCATCTGATCCCATGAGTTAATAGTACTGCCCCTTAATCCCATGAACTAGCGTAGTGTTGCTCCCTTTAAAGTGGAAGGAAACAACTTTAGTTTCTGGGGATCAGTGGTGTAGTCATATCCTCGACATAGAACGAGGCCGGAATTTCAGGAGGCTAACTTTGACCAGCGTTGACCCTGTTTGATTTCAGTTTTGTGAGGGAGACTTCTGTTTGGGTAGGCTGCTGTTTTGGGCACAAAAATCGAGGTAGTTTGACCCTTGCATTGACCAGTGTTCACTGCCCTAATTCAGGTTGTTGCATTGAATTTTGTTGACTAGATTTGATTGGTTATTTTCAGACTGTTTTGGGCTACATTATCTCGTTGTTGGAGGCCGAGTTGACCAAGGTTGACCGAGTTGGTTTGGAGGTCAATTTCAGCCTTGTTGACCAACGTTGACTTTCTAGTTAGGGCTTTCTGTTTCTGCTATATTGACTGATCAGTTTGGGCAAGTGAATATTGTAAATTGTACTCTCTCTTTGTTGAACTTTTGAAGAATTATAAGAAGAATTGATGAAGGGTTTCCTAACATTGGGGTTTGTCCCTGGCTGGTGCCATATCTTGTGTCTCTTGTGTTGGCTTGGCTTCTACTGTTATTGTTTATGTTCTATCTGCATTTTACTATCATGTTGATGTGATTGCTATACTGGATATGATATTGGGCTAATAAAGAAAATTGAAGTAAATTGCTCTAAGCATAGAACATACCATTGTTATCCTAACATTAACATGCTATCAGAGCTGAGGTGAAGACAAAGCCCAAGCAAGTGTGAAGAGAAATCACTAAGAGGAGCAATCACTAATCAAGAACAAGTCTCAATGGCCTCCACATCTTACTTCAAGTCTGATGATAAGCTTCAGGATAAGTCTGATTATCATGCATGGAAGATGTCTCTTGATTTGACTTTAGAAGAGCAAGATGTCATGGATTATGTGCAGGGAAAGATTTCAGAACCTCCTTCAAATGCACTAGCTGTTGCTAAGACAAAGTACAAGAAGGGTGAAGTCAAAGCCAAGAAGATCATTAGGGATTCCATTCATAAGCACTTAGTTTCTTACATCTCCGATTTGAATGCATCAAAGGAGATATATGACAGGTTGGTTGGCATGTTCAAATCTAGCAATGCAAGTCAAATTCTTTTCCTCAAAAACAAGCTGAAGGATATAAAGAAGGGAAAAGGTGAGGATATTCAATCCTACTTCATGAGGGTTACCGAAATAAAAAATGATCTTCTTTCGATTAGTGAAGCTATTGCTGAGAGGGAGCTCACTCTCATTGCCCTTGTAGGTCTTCCTCCTGAATGGCATGTGTTCAACACTACTATTCTCAATAACGACAAAATTCCAGGTTTTGAAGAATTGCTGACTAGATGTTCTTAAGAAGAAACAAGGATGATGGAATTGGAGATGCCTTCGAATAGGAATAATCCTACTGCATTCTCCGCTCATGCCAAGAGGAAGAACAATGCAGGTTCAAAGAAGCAAAGTCAAGGAAGACCGGGATTCAAAAATGGAAGGAAGGGAAGATGCTTCGTTTGCAACAAGTTTGGTCACTATGCCAGGGAGTGTCCAAATAGAAGGGACACATCTCATGATGATGATCACAATCATTCCAGGGGCAACAAAAACAATCAAAGGAATGGCAGGTTCAACAACAAAGGGAAAAGGAATGCTTCCGCTACTCAACTTGGAAATGATCGAGCTTCTAAAAGAACAAGAAACTCCAGGTATGATGAGTCTAATGTTGTAAATTCTAAGCAAAAGGAATTTTATCTTATATCTGCCCTCTCTACTGCCTCTCCTTCGGATACTTTGGGAAATTGGTTGATTGATAGTGGTGCCTCAAGGCACTTCACCGGGTACAAGGAAGCTCTTTCAAATCTAATAGAGAAGGATACAAATTTGGAAATTATCCTTGGAGACAATGCCACCTATCCCGTGAAGGGAGTTGGGAATGTTACCCTTCAATTGAATCAAGGTAACACCGTTCATCTTCAAGAAGTACTATATGTACCTGATCTAAAGAAGAATCTAGTGTCTATCTCGGCGATGGAAGACAAAGGATTCAAGGTGGCATTCATCGATGGAAAGGTACGTGTGTGGAAAAGAAATTTCAAAGAAGCATTTACTCTTGGATTCAGGGTTGACAATTTATATCAAGTTGGAGGAAGTCCATTGGGAGCCATGTCTTGCGACACATCTCTTCAATCCGAACTATGGCACCGAAGGTTTGCTCATCTTCACTATAAGGCTCTACCCGATGCAAGGAAGATGGTTACAGGTATGCCCGAATTCAAAATAGAGCATGAAGGTGTATGTCAGGGATGTGCCGAGGGAAAACATACAAGGGGACCATTCCCCTCAAGTGATAGCAAGGCCACAAACATTTTGCAATAGGTTCATTTTGATCTATTTGGTATGTTGCCCGTGACGTCATTAGGAGGATATTTATATTATGCTGTCTTTGTGGATGACTTCTCTCGTAAAACTTGGATATATTTCTTGAAGAAGAAGGACGAAATATTCTCATGGTTCCGTGCCTTCAAAGCCTTGGTGGAAAATCAAACAGGGAAGAAGATCAAGATATTGAGGACCGATAATGGAACCGAGTATGAGTCAAATGAATTCAATGACTATTGCAAGGAAGTTGGCATTAAGAGGGAGACTACTACTGCATATACTCCTTAGCAAAATGGTATTGCTGAAAGAAAGAATCGTTCCATTATAGAAGCCACTTGTGCCATGCTTCATGATCAAGGACTTCCAAAGTTCCTATGGGGAGACGCTGCCAACATTGTTGTGTACTTTCAAAATCGATGCCCTCATCAAACATTGGACTCCAAAACTCCTGAAGAAGTTTTCACTGGTAAGAAACCTTATGTTTCTCATTTTAGATTTTTTTGGTAGTCCTGTATACTTTCATGTGCTAAAGAAAAGAGAAGTAAATTGGAGGCATCTGGGAAGTAAGGAACTTTTGTGGGATACAGTGAAACTTCTAAGGCATATAGAATCTATGTGCCTGGTCAAAGAGAAGTAGAGTTGAGTCATGATGTCACCTTTGATGAGGATGCTGCCCTAAGGAAGATTAGCAACCTTCCTATTCCAAGGAAGGACAAAGAAGCAGATGCAGTAAATCAGGGAGATTTGCAAGATTAGTCGATGCCCGATGTTGAAGAACCGATGGATCCCATTGATCCTCCTCCTCCAAAAGGAGACCCTCATGGTTGAGGGAAACTCTCGAAGATGCTGAGAGACATGTTGCACCGAGGGGGACATTTCGTGAAAGAAAGAAGCCTAATAGGTACCAAGGGTACTTAACTGCTATGAGCACCATTATTCAGTCTGAACCTTGCTCATTCGAAGAAGTTGTGAAGCAACAAGTATGGAAGGATTCTATGAACGAAGTGTACGAGTCAATTATGAAGAATGATGTCTGGGATGGGTCCCTAGAAGACAAATTTGTTGTCACCTCTAAATGGCTCTACAAGATCAAGCGTGGTGCTGATGGAAGTGCTAAGAAGTTCAAGGCCAGATTTGTTGCTCGAGGCTTCTCTCAAAAGGAAGGTGTAGATTATGATGAGATATTTGCACCCGTTGCTCGCTACACCACCATCTGTTCGATTATAGCCCTTGCTGCCTCGCAAGGATGGAATCTACACCAGATGGATGTCAAGACTGCCTTCTTGCATGGTTCACTTGAGGAGGAAGTCTATGTGGAACAACCTGAGGGGTTTGAAGTTCAAGATCGTCAGGCACATGTATGCAGGTTGAAGAAATCCCTTTATGGGTTGAAGCAAGCAACCGAGGCTTGGTATGAGAGGATTGATAGCTATCTGATGAAGCTAGGATTTACAAGAAGTGAAGCTGATATGAACCTTTACTTTAAGGTTGAGAATGATAGACCTCTCATCTTGGTACGCTATGTCGACGATCTCTTTCTGATAGGTGCAAACCCTCTTATTCATCCATGTAAGAGAGAGTTGGCTTCCGAATTTGATATGAAGGACCTAGCACTGATGCATTACTTCATAGGGTTGGAGGTCTGGCAGAAGCCAGGGGAGATTTTCCTTTCTCAAGGAAAATATGTTGTGAAGCTACTTGAAGATTTGGGTGGTGGACTACAAGTCCGTGACTACTCCGATGGAACTTAACTTCAAGAAGTTATGCGGAAGTGTTGCTGGGCCCGATTTGGGAAATCTTTCTGAGTATCGTCAACTCATAGGGGCCTTGATGTTCTTGGTGAACTCTCGTTCGGACATATGTTTTGCAGTGAACACATTGAGTCAATTTATGGATGAGCGTCATCATATACATTGGATTGCTGCCAAAAATCTCTTGAGATATCTCCGGGGCACAATCACTTATGGATTGAGATACACTGTCGGGAATGTCAAGCTCCATGGTTATTCTGATGTAGACTGGGCTGGCAGTGTGGTGGATCGCAAAAGCACATTAGGATGCTGCTTCTCTCTAGGTTCTGCTTCAATATCATGGATGAGCAAGACGCAGAAGTCAGTTGCTTTAAGCACCGCTGAGGCTGAATACATTGCCGCTAGTTTGGCCTCTTGTGAAGCTGTCTCGTTGAGAGAGCTCTTTAGTGAGTTGTTTGGACATGTGTTGGATACCACCATGATCTTTTGTGAAAACCAGAGTGGGATTCATCTTTCTGAGAATCTCGTGTTTCATGATCGCTTCAAGCATATTGATATCATGTACCACTTTATCTGGGATATGGTACAACAGGGAGCAATAAGGCTCCATCATATTGGCACTGATGAGCAGGTTGCCGATATTCTTATGAAGCCCCTTGGGAAGGTCAAATTCTTAACCTTCTGTGAACGACTTGGAGTCGTGGAGAGACCCTCTTATGAGGGTCTTGTATGAGATGGATAGTGAGCTGTTGGAAATAATACTGGGGGGGGGTGAATCAATATTATCAGATCAATAATTTAATTTCCCAAACATATTTATATACGCTACTTCAGCTAAGTGAACTAGCGTGTACACGCGACTGTACTTAAAGCAACTAGCGTATATGAAGAGAACTTTTGTTTTAGACAGTTTATCATGTATTGAACTTTAATCAGTATATCAAAGAATTATCAGATAGTGCAGTAAAAGCATAATAAAGCATCACACATAAGAAACACACATGAACACCAAGATATAAGGTGGAAACCCGATGTGGGTAAAAACCACCTGCTGCTGTCGTCTCTGTCTTCTTTTAATAATAAGAAAAACTGTTTACAATCTTGTACTGGTGCAGACTCATATCAGTACGCAGGCACCCACTTGCAGAAGGCTACAACCTTCTCTCGTTCTCCAGCTACTACTGGAAAGGAGCTACAAACCCCTAGCTCTTGTACTAGCCAATGTGTTTACTAATACATAGGTGCCAACCTACAAAAAACTTCACTCTTCTGCCAGGGACCACGTTTCATGAATTTTCAGACTGGATACTCCTGGAACATAACACCACAATCTGAAGGCCACGTTTCATTCAATTTTCATACTGGACCCATCAACAACATCATAACTGCAATATAATCATCAAGTACATCTGCATCAACCAATGACTGAACCTAAATCTTATTATTCAGAACATAGTCACCAGAATACAGTCACCAGAACCCAAAGCAGAATCCAAAACTCTGCAACAGCAAACAGAAACCACTGAAACATACTTTATAAGGTATACGCTACTTCCATGTGTCGAACCTACGTGTATACGCGCTTTTATTAAAGCCAACCAGCGTACACATCTGTAAATATTAATTCATAATTTTTGCAGCTATTCCAGACTTCAGTTATACTCAGATCATAATATTTACAGAATAACACATGCATCAGTATTCGGATCTAGATTATACATGATCAAACCATATAATGATAAGTCAATTTAAGCCTTAAGATTCTGATCCATCATTAGATCTTATTCCTCATCAACCGTTAAGGTTCATCCTTGGTTTAGATCCAACAAAGCACCATAAGCCAATAACCTACATACTAGATCTCACACTTCATCAGATATTCAATACTTGCATGCCTTGGCCTAATGATCTTCTCCTCCTTATATAGTTTTAGGCCTTTCTCAATACCATGGATCAAAACCACTTAAGATCAATACCTTGGACCAATTACCTAGGGTCAATACCTAGGACCAAATACCTTGGACCAATACCATGGGTCAAAATACCTTGGACCAAATACCACGGACCAAAAGCTTAGTTTTCCAACATATACGCGCTTTTCCTTCTGTGAAAGTGTGTGTGTACGTATAAGCGACTTGTGTTCAGTGAACCTGCGTGTATATGCAGCTTGGTCAAGGTGAACCTGCATATACCTCTTTTTCTTCATTCTTTGTAGTCTGATCTGTAATTCTTTGCTGTTGTCATGCTGCACTGTGATCTTTCATCTGAGTGAGTTGCCATCAAGGACAACACCTATATCATAATGCCAACATTGGGAGCTCCAGGGGGCTTGAGGTACTTCTTGGAGTGATGAGTGACCATAGGGTGACTCACCCTCCCCTAGTGGTGCGCTGTGTACAGGGTGAATGGTTCACCTTCCCCTGTGATACCCCATGGTGGCATATGCATAGGCTGAGTGGTTCACCCTCCCTTATGGCATATGAGCAGGATGAATGGTTCACCTTCTCCTGCCGACACATCCTACCCATGCAGTTCGGGACTCATGGTAAGGACTTCTCATTTGGCCAATGAGTAGGGAAATGAGGATAGGGACCATAGTACTACCGATGGATGCATTGTGTACTACCGTACTCCCTATGCTAGGATGTTGATATTGATCTGGGATTAATGGAAATTGACTACGGGTCAGTTAAGAGTGGTATGACACACTCTCTGTAGTTGGAGACTGACTTCGGGTCAGTGGAGAATGGTATGATACGTTCTCGATCATTTCTTCTTTCTTCATGGTTCAGCAGAGCAGAGCAGGGCAGTGCAGTGACAAGGATGGTACAGATTGTCAGACAATTTGGCAGGTGATGTTCTCCTTAGTTAAGAGGGAGTGTTAAATTTGGCAACTAGGGCCAAACATCACTTTGGATAGCTCTTATGAGGCAACTGATATTTTTCTTGGATTCCTCTTTTTGAGAGGTGTAGGATTGATCTAAAGATCATCCCATTCTGACATGTACAAATGAAGTTATGAATTTATTTTGATTATGGACAAATTGTCAAGGTCGACCAACCATCAAATTAGCCTCCTCCAACCTTCAATGTTGCATATAAATACAAGGTGCCTCCTCCTCATTTTGGCATCTCAGCTCATTCATCTTTCTCTCTCTCATCTTGATTGGGTATGGATTTCTGGGCCTCTCTCTCTCTCCACACGTGTGAAAGGAAGACTGTCTTTTCTAGTTGTTGCGTTGACCAGATTTGACCGAAATTTCAGGAGGCTAACTTTGACCAGCATTGACCCTGTTTGACTTCGGTTTTGTGAGGGAGACTTCTGTTTGGGTAGGCCGCTATTTTGGGCACAAAAATCGAGGCAGTTTGACCCTTGCGTTGACCAGTGTTGACTACCCTAATTCAGGGCGCTGCGTTGACTTTTGTTGACCAAATTTGACTGGTTATTTTCGGACTGTTTTGCGCTTCATTATCTTACTGTTGGAGGCTGAGTTGACCAAGGTTGGCTGAGCTGTTTTAGAGGTCAATTTCAGCCGTGTTGACCAGCGTTGACTTTCTGGTTAGGGTTTTCTGTTTTTGCTGTTTTGACTAATCAGTTTGGGCAAGTGAATATTGTAAATTGTACTCTTTGTGTGCTGAACTTTTGAAGAATTATAAGAATTGATCAAGGGTTTCCCCACATTGGGGTTTGTCCCTGGCTGGTGCCATATCTTGTGTCCTCTTGTGTTGGCTTGTCTTCTACTGTTATTGTTTATGTTCTATCTGCATTTTACTATCATGTTGATGTGATTGCTATACTGAATATGATATTGGGCTAATAAAGAAAACTGAATTAAAATTGCTCTAAGCATAAAACATACCATTGTTATCCTAAAATTAACAAAGTGGAATGAAACAACTTTAATTTCTGGGGATCAATGGTGTAGTCATATCCCTAACACAGAACGTCGAATTCAAATAAGAATGCGTTTGGGTCTTTGGAGGTCATTCCATGAAAATTTGGAAGATTTTGAAGTGGAATAGCTTTCAGTGGTGCATTGGCTTCTGGGTCGACGATAGGGTACTGTATGGTCGAAATTTGCGTGCCTGATACCTGCCCTGCCATTTGATTAAAAATATGCCAGTAACCCTCAGGAATCCCAAAATCAGGAGATACTAACTGAAAAAGACTGGTATGGTGGTGAAACTCTGAACCTTGTTTAGGTCTTACAACACTACTTGAATTAGGAATTTCAATTCCCTCTCTCACAATAGGTGTCTTAGGAGGCTCCTGCTCAGGAGCTTGAGGGTGTGGATCACTCATTTCACCTTTTCCTTCCTTCAAATTACAAGAGTGCTCCTCAATCTTGCTTAAAGGATCGAGATGCTTGCTTTCTAAATCTTGAAAGGTCTGTTCAGATCCCAAGGTTTTGTCATGAATCTACAGTATAACCCTTCCAAGATACTGTTCGGGGGCATACCGAGGCTTGAGATTTTTCTCTTTGGATGATTTTGTCTATAAAGGTTGCTCGTCCAAGGCCAACTTGACCTTGGCTTTTGGTACTTTTTGAAGTAGGTTTTTGATCTATTTCTATCTAGTTTCTACCTCTAATTTTCTTCCTAGTGATGCATACTAAATAGCTTGAATCTATCAACCGAGGGAAAACACTAGCACAAGTTTCTTTTTACCAGGGTGCGTGCGAAGGTTCTTACCTTTCTCTTTAATATCCAAACCTCAGGGAGTCAGATATGCAACTAGATACAATAGCACTCTCTTTTGACAACCTCCCCGACAACGACGCCAAAATGTTGGGGCAAATAATTGTTCTAAAGAATCAACTAACTATCACATGTTAAATTATCAACTCGAGGATTCGTCTGGTTATTTCAAGGTTCTCTGCAAAGTATATGCAAGAGATGGTTCTGAAACTAACACTAACTAATTCTCTAACAACAAGCAGATTGACTAGAATGAAAGAATCAATTCCTATCTTGAAGCATGCATTTGAAATATCTAGCTTTCAGGTACACTGTGTTTTCTAGGAACCACTCAATAATATTGAATTTTGATCACTCCTAATAGGAAACAACAAAAAGATCTATAAAATGTTAAGCTGCTGGTTAGGAAACAACGATTACAAAATCAAAGGAACAATGCTGGAAAACCATACTCATGAAACAGGAAAGAAGGAATAGCAAGGGAGAAGTGAAACTAGTATAAAAGAACCAACAATTAAGAGATAATCTCTAAGAAACAACAGTAAAGCAACGACAATTATGAATCTACTCATAAAGGAACCATATATGCAAATCAATATCATGACTATCAATCGTATCTCTACTCAAAGGAAACATGATTACAATTAATCTAGCAAATAAATTATCGACGAAAAGGGATAAAATGCAAACTTAATAATATAAATGAAGACATTGCCTCATCTAGGAGCGGGCCCGAACTACCAGAGTCAAACTGCCTTGTAGAAAAGATCAAAATAGTGGATTAACTCCCAAAAGTAAAGGCTTGCATTATATATGAAAAATGATTATAGTCAGTGCTTTTAGCGAGTCTATCAAATGGATGAAAAAGTTACATAAAAAACTTCCTTTCGGGACACAGGCTCCTCTCTTTATGCTACAGTCGAGGGAGATAAAAACAATAAATCTTTTAACAAAGAGTAATCTCGAGAATCGAAAGATTCTCAAGATGCTTGTTTTTAGTTACAAAGAGTCTTAATATCGCCCATACAAGAAAATCAAGGGCTTTGTCCCTAACAGATTTACTTAGATAAGAATCAGCCTCGCTTGATTTGCCACAGTTGGTTGAAACAACATCACACTATTCCGATTTTACCACGAACAGTTCTGGAAACAACATCAAGTGCCAACTGACCCTGTTATATCACAAAATCCTTGTTCATAGTAAAGATTCAACCATGAATAATAACATTTTTATAATCAGAATAGTACATCTAAGAGGCGAAAGAATAAAAGTAAATACGAGTTAATATATCATAAATATAAGAAAAGACAAGGAAACAACATTAAAACTAAGGATTAGGATAAGGGAATCATGACAATTGTGAGGCCCAACAGGCACCTTGACCGGACCTTGCCAAGGTTGCTAATTTGGGCAGTAACAAGTCCGAAGTATCAATACATGCAATGGCGTTCAATGAGGCCTTCCACTAGGAGAAGTTTGTAGGACTTTAAAGTAGGTAGAGATCACATAAGGGGATTGAACCAAGTCCCAACAATTTTATTATCCTAAGCAGCCATGGCATGAGTGTTGTGTGGCCATTTGTCACAAAGCAGATTTGGGCACAATTGGGGTAGGGTTGATATGTGGGCTAGGTATCTGCAAATGGTCATTTAGAGGTAGAGGCATATTCTCTTTATTGGTAGAAGATTCAAGGTTAGGTGTCATACATGCATGTGTGCATTTGGAGGTTCTCCATATCGATAACCATAAGAAGACTTTGGTAGGATGGGTGAGCCCCTTGTGGGACAATCAAAGAGGTTGAAGTTGATGGGGCTTTTCTTGATTAGAAATGAAGCTATGTTGAGGGAAATGGTTTTGCAACATTTGAGGTTCCCATGGGGTGGTTTGATTAGGTAGTTGGGCCCTCAATTGTTGGACTTGAAAGAGGCCATACAATAATCGAGGCTAATTGATAGAGTTTGCACTTATATGAGGATGAGCTCTAGGGTACATACTACAACCTTCAAAGAGATGGCGTAACCCTAGTCATTGTGACATAATTTTCAAGACAAGGTAAAGGAAAAGAAGACAACTCCACCTTAAAAAGAATCCTCAACAACAATTTTTGGCACTATCTGAGCTTAATGCCATTAGTATAACTTAGTGTCTCACTATTAACAAGTAGCCTTAGAGTGCCTACTTGGGCATTGATTATTATGCAGGTGTATATTTTACTAACGTGTATTATAAATAAGAAAAGAGCAAACACATGAGAGAAAACAATTCAATGGCAATCACTTCCATTAACCTGAAATGAGAGAATAGAATGAAGGTTGAGGAGCTCCATCCTATATCTCTTTCTTCTTTTCCTGCCATTTTTCTCTACCATGTTCATGAGAATGAACATGATTTCTTTGCTCATGTTATATTTTTATTTATGCTTTTGGGGTAGCTGAAGGCACCCCTATAGATTGGTATCCCTGATTATTCCTTCTAGTCCCATTGATCTTCCTTTTGTTCAGTTGTTGCACGATAGTAAACTTATATTAGCCTATCTTATCTTATCTCCATCATGTTTAACTTTATATATATTCTCTATGAATAGTTGAAATTTGAATGTTTGAACAAACACATTGGTTATATTTGCTTAAAATAATTGCATGAGCGACACTAGCTTTTAGCCTAGTGACCTTCCAACCACTGTCTACATAATAGTCAAACGAATGTACTTATATAGCTAGCCCCCAAGAAATGCATTGAGATTTCATGTACACGTACTTGCTTCCTATCTAAAAGGGGATTTGAGGGAATGCCATATCTTTCTATTGTTCATCCCAAATTATGCAACCAACACTGGAACCAGCTTGTGAATTGGATTGTGAATGGTCTATTAACTAATACCTAAGTTACCAGGATCCGGATCCGGATCCGGATTCCAATACGGATTCGGATCCGGATTCCAATACGGATCCGCCAGTTTTTTGAAAAACCAGGATCCGGAAACATCAAGGAAACGGCAAGTACATGCAAATATAAAACATTTTAAAATTTTTAAAATTTAAAGTTATATATTACAAAAAATAAAAACGAACATACTTTAATTTTTAAATATATAATTTTTACATACAATAAATAATATCAAACTTAATATATCATTTATAAATGTTAATTAAGCATTAATTAAATTTATATAAAAATAAAAAAAATTATATGTGAATTTTTAAATATATAACTTCAATATAATACTTTAAAAATAATTATTAATTTAATCACAATAGAATTAATACATTATTTATATATATTTAAACATTAATTATTAGTTATAATATTTATATTAAGCAAATTATTAAACTTACTTTTAAAACTTGAAAAAAACTTTAAAATTGATTAAAATAAAAATTATTTTTAAACTTTAAAATATCTAAATAAAAACTTTTTAAACTTTAAAAATATCTAAATAAAAATTTAGATTTTTAAACTTTAAAATATCCAAATAAAAATTTACTTTTTAAACTTTAAAAATATCTAAATAAAAATTTAAGTTTTAAATTTCAAAATAAACTTTAAAATATCCGAATAAATATGAGTGGATTATAAACTTTACATAACCTGCGTTAAACTTTAAAGTTTATAATGTTTTATATTAAACCTTATCATATGGTCAAATAACATAAAATAATAAATTGGCGTTGGCAGAGTCCCCTAGTTTAGTTTCGCGAACGCGATTCATTAATTGGCAGACTCCCTAGTTTATTGGCGTTGGCTTGTGTTTGGATGATTAAATTTTCTGTTTTCGAATTTTGTTCTGACATTTGCTGCAGATTTGTGCATTGACCTTGACGGTTTTTTACCCGAGAGACGCTGGACCGAATGGAAGTTTATTTTCGCATACGCCAATTCATTAATCCATTTCTTATCATTCCTTAATTGGCTTGCGTCTGGATGATTAATTGGCTTGCGTCTGGATTATTAAATTTTGTGCGTTGACGTTGACGGTTTTTTACCCCAGAAAAGCTGGACGGAACGGATCTTTGCGGATCCGGATCCGAATCCGTTTCTGATCCGTGGATCCGCTGATCCAGCCATTAGACTTGACGGATCCGGTAACATAGACTAATACATAAAATAGGCTGCGGGTCAGTTCAAAGACTGCTCTTGGACTAGGTGGTTTGGTCTGAAACTAGTCTCCTGGTCCAGTCCAGGGACTGGTTCAAGGGTTGGCTTGTATGGGCTGGTCCAGCCTTCCAGCCTGATAAAGCTGGTTCATCCTAGCTAATATTATCAATGTTCTTTATCCCAGACACGAGGGATAGTCCTGGGACCTGCTTTTGCTTCTTTCTAGAAACTGTCCTGATTCCTGAATGGTTACTTTAGGTAATTTTGGACTGCTTGACAATATTAAAATCTAGCTGGAGCACCTCCAGCGTGCTCATGAAAGATTTTACTGTGTCTGCATATTAAGTTATTGCGTTAGGCTGGAAGCATGCATCACTCATGATCCTTTTAGTAATACAATATGTACATGGCTAAGTTGCAGGAAACGTTGCCTAGGGAAATGGAAACGAGGAAACTCGTACCATACGGCTTGGAAACTTGTTTCCGGCCATACTGGCCCGTTTCACGTTGGGGAAACATGGCCAGTGCAGCCGGAAACGAGTTTCCAGGCCATATAGCAGAGTTTCTAGTTAACATTTGATGTTTTCTTTTAAATTTTTGTTAATTTTTTCGCTACTAGTTTTTTATTCGGCGACTAAAATATCTTCTAGATGTTTCCAGATGCCTCTCTCAAGTTATAAAAAAGAGGATTTTTTTGAGTGGGGCAATGTAATGTTCAAGCCTATGGCCCTAGTGTTGATATGCAATTCATGGTAATGTTAAAGTAAAAATGACATTCTCCTTTATCTTTCATTTTCATCCTTTTACTTAAATTTTTAACATTACCATGAAATGACACAGGATGTTTGAGAGTGGTTTCGCCCTCATTGGATTTCATGTGGAGAAAGTAGAATTTTAGATCTCACTCACAATCCAGCAGACTTATCTGTTTTTTTCAGGATTTCAGGATTGGGGGGATTGCAATGTTTCCATTGGATTTTGTCATGTACTAGGGTATGGAACTTGTATTTAATCAAGAGAACCAAGCCCTCTATGCAGGGGAGACTCCCAATAATCAAGAGCACCTAGGGTACTAGGGTATGGAACTTGTATTTAATCAAGAGCACTAAGGTCGTTCGACTATGTAGGAGGAGACTCCCAATCAAGCACGAGACAAGAAATTAGAAATTTCTCGTCGCTGATTTTGGATATTGCTATTTTCATTATGTGATCATTCATGAGTAAATGTGATGTAAATTTAGAGACTTATAGTTTATACATTAACAATTGACAATTTAATCATAATGTAATAAATTAGAATGTATCATGTATGCTTTATGATTGCACATATTTCTTAAATGTCCTAATATATATATATATATTGCGTTTCCCCGTTTCCAAAATCTGGGGGGGCCATGTTTCGTACCTGTTCCCGTTTTGGAAACTCGTACTCGTTTCCCCGTATCGTGCAACTTATATATATATATATATATATATATATTGTGTTTCCCCGTTTCCAAAATCTGGGGGGGCCATGTTTCGTACCTGTTCCCATTTTGGAAACTCGTACTCGTTTCCCCGTATCGTGCAACTTAGGTACATGGTAATGAAAGTTTATAATATCATGTCGTCCAATGCATCTTCGTATCCACATTAAAAGTAAAGCCTGTTATCGTAATGAAGATGAATATATTGGACTGATTAATAAGGAGAAAACTAGACTCGAGGATCATAATACTCTTGTGATTATAAGACAATACTTTTCAGTTGATCTTGATGGTATATCCTATTCAGAGTGGTAATCTATGATGGTCATTCACATTGAAGAGATTACGGCAGTGCTTAATTTCTTGTTTTTCACTATCTTTGCAGGGTATTGGTAATCTAGTAGACAGGCATAACAGACATGAAGAGGCAGTGAAATTTTGCAAGGATGTATTGTGTCGGAAGCCTCTTGAATTCAAGACTGCTTTGCGTGATGAAGTGAATGCACCAATCCATGATGTAGACCTGGTCATTACAATTGGTGGAGATGGAACACTTTTGAATGCTAGTCACTATATGGACAGTTCAGTCCCAGTTTTTGGAGTAAATTCAGACCCTACACAGATTACAGAGGTTTGTTATAGTGTCAGATAATGAAAATACTGACTTTATGATAGTGTGAAATAGTATTGGTCAAAAATCAATCTGAAGGGATTAGGGAAAAGTCAAATTTCAAGGTTCCTTGGCTCTGCCCAGCTCTACAATGGAAGGTTGACTGGATAGAGCAAATGGGGTTTGCCAATTTTGCGATCTACGGTTTGCAACATCTGTAACTGCATCATTTTTTATTTATTGCCTTTCATTCAGGCATGGTTATGCCAAATATTATGATAGAATAAGTTTGTCAAGCCTTTTTTTTTGTTGTTAAATTTGGTGATACATAAATTATAAATGTTGTTTTGTATTTTTGCAGGTTGAGGAGAAGTTGGATTCATTCGATGCAACAAGAAGTACTGGTTATTTGTGTGGTTCTACGGTAGAGTCTTTTGAGCAGGTAAATTTGTCATCCATGGATAATGCTGCTATTTACAATAACTATATTTTATATTTGGTTCTGGAGACATAAGCGACTGAAACTGCTATTTGTGGATGAACATATGCCTGAAAATAGTAGCTAACTGAACATCTCCTGTATGGTGCTGTAGGAATGGCTTTTCTGATTCTTGGTTTTCCTTGACACTTTCATGATGGGGTGGCATAACTCAATTGTTTCATAATCCCACTTACCACCTTTTCGTCTTCAACCCCAGTATTTCTATAAGTGATTTCCATGACAAGTTTTCATTTGTTTGTGGTGATAAAAATGAAGAGATCTAATCCAGGATGGGTCCTACCTTGAAACTTTGAAAGGCTAGACAGATATTTTCTTTAATAAGGAAAGGAAGAGTTTTTTCTGGTTAGCTTATTCTAATAATCTTTAAATGCCAGATAATACTTTATCTGGGGTGTTCAGGCATATTCCTTCAAACATGGTTAATTGTTATCAAACAATTAACTGACTTCTACAATAACCTAACATCTCTGTATGTGCTTCTAACGTTTAGTTGATAGCTTCCAACGATGAAACAATCTACATTCTGACCGTCATCAGGACTATCTTTGGACTTTTTTGACATTAGTAAAACTGCCATCACTCTCAACAATTAGTTCCCTTTGGTGAAGTTTATAAACCCAATGAATGGAAAAAAATGAGTATCGGCACACCAAAAACAATCTTCATCCCATGTTTATATTTCACAGATAATGAAATAGCCACTTTTGTACTTGGAGTTGTAAAACAAAGGCAAGATCACTCATTTGTTCTACAGGAGCTGTCATGTGTAAAGTAGTGCTCTCCACTAGACATCCTAAATTGTTTTAAAGGTTTTTTGCTGCAAATACTATAAAGAATTTTGAAATTAAAGACAAATTACACAGGTAGAAGATAGTCAGAGGGAAACAGAAGAAACATGAATTAGTGTTAAAAGACTCGCCAGAGTATGAATGGACTTCGACCCACGCTCGTCAATCTCGATTCTCACCTGATGCGGCCAAGTCAGCATCCAATGCATCTTAGTTAGCAACCAATTCTACTGCATTAGCAATCAGTGAATTCTGTGTCAGCTAACGCACTAACATGCTGGTGGGGTCTATGCTTAAAGAAATGAAAAACCAAGAAAATATGTTAATATTTGAAGTCAATGTTGAATTTTAAATTCATTGAATTGAATTTTAACATTAAAAGTTAAAGGAATAACCTCATTCCAGGATGTTTGGTGGTGGAATCAGATCCATTAAATCTCACACAGATAAGATAGAATTTGGACATGTTTTCAGTTTTTTTCAGCATTTGTATGTTATATATGCAAAGCAGAACCCTGTAAATCCCTAACTTAAGTATATATGTGTTATCGGACTGGATGAACTGATAAACCCTGTAAAATCTAGATGGTGACTTCAGCCCGATGGACTTGGAGCTGCTTAACTTGCTAGAGGTGGATGAGTTAGGTGTTGAACCTTAAAGTGCAACCCCCCAATGGAGGGGTAAAACAGATGCAAATGCTAATCCAGTAAAACAAATGCAAATGCTAAGCAGCTTGACATGTAAGTTACATCTCAGTAGGAATTGCTACATGCATCTCCTAGGAAGAAAGAAAGAAAGAAAGAAGTAAATCTAAGAAAGAAACAAAAAAAATCAATTGATGGCATTGAAGGTGTTGTTGACCCTCATCAATTCTCCAAAGAAGGCTGAGAGATTGGATTCAACTCAAGGCTCCTAGTTAAAAAGCAATTAAATCAGCTATGGGGAAAATATCAGGCCCTAGAGCCATTGCAGAAAGCCTAAGGTTAAAGAGCAGCACTCACGAGACCCCCACCAGGTAAGCGCAACATGCCAAAGGAGGAGTTTTGCACTAGCACGCACTTTCGGTTAACGGTTGAGTAGTTTTGGGGTGGATCCCCGTCCATCTCCGCCCGCCCAGCCCCCAGAAGCATTTCGAGGGGGTAACCTACGCGGGTGATAAGCGGGCGCTACCCCCCGGAGTTGACAAGTCAAACTGGCAAGCGCGCTGATCCAGCAGTCTAGATTCATTCCGGGGGTAAGCGATAGATCCGACCTCTTCCTATCCTACCCGTCGGAGGATGGTGGGGACCACGCGCCATGTGGACCAATCCGCCGGTGCCAATTCAAGCGAGCGTGAGTTTGAAAGGTAAACAATAATCTGTCTGCGCCCTGCTTCTGTCCACTTGTCCCTTGTCACCATCCAATCCCATTTTGCCACGTGTCCCTCACGTGACATCATCCCATGTAAGCTGACTTTTGGACCCCCTTCGCCTATAAAAACCCTTCCCGCCTAGAATTTTTTGAAGTTTCACACTGCTTCTTGGTGCAAATGCCTCCCACCTTCCATCTGTTCTGCAAAAGCTGTCCAACCATTCAGCGAGTTCGGAGCAACTCCTCCAACGTCGTTTTTAGCTTCTGTAGGGCAAACAGGTTACCAGTTAGTCCTTCCACCTGCAATTCATTTGATTATTCGTTGGAAAATGAAGAAGGCGGCCCCTAAGCCCCCTAAAACTCAGGAGGCTAAACCCTCCTCTAGTGTCGAGCATCTCATGCACATCAAGGTGCAAATTGCGGACCCCTCTAGTGCTTACCACCTTGCAGACCTGCGATTCAACCTGTATGGTAGCCACGTCAGAGGGGAAGACCCGTTTCGGGTGGTCGACTCAGGCTTGTACTACTAGATTGCACTCTCAGTGCACCATTTTCCTGAGTTTGACTCATGGCTAGCAGCAACATATATAGATGAGAAAAACTGTTTTGTCTCCTCGACCGGGGTCAAAATCCTTGAGGTGACAACAAAGCTAATTCGAAAGGCCCTAGTTTACCCAAGCTCCTCTGAACCCCAGTAGTTCACTAAAACCACATTGGTCTACCATTACACAACCCTTCCAGCTGATGAACAACAATCCTTTCTGCAAATGGTCATGGCCCCTGTCCTACAATCTTTGCTTATCGCTGATAGTTTCCCTAAGGCAAATGATGCAGCTTGGCCATTTGTTTGATATCCCTGCTTACCTAGTCGAGGCCATAAGATTCCAGCTGCACCATTTCCCCACACCCTCCATTTCAGGTATTACTCCTTGTTGTTCTTTTTGTTTGTGTACACTCATGTGGATGAATTCGAGTGCCTGGTTCTCAGTTTGGTGGCTTCCAACAAACAGAGGAAGTCTGTGTTCCACTGGGATGTTGCTGCTAGGAAAAGACAAGAGCCTAGGGGTTATTCCCAGTTTGTATTCTCCTACATGGCCATTGCTTACAAAATCATTCATGGTGTTTCCCCTCCCAGAGTTCTCCCTCAACAAAAAGCAATCCTGCAACTCAACAAGGATGCTAGGGTGGGGCACTGGTACATGTTTGAGGACTTCACAAAAATCAGGGTCTATGGGTGTGAGCTTCCTCCTTACCGCTTACCTGTGTTTATGCCCATGAGTATTTTCGCTCTTGAATTCATTAGACAAAGCCTGAATGTAGACCAAGTGCACTTTGTCCCAGCTAAGAAGGGGTATATGTTTAAACTGGACAAGCCTGTAGGGCCTTTTATTGTTAATTCCAGGCAGGCCCACAGGGCAGTCGAGGAATTACTCAGGCAAATGAATTTTAACCTAGGGGAAGTCTAGCATTATGATCCTCATGGTGTCATTGCCAAGAGAAGGGAGAGCATAAAAGCTTCGACTTATGAACATGAGGATAGGTCCGAGATTGAATGGAAAGCTAACTTTGATTCGTGGCCTATTAATATAGAGATGGAGATCGAGACTCAAGCATCGAAGGACAAGGCACAAAAAATGACCGTTGAGCAAGTTGAAAATGTTGAGATGGAAGATGTACACCCCAGCAAAAAGGCAAAAACCCAAGAGATAGAGGAAGAAGAAATTGATACTAGTTTGGTAGAGACAAGACCGGATCAACCAGGCTTCCAGGTGACCTTGGAAGACCCATTACCGACTGCTTCCTCATCCTCTTTAGAGGTAGCTGTTCTAAGTGTGAAAATTCCTAGATCTAAAAATCTCAGGAATCCTACTACAACCAACTGAATCTACTTCACCTAGATTGTAAATTACATTACAAGCTTATTTCAGATTTCTTCTTGAAACATTGAAGTAAATTATTGAAGCAACCTACACCAAATTAAATATGATTTTGAAACATAGAAACTAAGCAAGGAAAGTAGAAATACATAGGACACCGTTATTTTTGACAAAAGTCCCTGAAAAAACCCACTGTGGGAAAACCGGTGCAAGAAATTTGAGGCTTTTATTATTATGCAGGAGAAAATTTGAGTACAATTCTAGGATGCTCAACTAGCAATCTGATACAAAGAGAATACTGAACAAAAGACTAGTGAAATGATCTCACCCTGTCACTAGAGAATCAGTGACTGATCTTGCTGAACTGGAGGCTCTGCGTCACCCTTTGCGTGGTCTCTGCACAGAACTGCGTCTCTCTCGACAGCTCCTGCATCACCCCTCCTGGGTATTACGTTGCCCCTCTTCCGGATCCTCTACTTGCGGAGAAAATCGAACTTCTGCCTCCCGGACTCACACCCCGACTTTCGACAATTGAATTTCGACTTCCCTTAGCAAGAAACTTGATTTCCCCTCAAGGACTGCGCTGCCTCTATGTCAGCACTGCGTGGGCTAGTGTCAGCCTTCATCTGGACGTCTTTCTGTTCTCCCTCTACCTCGTACTCTCCGGAAATTCCTTCTTCCAAATTCTCACTGCCCCTCTGCTTACAAGAAATCTCCTCAATTAATTTTTCCTTCTGAGAACTTCTCACTTCAGAAAAATCGATTTCCTTGATCTCTTAGCGTGTCTTCCAAATGACCCTCAAGCCCCTTTCTATTGGACAACCAATGGCCTAGATTAAATCTTAATCAAAGGCTCAGATCGTTTTGGCTTGATCCGTGTCTTTTTCTAGAAGTTTCACCCCTGATTAGATTAGTACCCATTGATATTTTAATTTTCTTAAGTTTAGACTTAGGAACCCCATTTAAAATATTAATTATTTTAATAAATTCACTTATGGGTGGAATTTCCCAAAACGCTTTCTAGGTTCTTTGGAATGCATGTGCCCAAGCCTCCCTGCAAAATTTGAGGCTTATGCTACCCCAAATGAACACTCCCTCTTAGCGAAGAATGTGCTCTAGCAATACACTGCTACTGCACGCTGCTTTGACTCTGAAGCATCGTCCTCTGCGCTGCTGATGTCTAACATGCTGTCCACCAACTACTGCTTTGTTTCTGCTACTGTACTACTGCCTTTGACACTGCCACTGCCACTGCCAATGCTACATCTGTACTGCAACTCCCTCTCAAATGCTGCATCTGCTATGCTACTAGCACTGCCACTGCTAAGACTGCATCCGTACTGCAACTCAGTTGCTGAGAGAAACAACTAAAAATACCCAAGACTGGACAAGTATCCAGTGGATACACCACGGTGCTGAAAACCTGACTGCTGCTAGTCCCACGTTGTCTTCTGAAGCTACTGTGCTGCTGAAGCTTTGCACTGTGCCTCCACGCATTGCTGCCTCTCTGCTCTGCGTTGCTCACATTCTGGCACTACTAATTACTGCATCTGTCAAATCAACACTCCATGGCACCAACTGAAAACTCCATCCCGCGATTGCTGATCATGGGCTCCTGTAGTAGTGTGATGATCCAAGAGGTGGGCTCCTCAAGGATCCTGCCTACTTGTAGCTTATCGAACTATAGTTCTATATCAGCCCACCTCCCTCTTGGAGGTGTCTTGCTATCATGGCGAACTCCTCCTCCTGTTCGATCTTTGCGGCTGCAACCTTAGGATCATGCTTCTCATCCTTGTCCTTTTTTTCAAAGGACACTAGGATGCATAGTGGCCCATCTCGCCACATCTGAAACATTTCACCTTGGAGATGTCCTTCTTTTGTCTCTGTTGCCCCTGCTGTCCCTTCGATGCAAGGGCTGCGTTATCCTCCTCCTCTACTTTGGGGTTCGACCCACTGTTGCTGCTGCTTCTGTTAAGTTTGACCTTGATCAGGGCTCTTCTCAGCTCTTCTTGTTTAAGAGCTACCCACATCTCGTCCTAATTTGGCAATGTTGCTTTGCCCAGGATACTCTAGACAAAGACTTGCCATTCATCTGAGACAAAATTGAGGGCCAGTCTAACCAACTCTGAATCCTGAGGTGTATGCCCCGCAACAGACAACTCATCACGGGTTTCCTTCAGTTTCGTGAGGAATGGATCCACGCGTTCTCCCTTATGCATCTGAGCAGATCTCAGTTTTTGCTCTAAGTACATCTTTCGCTGCTCGGAAGATCCCTGATACAATGTGGCCAAGGCATCCCACATCTCCTTAACAGTGCCTTTGCTAGCAATGTCGCACACCACGTGATCCTTGAATCTATCCAGGATCATCCTTTTCGCCTTAGCCATCTCATCTCTGTACTTTTTCAGCGGATCTGCATCTGCAGGGACATCTACCACTCTATCAACATACGTCTTGAGGGCATGCTCATCTAGAAGGAAAGACATTCTAGCCTTCCAGATGACGTAGTTGGAAGCCCTGTCCAACCTGTCTTGATCCCTCAATCCATAGGTTGCCATACCCTCCGAAAAATGTCGAACAACTCCCTCTTTCTCCCTACTGCGTAGCTCCTGGGCTACCTTACACACTCCTTGATGGAGCTGGTAAGTCTGCTGCTCCTCTGCTGCTCAACAAATGAGAAATACGGATTTCCTCGGCAAGAAATCACTGAAGAAGTATTCCTTGACTATGTGATCTTCTTTCTTCTGACGAATTTTCTGCCCAACACTCTGCTTGCAGAAAAATGCGTTCCTCTAGCTTTGTGCTGATGCTCTGCGTGGTTCCCTTTGCCTCGGCAAATTCCCGATCCGACAGTCTTACCTCCTGTCGGCTCACTCAGAGAGAGACACCCACGAAAATATAGTCCTCTTGGCTAGAACTGCGCAATCTCTCAGGGGATTTGAATTGCTGCTTGTCGCAGCAAGTTGGCCCTTGCTTCAGTGCTAGATCTACTCTTCCCCTGTTTCACATCAACAACTTCGATACCATGTGAAAATTCCTAGATCTAACAATATCAGGAATCCTACTGCAACCAACTGAATCTACTTCACCTAGATTGTAAATTACATTACAAGCTTATTTCAGATTTCTTCTTAAAGCATTGAAGTAAACTACTGAAGTAGCCTACACCAAATTAAATATGTTTCTGAAACATAGAAACTAAGCAAGGAAAATAGAAACAGATAGGACACCGTTATTTTTGGACAAAAGTCCCCGGAAAAACCCAATGCTGGAAAACCGGTGCAACAACTCTGAGGGTGTTATTATTATGCAGGAGAAATTTGAGTACAATCCTAGGATGCTCAACTAGCAATCCTATACAGAGAGAATACTGAACAAAAGACTGGTGAAATGATCTCACCCTACCATTGGAGAATCAATTACTGATCCTGCTGAACTGGAGGATCTGCGTCAACCTCTGCGCAAAATGCGTCCCTACCGGCAGTTCCCGCGTCACCCCTCTTGGGTATTACGCTGCCCCTCTTCAGGATCCTCTGCTAGCTGAGAAAATTGAACTTCTGCCTTCCAGACTCACCTCGGCTTGCGGCCACTGAATTTTGACTTCCCTTAGCAGGAAACTCGACTTCCCCTCAAGGACTCTGCTGCCTCTGCGTCAGCACTGCGTGGGCCAACGTTACCCTTCCTTTGGATGTCTTTCTATTCTCACTCTGCCTCGTACTCTCCGAAAATTCCTTCTTCCGGATTCTCATCGCCCCTCTGCTGCAAGAAATCTCCTCAATCAATTTTTCCTCTTGAGAACTTCTCACTTTAGAAAAATCGATTTCCTTGATCTCTTAGTGTGTCTTCCAAATGACCCTCAAGCCCTTGTCCAACGACATAGATTAAATCTTAATCAAAGGCTCAGATCGTTTTGGCTTGATTTGTGTCTTTTTCTAGAAGTTTCACCCCTGATTAGATTAATACCCATTAATATTTTAATTTTCCTAAGTTTAGACTTTGGAACCCCATTAAAAATATTAATTATTTTAATAAAATCACTTACGGGTGGAATTTCCCAAAACGCTTTCTGAGTTCTTTGGAATGCATGTGCCCAAATCAACACTAATTTCCAAAGGAAGTGCTACTGTTACTGAACCAAGTTGGCCTATTGGAAAGGTCATTGAAGAAAGAAACAAAAAGGTAAGGGAGGAGATGCAACAACAAATGGCATCTCACTCAGTCCCCTATCAGGCCAGACTTCTGGCTGCCATGGACTTGGAGAGAAATCAAATGAAGTTCTCCTTGTAGCACCCACTAGCACAGTCACTGCCTTCGAGCTCTCAGTTCAAGGCCCTAGACGTTTCCTTAGACTTGACTAGTGTCCCTCTATCGGACAAGATTAACTTCCACAGACAAGTGGGAGAAATGTTGTACAGTGAACTCAATAGAAATGCAATGACCATCAGCAAGGCTGAGAAGCTGCTAGAGAAAGAAGCAACAAGGTTGAAACAGGAGAGAGCTAACTCCAGAGCTCTACACATGCAGAATGAAAGTTTCAAGGAGTTGATTGTGAATTTGGGGGTAAATCTAGAAGACAATGCTGCATTTGAAGTGATCCAGGTGGATATTGGTGGCCACCCGCCTATTCCACCTAGACCTCCAGTTGGTTTCATCCGTTTCCTTGTCTATTGCAACATTTACTATTTTTAGCAATTTTTCGGGTCCTGAACTTCCAGAGCAGTTTTGACCCCCTAAACGATGTTTTTTTCAGGTCCGTAATAGGCATCAGCTTGTCGTAGATGCTATAGTACTCGGAGGGATCTTTCCAACAAGGTATCGTACATGCCAAACGAAGATAATATGACCAAGTTATGACCCCGGGAAGTTGGTTGCCCAACTAACCCCAACAGGGCCCACAAACTCTTGGTGTTCTATCTCCTGGGGTTAGCGTTTTGGTTGTTTAGGGTTTTTCCTTATTGTTCAATAATAAATATGCCCTTGAGCCTCATTGTAACACAATTCAGAGGCATGTAGCCGCCACATCTCTTCTCAGAGATAAACTAGAATCGCTCAAGCTAGTTTTATTTGCATTCTGTTTGTAAGCATATTTCAGCACTTGATATTAATGAAATGAAGTGTTATTTCTGCTGCATCTCTGTATTTATGGTTATATCTATAATTTGTTGTGTTCCTGTTTAAGTTCGGATCAGTGGTATCAGAGCAGTCCCCAACGAGGTCGGGATATAAGGAGTTAGGGCTCGCACTGGTCGAACCTTTGCAAGGCCAACCTCGCAAATCCCGACGACCTCCCATGGCGGAAGAGAAGAAAGACGAGGGGGCAGGAGACCCTTTCAAAATTTTGCTCAAAGAAACCCTCGAGCGACATAGGAACACGATGATGGACAACTTTGCCCAAATCCTTTAGTGACTACCCAATGGCGATGCATCTCCTTCCAACAACTACTCTGGAAGCACCACACCCTTTAAGGTACAAGTTAACTTTGACATCCCCATATTTGAAGGTCAAATAGATGCGAACACCGTGGATAAATGGTTAAATCTGCTAGAAGGATATTTTTCTGTTCATGATTTTTCCAGCCGGGAAAATATTACTTTTGCACTTCCTAAATCCGCCCCCATGTCAAGGATTGGTGGGAAACCTACTGTGAAAAGAAGGACGACAGTACACCCTCACTATTTTCAGCCGCACACACTTGGAATTCTTTTTGGGACGCTATCAAGGAGTAGTACTACCTTGTTGGGAGCTATGAGGATAAATACATAAAGTGGACCACACTGTGGTAGGGAAGGGACCAAGACGTGCCAAAATTTACCAATATTTTTCATACCCTTCGCATGAAGTTGGGTATCAGGGATTTTGAGCGATATTTGGTAATCAAGTACCGCGATTGCCTACACAGGTACATCTAGGACGAGATGGAGTTCCTAGACAATTTCTCGCTCGACACGATGTACCAGTACGTTGTTGAGATAGAGGAGAGTTTAAATAGAAGAAGCGAGACTTTGGATTTGCAAATTCGAAGCAAGGGAAAAGCGCTCCCAAGCCGCAGAGCAAAGGACAAAGCCAAGGTGGGGCGACCGAGGACAACCAGTCGAAGCCGCAAGCAAAGAACAACACCATGAAGACAAAGAAGGACACGGGAAAATGGTGTGAGTTCCATAAGACCTCCACTCACAAAACAAGTGAGTGTAGGGCCAAGCAGTCACTGGTGGCCGAGCTGAAGGCTTACGAATCAGACGCATGTTTCGAGTTTGAATCGGAACCTGACAAGGGGAATGACAAAAGGAAGCAGATCATTGATGTGGAGCCCAGTGCCACCGTGGCCACCACCAAGATCCAGAAGAATGAGCTTGAAGATCTAAAGGAGGGGGAACACCTCTTCCACTCACAGATGTGGGTGAAGGGTTCTCTGTTGGAGTTCATTATCAACAGCTGGAGCCAAAAGAACCTCATTTCAGTAGAGGTCGTGAAGCGGTTGGGCCTACCGACTACAGCACATCCGCAACCGTACACCATCGGGTGGCTTCACCAAGGACGAGATCTCCGTGTTAGCCAGCAGTGTCTCTTTCCCTACAACATCAAGCCCTTCACGGATGAGGTCCTGTGTGATTTTGACCCTCTTGAATTTGTGATGTATTATTACGACAACCATACTTGTGGAAGCGACATGCTGTATGAGTCTAGACCTCGCTCTGTGATTATTACTTTGGGCAATAAGTTGTACAGGATACCGGAGGTAGCCTCGCCTACTGCCATCTCTTTAGTCATTGCAAAGCAATGCAATAAGATCATTTAACAGACCAGGAAATTTGTTTTCCCTATGATTCGCCCTTAGGGCAAGAAGAAGATTGTGGCCACGACTTCCACACAGGGCTCATCTGCACAAAAGCAACAGATGGGCAAGGTTGTGGAGGAGTACAGGTACATTTTCTCCTCACCTATGGGGGTGCCTCTGCACTGTCAAGTCAAGCACTCCATCGATTCGACCTTGAGCGCGCCGCTACCCAATGGACCGATCTATCGACGCTCTGTTTTGGAGAATGATGAGATCAAGTGGCACATTCAGGAGTTGTTGCAGAAAGGGCACATCAGGCCAAGCTCATCACCCTACGGGAGCCTGATTGTATTGGTACAAAAGAAGGATGAGACCTGGAGACTTTGTATTGGCTATTGGGCACTGAACAAGATCACTACACGGAATAGGTACCCAATCTCGCAGATTGATGACCTTTTGGACCAGCTCAAGGGGTCCAAATATTTCAGCAAGATTGATTTGAAGTCCGGTTATCACTAGTTGCCTACCAAACCCTCCGATGTGTGGAAGACTGCCTTCAAATCCAAGGGGGGCCTTTTCAAATGGTTGGTCATGCCTTTTAGGTTGACAAATGCCCCCGCAACCTTCATGAGATTGATGGACGACATCTTGTGACCCTTCACCAATGCATTCATGGTGGTGTATTTAGATAACATCTTGATCTTCAACCAGAGTTGGGAAGAGGACCTCCACCATATTCGACAGGTCCTCCAAACCCTGCGACAACACAAGCTGTGTGCCAATTTGGAGAAACACACTTTTGGCATGACCCAGGTTCAATTTCTGGGGTACATCATGTTGAAAGATCTAGGGCATTGATTTCATGAGATTCTTCGTAGCATGATAAGCTTATTAGCATATTCTTTAATGTTAGTGTGTCTTCTTTATGTCATTAAATAGCTATCATAACAAAGAGACAAGAACACAAGATGTTGGCTTTCTGCCAGGGCCAAAACCTCTCCCTCTTGGAGAGGAAAACTCGCACAAAATTTTTCTTATAGATATTCCAATTGACGAACACCAAGACCATGACCCTTGACTAACTGAGCCACTCCAAGACCAAGACATCGATCCTCTTCTTCATACTATTGAGATCATCATCATCACTGTACCACAAAGACATTCATTACTGCTGCAACATCACTGAGAATATTATTGAGAGATTCATCATAGCTATGAGCTTCACTACTGTTGTGTCATTACATAGATCACAGAGATACTCTTCATTTCGAATACACCGAGACTGTGAGACAATGATCATCAAGATAGTGACCGTGTCTATGATATATGTAAGCTGAGGCAGAGTTTGATATAGATCCTTCTTGCCGAGGGTGTAGACACTTGTGATTGCATTTATCATAGCACTGAGATTTGGATCATCTCTTTCCACCGAGGAGTAGACTGCATTATCAATGCACCGAAACATGTACTAAGGAGGAGACTAAGAATTCTTGTGAGGTTTCAGATGTGACGAGATAGTATCCTTACTGTATCCATCCGAGAGTGTATTCCTTCAAAGTATGCAAGGTTGCAGACCCTGTACCCATCCGAGCTTCTTCAGAGATATGCGAGATTCTCTTCTGCACTTTTGCGGTGACTCTAGCTGCCTATTTATAGGTGTTATGTCTCCATATCAAGCCGACATTACCAAGTGAACTGATGTGTCTCCTTTGCAAGCTGACATGACTTTTATTTAAATTCATTTTGTTGGCCGATGTGACTGTGTTTTTTCATCGTTTTGCTTGCTTGTCTTCAAGAGGATTGTGCTAGTCTTGAAGGGCTGTTCTTAGACATTCGGTTGACCCATATACATTACATGAAGGCTCAAGAAGAGCTCCTTATATATGACTTTGACTCTTTGACTTTTCTAGACCTAAATTTACAAAAATAATATTTCCTTTTCTTGACAAGTACAGAGATCAAAATTACATTTGTAGATACCGTACGTAGTTACAATTTTCTTCAACACTCCCTCTTAACTAGGGAGGTATTTATAATGGTACTTGGTCATTCTCAATCTGAAGAATTTCTCATAAGAAGAATCAGATTGGTAACCCATTTGTATAGCATCATAGTAACCAACATTGTTTCCACCACAAGGCCTTGATTGACAGCGCTATCTCTCATCAGATTAGAGCACAATGTTGGCGAGACCAATGACTATAGACACCTTCATCATTGTCTCTCAAGGTACATACCCACCCAGGTGTTCATTGACTATGACCTTTAGGACTATTCTTATCTTGGGTTCCTAGTCCTCAAAGAATATTGGTCGTCTTACCTACTCTTGTTTTGGATGCCCTACACATCCTCAAAGAGCATCAGATGCCGAATGATTACCCAATCCTCCATTCTTTCTTCCAAAGTGAAGGCAAGAATGTTGTGTCTAGCTCTCCCTCTTAGCTAGGGAAGATATGCTCATTCCTATAAAGGAATGCATCCAAGCTCCTTGTGACCATGGACTTGCCAAAGCTCCCTCTTTATAGGGGAATCTCCTTTCCATCAACAACTTCTTTGTGGATCCTTCAATTGCTTGATCAACTTCTTTCCTTGTAGGGCATTGGCCATCGATCACTTTCCTACTTGGTTCGTCATGTCATTTCTTTCTTCATGGAAAGTGGCCTTCTTGGTACATATCTGGAACCTTCTTCATCTAGCTACTTCTTTCTCTTCATGCTTCTTTCAAGAATTCCATCCACCACATGAATGGTAGTTGTCCTTGTGCTTCTTGTTTTGGTAGCCCTGCATGAACTCATCTAGACATTATTCAAGAAATCAAGGCATAACATTAAATCAAATTGTACCTTTTGAGATGGCTCTTTATCATGACATCTTTCTGTAGGTATCAACATCTTGCATACATGTTGACACATTTCCCAAAGATATATATTGTCAAGGGTCTTTATCTTTTCTAGACTTCCATCAAATTCTTCATATCTTTCCGGGAGATTTCCTAGTCAACTCTTCTTGGTCCTTGGATGTTGATTGTCTTTATCATGATTGCATATCTTAAGATCTCTTCCTTCCTCACACATTCCATTGTAGGGGTTTTCTAATCAGAGTCCTTGGATGTTGATTGTCTTTATCATGATTGCATATCTTAAGATCTCTTCCTTCCTCACACATTCCATTGTAGGGGTTTTCTAATCAGAGTTATGTAATTGTAGTCAACCACCTCATATTTCATATGACGACATATTATGTTGATTTCATCTGGTGTGACTTATGTGTTTCTGCATCCTTTTAGAGGAGGAGATCCTTTTCCTTCGATCATGCTTCTCAAGATAGAAGTATTGATCTGCAACCATACGACATGACATTATAAAACTTAAATACAAGTATACATACCTCATTTTATCTTTAGGTTGTCCAGGCTTCTTTCAACAGCTTCCTTGATTGAAATATCTTCAACCCCTTGTACTGCTCTTATGTCATCATATCATTATTCATGAACTCCACAGGTTGGAGTTTCTATTGAAACACTTGCTTCATCCCTGGATCAGTGAATCTTCTAGTGAAGATTCCATCCGAGAGTCTTGAGTATCTTAAAGATCGCTATCCAACAGATGTTTCCCTTTTGTTGCATGATGAGCATTCTTCAAATGTTTGAGTTCTGCAATGTTGTTGCCAAAACTTGCCTTCTTTCATAGAAACCGTAAGTTGTTGACAGAGTTATTTTACTTATCCTTGTGATTATAGTCACCCTCGTGATGATGTCAAGAGATCTTGTTTCTAATACTTCCATAATGTCACATCATATCCGATAATATATTGTAGTCACATTCTTCGCAGGATCTAGGAGCCCAAAAGGAGACTTATAGAGAGAGACTAACTTAAAGAATTCTACTCCCTCTTACCATGGGCTGCATTCAGCTTCTTCCATCCAGTGACATGAATTTTCTTTTCCTTCTATCAATGTTCTTTTAAGAACCATACTGTTCGTAATTCCTTTTCTAGCTTCCCTAATGTCTACCTTATGAATTCAAAGGAGACCTTATTCAACGACTTTACTCATCTATGAGGACTAAGACTATCCTCCTCATTCTATGCAAGGACCTTTTTCATGAGAACTATGACTATCCTCCAATATTTCTATTTCCTTGCAAAACAAAGTCATTAAACCAAAAACATGAAAGATACTTACTTGGCATGTGAAGAGGAGATCTTCACCTTGATGCTTCCTTTGCTTGAGCTGCCCATCATGAACCACTAGTATCCTTTTACCAAAACTTCTTTGGAGACCTTCTAGCATCATGACATTTGTGATCTTGACATCACCAAAACTGCTTTATGATCTTGAGATCATCTTGACTTCTAATTCAGCTTCAAGGTGCTTTTGACTCCTACATTTGAAAACATTGTTGACATGCTAGTGATATTGTTGTCCCACAAGTGGACTTTATCACACTCAACATTCCTAGGAGTGCATCAACAAACACCTATATCGAGCATTATCCAAACAATGATAGTGATATAGAAGGACTCATGTGCTGATCCGAGCACCATGCTATTGAGATCATGTTTATAGACAAGATCTGAGATTGTGACAAGTATATTGTTATGACATTGTACCGAGATAGTGATATCTATGAGCACTGTACATACGAGTTGTGTAGAGAGACACTGTGTTGTGAGCCCGAACTTGTCACCGAATTCATGACTGTGTTTTTATTGAGATCATCTTTTGCTGTACCACCAAGATCTTGATTGTTGTTTCATCTCGAGGTCTTCATCAACTAGATCTTCAAGTTGAGATATGTATTGGAGATTTTGATCCATCGAGATCATGACTGTCTCATCATAGACTTTACCAAGATCATAACCTATGTTAGGATGATGATTGTACCTTGACCGAGAATGTAATTGTGATCACCGAGATCTTACTTATCATGGCTGTGCAGAGAATATATATATATATATATATATATATACTGTAGTAGTACTGAGTTTCTTATCTGAGACTGCGTGCTTCCGGTAGGATCTTTGAGACCATTATTCTTATGCCAAGAAATTACCGAAACGAAGATACTAAGATGGACACGTTAAGTCTGTTAGTGTTTCTTTCCATCATGATCATGCCGAGAATATATTACTTAGTGAATGTGTTGAAGACTTAAATTATGAGGAGATCGAGACAGTGATTGCTTTGATGCCAAGACAGTGTTTGCATTGAGACAGAAATCATAAGAGTGCCGAGACAAGGTATTCTCTTCTTTCACCGAGGCAAAGTATCCACCGAGTTCATATACCGAGATATTATTCTTTGCTGTGCTCATCAAGACTGATAGAGGGGTTCGAATATGTCACTGTTCTGTGTCACCGAGCGCCTGTACCTTCCTGTAACATTCGAAATTTTAGAGTGATCCGAGTTTCTGTTTTACTGTTATGACTCTTTGATGATGACTGTAGAGACACAAGATTTTGCTGTTTGTGGATTTCTTGTTGTAGACTTGTTCCTCCAATGTCTCTTTTCTGCCCTTTCTTAGATTGCAACCATAGCTCTGATACCATGTTGAAAAATCTAGGGCATTGATTTCATGAGATTCTTAGCATGATAACTATTAGTGTTTAGCTTATTAGGATATTCTTTAACGTCAGTGTGTCTTCTTTAGTTCATTAAATAGCTATTATAACAAAGAGACAAGAACACAAGATGTTGGCTTTCTGCCAGGGCCAAAACCTCTCCCTCTTGGAGAGGAAAACCCGCACAAAATTCTTCTTATAGAGATTCTAATTGACGAACACCAAGACCATGACCCTTGACTAACTGGGCCTCTCCAAGACCAAGACACCGATCCTCTTCTTCATACTGCTGAGATCATCACCATCACTGTACCACAAAGAAATTCATTACTGCTGCAACATCACTGAGAATATTACTGAGAGACTGATCATAGCTATGAGCTTCACTGCTGCTGCATCATTACATAGATCACAAAGATCCTCTTCATTTCGAATACACCGAGACTGTGAGACAGTGATCATCAAGATAATGACTGTGTCTATGATATATGTAAGCCGAGACATAGTTTGATATAGATCCTTCTTGCCGAGGGTGTAGACACTTGTGACTGCATTTATCATAGCACTGAGATTTGTATCATCTCTTTCCACCGAGGAGTAGGCTGCATTAGCAATGCACTGAAACATGTACTAAGGAGGAGACTGAGATTTCTTGCAAGGTTTCAGATGTGACAAGATAGTACCCTTACTGTATCCATCTGAGAGTGTATTCCTTCAAAGTATGCAAGGTTGCAGACCTTGTACCCATCCGAGCTTCTTCAGAGATATGCGAGATTCTCTTCTGCACTTTTGCGGTGACTCTAGCTGCCTATTTATAGGTGTTATGTCTCCATATCAAGCTGGCATTACCAAGTGAACTGATGTGTCTCCTTTGCAAGCCGACATGACTTTTATTTAAATTCATTTTGCTGGTCGACGTGACTGTGTTTTTTCACCATCTTGGTTGCTTGTCTTCAAGAGGATTGTGCTGGTCTTGGAGTGTTGTTCTTAGACATTAGGTTGACCCATATACATTACATGAAGGCTCAAGAAGAGCTCCTTATATATGACGTTGACTCTTTGACTTTTCTAGACCTATAAAAAGAGCAAAAAACTCATTCATTTAATTTACAAAAATAATATTTTTTTTCTTGACAAGTACAGAGATCAAAATTACATTTGTAGATACTGAACCTAGTTACAATTTTCTTCAACACATCATTGATGAATAGGGTGTGCATGTGGACCCAGCCAAGATACAAGTCATTCGGGATTGGTCAGCCCCAACCACTCTAACAGAGCTCCGCAACTTTCTGGTTCTTGCCAATTTCTATCGCAGGTTCGTGTTGGGGTTCTCTCATATCACTTGGCCTTTAAGTCAAGTCACCAAAGGCGGAGCGAAAGCAAAGTTCTTTTGGTCCGAAACCCAACAGAAGGCGTTTGCCGAGTTGAAGCATTGCCTCTGCTCTGCACCAGTGCTCACATTACCAGACATGCAGCAACCATTTGAGATTGAGACAGATGCCTCTGACTATGCTATTGATGCAGTTCTCACTCAACAAGGGCATCCAATGGCTTACCACATTGAGACACTTTTAGACACAGTCTGAAAGTATCCCACCTATGACAAAGAAATGTATTCCATTTTGCAGGTCTGCCGTCAATGGAAGCATTACATTATGGGGAAGGAAACGGTCATCGACATAGACTGTCGACCCCTTCAGTTCATATAGACACAAGGGAAGTTACGGAACGATCGCCATCAGAAATGGTCCACATACCTACAACAATTCCATTTGAACATTACGTATAAGAAGGGTAGCACCAATAATGTCGCAGATTGCCTTAGCTGACCACTAGTCATGGCTCTGATCACTGTGCTCGACTCCTGTGTGCACAAGACTTCGGGGTGGCTACATCTTTACAAGAGCGATCCAGAATTCGACAACACATACCAGACACTCTTGGAAGGTAAGCAAGTTCCAAATTTTCACGTCCAGGATGCACTGTTATGCCACTTGGGCCATTCTGTATTCCTTCAGGCGAGCGTGCCAAGATGATTTGGGAGGCGCACTGCAGTCTGGTCATTGGACATTTCAGAGTAGAGAAAATAGTGGTAGTACTGTAGAAGTATTTTTATTGGCCAAACCTTCGTCAGGATGTTGGGAAGTATATTCAATGTTGCACTGCCTGTGCCATTGCCAAACCAACCATCAATAAGCAAGGCCTATATATTCCTCTGCCTACTCCTAGTCGACCTTGGGAATCCATCTCCATGGATTATATGTCGAGCCTTCCTTCTACCAAGCACGACAACGACTATGTTTTCATGGTCATCGACAAATTCTCTAAGATGGCCGTTATGGTGGCTTGCAAGAAGAGTATTACAGCAAAGGCCACTGCTAAGCTCTTCTTTGAGCGGGTGTGGCTACACTTTGGGATCCCACAGTCCATTGTCTCAGATCGGGATAGCCGATTCCTAAGTGCATTTTGGTCAAGTCTCTGGTCGATGCTGGATACCAAACTTACTAAGTCCATGATTTTCCACCCCCAAACTGATGGCCAAACAGAGGTCGTCAATAGGATGATCATACACATTCTGCGCATGTACAACTCGAAGCATCCACACACATGGGATGAAATCCTCCCCTATGTCCAACACAGCTACAACAGAGCTCTCCATAGCTCAACAGGCCACAACCCCTTTCAGGTAGGGCTAGGATTTCAGCCATTATGTCCCATTGATGTGGCCATACCATTTGCAGACACTCAGGCAGATTCGGCTCACCTCACATTCTGTGCATGTACAACTCGAAGCATCCACACACATGGGATGAAAGCCTCCCCTATGTCTAGCACAGCTACAACAGAGCTCTCCATAGCTCAACAGGCCACAACCCCTTTCAGGTAGGGCTAGGATTTCAGCCATTATGTCCCATTGATGTGGCCATACCATTTGCAGCCACTCAGGCAGATTCGGCTCACGTCCAGTCTGAAGCCGACAGGGCTAACAACTTCATTGAGCACATTCAACACATCTGCCAGCAGGTCCATGATATATTGGACAAAGCCAATGCTAAGTACAAGCAATACCATGATCAACATCGGGTGCCTCACAAGTTCCAGGAGGGCGACAAAGTTTGGCTACATTTGTAGAAGGAGCGGCTTGCTGGACCCCACCGCAAGCTTCGCCCGCTCCGATATGGGCCATACACTATCACCAAGGCTATACAGGACAATGCCTTTGAACTCAACATTCCACCTTTTCTTGGTCTGCACCTATTGTTCAATGTAGACTGCTTTCGGCCATACTTTCCACCATTGCTAGACACATCCGACATTGCAGAACAACTCACACCAATAGAACTAAACCCAAACTGCATGGAACAAACCACAACCGATCAGATCATGGACACGCAGATCAAGAGCACTTGCCAACAGAGGATCTAGCTATATCGAGTTGTCAAAGCAAAGCCAACTCCTTCACCAGGGCAAGTGGTTCACTAGGGACTAGGTTCAACAAAAATGTCCTCACCTCATGGAGGCTCTGCACGCAATGGGGACCATTGTTTCCTGAGGAGGGAGGATTGATCCAAGTGTATATTGGTGGCCACCCGCTTATTCCACCTAAACCTCCAGTCAGTTTCATCTATTTCCTTGTTTATTGCAGCATTTACTATTTTTAGTAGTTTTTCGGGTCCTGAACTTCCGAAGCAGTTTTGACCCCTTAAATAACGTTTTTTTTGAGGTCCGCAGCAGGCCCGTAGCTGTAGGCAGGGGCCTGTGCAAATCCTGTAGTACTCAGAGAATCTTTCCAACAATGTATCGTATGCGCCAAACAAAGATAATATGACCAAGTTACGACCTTGGGAAGTTGGCTGCCCAACTAACCCCAATGGGGCCCACAAACTCTTGGCGTTCCATCTCCTGAGGTTAGGGTTTTGGTTGTTTAGGGTTTTCCCTTGTTGTTCAATAATAAATAGGCCCTTGAGCCTCATTGTAACACAGTTCAGAGGCATGTAGCTGCCACATCTCTTCTCAGAGATAAGCTACCATTGCCCGAGCTAGTTTTATTTCCATTTTGTTTGTAAGCATATTTTAGTATTTGATATTAATGAAATGAAGTGTTATTTCTGTTGCATCTTTGTATTTATGGTTATATCTGTAATTTGTTGCGTTCATGTTTAAGTTTAGATCATGAAGCCCTCCTCCAAAGTTCACAAGCAAAGACACAAAAGCTAAGGTACAAATTGAAGATGCCATCCAGTGAACTTGTGCAATCTAAGGAACTTGCACAGGCGGAAGATGAGAAAGAAATCCTGGCCAAATAGTTGATGGAAAGGAACAATGAGATAGTAGCCCTCAAGCAGCATGCAACAGAACCTCAGCAGAGGATAAACATGCATGTTTGTGCAGTGCTTGTGCCTGAAAATCCCCAAAATCCCATAGAGCAGCTCACCAAGATCCTCACCGAACTCTAGCTTTTAGAAGGGGAACTTAAGAAAGTGCAGAAGGATTTGGACACTGCCGAGAGGAACCTAGCACAGAAAGAAAAACAACTTGAGATGGCCAGGACCAACACAAACATAATTGGTAAGAACTTACAGGCATCAAACCAAGATATTACTAAGCTAAAAGGCAAGCTTAAAGGAAATATGTCTCTCCTGCAGGCCAAACAACTTGTCTGGGATGAAATCATAGCAGAAATGAAAAGCAACTGGGAGTACATAACTTTGATGGATGAACATAAAACTGTGATCAAGGATTATGAGTTTCCATCCTTGCTGCCAAAGAAGATGGAGAAAATAACTCCCAGATTGCCATGAAGTTCATCCTATTTGTGAATGAAAGGCCAATCATTGAGTTGATGCCAATTGATGTAGTAGATAGTGTCTGCGATCATGGAGATCTCTAAATTTGTTCAGAAGGAGGAGGCTAGAGTCAAAGTTGAGGAATGCCTAAGGGTGGTACAGAAAGATGTGGATGTTTTCCATGCTGAGTTTGATGAAAGAGTCAGGGCAGGATTGCCTAGCTGCTGGGATCTTGTGGGAATGCTAATCCCATGGACACAATACAACCAGATGTTAGTGGAGGCCAAGAGCAAGGCAGATTCCTCCCATGAGAAGACTGCCACCCTTAAAGGTAAAATAATGGTTAACTATCTCAAAAAGGAGTTCTAGTTGTTAGGGTTGATAAAGACCTTGTTCCGCCCTAGGTTGGACTATACAGGGGTCATGAATCTCAAGATCGCATATCAGCGATTCTTCCACGCTTCGTTACCCGCTCCAGCGTTATGGCAAAGGTGTGAGCAATTTGTAAATCCTCATGTGCTTCAGATCATCAACCCAACTACGCTGCCTCCAGAACTTGCTTATCATGACCTTGGATGCTAACAACTGTCACTGAGCATGCTAATATTTTGTTATGATGATTCACTGCCAAATCAAGAAAGAATATTTTGTAATGGGCTCTCCCTTTGAAGCCCTATATAAATAGTTTATGATATCGAACCAAGGGTTCAAAATTTTGGTTTTCCAAGAGAGAAGCTTTGCAAGTTGTCCAAGAAATGTATGCTCTGTGGAAGATTAATAAAAGTTTTTGGCGATTCTAGCTCATATAAATGTGTAGTATGTATTTCCTCTTGTGTTTGTTCCATATGTTTTCACTCTTCTTCTCAGATTACATGTAATAGTAGTTGCTGGATATGTTTTTCATGGAATTATGGATTCATCTAGGTCAAATATTGATTAAAGATGCCTATAACTGATATGAATTGTTATCCTTAAAATGCGCTCCATGTATCTCAACACTTCATTAAAATCTCCTTCTCATACGTTTCATGTTGAACTTCAATGAACAAGATTCTTAGTTTTAATCCCTGTGCGTTGGTTTTCTCTCCTCTTTATTTCTTCCATTTGATATACTACAAATGACCTATGAAATTGCACGTGTATATGATGTTGGCTGCTAGAGCTAGATATTAATGCTTTTGCGAGTCATGTTTGGCGTTTGATCTTGTGGTTCTCCTCTTAAGGAAGGTTTTGAATCAATTCCATCTCAAAGGTAATAAAACACTGAGTGTAATAGAAAATATTAGCAGATCATTGAAGCACTCATCAAGATGTCCTAGGCACTAGTCTCCTTTCAACCTAGAGGCTGTCTCTAGGAGCTACAACATCTTTTGGCGCCGTTGCCGAGGATGAATCAGAAAATTTTCCTTGGGTACGACATTCATACACCCTTCAGTAAGGTGAGCAAGAAGGGGTGTGGGTTGTAGACCTCTCACCTTGGCGACTCCACTGTTTAAGTCTTTTTTTGAGCACCTTGTCTTTCAAAAGGCCACACACTTGCTCTGATACTTCACAACAAAGAACTCCTCCTGTGTTTGACCCTGAAAAGATAATATCTAGGAGAGTCTGGAAAGAAAGAACTCTTGTCACTCTAGTTCCTGTGACCTCTTTTCCAGAAGTATCATCAACTAGCTCTCAAAAAGCTGTGATAAATTACCCCGAGTCTTCCTCCAAAGTCTTGGAATATCCTGAGGAACATTGTGCATTGTTTGGCCCATTTTCTTCTAGAGTCAAAATCGAAGAAGCTTCCATCAACTCTCCTCCTTTCACATTTCATACCTTCCCAGAACCTGAGGAGGTTAAAGACATTCTCATAAACAGTCCAACACAGAGTGTAAATAGCCTTCCAACTCAGCCCTAGTCAGCTGCAATTCAGACAACTCCTCAACAAGGCCCTGTGATAAACCTCTTACCACCTCCTTTGCAAAACATGGTTGTCCCTGGTTTTCTCCTAAATAAATATGCCCCACTGGACTTGCCACAACCCCTAAATGGTATGCCACAAGACTATCTTAAGCTCTTGCCAAGATTCACTAGAGAGGATGATATCTCAACATCGAGACATATATAAATCTTCTGTGCATTTGCAGAAAATCTGAATGTAGAACACTTGGATGTTTCATCAATTAGCTCTCAAAAAGTTGTGATAAATTACTCCGAGTCTTCCTCCAAAGTCTTGGAAGATCCTGAGGAACAGTGTGCACTATTTGGCCCATTTTCTTCTAGGTTCAAAATCAAAGAAGCTTCCATTGACTCTCCTCCTTTCACATTTCATTCCTTCCCAGAGCTTGAGGAGGTTAAAGATATTCTCATAAACAGTCCAACACAGAGTGTAAATCGCCTTCCAACTCAGCGCTAGTCAGCTGCAATTCAGACAACTCCTCAGCAAGGCCCTGTGATAAACCTCTTACCACCTCCTTTGCAAAACATGGCTGTCCCTGGTTTTCTCCTAAATAAATATGCCCCACTGGACTTGCCACAACCCCTAAATGGTATGCCACAAGACTATCTTAAGCTCTTGCCAAGATTCACTAGAGAGGATGATATCTCAACATAGAGACATATAGAAATCTTCTGTGCATTTGCAGAAAATCTGAATGTAGAACACTTGGATGTGGTGCTGAGACTTTTTGTTCAATCTTTGGATGGGGAAGCAAGGAAATGGTTCAAAGCCCTCCCAAATGCCTCAATCACTACCTGGGAGGAGATGGAGAATTATTTTATGTAGAAATGGGGAGAGAAAAGGGACCATGGGTACATCCTTACTGAATTCAATGCAATGAAGAAAAAACATAATGAAGATGTTTCAGAATTCATAAAAAGGTTTAACAAATTATATAACAGTCTTCCAGCTGAAATCAAACCTCCATAGGCTATTGCTAAAGTGGTGTTTGTTGGGGCTTTCGAACCTGAATTCAGATTCACTCTTAGAGAAAGAAAGTCCCGTACCTTGGATCAGATTCAAATAGATGCTTTAGAGGTTGAAGCAAATTTCACCTCCATCAGGAAATGGAGAGGGAAAACTGAGTATGGTGACAGGAGAAGAGGAAAGGAGGAAGCCATCTCTTCGAGCCATGGGAAGGAAACCCAAGAACAAAAGCTTGAGGAGATGAATACACCGATAAGAAATTTATCCAACAAGCTTGTAAAATTGGAATTAGAAAACAAAAAACCTCTTAGATAGAGTCAACCAACTCCTAATCGAAATTTTAATTCCCAATATAGGAGACCACCTTTAGAGTTCTTGCAAAGGGAAAGAAAGTATAAAAAAGGCCACATTCAACCTCCTTTGTATTTGGAAGATGATTCAGAGGAGCATGTTGAAGAGACCATGGAAGTTCAAGAAAACCAATTCTTCTCTCTCTTTGAAGAGGAATATGAGATTGAAGCACATGAGGAAGAAGGAGATGAGTTCGATGCTCCACCGGATTGTTGAGAAATCAATGCAAGTAGATTAGGGTTTGATTCCTCTTTCTTGATAATTACTTGTGAGTTATGTTGGATTCTTTTACTTCTTTATTATCTTATCTTTCATCAAGCAATTATCATATTATGTGTGTATGAAGATAAAAAAAACACAAGACACAAGATATAGGCACTTTGCCAAGGAAAAACCCCCCTCGAGGGGAAAACCCAGTCAAAAATTCTCTTCCTTCAATAGTTTTCTTTGAGACTCTTCAACCTAGACATAAACCAAACCTTCCCTCCACACCAAGTCAGCCCTTCCAGATCTTTGACCCCTTTGCAGTAGCACTTCCACCCCAGCAACTTTGACTATGCAACAAATTATGACATCAGGCAACAACTGGCAACAACAACATTTGGAAGAATTCGATCTCCCAAACTAGGGCATGAAAGAGAGAGAGAGTAGCACCAAAAATTCGATTTCTTCCTTCTCTTTGACCTTGACCCAACTCACACTCCTTTTGGCTTCCTTGATCCACTTCACACTTTTTTGGCTTCTAGAGAGATATCGAACTAGCTTTAGATGTGATGCTCCAAATGAATTCAATCTCCTTCCTTTTATAGGCTCCAGGTGAGGTTGAATAGGTGTCCTTTAGGCCGACTTGATCTCCATTAGGCCGACTTGGTGTGGAGGTGACATGAATCATATTTTACTCAATAATAAACCTTTTTACATGATTCCAAAGCCCAAGAAGGGTGTCTTTAATTGTACAATGACCCTATTGACTCAATATTAATCCTAGGAGTCCACAATGGGGACTTTGACTAATATAATGATGACTCAAGCATGAAACCCATGCTTTAATAAGTCATTGATACAATAATAAATATTTCTTTCCTTTATTCTTTTGACAAGTACATTACATAATGACTCAAATATATTTATGAAGACCGAACCTAGTTACATTCTTCAATAGTCCCTCTTAACTAGGGATGTATTCATAATATACAAATATAATGGAATATCTCAAACTATATGAACAATGAAGAGTTTAGGCACCGCAATGCCATGGACTAGATTCCTGACCAGGGCAATCTATCCATTGGTCTCTCAACAGTTTAGGCACCACAATGCCACAGACTAGATTCTTGACCAGGGTAATCTATCCAAGTGGGATTAAGGTGAACTCAAGCTTTCGTCCTCTCTAGGTACCATCAAGCTTACTTGCTAACCACCAACCTAGGGGCCTAGGTGAGTATTCGAGGTTGGAGCTCTACGACCAACGCCACCCTCCTTACTTTGGGATCTAGACATCAACACAAAGTGTCGGCCATATGTCCTCCCAGACAATGCTTCACTGACAAAGCCTCAACACTCCTTGATCCAACAGATCAAGGACAACAAATCTCTCTTGATCAAATTGATCGGTAACCAACATGCTATTAAAACTCCGAGAGATTTAACTGTACAAACACAACCCCAATCGATAACAAACTTTCAAGTGTACATAAACATATACAAACCTCCGGGGTCTTCCTGGCAACTAGATGTTGCGTTTCAACTTTTCATAGTAGGACTTAGAGCTTTTCCAATGAATCTTGACAAAAGATTCCTCAACCATGCAGCTTCCTTTCCTACTTCTCATGTAGCAACATATTTCATAAATCGATCCAACTTTTCTTAACTCACCAGCCCTTCAAAATTCTCCAATTTCCTTCTCTTACTCATGGCCTTCACTAAACTTACAGCTGTTAGTCCTGGTCTAGTGCATGACACATGAAGTAGAGAACCATATCTGTCACTCCTTAATTAGAGAGAATCTTAATCATTCTTGTACAAGGAATATTTTCAATGATCCTCTACTGCATGACACATGAAGTAGAGAACCATATCTGTCACTCCCTCTTAATCAGAGAGGATCTTAATCATTCCTATACAAAGAATATTTTCAACCATCCTCTTATCCTATGGAGATTCCTTTCATCCGTGTGTTGATTTCTGGTAGCATCGGATGTGCTCTAAGTCTCAAATTTTGCAGGGAGGCTTGGGCACATGTATTCCAAAGAACCCAAAAACTGCTTTGGGAAATTCCACCTAGAAACAATTTTATTAAAATAATCAATGATTTTTAATGGGACCCTAAGTCTAAACTTGGGAAAATAAAATAATTAATGGGTATTAATCTAATTGTGGGTGTAACTTCTAGAAGAAGACGAGGATCAAACTAAAATGATCTTAGCCTTTGATTAGCTTCTAATCTAGGCCATTGAATATTAATGAGGAGGTTATTTAAGGAGGCTTGAGGGTCATTTGGAAGACACACACAAAGAGTTTAGAAATTCGATTTTGTAAAGCAGAGCAGAGAAGCTTCTAGGAGAATTTCGATAGTGAGCTGTTGCAGTGAGGGGCAAGGATAGTTGGGTTGGATTATCTTCTCCAGAGCCCAGGATACGCATCAGAGAGGTAGAGAGACACTAGGAGGAGGCAGCGCAGGCCCAGGAGGGGTTGACATTGGGCCAGAAGAGCCCACGCAGAGCTTGACGCTGAGCCAAGAGGGTTCACCCAGAAGCTGTGCAGTCTTCAGTGCTGAAGTCCGAATTTGCAGAGGGAGTTGACATTTCTGAGCCGGGAGGGCTGGAAATTGCTCCAGAGGGAAAATGTTTCCAAGTTGAGCTAATGTAGTGCCTTTTGAGGCTGACACAAGGCCTACGCAGGGCCAGCACAGAGATAATCAGGGACAGTTGGTTCAACTACCGGAACAACCGAGAATTGCCGGGTAGAGTCAGGTAATCTCACTAAGCTTTTTTGCCAGTTTATTTTCTCTGTAACTGGATTGCTAGGAGGGAATCCAGAGTTGTATTCAGAAACTACTGCTTAATAATATAAAACCCTCAGCGCTGTTGCACCAGTTTTTCTGCATTGGGTTTTTCTGGGACATTTGTCCAAAAAATACTGTGTCACTTGTGTGGATTTTTCTCTATTGTTCTGTTCTTGTTTTGGGCAAATTAATTAATTAAGTGAAGGCTGCAATTGTATTAGCTTCGATATTTGCCATAGGAAGCAATAGATAATTTGTTTCAATAATTAACATATAGGAGAAGTTTAATCAATTACTGGAGTAGTTGATTCGGGTGGGATTCTCTAATTTTCACACCGTGCTCCTTCTCAAGTTAGGGAGATTTCTTTCATTCAAGCTCTCTCTTAACCTAGGGAGATTTCATCCAGGATCCCTCTTAGCTTAGGGAGTTCTACTTCTTCTTTACGACATTGAAGAATCATTCGTGGCTTCCATCCTTCTCATCAGAGTTATCATTACCGTCACCATTCACATCATGCTTATCACATCAACTTTTCTTTACGAACATCTTCACTATCTTGAAGATCACATACATGCACAACTTAGATAGCAAGTACAACCAAATCTATAGAAGCATGAAGTTAACCATATCAAAATCATTGAAGCATTCAACTTTATATATCAGATGCCCAAACTTAATTACAAACAAGAGACACATACTCTTCAACATCTTGCTAGGGACTTTGTCATAAACCCTAGACTACTTCATCAAAGCTTATTTCATAACAACTTTCATCACATCTAAGGTTTCAATTTTCCAAAACAATTCAAACAAATATAGATTTGCAATGTATCTAACAACTTTCAGAATTCATATATTAGACTTTCTACTAGGATTTTATACAAACCCTAGATTTCATAAATAATCAAAACTAATCACAACTCAATCAACTTCATGACTAGCTTCCACTAGGATTTGTTGCAAACCCTAGATTTTCTCATCAATCATAACCAAAGCTTAGATTTCAGCAATCTTACATAAATCTCAAATTATCACATTGTCATCAAACATCAGAGATTTTCACTTCCACTAAGGTTTGGCTCCAAAACCCTATCATCCTAGAGAAACAAACTTCGACTAGGGCTTAGTTCCAGACGCTAGGACTCATGACCATCAACAAACAGATCAACTCATACATCTAGGATTTCATCATCATGCACAAGCATATCATAACATGTGTTAGTCAAACCCAACTACAAATATCAATAAGAGTTGGGCATATAACAAACTAAAAATTTGATGCATATAATTGTCTGTCCTAGTCCGATGACAAAGGTCTGTGTTAAGTTGATTTCATTTTATTTTTCCTCACCTAGGATTTGGAGTTTTAAAAGTTTTTAACTCAAACCATACTCGACTCCCATTGGTTCTCTCCACCTATCATTGTTCCATAGTCATATCTTGTCTTATCCGAGTCACCGTGTCTTTTAGTGATTTCGCAGCGTAATCCCATTTGCCAGTTTCGCAGCGCAATTATGGTTAAGCAATTTCGCAGCGCGTCATGATTAGGCCGTTTCGCAGCGCATCATTAGAATTTAAAACTAACAGCGCTGCGAAATCATGGATTCGTGCATTCCGCAGCGAATCTTTCCCGAAATGTCAAGTCCGTTAGGTGAGTCACCAGTTGTGTCCACTCATGTCAGTTTATGTACCTCTCGTATCACGTTTGAACGCTCATTTGCCACTACCCCACCACTAGATCTGTTGATATGCACAGAAATATCATTCCCAAGGGATTTTACCGTGCATAGACCTTAATGATAGTCGTAAGTGCTGCATGAGTGACAAATCTGCCTGATTATGTATTGAAGCGTTTTAAATGAAAGAATTTGAATTTCAAGCGAGGCTGATTTCAAGCGAGGCTGAATTAAAAAGGAGCTGAATCACCATTTCAACCAGAGCTGTTAGACTTTGTGTGTGAAGATCTCGAAGAAAAAATGGAGAAAAAAGAGCACAGATCCGGTAAATGCCAGAGGACTGAACCTGAGGGCTTGGACATAACACTGAGGGATGAAGGTGTGAAGAAAGCGTTCAAAGATGCCGGGTGCTGGAACTTTTGTAAAAAGCTACAAGGAGGACATGCGCAGGTAACTAAAGAATTTGCGCTAAACTTCATTGGTTTAAATTCAAAGGTAGCCATGTTAGAAGTACAGGTTTCTCCAGAAGCAATATCTGCTGTGACAGAGATCCCAAGAGGACGAGAAGAATGGTTTAAAAATTTTAAGTTTGACATGAATCCTTGTAAGGAGTTTTTAAAGGAGGCATATGTAAACGAAGATTTAACAAAAGCAGTGCCCAGGAATTATGTCAAGGAACATTATGCTCTTCTTCTCACCTGCATACAGAAATATTTGACCTGTGAAGGAAGGTACACTAAGGTTTATTCTTACCATTTCAAACTGCTTTTGCATTTCACGGGGAAAGTCTCCATAGACATTCCTTTTTATTTGTTTCGCAGTTTGAGTAAGATGTGTGATAAGGTGCAGCTGAGGAAAGAGGACTGTGAAACCTCTTTGTTTCATCATGGTTTGATCAAGTTGCTAGTTTTAGATGGCCTCCAAAAGATAGGCAGAGACTGGAATTCGTTTATTTTCATGGCTGGATTCCAAAGCAAGACTGGCCTTACTCCACAACCAGCCAGAGAATTCACAATAGCTGAGCTCCAAAAAGAAGCAAGAGCTAAAAAGCAAACCAAGTCACAGCTAAGAAAACCAGTGAAGCCACTAATCATTCAAGATCAACCTCAGCAATCAACAAAGGATAAAACTCATGATAAGAAGACTATACCTGAAACAAGCAGATCTGAAGCAGTCTCAAGGGTAAGGACAAGAAGCCAGATAAATAAGGAAAAAGGTAAAGTCATAGCAGTTGAAGAGAGCCCAGTGTCTAAGGCAAGTTTGAATGATTTATTACAGGCCATTGAATTCGAGCAGTCTGAACCAGTCCATATTGATTTGACACAGTCACTGCAAGAAGGTACCAAGAAGTCTAAGGCCTCAAAAAGGCTTAAATTCGATGAGCCAGGTGAAGAATTTATTTTTAAACCCAGAAGACCTATTACAAGGAAGCAAGTAAAGGAAGCGCTGCCAAGAACAGAGGAAACCGGGAAAGTTAGGCAAAAAGATACAAGCAGAACAGTCATCACATCTCAAGGAGATAATATAGCAGCCATAAAGAGCCAATTAGAAGCAGCTAAATATGAGATTGCCAAATTGAAGAAAGCCGCTAGAGAACATGTAGTCGTGTATGCAAATTATCGTAAAGCTCTGTGGAAAGGGAGTGAAACCCTAGAAAACCAGTTGAATTCAGTAGTTGATGGCCATGCACAATTTCACACATGGACAGTACCAGCAATCAGAGAGGCCAGGTACATTAGAAGGATAAATATGCAACTAAGAGCTGGGAATAAAGCTATGAAGAAGAAAATTGAAGACCTGAAGGCACAGCTAGGCCAGTTACCTGCTAAATAAATTTTCTTTTCAAGAAAGGTTTTGCTCCAAATTTTGTCAAATTTGCTTAGTCTTATTGTTCTGAAGAAATGTACATCCCTGTTATACATATGAAAAGTTGAAGGGAGTTTTTGGCAATCAAATGTTTGGGTGATAAAGATCTCGGGTCAAAGGCAAGCTGTTTCAAATAATTCAACAGTTTCGTAGCGCTGCTGTAGGTGATGATTTTAACACAGACAGGCAGTTTTGTATTATGAGCGGGAATTTTGAAAGGGAAACGCCAAAAGGGTATGCAAGACATCAGCTGGAACAACAATAGTCAATCAGATCAAGACAGGTGGATGCTTTAAAAAGGTGGAATATTTCGACCCAATTTTAAATTTCTGTTGTAAAGTCCCTTTATCACCGTTCAAGAGGTATCAAACGATTTGCATACAAGGAACTTTTGCCTGCACACATGTCCATCGATGCAGCTTACAACACATCAAGAACGTGGCAGTGTTCCATATTTTGGGTTATTAAAGGCTAGAAAACATGCTTCTGTACATTCGAGCATTTTGAGGAAAACTGGAGCCGAGAAGCAAGGGAAATCTCCTAATACTTCTGAGCAGTTAAAAGATTCAGCGTTCAAGGTCAATATGGAGTATTAAACATCCAGCTCAGCCAAATCGAAAGAGGACCAGGTGTCAAAGAACAAGGAGAAGCCATTATGCATGGAAAATGGAGTTAGAGTCATAGTTAATTTAGAACTCTTTAAAAACTCCAGTCAGCACTTTATTGTATTTATTAGTTAGTTAAATAGCTGATAGGTGTCATTAGAGGTAGTTATCGAATTCCCCTCATGCTGGAGGAGGAAGCTCGAATTAGTTAGAATAAGGATTCTATATATAGCTGAAACAACAATGTAATGAGGGTTGGAAATTTTATAACAGAGTACTGTTTTGGCTTATGTAAAGACAGAGTTTCAGTAATATAATTTGGCTGCTTTTCTTCTCAGGATTCATGAAGGATTTCCATGTTCAAAATGTGTGATTTTATTCTTTCCTTAATGTCTTTTACAGTTGCATAGATGTGTAATCACTCAGAATTCACTGATCGTGCTCTGATTTTCTGTATGCATTTATGAACTGTGGTTTTATATGAGTTGTGTTCTGAACATCCAAATGCTAAATGCCCTGACTTCTATGTAAAGGCAGTATCATTGTTTATTGAGGTGTTATTGACTCCATAGGCCCAATGGAAACTTGTTTAATGTATTTCCAGCATTCATTTTTATCACTGTTATTTCACAAGAGTTAGCCATCTTATTCCTAATCAAAATCAATAACCCTATGAGAGAGCCCTCTCAGGCTAAGGAGGCTAAGCCTTAGTCAAAAGATTGGTTTGAAACAGTTACTTGAAGTCTTCCTGGTCTGCAGCCTTCCAGGGTCTAATTTTGAGATAACATTTTGGTGCGTCTGCCGGGAGTCTGAAGATTACTCATTCCCGAAATTATGAAGCTGGACTTCTGAAGGTAGCAGGAGCTCAGAAGGTTTTCGAGGCTGCATTCTACCTTGGTGACTCCATTCAATCTTAAAGTTAAAAAGGTGGCTTCGAGAGGAAGATATACAAGGAGTAATCTTGACCCAAATCCACCTAGTCCTTTGGATAATCCCAACATTATCTCAAGGAGCAGGCAAAGATTTTCTGATATACCAGGTACTTCATCCATATCAAAATCTTTGTTCCCTGAATTTTCTAGAAGTCCTGAAGATAAAATTGTTGATGATAAAATTCATGAGGTATTGTTGAGGTCTGAGAACGAAGAAGAGCTTATTGGAATTATTTTAGATTTACAAAAAAGAGGCATTGATACTTCATCTTTAGTGTCACAAAAAGATAAGGAAGAGTTTTGGGAGGTTGTTACTTCAGAATTGCTATTAGAGGAAGAGGACTTAAATCAGCTCAAAGAGCTTGATCCTTTTGAAGTTTTGCTCAAATCTAAAACTGGTTTACCTCTCCCAAATTGGAGTTCTTTTGTCAGTGGTTTGCAAAGTCCAAATAGCCCTTTTCGTACCAATACTTTATCTTCTGCCTCTGTTAGTCCAAATAGTCCTCAGACACTATCTCACACTAGTTCTGCTCCCACTGGTCATACAATACCTGTTGTCACTGCTCCTCCATTCATTATGGCTATACCTGCTAGGTATGCTCCTCTAGCTCTCCCTGCTGTTTTACATGATCTTCCTAGCAAATATGCTGCTAGGATTCCAACATGGGGAGGTGATGAAGATATTACAGCAGAGGAACATGTGGATAGGTTCAATGATTTTGTTGACAGGGAAGAAGTGGATGATGAAGATGTAAAACTAAGATTGTTTGCTCAAACTTTCATTGGGGAAGTCAGAAAATGGTTTAAAGCCCTTAGAGCTGGAAGCATTCATAGTTGGGTAGAGTTTGAAGACAGCTTTCTAAGGAAATGGGGAAACAGAACCAACCCTGTCCAAGCCCTTACTGAATATAACAATCTTAGGAGAGCTCCAGAGGAAACTGTTCAAAATTTCTCTAAGAGGTTTAACAAAATATATAATTCTATTCCAGCTCATTTGAAACCTCCTGGAGCTTTGGCACAGTTGAGATATGCTGAATCATTTGATTCAGATTGTTCTCTTTTACTCAGAGAAAGGGAGTCTGCCTCTCTTGCTGACATGCAAAATGATGCAATTAAGGTAGAGGTGAATATGCTTGCTGCTAAGAAATCAAAGATGGCAAAGTCTAAGTTGAAGGAGGAAGAGAAGCCTTCTACATCTGCTCAAGAAGACAAGTTTGAAACAATGATGAAAACCATGGAGAAATTGATGGACAGATTAGCTCTTGGGAATGCTTCTGCTCCTCCAGCACAGCAAGAACCTCAATTCAGGAACCCTCAGTTCAGAAGACCTCAGAATTAGCAAAGGCCAAGAGACAACCGAAATCAGCAGGCAGATCCTCCAGTGAGACCTCCTTTCCAGCAAAATTTGGTAGATGAAGAGGATGAACTTGAAGTCCCTGAGGAATCAATTCATTGTTTTGATGAAGAAGGGTCAGGAATTTTCTTGATCAAGGAGGAACATGATGAGTCCAGCATGATAAAATCAGAAGAAGAGCCTTCAGATTTTTTAAAGGGCTACCAGCATGCTATCTTTGAGATGCAAAAGCAGTATAATCTTAGGAATAGAGATATTCCTATTACAGCAAACAAAGCACAGCTCAAGAAGAATACCTCAAGGACAGCTGATGATAAAAAGGAAAAAGCAAAGGTAGTTGAAGGTAAAGATGATCCTCCTCTTGACAAAAAGGACATTCAAATTCCTTCTCCTCCCAAAGAAATTGACAAGACTACTTCTGTTTTTAATATTGAGAATGAGATTGCAAAAATTAAAATATCAGTCCCTTTTAATGAAATTCTCAAGGTAGACAAATACAGAAGCAAAGTCGTTGAAATGCTTAATTCACAACCAGGAGTGGCTGATATCCTAAATGTACAAGAAGATAATCCTATTATCTGTTTGGGTCCAAGACTTGAGGATGAACAAAATGAAGAATTTCCTCCTTTCTACATAAGCATTACCATTCATGACATGACTCTACATAATGCTATGTTAGATTCGGGGGCATCACATAATCTCATGCCTAAGGTAATCATGGAAAGACTGGGGTTAGAGATTACTAGGCCATATAAGGATTTATTTTCCTTTGATTCAAAAAGAGTCCATTGCATTGGTTTGATAAAAGATGTTGTTGTGGGGCTTACACAAATTCCAGCAAAAACAACTGTTATGGACATTGTTGTTGCAGACATTCCACCGAAGTTTGGGATGCTTCTTTCAAGGTCTTGGGCAGCAAAAATCAAGGGCACAATGCAGATGGATCTTACATATGCTACCATTCCAGTGTTTGGTGAACAAAGGAGGTTGTACCGCGAAACAAGGATGGCCTACATGGTGAGCAGCAAAGAAAAGCCTCAGAATTTTCCTATTTACTCATGTGATACTGGTCTTGGTTCAGCTATCCTTTTCAATGAATCAGTTGGGAGAGAATTACAAGATAAACCTGCAGAAAATCAGAGTCAAGAAGGGCAGCAAGGAGATGAAAGGGACATCATGGGCTGTTGGTCATTGTACTTTGATGGATCAGCAGGAAAAGAAGGGGCAGGAGCTGGGATTTGGATCACTAGTCCAACTGAAGAAAGTAAGTTTCTCTCATACAAATTAAACTTTGATTGTACCAACAATATGGCTGAGTACGAATCTCTAGTTTTAGGTTTGGAAGCCTTGATAAAGTTGAAAGCCAAAAATATTGCTGTTTGTGGAGATTCTGAATTGGTAATTAAACAAATAGAAGGTACATATCAAACCAAGGATGCAAGGATGAGAGCATACAGAAATTTAGTGTTGGAGATGTTAGAAAAATTTCAAACCTACTCTTTTAGCATCAAAACTAGAGACCAAAACTCTATTGCAGATTCTCTTGCTGTTTCAGCCAGCCTATTTATCATTCCTAAGCACTCTTCTGATAATTATGAAGTGGAGGTTCGTCATAGACCAGTCATACCGGATAATATCATAAATTGGCAAGTTTTTGAGGATGATCAGCATGTAAGGAATTTCATTGAATTAAAAGAAGAGTTTGAGCACAATCAGATAGATCAGCAGAACATGTTAATAGAGTCAAAGGAAAGTTCTGAAGTCTTACAGTTACAAAACAACTTAATCCCTAAAGGCCTCATTCCTCTGGAAAAATTATTTGATCAAAATGATGTGTTCAAAGCACCAAGATTGCAAGCTAATGAGGAGGAAGTAGAAAACTGTAATTTAGGTGACTCAGTTGTGCCTAAAATAGTCAAGATTTCAAAGTTCCTTTCAGCTGATATGAAGACCAAATATGTGAAAATGATGAAAAGATTCATTGATGTTTTTGCATGGAGCTATGCTGATTTGAAACAATATGATTCTTCAATCATACAACATACCATCCCTATTAAGCAGAATGAGAAGCCTTTTAAGCAGAAGCTAAGAAGGATTAATCCTCTTCTAATGCCACTGATTGAAAAAGAAGTGAAAAAGCTTTTTGATGCCAAAATTATTGTCCCAATCAGATTCTCAAATTGGCTTGCTAACTTGGTACCAGTCAGAAAAAAGAATGGGGAGATCAGAATTTGTATAGACTTCAGGAACTTAAACAAAGCTTCATTGAAAGATAATTACCCTCTCCCCAAAATGGATTTCATTCTGCAAAACATTGTTGGTTCACAAAGGATGTCTATGCTTGATGGCTTCTCAGGGTACAATCAGATTCTTGTTCACCCAGATGATCAGGAGAAAACAGCTTTCACTACACCATGGGGAACATTCATGTATGCAAAAATGCCCTTTGGCCTCATGAATGCAGGAGCAACTTTCTAGAGAGCAATGGATATTGCTTTTGCTGAAGAAAAGGACAAATCAATGGTGGTTTATCTTGATGATATCACAGTTTTTTCAAAGAAGGAAGAAGACCACTTAAAGCACCTTGAAAGGGTCCTACTGAAGTGTAGGAGGTTTGGTATTTCTCTAAACCCAACCAAAAGTATTTTTGCTTTAACTTTTGGCAAACTGCTTGGACATATTATTTCTGAAGAGGGAATTAGGATTGATCCTAATAGAGTTAGTGCAATTCAAAAGTTAGATTTACCAAGGAGTAAGAAGGAGATTCAATCCTTTCTTGGGAAAGTTAACTTTGTTAGAAGATTCATTCCTAACTTTGCTGAAGTGGTCAAGAACATAACAAAGATGTTAAAGAAAGGAGCAGATTTTAAATGGACAGTTGAAGCAAAGAAATCATTTGAAGAGATTAAGAAAGCACTTACTCAAGCACCAGTCCTCATCAGCCCGGATTTTACCAAGGAGTTTTTGATCTTCACATTTGCTTCTGAAGACACAATTGCTGGAGTTTTATTGCAAAAAGGAAGTCAAGGTACTGAACAGCCCATTTCTTTCTTTAGCAAGACGTTGGCTAATGCTGAATTGAAATATAATATCTTAGAGAAACAAGCCTATGCATTGGTGAAAGCAATTAAGGATTTCAGGATTTATGTTTTGCACTCTCACATTGTTGCATACGTGCCAAATGCTGTTATAAAAGATATTCTTACACAAGCTGATCCAGATGGAAAAAGGGGAAAGTGGATAGCAAAACTGTTGGAGTATGACATTGAGATCAAACCCACCAAGTTGGTAAAGGGTCAAGGCCTAGCCAAATTGTTGACTCAGTCAAATCTGGACTGTATTGATATTAATTTAAGCACAGAAATCTCAGAAATTTCTGAAAATGAAGAAGAGTTGGTCCAAATAAATGAGAAATTCTTGATCTCAGAATGGTATAAGGATATAGCATTTGTTTTGCAGCATAATAGAGCTCCTGATAACCTTTCAAAATCCAAAGCTCGGTTTACCAAGTTGAAATCTCTCAGATATTTTGTGTATGACCAAAATCTATTTTGGAAAGATGCAGGAGGAATATTATTAAACTGTCTCATTGAAGAAGAAGCTGATAAAGTAATTGATGAGTTTCATAAAGGGGATTGTGGAGGACATCACTATTGGAAAGCCACTGCAAACAAGGTTTTGAGAGCTGGATATTTTTGGCCAACTATGTTTAGAGATATTTATAAAAAGATAGCCACATGCCATGAATGTCAAGTGTTTGAAGGAAAGAGAAAGCTCATGCCAATGCCCTTGGTTCCTATTTATGTTGAAGCACCTTTCCAGCAGTGGGGATTAGATTTTATAGGGGAAATCCATCCTCCCTCATCAGGACAGCATCGCTGGATTCTCACAGCCACCGATTACTTTACAAAATGGATAGAGGCAATACCCACAAGGCAAGCAAATGATTCAGTAATTATTTCTTTCTTAGAAAATAATATATTATCAAGATTTGGTTGCCCAATCAAGATCATTACAGATAATGCTCAAGCTTTCAAGTCCAAAAGAATGATTAATTTTTGTCATCAGTATCACATTTCCCTTGGACATTCCACTGCTTATTATCCACAGGGAAATGGTTTAGCTGAGTCATCAAACAAGAGTCTTGTGAGAATCATTAAGAAGCTGCTGCAAGAAAATAAAAAGGCTTGGCATTTGAAACTGAAATATGCCTTGTGGGCTGACCGGATTTGCACAAAAAGGTCCATTGGAACATCACCATATGAGCTTGTATATGGGGCAGAGGCTATATTTCCAACATCTCTCGGAGTACCAGTAATGAAGCTGATTCAAGGATTAGAAGAGGAACCAAATGCTGTACAACGAAGGATTAATCAGCTAATAGCTTTGCAGGAGAAAAGAAATGAGGTGTTTGACAGTCATCAACAAAGCCAGAACAGGATCAAGAGAGCATTTGACAAAAAGATCAAAGAGGTTACATTCCAGATTCATGATAAAGTGCTGAAATGGGAAGCTAGAATTGAAGAGAAAGGTAAACATGGTAAATTTGAAAATTTGTGGAAAGGGCCATATCAAATTTCTGCTTTCCATGGGAATAACACCTACATTCTGCAGGAGGTTGATGGAACACCATATGCTGGAGGACCTGTTAATGGCAGGTTCCTAAAGCATTACAATTGATTGAATCTCTGCCAAGTGTCTCACAAACATTGTATATAACCGTTTTATTAGTCTTTCTTGTTGAAAATAAATGACAAGCTGAACAGGAAGCTTAAGCCCGAGGTGAAGGCCCACAAAGCTAGAAAGGAATGCTTGTCAACTCTGTTTATGTTTTCAGAAATTGAACAAAGCACTGGACCTACAAGTTCTTAGTGTACTACAGGAGCACACTATCCCAAGTGGAGCCACTGTTATCACTTAGAACTAAAAATTTGATGCATATAATTGTCTGTCCTAGTCCGATGACAAAGGTCTGTGTTAAGTTGATTTCATTTTATTTTTCCTCACTTAGGATTTGGAGTTTTAAAAGTTTTTAACTCAAACCATACTCGACTCCCATTGGTTCTCCTCCACCTATCATTGTTCCATAGTCATATCTTGTCTTATTCGAGTCACCGTGTCTTTTAGTGATTTCGCAGCGTAATCCCACTTGCCAGTTTCGCAGCGCAATTATGGTTAAGCAATTTCGCAGCGCGTCATGATTAGGCCGTTTCGCAGCGCATCATTAGAATTTAAAACTAACAGCGCTGCGAAATCATGGATTCGTGCATTCCGCAGCGAATCTTTCCCGAAATGTCAAGTCCGTTAGGTGAGTCACCAGTTGTGTCCACTCATGTCAGTTTATGTACCTCTCGTATCACGTTTGAACGCTTATTTGCCACTACCCCACCACTAGATCTGTTGATATGCACAGAAATATCATTCCCAAGGGATTTTACCGTGCATAGACCTTAATGATAGTCGTAAGTGCTGCATGAGTGACAAATCTGCCTGATTATGTATTGAAGCGTTCTAAATGAAAGAATTTGAATTTCAAGCGAGGCTGATTTCAAGCGAGGCTGAATTAAAAAGGAGCTGAATCACCATTTCAACCAGAGCTGTTAGACTTTGTGTGTGAAGATCTCGAAGAAAAAATGGAGAAAAAAGAGCACAGATCCGGTAAATGCCAGAGGACTGAACCTGAGGACTTGGACATAACACTGAGGGATGAAGGTGTGAAGAAAGCGTTCAAAGATGCCGGGTGCTGGAACTTTTGTAAAAAGTTACAAGGAGGACATGCGCAGGTAACTAAAGAATTTGCGCTAAACTTCACTGGTTTAAATTCAAAGGTAGCCATGTTAGAAGTACAGGTTTCTCCAGAAGCAATATCTGCTGTGACAGAGATCCCAAGAGGACGAGAAGAATGGTTTAAAAATTTTAAGTTTGACATGAATCCTTGTAAGGAGTTTTTAAAGGAGGCATATGTAAACGAAGATTTAACAAAAGCAGTGCCCAGGAATTATGTCAAGGAACATTATGCTCTTCTTCTCACCTGCATACAGAAATATTTGACCTGTGAAGGAAGGTACAATAAGGTTTATTCTTACCATTTCAAACTGCTTTTGCATTTCACGGGGAAAGTCTCCATAGACATTCCTTTTTATTTGTTTCGCAGTTTGAGTAAGATGTGTGATAAGGTGCAGCTGAGGAAAGAGGACTGTGAAACCTCTTTGTTTCATCATGGTTTGATCAAGTTGCTAGTTTTAGATGGCCTCCAAAAGATAGGCAGAGACTGGAATTCGTTTATTTTCATGGCTGGATTCCAAAGCAAGACTGGCCTTACTCCACAACCAGCCAGAGAATTCACAATAGCTGAGCTCCAAAAAGAAGCAAGAGCTAAAAAGCAAACCAAGTCACAGCTAAGAAAACCAGTGAAGCCACTAATCATTCAAGATCAACCTCAGCAATCAACAAAGGAAAAAACTCATGATAAGAAGACTATACCTGAAATAAGCAGATCTGAAGCAGTCTCAAGGGTAAGGACAAGAAGCCAGATAAATAAGGAAAAAGGTAAAGTCATAGCAGTTGAAGAGAGCCCAGTGTCTAAGGCAAGTTTGAATGATTTATTACAGGCCATTGAATTCGAGCAGTCTGAACCAGTCCATATTGATTTGACACAGTCACCGCAAGAAGGTACCAAGAAGTCTAAGGCCTCAAAAAGGCTTAAATTCGATGAGCCAGGTGAAGAATTTATTTTTAAACCCAGAAGACCTATTACAAGGAAGCAAGTAAAGGAAGCGCTGCCAAGAACAGAGGAAACCGGGAAAGTTAGGCAAAAAGATACAAGCAAAACAGTCATCACATCTCAAGGAGATAATATAGCAGCCATAAAGAGCCAATTAGAAGCAGCTAAATATGAGATTGCCAAATTGAAGAAAGCCGCTAGAGAACATGTAGTCGTGTATGCAAATTATCGTAAAGCTCTGTGGAAAGGGAGTGAAACCCTAGAAAACCAGTTGAATTCAGTAGTTGATGGCCATGCACAATTTCACACATGGACAGTACCAGCAATCAGAGAGGCCAGGTACATTAGAAGGATAAATATGCAACTAAGAGCTGGGAATAAAGCTATGAAGAAGAAAATTGAAGACCTGAAGGCACAGCTAGGCCAGTTACCTGCTAAATAAATTTTCTTTTCAAGAAAGGTTTTGCTCCAAATTTTGTCAAATTTGCTTAGTCTTATTGTTCTGAAGAAATGTACATCCCTGTTATACATATGAAAAGTTGAAGGGAGTTTTTGGCAATCAAATGTTTGGGTGATAAAGATCTCGGGTCAAAGGCAAGCTGTTTCAAATAATTCAGCAGTTTCGTAGCGCTGCTGTAGGTGATGATTTTAACACAGACAGGCAGTTTTGTATTATGAGCGGGAATTTTGAAAGGGAAACGCCAAAAGGGTATGCAAGACATCAGCTGGAACAACAATAGTCAATCAGATCAAGACAGGTGGATGCTTTAAAAAGGTGGAATATTTCGACCCAATTTTAAATTTCTGTTGTAAAGTCCCTTTATCACCGTTCAAGAGGTATCAAACGATTTGCATACAAGGAACTTTTGCCTGCACACATGTCCATCGATGCAGCTTACAACACATCAAGAACGTGGCAGTGTTCCATATTTTGGGTTATTAAAGGCTAGAAAACATGCTTCTGTACATTCGAGCATTTTGAGGAAAACTGGAGCCGAGAAGCAAGGGAAATCTCCTAATACTTCTGAGCAGTTAAAAGATTCAGCGTTCAAGGTCAATATGGAGTATTAAACATCCAGCTCAGCCAAATCGAAAGAGGACCAGGTGTCAAAGAACAAGGAGAAGCCATTATGCATGGAAAATGGAGTTAGAGTCATAGTTAATTTAGAACTCTTTAAAAACTCCAGTCAGCACTTTATTGTATTTATTAGTTAGTTAAATAGCTGATAGGTGTCATTAGAGGTAGTTATCGAATTCCCCTCATGCTGGAGGAGGAAGCTCGAATTAGTTAGAATAAGGATTCTATATATAGCTGAAACAACAATGTAATGAGGGTTGGAAATTTTATAACAGAGTACTGTTTTGGCTTATGTAAAGACAGAGTTTCAGTAATATAATTTGGCTGCTTTTCTTCTCAGGATTCATGAAGGATTTCCATGTTCAGAATGTGTGATTTTATTCTTTCCTTAATGTCTTTTACAGTTGCATAGATGTGTAATCACTCAGAATTCACTGATCGTGCTCTGATTTCCTGTATGCATTTATGAACTGTGGTTTTATATGAGTTGTGTTCTGAACATCCAAATGCTAAATGCCCTGACTTCTATGTAAAGGCAGTATCATTGTTTATTGAGGTGTTATTGACTCCATAGGCCCAATGGAAACTTGTTTAATGTATTTCCAGCATTCATTTTTATCACTGTTATTTCACAAGAGTTAGCCATCTTATTCCTAATCAAAATCAATAACCCTATGAGAGAGCCCTCTCAGGCTAAGGAGGCTAAGCCTTAGTCAAAAGATTGGTTTGAAACAGTTACTTGAAGTCTTCCTGGTCTGCAGCCTTCCAGGGTCTGATTTTGAGATAACATGTTAGTCAAACCCAACTACAAATATCAATAAGAGTTGGGCATATAACAAACTTGATTAGACTAGGTTTTGATCTAACAAACACACACATGCCAAGGATTTCATTTCTAGGACATTATAAGGGTCTTGCTTACACATTCCACTAAACCCTAATGAGATAGGGTTTCAATATAAGAACATAGCAAACCCTAAATTACCAATACTTCAAAGGTTTGGGATTTTAGACATTATTATTCAACCCTAACAAGTTAGGATTTCTATAATCATACCAAAACCCCAAACAAGACATCATCAAAGCATCAACCAATTATTTTAGACTTCTTCAAAACATCAAACATTTTCTTTCAACAATAACCCTAAGCATATTAGGGTTTCACACATAATCATCGACATACCATTAAGTTAGGGTTTTCACAATGAACCTTTCTAGGGTTCCACAAGAATTATCAGAGATATAAGGAGGGTAGATTTATCTAATGATGAATTACCCAATCAAGAATCTTTAAGATTCAAGAAAGCTAAACAAAAAGATGTTAGTAATAGTTTATCAAGAATGAATATGGAGAAAGCGAAACTTGTAATTCAAAACATACCTCTTTTTTCTTGACAAACCTTGTAAATCCAATCACGAGAGGAAATTCTAGCTAAAAAGTGCCCATGAAATTTTCATGTAATTTCCATCTCATAATGTGTAAACCAATCAAAATCCTTTAAATTTAAAAAGAGGTACATGTAAATATTTTGGAGGGAAAAGAAGAAAAACTATTTTTTTTAATTGTATTTTTGGCTTATCGCCTTATAGTTGTTGATTTGGGGTAGCATCGGATGTGCTCTAAGCCTCAAATTTTGCAAGGAGGCTTGGGCACAGGCATTCCAAAGAACTCAGAAAGCGTTTTGGGAAATTCCACCCAGAAGTGATTTTATTAAAATAATTAATAATTTTAATTGGGTTCCTAAGTGTAAATTTAGGAAAATTAAAATATTAATAGGTATTAATCTAATCAAGGGTGAAACTTCTAGAAAAAGCCACAGATGAAGCCAAAACGTCTGAGCCTTTGATTATGTTTTAATCTAGGTCGTTGGTTGTCCAACAAGAAGATATAAGAAGGGGTTTGAGGGTCATTTGGAAAACACAGAGAGATAGAGAAAATTGAGTATCTGAAGTAAGTTCTCAGGAGGAAAAATCGATTGAGGAGATCTCTTGTAGTTGAGGGGCAGGGATAGCGGCTTCCGGAGAGAGAGATTCTCAGCGGGAGATACATTAGTAGAGAGAGGTAGTAAGTGATCCAGAAGCCTTGACACAGAGGTTGACGCAGGGCCAGAAGGGCCATGTAGAAGTAGCACAGAGGGAGAGAGAGGAGTCAGAAATCTGTAGAGGAATTCGATTTTCAAAAGCCAGGAGCTGGGGTGTGAGACTGGGAGGCAGAAATCGAATTTCCTGGGCAGCAGATCGACCAGCGAGAGAAGTGACGCAGGACCTAGAGAGCTTGATGCAGACACTACGTAAAGGTAGCCAGAAAAGCTAGGGGGCAGTCAGTTTGGGGCTGGATCAACCAAGATTTCTCAGTGATTGTGTGAGGTAAAAGTTAAAACTCACAAAGCTTCTCTCTGTATTTCTCTTTGTAACTGAATAACCCTCTGAGGTATTCAGTGATGTATTCAGAATTTGCTATTGCATAATAATAATAAACCCTCAGAGCTACTGCACTGGTTTTCCTGCATTGGGTTTTTCCGGGGACTTTTATCCAAAAATAACTGTGTCCTATGTGTTTATATTTTCCTTGCTCAGTTTCTGTGTTTCAGAATCATATTTAAATTGGTGTAGGCTGCTTCATTAATTTGCTTCAATATTTCATGAAGAAATCTAAAATACGTTTGTAACATAATTTACAATCTAGGTGAAGTAGATTCAACTGGTTGCAGTAGGATTCCTGAGGCTGTTAGATTCTAGTAATTTTCACATGGAATCAGAGCTGTTGATGTGAAACAGGAAGAACAGATCTAGCACTGAAGCAAGAGCCAAATTGCTGCAACAAGCAGTAGTTTGAATCCCCAGAGGGATTGTGCAGTTTTAGCCAGGAGGGCTATATTTTTGTGGGTGTCTCTCTCTAAGTGAGCCAACAGAGAGGTAAGACTACCATATCGAGAACTTGCCGAGGCAAAGGGAGCTACGCAGAGCTAGAGGGACGCAGTTTTCTGCAAGCTGAGTGCTGGGCAGAAAAGCCGTCAGAAGGAAGAAGCAGATTGCATGGTGAGGGAATACTTCCTTAGTGATTTCTTGCTGAGGAAATCAATATTTCTCATTTGTTGAGCAACAGAGGAGCAATAGCTTACCAGCTCCATCAGGGAGTGCGTAAGACAGCCTAGGAGCTAAGCAGTAGGGAGAAAGAGGGAGCTGTTCGACATTTTTTTCGGAGGATATGGCAACTAGTGGCTCGAGGGATCAGGACAGGTTGGACAAAGCTTCCAACTATGTCATCTGGAAGGCTAGAATGACTTTCCTTCTAGATGAGCATGCCCTCAAGACGTATGTTGATAATGTGGTAGTTGTTCTGGCGGATGCAGATCCGCTGAAGAAGTAGAAAGCTGAGATGGCTAAGGCGAAGAGGATGATCCAGGATGGCGTCAAGGATCATGTGGTGCGCCACGTTGCTAGCAAAGGCAGTGCTAAAGAGATGTGGGATGCCTTGGCCACATTGTATTAGGGATCTTCCGAGTAGCGAAAGATGTACTTAGAGAAGAAGTTGAGATCTGCTTAGGTGCAGAAGGGAGAACGTGTGGATCCGTTCCTCATGAAACTGAAGGAGACCTGTGATGGGCTGTCAGCTGCGGGACATACACCTCAGGATTCAGAGTTAGTGAGACTGGCTCTAAATTCCGTCTCGGATGAATGGCAAGTCTTTGTCCAGAGTACCTTGGGCAGGGTAGCATTGCCAAATTGGGACGAGATGTGGGCAACTATGAAACAAGAAGAGATGAGGAGAGACCTGCTCAAGGTCAAGCTTGACGGGAGCAGCAACAGCAGTGGGTCGAAGCCCAAAGTAGAGGAGGAGGATAACGCAACCCTTGCATTGAAGGGAGAACAAGGGCAACAAAGACGAAAGAAGGACGTCTCCAAGGTGAAGTGCTTCAGATGTGGCAAGATGGGCCACTATGCATCCTACCGTCCTTTGAAGAAAAAGGACAAGGATGAGAAGCATGATCCCAAGGTTGTTGCTGCAAAGATCAAACAGGAGGAGTTCGTCATGACAACGAAGATACCTGCAGGAGGGAAGTGGAATGATCTAGAGCTGTAGTTTGATAGAGCTACAGATGGGTAGGATCCTTGATGAGCCCACCTCTTGGATCATCACCTTGCTACAGGAGCCCATGATCAGTAGTAGCGGGATGGTGGAGTTTTAGTTGGTGCCATGGAGTGTTGATTCGATAGATGCAGTGGTTAGGAGAGTCAGAGACTGAGCAGCGCAAAGCAGAGAGGCAGTAGTGCAAGGAGGCACAGTGCAGAGCTTCAACAACGTAGTGGCTTCAGAGGCAGCATGGGACTAGCAGCAGTCAGGATTTCAGCACCGAGGTGTATCCATTGGATACTTGTCTAGTTTTGGGTGTTTCAGTTGCTTCTCTCAGCAACTGAGTTGCTGTACGGATGTAGTGTTAGCCATGGCAGTGCTAGCAGCATAGTAGATGCAACATTTGAGAGAGAGCTGCAGTACAAATGTAGCATTGGCAGTGGCAGTGTCAAAGGCTACATTATAGTAGCAACAACAGTGCCGTGGTTGGTGGATAGTACGTTAGACATCAGCAATGCATAGATGATGCTTGAGAGTCAGAGCAGTGTGCAGAGAGGCAGTGTATTGCTAGAGCACATTCCTCGCTAATAGGGAGTGTTGATTTGGGGTTGCATCAGATGTGTTCTAAGCCTCAAATTTTGCAGGGAGGCTTGGGCACAGGTATTCCAAAGAACCCAGAAAGCGTTTTGGGAAATTCCACCCAGAAGTGATTTTATTGAAATAACTAATATTTTTAATGGGGTTCCTAAGTCTAAACTTAGGAAAATTAAATATTAATGGGTATTAATCTAATCAGGCGAGAAGCTTCTAGAAAAAGCCACAGATCAAGCCAAAACGATTTGAGCCTTTGATTATGTTTTAATCTAGGGCATTGGTTGTCCAACAGGAAGATATAAGAAGGGGCTTGAGGGTCATTTGGAAAACTCAAAGAGAGAGAGAGGAAATCAATTTTTTGAAGTGAGAAGTTCTCAGGAGGAAAAATCGATTGAGGAGATCTCTTGTAGTTGAGGGGTAGGGATAACAGCTTCTTGAGAGAGAGATTCTCAGCCGGAGATACATTAGTAGAGAGGGGCAGTAAGTGATCCAGAAGCCTTGACGCAGGGCCAGAAGGGCCACGCAGAAGTGACGCATAGGGAGAGAGAGGAGTCAGAAATCTGCAGACGAATTCGATTTTCAGAAGCTGGTAGCCGGGGTGTGACACTAGGAGGCAGAAATCGAATTTCCTGGGCAACAGATCAACCAGACAGAGAAGTGACACAACATTTAGAGAGCTTGATGCTGGGCTGACGTAGACATTGTGTAGAGGCAACTAGAAAAGCTGCGGGGTAGTTAGTTTGGGGCTGGATCATCCAGGGTTTCTCAGTGATTGTGTGAGGTAAAACTCACAAAGCTTCTGCCAATATTTCTCTTTGTAACTGAATAACCCTGTGAGGTATTCAATGATGTATTCAGAATTTGCTATTGCTTAATAATAATAAACCCTTAGAGCTGCTGCACTGGTTTTCCCGCATTGGGTTTTTCTGGGGACTTTTGTCCAAAAAGAACTGTCCTACGTGTTTCTATTTTGTTGCTTAGTTTCTACTTTTTAGAATCATATTTAAATTGGTGTAGGGTGCTTGAGTAATTTGCTTCAATATTTCATGAAGAAATTTGAAATACGTTTGTAACATAATTTACAATCTAGGTGAAGTAGATTTAGCGAGTTGCAGTAGGATTCCTGAAACTGTTAGATTCTTGGAATTTTTACAATACTTTTACTCAAATTTCAAGGGTAGACACTTGTTGGATGTGGAATTTAATTCAGCATCCAACGAGTACCCATTATGCATACTTTTGAGAAGACTTAGATTGATAAAAAAATGCAGATACATTAAAAAAGCGTGTGGACATGTATCTGCATTTTCTTTTCACTCTGGGTCTTCTCAAAAGTATGCATAATGGGTACTCGTTGGATACTGAATTAAAATCCGCATCCAACGAGTGTCTACACTTGAAATTTGAGTAAACCTATAAGGAGATAAGCCAAAAATACAATTAAAAAAATAGTTTTCTTCTTTTCCCTCCAAAATGCATAACTTTTATTTTATTATTTTTAACTATTATTTTATTAATTTTCCTTAGGAGGCCACTTTTAGGCTGAAATTTCCTCTAATGGATTTGTTTTGTGAAGCCTTCTTCCATGTTCCTTGAGTATTCAGCAAGTCTTTTCTAAACAAAAATATGACTAGAAATGTGATTAGTATCTTACATAAACAAACTTAGATAAGTAAGGGAAACCAAATATAAAAGATAATACAAAGAGTAAGATACTTATCTTTGGAAGTTAGGAAGGGCTCCTTCCAAGCTTGAGGGATAGTAGAAGGATATGTAAGGGATAGAGTCCCTAAGAGTTCCTGGCAAATAGGTCGCTGACTTCAGGTCCTTCCATCATGTTCTTCTTCTTTGGCAAAGTTTGCTTGATCCATGTCCCTTCTTTCTTGGCCCTTTAGACTTCTTGATTTCTTTGTAAACTTCTACACTTTTCCTTTTACTAGATCCAAGACTTTATTCTTTTCCAGGATCAGATCTACCTTCTTCTTCCAAGCATTGTAATTGGATGCTCCTTCTAATTTGTTCTCTCCCTTTATTGTGTTAGACATTGTCCTTGAAGATAGTAAGCTTCTTTCCTTATAAGGTCTCCTTATATGATCCTCTAATTAGCTTCTAGAGGTTCCTTAGATTCCTTTCAATAGATTTCTAAACTGTCTTTTTCCTCCTTAGCTCCATTCTCGAACTTCAATGATGTTGATCATAGGCCTCTAATAGCATAACTTTTGTTGTCTCCCAATTCCACTGTATGAGAAGATGATTCCTTTGATAGAGTGTGAAGTTGTTTACTCTTCCCTAGATGCTTCACTGTCAATAATCCATGCATTATCATCATTAAGTGAACCTGTAAGTGTAGCCAAGAACCCTTGACTTTTGACCTTGTTGAATAAGTAGTGGAAGATCCTTTTGATACTTGTAGTATTGAATCCCATTCTTATCATAGAGGGAGTAATCATTTTCCTTCAAGCCAACGAAGTGAGCTTCAATCTTTTTGACCTTAGCTCTGATACCATGTTGAGAAATCAATGCAAGTAGATTAGGGTTTGATTCCTCTTTCTTGATAATTACTTGTGAGTTATGTTGGCTTCTTTTACTTCTTTATTATCTTATCTTTCATCAAACAATTACCATATTATGTGTGTATGAAGATCACAAAAACACAAGACACAAGATGTAGGCACTATGCCAGGGTAAACTGCCCTCTAGGGGAAACCCGGTAAAAAATTCTCTTCCTTCAATAGTTTTCTTTGAGACTCTTCAACCTAGACATAGACCAAACCTTCCCTCCACACCAAGTCAGCCCTTCCAGATCTTTGACCCCTTTGCAACAACACTTCCACCCCAACAACTTCGACTATGTAGAAACTTACGGCATCAGGCAACAACTGGTAGCAACAACACTTGGAAGACTTCGATCTCCCAAAATAGGGCACGAAAGGGAGAGAGAGTAGCACCAAAACTTCGATTTCTTCCTTCTCTTTGATCTTGACCCAACTCACACTCCTTTTGGCTTCCTTGATCCACTTCGCACTTTTTCTGGCTTCTAGAGAGATATCAAACTAGCTTTAGATGTGATGCTCCAAATGAATTCAATCTCCTTCCTTTTATAGGCTCCAGGTGAGGTTTAATAGGTGTCCTTTAGGCTGACTTGATCTCCATTAAGCTGACTTGGTGTGGAGGTTACATGAATCATATTTTACTCAATAATAAACATTTTTACATGATTGCAAAGCCAAAGAAGGGTGTCTTTAATTGTACAGTGACTCTATTGACTCAATATTAATCCTAGGAGTCCACAATGGGGACTTTGACTAATATAATGATGACCCAAGCATGAAACCCATGCTTTAATAAGTCATTGATACAATAATAAAAATTTCTTTTCTTTATTCTTTTGACAAGTACATTACATGACTCAAATACGTTTATGAAGACTGAACCTAGTTACAGTCTTCAACATGGATGATGGTGAGATCGACAATTATTGTAGACAATTTTCTGAATTCATGCAGGCTCAGTTACAATGAAAGTATGACCTTAGATCCTCCAGGAAAAGGTAAAGAATGTAGGATCAAAATGATGAGCCCCCTCCCTCAAATTCTCCCAAATTAGCTGAGAAGGGAAAGAAGCCTCTGGACCAAGTCTCATCAACAAAGAAAGTGTCCTTAGATCCCATTCCCCACAAGCTCGAATTTTCTACAAAAGAGCAGTCGCCCTTACCATCCAAACCCGTTTGTGATAAAGGGAAATAGCCTATTGAGGTTGCCACAACCGATAGAACTCCCTTTGCCTTCAATCATCAAAAAGAGTTGGAGAAGGTCAAAGTCTCTGTTCCCTTAACTGAATTGTTGAAACATCCAAATTAAAAAGCTCAAGTATCTTAGTTCATGTGTCCACCTACCACAACTCCTATGCAAGATAGCCTAAACCTCCAAGAAGAAAGGCCCATGGTTGTATTTGGACCTCATGTTGAGGAGCAAGACTCTTCCACTGCCCCTTTCTATGTTACTTTGGTGATTCATGAACTTATTTTACATAACTGTATGCTTGACTCAGGAGCTTCTCACAATCTGATGCCATTGTCTGTGATGGAACAATTGGGGCTGCAAATAAAAAAACCATATAAGGACATGTACTCTTTTGATTCCAAGAGAGTAAAATGTTTGGGGATGATTAAAGATTTGGTGGTCAATTTGGCTCAGATTCTTGTAAAAAGTGTAGTAATGGACATTGTGGTTGCTGATATCCCTGCAAGGTTTGGTATGCTCTTATCCAGGTCATGGGGGTCTAAGATTGGAGGATCTATCAAACTAGATTTAACATATGCTACCATCCCTGTGTTCGGTGGAGAAGAAAGATGACTGTATAGAGAATCGAGATTTGTAAAGATAGTTACAAGAGCCGACTATTCAAACAATGCTCCTGTGTTTAGTAAAGAGAAAGATTTCTCCTGTTTGCTGTTAGAGGAAAATGATCTAATCCTTGGATGAAACACAGGTGGAGTGTTCTATCCAGCTAAACAAACAATCATTGGAATGTAATAAAGTATGGAAACTATACTTTGATGGTGCTTATTCTAAGGAAGGAAATGGGGCAGGTGTGTTGTTGGTGTCTCCAGAAGGCAACCTGATTCCTTTTTCATTCAAACTAGAGTTTGAAGCCACTAATAATGTTGTTAAGTATGAAGCTTTGTTGTTAGGACTGCACGCTGCCAAGGATCTCAATATTGGATGCTTGACAATGCTTGGAGGCTCAGAGTTGGTGGTGAAGCAAATTAGAAATCAATGCCAAGCTAAACATCCAAGATTGAAGGCTTACTGAAACGAGGTATGGGACATGATTGATAATTTCTTTTTAGCCTTCAATATCCAATTTTGCCTAGAGATAGAAATCGAATGGCTGAGTCCTTGGCTGTAGCTGCTAGTAACTTCAAGCCTCCTCAAAACCCATTACTCAGATATGAAATTGAAGTCAGGTACCGACCTTCAATGCTAAACAATGTCAAACATTGGTAGGTGTTTGAAGATGAGGAACAAATTAAATGCTTCATGGAGGTTATTAGGGTGTTTTCTAACTCGGTGATTGACCAGGAAGATGAGGAAGTAATAGATGAAAAACAAATCAGTTGCGGAGAAACTATTACTGGACACAAGATTTTGCAATTAAAGGGAAACACCATCCCTAGGATATTGCTCCCATTAGAAAGGTTGTTTAACCCAAATGATGTGGTTGCCAAACCTATTGAGCAAGAGTTGGAAGAACAAGTTGAAGATTGCAACATTGGTACAGACCAAGACCCTAGGGTGATAAAATTGGCAAAAGGAGTGCCTAATGAGTACAAGAAGAAGTATTTGGACCTTTTTAAACATTATATGGATGTGTTTGCTTGGTCTTATGATGACCTAAAAACATTTGATACTACTATCATTCAACATAAGATACCTTTAAAGGGCAGGGTGAAACCATATAAACAAAAGCTCAGGCAAATTAATCCTCTGTTACTCCCATCAATTGAAAAAGAGGTAAAGAAGTTGCTCCAGGCCAAAATCATTGTACCTTTGAGATATTCAGACTGGGTGGCAAACTTAGTCCCTGTCAGGAAGAAGAATGGGGAAATAAGGTTATGTGTTGACTTCAGAAATCTAAACAAGGCTTCATTCTACAAAAGGTGGTAGGTTCAGCTTAGAGGTCTATGATGGATGGTTTTTCTGGATTCAATCAAGTGGCTGTCCACCCTGAAGATCAAAAGAAAACTGCTTTCACCACACCTTGGGGAGCATATATGTATGCCAGAATGCCCTTCGACCTCATAAATGCAGGAGCCACTTTTCAGAGAGCCATGGATATAGTGTTTGTGGGAGAACAGGACAAATTTGTGGTAATTTACTTGGATGACATCACTGTTTTTTCAAAAACAAATGAAGAGCACATTGAACATCTAAGGCTCACTTTTGAGAAATATAGAAAGTATGGGCTGTCCTTAAATCCCAAGAAATCTCAGTTCGCTCTAAGTGAAGGAAAATTGCTAGGGCACATTGTGGCAAAGGAAGGGGTGAAGATTGATCCTAGAAGGGTGGAAGCCATCAACAACATCCCATTACCCAGAAATAAGAAAGAAATACAGGTTTTCTTGGGCAAAATCAACTTTCTAAGGAGGTTCATACCAAACTATGCTGAGATAGTCAAGGAAATTACTGAGATGTTGAAGAAGGACAAAGAAGTGAGGTGGACTTTAGAAGCTCGGGAATCATTTTCCAAAATCAAAGGGGCCTTCGCAGAAGCTCATGTATTAGTCAGCCCATATTATTTAAAACCTTTTTTCGTTTTTTGCTCGTTAGGATGGTTGGATGTTAGGATGGAAGACGAACCATTTTTTTCTTTGCTCGTTACGATGGTTGGATGTTAGGATGGAAGACGAAGGAAAGCATGGGAAATTTGATCCTCTATGGTTCGAGCCTTAAGGATTGCTAAAGAAAAACTTAAAAGGGAACAATACCTTCCTGGTGGAAAATTTAGAGGGTGAAGTGCTTGGACTACCTGTAAATGGACAGTTTCGTTTTATTTCCAACACTAAAATAGTCCACTCTCACCCATTGTAAATATTGGTGAGCCATCTGTAAATAACCAACACTGTTTTCAGTTTCTATTACTGCCTTTTGTTTTATGAAAGTTTAAATGAAATGACTCCATGCCCAAGGAGTGAGACACTAATCTGCAGGTTCTCAGTGCATTATATGTAATACATTGTCCCCAGTTGGAGCCAATGTTGTTTCCCCTCATCAATTCTCCAAAGAAGGTTGAGAGATTGGATTCAAGGCTCCTAGTTAAAAACCAATTAAATCAGCTATGGGAAAATATTAGGCCCTAGAGCCATGGTAGAATGCCTAAGGTTAAAGAACAATGCTCATGGGATCCCCACCAGGTAAGTGCAATGTGCCAAAGGAGGAGTTTTGCACTAGCGCACTTTTGGTTAATGGGCGAGCAATTTCAGGGCGAATTGCCGTCCATCTTCGCCCGCTTGCCCCCCAGAAGAATTTCGGGGGGTAACCTGCGCGGGTGATAAGTGGGCGCTACCCCCCGGAGTTGACAAGTCAAACCAGCGAGCCCACTAATCCAATGGTCCAGATTCATTCCGGGGTTAAGCGATAGATTCGGCCTCCCGCTATCTTACTCGCCGGAGGATGGTGGGAACCACCCGCCATGTGCACTAATCTGTCGGTGCCAATTCAAGCGAGCACGAGTTTGAAAGGTAAACAATAACTTGTCTACCCCCGCTCCCATCCAGCTGTCCCATGTCACCATCCAATCCCATTTTTCCACGTGCCCGTCCCATGACGTCATTCCACGTCAGCTGACCATTCCCCCCCCAGTCTATTAAAACCCTTTCCGCTTAGAATTTTTCAAAGTTTCAAACTGCTTCCTGGTGCAAACGCCTCCTGTCTTCCGTCTGTTCTGTAAACATTGTCCAACCGTTCAACTAGTCCCGAGGAACCCTTGCAACGCCATTTTTAGCTTCTCCAGGGAAAATAGGTAATCGATCAGTCCTTCCACTTGCAAATTCATTGATTATTTGTTGGAAAATGAAGAAGGCGGCCCCTAAACCCCTTAAAACCTGTAAGGCTAAACCCTTCTCCAGTGTCGAGCATCTCATGGACACTGAGGCGCAAATTGCGGACCCCTCTAGTGCTTACCACCTTGCAGATCTGCGATTCAACCTGTATGGTAGCCACGTCAGAGGGAAAGACTCATTTTGGGTGGTCAACTTAGGCCTGTACTACCAGATTGCACCCTCAGTGCACCATTTTCCTGAGTTTGTCTCCTGGCTAGCAACAACATATATAGATGAGAAAAATTGTTTTGTCTCCTCAACCAAGGTCAAAATCCTTGAGGTGACCCCAGAGCTAATTCGAAAGGCCCTAGTTTACCCAAGCTCCTCTGAACCCGAACAGTGTGCTTAAACCATACTTGTCTACCATTACACAACCCTTCCAGCTGATGAGCAACAATCCTTTTTGCAAATGGTCCTGGCCCTTAGCCTACAATCTTTGCCTATCGCTGCTAGTTTCCCTATAACCTTCTTTGTAGAGCCTATTCAGCCTATCCTGTCCTTAATTGGTCATTTGTTTGGGGGTGATGATGCAAATATAGCCTAAAAAGCCTCTCTAGGGTTTCTTAGGCAAATCATGCAACTTAACCATTTGTTTGATATCCCTGCTTACCTAGTCAAGGCCATAAGATTCCAACTGCACCATTTTCCCTCCACCTCCTATTTCAGGTATTACTCCTTGTTGTTCTTTTTGTTTTTGTACACTCATGTGGATGAATTTGAGTGTCTGGGTCTCAGTTTGGTGGCTTCCAACAAACAAAGGAAGTTTGTGTTTGACTGGGATGTTGTTGCTAGGAAAAGACAAGAGCCCGGGGGTTATTCCCAGTTTATATCCTCCTACATGGCCATTGCCTACAAAATCATTCATGGTGTTTCCCCTCCCAGAGTTCTCCCTCAGCAAAAATCAATCCTCCAACTCAACAAGGATGCTAGGGTGGGGGACTAGTACCTGTTTGAGGACTTCACATAAATCAGGGTCTATGGGTGTGAGCTTCCTCCTTACCGCTTACTTGTGTTTATGCCCATGAGGATTTTCGCCCTTGAATTCATTAGACGGAGCCCGAATGTAGACCAAGTGCACTTTGTCCCAGCTAAGAAGGGATATATGTTTAAATTGGGCAAGCCCGTGGGACCTTTTATTGTTAATTCCAGGCAGGCCCACAAGGCAGTCGAGGAATTACTCAGGTAGATGAATTTTAACCTAGGGGAAGTTTGGCATTATGATCCTCATGGTGTCATTGCCAAGAGAAGAGAGAGCATAAAAGCTTCGACTTATAAACATGAGGATAGGCCCGAGATTGAATGAAAGCTAACTTTGATTCGTGGCTTATTAATATAGAGATGGAGATCGAGACTCAAGCATCAAAGGACAAGGCACAAAAAATGATTGTTGCCAAGCTGAAGATGTCGAGATGGAAGATGTACACCCCAACAAAAAGGCAAAAACCCAAGAGATAGAGGAATAAGAAATTGGGTCCAGGTTGGTAGAGACAAGACCAGATCAACCAGGTTTCCAGGGGACCTTGGAAGATCCATTACAAACTGTTTCTTCATCCTCTTTAAGGGTAGTTGTTCTAAGTTCCAAAGGGAGTGCTACTGTTACTGAACCAAGCTGGCCTATTGGAAAGGTCATTGAAGAAAGAAACAAGAAGGTAAGGGAGGAGATGCAGTAGCAAATGGCATCTCACTCAGTCCCCTATCAGACCAGACTTTTGGCTGCCATGGACTTGGAGAGAAATCAAATGAAGTTCTCCTTGCAGCACCCACTAGCACAGTCACTGCCTTCGAGATCTCAGTTCAAGGCGCTGGATGTTTTCTTAGACTTGTCGAGTGTCCCTATGTCGGACAAGATTAACTTCCACAGAAAAGTGGGATAAATGTTGTACAATGAACTCAATAGAAATGCAATGACCATCAGTAAGGCTGAGAAGTTGCTAGTGAAAGCAGCAACAAGGTTGAAACAGGAGAGAGCTAACTCCAGAGCTCTGCACATGCAAAATGAAAGTTTCAAGGAGCTGATTGTGAAGTTGGGGGTAAATCCAGAAGACAAAGATGCATTTGAAGCCCTCCTCCAAAGTTCACAAGCAGAGATACAAGAGCTAAGGTACAAACTGAAAACTCCAGGCACTGAACATGTGCAATGTAAGGAAGTTGCATAGGTGGAAGAAGAGAAAGAAATCCTGGCCAAAGAGATGATAGAAAGGAACAATGAGATAGTGGCCCTCAAGCAACAGGCAACAAAACTTTAGCAGAGGATAGACACGCACATTTGTGCAGTGCTTGTGCCTGAAAATCCCCAAAATCCCACATAGTAGCTCACTAAGACCCTGATCAAACTCAAAATTTCGGAAGGGGAACTCAGGAAAGTGCAGAAGGATTTGGACACTGGCCAGAGGAACCTAGCACAGAAAGAAAAATAGCTTGAGACGACCGGGACCAACGCAGACATAATTGGTAAAAACTTATAGGCAACAAACCAGGAGATTACTGAGCTAAAAGGCAAGCTGAAAGGAAATATGTCTTTTCTGCAGGCCAAACAACTTTTCTGGGATGAAATCATAGCAAAAATGAAAAGCAATTGGGAGTACATAACTCTGATGGATGAAAACAAATTGTGATCAAGGATTATGAGTTTTCCATCCTTGTTGCCAAAAAAGATGGAGAAAAGAACTCCCAGATTGCCAAGAAGTTCATCTTGTTTGTGAATGAAAGACCAATTAGTGAGTTGAGGCCAATTGATGTAGTAGATAGAGTGTCTGCTATCATGGAGATCTCTAAAGTTGTTCAGAAGGAGGAGGCTAGAGTCAAAGCTGAGGAATGCCTAAGGGTGGTACAGAAAGATGTGGATGTTTTCCATGCTGAGTTTGATGAAAGAGTGAGGGCAGGATTGCCTAACTGTTGGGATCTTGTGGGAATGCTAATCCCATGGACAAAATACAACCAAATGTTAGTGGAGGCCAAGAGCAAGGCAGATTCCTCCCATGAGAAGACTGCCACCCTTAAAGGTAAAACAATTGTTAACTATCTCAGAAAGGAGTTTTGCCCTAGGTTGGTCACGAATCTCAAGATCTCATATCAACGATTCTTCCACGCTCCTGTACTCGCTTCAACATTATGGCAAAGGTGTGAGCAGTTTGTAAATCCTCCTGTGCTTCAGATCATCAACCCAGCGGCGTTGCCTCCAAAACCTGCTTATCATGACTAAGGATGCTGCTAATTGTGTCGATCGTGACACTTTGATTTTCTGTTTATGTAAATATTTTATTTTAGAAGAAACTATGTTAGTTAGTGAAAATTCAGTTTGTACAGCTGTGTCACTGAGCACATTGATATTTTGTTATGATGATTCACTGCCAAATCAAGAAATACTATTTTGTAATGGGCTTTCCCTCTGAAGCCCTATATAAACAGTTTATGATATCGAACCAAGGGTTTGGAATTTTGGTTTTCCAAGAGAGAAGCTCTGCAAGTTGTCCAAGAAATGTATACTCCGTGGAAGATTAATAAACTCTTTTGGCGATTCTAGCTCATATAAATGTGCAATATGTATTTCCTCTTGTGTTTGTTCCATATGTTTTCAGTCTTCTTCTCAGATTACATGTATTAGTAGCCGCTGGATATGTTTTTCATGGAATTTTGGATTCATCTAGGCCAAATATTGATTAAAGATGCCTATAACTAATATGAATTGTTAGCCTTAAAATGCACTCCATGTATCTGAACACTCCATTAAAATCTCCCTCTCATACGTTTCATGCTGAATTTCAATGAACAAGATTCTTAGTTTTAAGCCCTATGCGTTGGATTTCTCTCCTCTTTATTTCTTCCATATGATATACTACAAATGACCTTGCACACGTATATGATGTTGGCCACTAGAGCCAGATATTAATGCTCCTGTGAGTCATGTTTGGCGTTCCATCTTGTGGTTCTCCTCTTAAGGAAGGTTCCGAATCAATTCCATCTCAAAGGTAATAAAATACTGAGTGCAATAGAAAATATCAGTAGATCATTGAAGCACTCATAAAGATTAGGCACTGGTCTCCTTTCAACCTAGAGGCTGTCTCTAGGAGCTGCAACAGAAGGTAGCCAAAAACCATTGGCGATATATCATAATAGTTCATCTTAACAATCCAGAGTGGGTGGGGAATGTTCACCTTTGTAGACTAAGTCATCAAAATGTTGCAAAGGGGGTCCCTTGTTCGACAAACAAAGGGGTCTCATACATAAATTTGGTGTTTGACTAGGATGTGACCTTAAAATTAGATTATTATTATTATTATTATATAGTATATACCTAAGCTAAGCATAACAAATAAAGTGAAACGATAAAAAGGAAGGAAGAGATGAGAGAAATCAAGTATATTAGTAGAGCAAACAAGGGTCTACATTTTAAGTGTGCTTTGGAAATCTTAGCTATCCAAGCCTTGTAACAGTGTACATAACGAGATAAAATAGAGACAAAGTGAAGAAAATATTAGGAACAAGTTAGGTCATCTACAAAATTGAAGTCACTCATGGACTAAAACTATAGAGAAGAAATTTCATAGCAACAACATTAACTATGGGTCTGGGGGTGGGGAGAAGTGAGAGATGCACTCTCTTTTTATTGAATCCTTGATGAAATTTGTCATCCACATTTGGAGATGGTGGTAGATGTGGTATGGTGTTTGAAAGGATCTACACCTCTAACTTTTCTTTTTCTTCAGAAATCACTTTTGGTCTTTTGTGATTCAAGTTGAAAGTCTTAAGACCGTGTATATCCCGTGGAATTGTCATGATTTTCTTTTGGGTAACCATAGTTTTTTGTTGATCTCAATGGTGAGAGGGGCCTATGCATATCATGAGTAGGATGAGGTTTTTGTCTCGGATCAAATGGAATTGTTCTAAAGAATGATGCGATCCTCCTTTATGCTTGGAGCTGGTTGTAAATGTACCTACATGTGTTTTGTCCTTTAGAGCAAGAGATATAATTTAAGGTGTGCTGGACATTGTTGATCATGTATCTAGTTAAGGAGGGTAGAGAACCTCTCTAGTATATTGTAATTTGGTGTTCTTTTATAATTCCAAGTTTTAAAAAAACCCACTTGAAAACTAGCTAGAGAAAATCTTCACCCATGTGAAATGTGAATGTATCACTAGGATTATCCTCTACATGAAGAAAGTGTCTAACATACATGTTATCTCTAGAAGCCTAGAAGGCAAAACCCATTTGCTAATAGTTGAACAACAAATTTCTCACAGATGGGGGATCCATTCCTCAAGTTCCCCATGTCCTAGGGGTCTTGGGAATTGGTACAGAGTGTTCCCTTTTGGTAGAGAATGTTCGAAACATTCCCAATGTGTGGTCGATTTTCTGCCCAAAGCATAAATGTTTTGGGAGCTTTTGTGCATCACCTTGACCTGCTAAGACCCAACATGCATCAAAACAAGCATGTAATGGGCTTCTTTTGGTGTCATCTTAGTCAAGAGCGGGACCTCATGGAGCCCTCTCGACCAATAAAACCCAGAAAGTAGCTAAAAAACAAGTAAACAAGCGAAAGATCACCAACCCTAAGTCCATAGAAAAAAAAGTGCCCCCCTAATTTTGCATTATGTATCATGAGACTTGTTATTTTGAAGTTATTTTCATTTTTAATTATAAGCTCTTGTGTCCTTTCGAGAGGGTTGCTAAAAACCCCTTATTGTAGTATGACTAAAAGTCAACACTAAGCTTAGTGGTTATTGCTAAGATTCACAAATGAAAGACGGGAATCAAATGGAACTTGTTAGCTCGCAAACTAGCACCTTTAAATTAAAGTTCAAAACAATGGTACTAACCTATGGGAAAGTTAGAACAACTACCCATCGTCACCTTAGTAACACCCTCTCTCACTTTATGTGGGCTTTTCTCCAACACAACGAGGATCTCCCTAAGCAAGATTGTTAAGGCTATGACAATGAGGCTCAAGGTGATGTGAAGAGAGCTTAGAAAATCATTGTTTGTAGAAAATGAATGGGTTGATGGAGGACAAGAGACTTGTTACCCCTCTTCAGTAGTGGTACATATGCCTCCCTTGTGGTGAAACTCCACTAAACAATAGGAGGAAGATTGTTGAGGTGATAGTGGAAATCTCCCTCATTGTTGTTACAGGGTTTGGCGCTTGCCTTGTGAACGCCTCATAAAGGCTGCTAGATTCTGTAGCAACATCTATGGTTTTGTTACCAGGGAGGAGTTGAGTCTACCTCCTTGAAGTTCAAAGTGTTGTTTTTCCACGACACCGGAGACAAGGTTAGAATCTTAGAATCTCTGATGCTACCAATCCAAGTACCACAACAAACTACTTTTCATAGTGGAACAAAATACAATAGTACATCTACTATTGCACAAATATAGACAACTTTTTACAATTTTAATAACCCAACTTCGTTATATTAACAAACTGTAATAAAACTATTTAGGGATCTCGTACCAGGGATAATGGCCCTCATACATCCACTAATACAAGAATACAAGAACAAGATACACCGATCGTCTAGTTGATGTAGAGCTTAATCACAACTTCTTTGATCATACCTTGAACACAACTGTTGGTATTTTTGCTCCCAATCTGTAGCTCTTGCCTCTATCAATGGTCCTGCTCCTTTAGGTCACTGAACTTAGATTCTCCAACTGCTGTCTAGCTAATTGTTAGTCCTTCAACGCATCAACACATAGAGACTCTTGTTGAGTTGTTCATAACTCTCAACTACCCACTGTTGCTCCTCAGCTCCTTTGGGACTTCTTCCCTCTAATGCCTTCGTGCATTACTCCAACGAAGACAAACTGTGGGCTGGAGTGCTGCCACGTATCACTGCAAGATGTCCTTCTCCAACAATGAACTTGGGCTGACTCTCTTAGTTGTCCTTTGTCCTTCAAGGTGTCAACACTAGAGCCTCCAACCTTCACCCTTCTTACAACTGTCAATGTCCTTGGAAATTGACCTAGGGCTACTTTGAGCACCTACATGTTACCCTCCAACAACCTCAAGATGCCCAATACATATTTGTCCAACTTGGACAACTCATCCACTAGCAACAAATCAAACTTGTACACATCAACATAGTACGCATCAACACATACCTTTTTCTCACTATTTTGGGTCTGTTTCTTCTGTTGTAGGTTTCGGCCTGGTTAGGGCCGATGTCAAACCACGTCAACACCTTATTCTCGTCCCAAAACCCTTGCTCCAACAACGACTCCCTTCCTCCTTGGCTCCTCTTCCCTTTGCGAGCTGCTAGGCTCCTTCTACCACTGATTTAGGCCTTGCGACCCCCTCTAATTCGGAGGTACAGGGCTCGACCCTCTCTCCAACAATCATAGAAGATGTGGCCTGCAAACAGTGGTCTGCCCACACTTGTTTTGCCCCAAAACACAACCCAAAACTCAACCAAATCAACTCAGCCTTGCTCCTAATCTATGCGGCCCTTAAACAATCATGAAAGAATACCAAAACAAGCCCTTTTCTGGTTCGCTGAGGTCTGCTCATGATCTGCGGCCAAAATAGATGTGTAGCTCATGAAATGTTGCTCCTTGGATATGTCATTTTAGCCTCAATGTCACCCTTATTTATATGCTTCTCCTTGGGTGCCAATGAACTATCCTTGGGTCACATTTTAAACCTAGCTGACCCGACTTTTGTGCCACAAGCCCATTCAACATACAAATAAATTCATATATCACAAACTACTAACCCTTTCTTGGTGTTCTTTGTGGCCCCTAGTTCCTTTTAGGGTCCTCTATAATCTTGAAGGGTTATGTGTCAAAATCTCCTTGTGGTTTCACACCCACAAGCTTCGGTGCAAAAGGTCAAGACCACACCTTGGGTTATAAGCCGACAAACAACTTTTGTGGAGCCCATTCCTCCAAAACCCTAAACCCTAGGGTTTGGAGTACCTCCCAAGCTACAAATCTCAACACTCCCTCTTAGCAAGGGAGGTACTTCCAAGACTAGGAAGTAACTCATCATCACTGTCACTGTTGGTGACACTAGCCCAACTCCTAGTGCCCACAACTCTAGGAAACCCAACTCTGCCCTTCTTGAAAGTGTCACTGTCACTGGAAGCCTCCTACTTCTTCTTCTTCTTCTCTTGAAATGATTTCATGCCACTCCACGATTCCTTCTTGCCAGTTGTAGAAGCACCCTTACTCCCCACTGACCACACACTCTTATTGGGCTTCATATTCTCCCTCAGAACCTATAAATTCCCGCTAGAACTCGGCTCCCTTTGAACTTCTGGAACGTGGACCTTCTCTTCCTTCTTCTTCTCATGATCTATAGGCTTGCCCGTCAACTTATATAGACTATGCTCCCTAAATCCAATCACAACACCTGCGGAGCTAGATCCTTTGTGCCTGAGTCTCGACTTTCCATCCTGGAACAACTCCTCAAAACCCTTCTTCTCGATCTCTTAGACATACAACACGTTATACCTGAGCTCTGGTATAAATAGTACATCCTGAACTCACATCAACTGGTCTGACTCCATCTTGAATGGCACGACACTTGATCTTCTGATCTCCTTCTGACTCTTGTCACCCAACACCATGTGCAACTTTGAGTCCCACTTAGCTAGAGTCTCGAACACATCCTGCGAACCTATCATGTGCTTCGACGCACCATTGTCCACATACCATGCAACCTCATTGATGGTACCCTGAGAGAAATGAGAGATCAAAGCAAAGTCCTCACTCTCCAATCTCCTAGAGAGGTCATCAATCTCGGTAGAAGTGGCGACACCTACAACCTGCTTCCCCTTCTTCTTCTCATCATCTCCCTGCTTCTTCCTCGGACACTTCGTCAAATAATGACCATACTCACCACAGTTGAAACACTTGATCTTACTCAAGTCCTTCTTTTTCTTGCCCTTCATTCTTGCTGCAAGAGCCACATCATCATCGAAAGCCTTCTTTGTTTGAATGAAGATCCTTGTTTCACAACTTCCTGAAAGAAGTCATCCCACAACCTGTTCTAGTCTGGCAGCTTGTCCCTGGCAACGATCCCCTTGATGAACGACTTCCACTCTGGAGTAAACCTCTTCAAGGCAATCCTCACCATCTTAGAATCTGAAACAGTCTCGCCGATGGCGGCAAGCTCATCTTGAACCTGAGACAACCTCGTTAGATACAAAGTCACCTCTTCACCCTGTATCATCTTGATGGCCTTCAACTTATCCTATAATACCAATACCCGGTTCTCATTTTGATTTTGAAACGGATTCTGAGGAGCTTCCCATATTTCATGGGCAATGTTCTTCCCGGACAGATGAAGTATTAAGGAATCCTTGACACCATCTAGGATGATCAACTTCGCCTTAGTATCCAACTCTTCATACACTTGCAGTCGACTTCTTGATTGTTTTCTCGGCAAAGTCCCAGAGCTCGTTCACCATCAGAACCAACTTGATCCTTTCCTTCCATGGACTATAGTTGGAGAACCCTTCCAACTTGTCCTCATACCGTAGGCCAACAGACAACTTCGACATTGCTGTGAGCCCTTCAACAACGATGTGGCCAACTCCCTCTTAGGCTGTACTTCGTTGTGCACACTCTGATTCACTGGCCCTTCAAAGTGCCTTTGATACCATGTTGTTTTTCCATGGCACTAGAGACTAGGATAGAATATTAGAATCTCTAATGCTACCAATTCAAGTACCACAACAAACTATGCTGCATAGCGGGACAAAATACAACAGTAAATATACTAGTGCACAAATATAAACAACTTTTTACAATTTTAACAACCTAAATTCATTATATTAACCAACTATAATACAACTGTCTAGGGCTCCCATACAAGGGATAATGGCCCTCATACATCCACTGATACAAGAATACAAGAACAAGATACACTGATCGTCTAGCTGATGTAGAGCTCAATCACAGGTTCCTTGATTGTACCCTGAACACAATTGCTGGTCCTTTGCTCCCAATCTGCAGCTCACGCCTCTATCAACGGTCCTACTCCTTTAGGTCACTGAACTCGGTTTCTCCAACTGCTCTCTAGCTGATCGTTAGTCCTTCAATGCATCAACACATAGAGACTATTGTTGAGTTGTTCACAACTCTGTTTGTGAACAACTCTCAAGTGCCCACTGCTGCTCCTCAACTCCTTTAGGAATTCTTCCCTTTAATGCCTTCCCACATTGTTCCAATGAAGACGAACTTTGGGCAGGAGGGTTGCCACCTATCACTGCAAGATGTCCTTCTCAAACAATGAACTTGGGCTAACTCTCTTAACTTTCCTTTATCCTTCAAGGTGTCAACACTAGAGCCTTCAACCTTCTTACAATTGTCAATGTCCGTCTTGGTAACTGACCTAGGGCTACTTTGAGCACCTACTTGTTGTCCTCCAACAACCTCAAGATGCCCAATACAAATTTGTCCAACTTGGACAACTCATCCACTAGCAACAAATCAAACTTGTACACATCAACACATACCTTTTTCTCATTGTTCTGGGTCTATTTCTTCTGCTATAGGTTTTGGCCTGGTTAGGGCTAGTGTCAGACCACGTCAACACCTTATTCTCCTCCCAAAACCCTTGCTCCAGTTGCAGCTCCCTTCCTCCTTGGCTCCTCTTCCCTTCGCTGGCTGCTAGGCTCCTTCTAACACTGATTGAGGCCTTGCAACCCCCTCTAATCCAAAGGTACGGGGCTCAAACGTCTCTCCAACAATCACAAAAGATGCGGCTTGCAAACATAGGTTTGCCCACACTTGTTTTGCCCAAAACACAACCCTAAAATCAACCAAATTGACTCGGCCCTGCTCTTGATCTTTGCGATCCTCAAACAATCATGAAAGGATACCAAAACAAGCCCTTTTCTCCTTCGCTGATGTCTGCTCCTAATCTGCGGCCAAAACAAATGTGTAGCTCATGAAATGTTGCTCCTTGGATATGTCATTTGAGCCTCAATGTCACCCTTATTTATATGCTTCTCCTTGGGTGCCAACAAACTATCCTTGGGGCACATTTTAAACCTAGCCAACTAACTTTTGTGCCACAAGCCCATCCAACATACAAGTAAATTCATATCTCACAAACTACTAAACCTTTTTTGGTGTTCTTTGTGGCCCCTAGTTCCTTTTAGGGTACTGTACAATCTCCAAGGGTTAGGTGTCAAAATTTCCACGTGGTTTCACACCCACAAGCTTGGGTACAAAGCCCACACCTTGGGTTCTAAGCCCACAAACCACTTTTTTGGAGCCCATTCCTCCAAAACCCCAAACCCTAAGTCTTGGAGTACCTCCCAAGCTACAAATCGCAACACAAAGTCTAAGCTTTGATAAAATTTTGGTGAGAAGAACTTTAAAAAAGACAATGTAGATTCTCATACGGCGACTTGAAAATCTGAAATAACTGTTTTCCCTAGTAGCTTGTCTAACGAAGCCGTAGCTCAAAGGAAGAAAAGAACTACTCACAATATGGCTACTACTTCCACTTCCCCTACAATCCCCAAATCTCCTGTGCTTAGAAGCCTCTTCGGTACTACAACCACCCCTAACACCATGGTCAAGCCATGGCTTAGTTTAGTGTTCAAGCCATTGGCAAAGATGCATGTGCAAGTGTTTTGGTAAACACAAATGTGCAAGTGCCTCTTTTAGAGTTAGACAAACTTGAACCCTAGAGAGGGCAACTTGAAAAGGTGATTATCCTTGAAAAAGAGTTTGAGGACCCTCCCATGATACTTCAAAATATGTAAAATGATTGAAGAAATGGAGGACATGCAACATTCCTATTATTCCTAGTGGTAAATAATCTAATATTGCACAATTGTATGCTTGACTCTGACACTTTTAAGGGTCGTGTACCCATATTCTTTGGGTACACCCTTTCAAGGGCTAGATGGAAGACTTGACATCATCTCTCTCCAGCATTGAGGCTCCAAGTGTGAGTAGAAGCCTCCTTTGTCATCTTGGGAATGACCATCATCATTTGAACTCTGGATCAAGTAACGTCCATCAGGTAGTGTCAAGACCAGCCTGGGGGCGTCTTGGGTCTGTTGGGTATAACATCAAGAAAACTGAACACCGAGCAAGAGGAGCTCAATGTTTCAACATTTGGGGGTGCTCTAAGGTGTCAATCATCAGTTGGAAATTTGGAATCATCAAGGTGCCCAATGTTTTGCTCTGAACGGGCAACGTTGCTTCTGCATGGTCATCACTGCTCTCTGGAAGGTGAAAATTGGCTTTGGGCAAGCTGTGTAATGGAGAGATGTCATGTGCCCTCAAAGGCCTCTGCTGCTGTGTGAAGAACCACCTGACAAACCATCTCAAAATCAATTGAAAGCCATCAATCATTAGGGACAATGACAGTAGATACATCATAGTGGACCATACTTAATTGTCAAGGGCATAATTGTTGATTTTCTAGTGCAATCAAGACTAGTACAACTTTCCAAACTGATAACTACTTCCAATGATACAATTAGTCTTCTTATAGCATTCCAATCATTAAGCAGTTATACATGAAAAATTTCAACCATTCACTTTCTTCAATAGAGCAATAGAGATCACAGTAAACAATGAGACGAGACAAGATACACCAAAATTTAGGGTAGTAGTCGGGACAAAACCCATAAGGGAAAAACCGAGCAATCTTTCCTTATGAGAGAGAATTTAGTGCATCAAATATACATTAGAATATTCCAAACATTCCAATTTCTTGACCTCATCATTATCCAAGTCAAACTAGTCAGAGAGAGAAAATAGTCAACATTGGTCAAAGTCAAGGCTGCAACAGAAGGGCTGAATTTCGGTTTGAGGTAGCTGAACAAAAGGGCCAAAATTTGGTCAAAATCTCAGACAACGAATCACTGTAAGATCTTGGTCAAGTCACAGAGTTGCCATGTAGTCAACCTTTGGTCAATGGACCAGAAATAGGAGCAAAATCTCGATCAAATAGAGTCAATGAATCACAGTCAAACTTGGCCTCCAAATCCAGGCAAATGTTGGTCAAACAAAAGCAAACAAACCCAAGTCAACGCTGGTTAAACAAAAGTTAAGAAGGTTGGTCAACGCAAAATTGTTCTTCCTCTTTTCTCCTTCGCACATGTGGTCAAATCTCCTTGTTCCAGATCAAATGATGTGATGAGATGAGATGCCAAATGAGGGTCAACGAGCTTCTATTTATGTGTGTTCTTGGAGGAGGGTTTTGACCTTGGGATCAAAACCATTCATTGAGTGGGGCCGACTTGGTCAACATGCAAAATATGTAATTTTTCCTTTGATTTGCCAGTGAAAATACCAACCATGGCTACCAATTTTTCAACAATAATAACACTTCAAACTGAGATCACCTTCAAATATCTAACTAGACCAAGTCCTATAAAAGTGTTCCCTTCTTATGTTAGGGATGATTAGATGTTCAACCCTATTAGGTGTTGTTGAATTTTGTAACTATGGTCGGCCTTCATAATGTATATTTTGGCCCTTGATTTATTTATATTGATTAATGTAAAGCATGTTTTTCATGCTAGAGTCAAAAGAAAATTATTTTTGAGTCATGTCCTTATGGACTTTTAAAAGAGAAAAATTTGAATTTTCGAAATTGAATTTTTGGCTCCAAAGTAGTCAAGTCTTTCGCCCTCCAAGTCAAGTTGGCCTAGGCAGAAGAGTCACCCATTCGACGCAACTTATCACTATATATAGACATTCGACCTCCTCCTCCAAGGCAACAATTCGATCTCTCTCAAGCAAGAATCTTCTGGGCATCCAAGCAAAGGACAAGAAGGACAAGGAGGATGAAAAAGAAGGACAAATTCATCTCTTTCTCTCTCTATCTAGCTTGCGCATGTGGAGGATCTCTCTCTCTCCAGTTCACATATTTTTCTGGGCAGTTGTAGTTGTAGGGCCGAACTTTTCTAAGCAGTTGCAAGGCCGAAATTTTGGGACTCTGGACAGTCACTAGGATGCCAAAATTTGGCCTAGGGCAGAACAAGAGGGCCAAATTGTTGGATCAGATTGGAGGCTTGACTTGGAGGGTGTTGACTAGGTTTGACCATAGATTTGTTGAAGGTCAGTTTGACCTAGTTGTTGACTAGAAGTCTAGGTGTGTCTCTTGTTGAAAAGAATAATTTCTCTATTGAAAAGGTTGTTGGGTTTTTCCCCCTAGTGGGTTTTCCCAGGGTAAATCTTGTGCTCTCTTTGTGCATTGTGATCTCTACTGTTCTATTGTTTTTATATGGTTGAATTTCTAAAGTACAATTGCATAATGATAAACTGGAGAAACTAAGATCAACATCATTAGAACTGTTCTATTGTTTTTATATGGTTGAATTTCTAAAGTACAATTGCATAATGATAAACTGGAGAAACTAAAAGAAGATCAACATCATTAGAAGTAATTGTCAGTTTTTAGAAATATTGTGCTTGTACCTATTGCACTTGAAAAATCAACATGGTATTAGAGCTTTGGTAAAGGAAGGGACACTGAGATCACTCTTGAAAAAGCCTACATTGAGATCACTATTGTTGAGACCTTCTTGATTGTTGATCTACATCCATGGCTTCCTCTATGAAGTCAAAGAACAAGTTAGAAGGGGCTTCAAATTTCAGAGCTTGGAAAACTAGGATTGATCTTATTCTTGCAAAGAACAAAGTTTTGGATATTGTGAAGGGCAAGGTTGTAGAACCAATAGATAATGCAGGAAAAGAGAAAGTTCAAGGAGGATGACATCACTGCCATGAGCCTTATTTTGGATTCCATTAGAGATCACCTAATCCCCTATATTTCAAAGCTTGAAACTTCAAAGGAAATGTATGATGCCCTAACTAATATATTTATAGTCAACAACATTGGTCAAGTCATGAGTTTGAAGAATGAGCTTCGTGATGTGAGGATGACAACAGACAAATGATGACACTATGGCCTCATATTTTGTAAGTATCTCTCAATTAAGAGACCAACTTCAAGCAATTGATGAAGTTATCTCTAACAAGGAACTTCTCTAGCAATTGATGCATACCTAGATCATGGGATGCATTTGCAACTGGTATAAGTAGCAGAAAGGAAGTTCCCTCTTTGAATAACTATGGAACTCTTGTGCTCAAGAAGAATCAAGGATTATATCAAGAGATAGAAAGGAAGAAGACTCTCAAGCATTTGTTGCACGTTTCAAAAGGAAGAATGGGGGAGAGAAGTTTGGTTTCTAAAATAGAAAACCAAAAGGGAGACTCGCTCCACAAGTAAAGAAGGATATGTCAAAGATTCAATGCTATCATTGTCACAAATTTGGTCATTATATGAGCCAATGTCCTGAAGGAGCGAATGATAGAAAGAGAAAAGGAAAACAACGTGCTTCAACAATAGACATTGATGAACATCCAAAGAAATCCAAAGGTGACAAAGATTTCTTTTACTTTTCTGCTCTAACAAGTTCTATTGCAAATGATGATGATATGTGGCTGGTTGTTAAAATATGCAACTAGGGCCAAATTCCACTTTATACAACTCATTTGATGGAGGTGATGATTTTATTAAATTCCTCTTTTTGATAGGACCAAAATTGATATAATGATCATCTAATTTGGACAAGAAGAAATGCGTTTTTGAATTTATGCCCACACATGTGCAAATTGTTTAGGTCGGCCACATCATCATGTAGGCTCATGAAGCCCAATGGATGTGTCACTTCACCCTCAACAATTTGTATAAATACAAGTGAACTCTCTCCTCATTTGGCATCATCACGACTCATCTTTTCTCTCTCCTCATCTGATTGGGTTGTACAAAATTGCAGGCAGCTCACTCTCTCTCACACGTGCAGATTTCAGGAGGCCCTTTTGACTACATTAACTTTTCTGTTTTCAGTTGAAGTTTGACCAACATTGACCATTGTGTCTTTGACCAATTTTGACTGTGATTTCTGGAGGAATATTTCTGTTTGACCAAGCCACATTGACTGGCACAAAATCGAGATTTCTGGGTTGTTTGACCTGCATTGACCACAAGGTGGACTTTAGGTTGACCAACTTTGATTGCAGATTTGTTGACTGTTTTGGGCTGAATTTGACCAACAAGGAATGCCAAATTTGAGTAGGTTTGACCGAGCTCCAAGTGGACTGTTTGCTGCTGCGTTGACCATAGTTGACTCCCTGGTTAGGGCTGATTTGACTGAGAGCAGTATTGCAGATTATTACAGGGTTGTTTTGGACAATGATTTGGCAACTCAATTTTGACTTTATATTATTGTACTCTCTCTCTGTGCTGAACATTTGATATAATAATAAGAAGAATTGATCAAAGGACTTTCCCCACATTGGGGTTTTTCCCTAGCATCCGCCAAATCTGGTGTCCTCTTGTCTTGGCTTGTCTTCTACATTTTATTTTACGTTCTATCTACAATTACTGTCAATGTGATTTATGGTTAATGTGATTGATATTGGAAACCAATTTGGAAATTGTCATTGGGCTGCTTAAAGTACATTGAAGAAATTGTGCTAAGCATAGAACCTACCATTGTTAACTAAATTTAACATGGTATCGGAGCCCAGGGGAAGACAAAGGCCAAGCAAGAGAGAGAAAAGCAATCACCAAGAAAGATTTATTGGACAAGTTTCAATGGCTTCTTCATCTTACTTCAAGACTGAGGACAAACTCAATGACAAATTTAACTATCATGCATGGAAGATGACTTTGGACCTGACTTTGGAGGAGCATGAAGTATTGGACTATGTGCAGGGAAAAGTGGTGGAGCCTCCTTCAAATGCACCAGTTGCTGCTAAGTCGATGTATAGAAAAGGTGAGGTCAAAGCCAATAAAATTTTGGTTGACTTTATTCAAAAGCATTTGGTTGCCTATATTTCTAATTTGGGAACTTCTAAGGAGATATATGATAAGCTGGTTTGGATGTTCAAAGTGAACAATGCAAATCAAATCCTCTTTCTCAAAAACAAGTTGAAAGACATCAAGATGGATAAAGGGGAGTCTATCCAATCCTACTTCATGAGGATCACACAAATCAAGAATGACCTTCTATCTATTGGAGAAGTTATTGCTGACAGGGAGCTCACTCTCATTGCACTTGGGGGTCTTTCAAGAGCATGGGATGTGTTTAACACCACCATACTCAACAATGACAGGATTCTTAGTTTCGATGAATTATTGGCTACATGCACTCAAGAGGAGACGATGATGGATAGAGACAAGCCTTCAAATGGAAATGAACCTACTGCTTTCTCCGCTCATGCAAAGAAGAAAAATAATCCTAGTCCAAGGAGACAAGGTCAAGGGTTCAAGCAGGGATTCAAAGAAGGAAGAAAAGGAAAGTGCTATAATTGCAACAGGTTTGGCCACTATGCTAGAGAGTGTCCTCACAAGAAGAATTCTCCAAGGGATGATGACAACAACAACAATTTCAAAGGCAATGGCAATCAAAGGAACAACAAGTTCAACAATAAAGGAAAAAGGAATGCTCCCGCTACTCGATATGGAAATGGTCGACCTCCCAAAAGATCGAGAAATTCCAGGTATGAGGAAAGTAATGTTGTAGAAAAACAAAATGAGTTTTATCTTATTTCCGCTCTATCTACTGCCTCTCCTCCGGATACTTTGGATCATTGGTTGATTGATAGTGGAGCCTCAAGGCACTTCACTGGTTACAAATAGGCCATCTCAAGTTTGATTGAAAAGAAGATTAATTTGGAGATCATACTTGGAGATAATGCCACCTACCCTGTGAAAGGGATAAGTACTGTCACTCTTCACCTAAATCGAGGTCAAACCATTAATCTAAAAGAAGTATTATATGTACCCGATTTGAAGAAAATCTGGTGTCTATTTCTGCAATGGAAGATAAAGGCTTCAAGGTAGCGTTCTTTGATGGAAAGATATGTATTTGGCAAAGAAACCCTAAAGATGCATTCACACTTGGATTTAGGGTTTACAATCTATATCAAGTGTGAAAATTCTATCACTACAACAACTGATTTATTTTTCCTACTTATTCCACAATAAGTTATTTATGAAATTACTTCAATAAACATTAAAATAAATACTGTTGTAGATATCACACCGTAATACAGACACAAACATATGCACAAGAATTAACACATTGACACAGATATTTTGGACAACAGTCCCCGGAAAAACCCAATGTGGGAAAACCAGTGCAGCAAGGGAGGATTTTATTGTTCAGCAATTCTTCTGTACAACAGGGTGCCAAACTGGCTTACGCACAGAGAGAAATAATCCTCCAGCACTTTTCCCAATCCCACCGTTAGCTCGGCTAACCTCTACGTGGCTCTCAAACCATCTGCGTTAGCCCTGGGCCTCTCTGCGTCATTTGCGCAGGCCCAACAAGTGACTGCGCAATCTTCTGCTGCCTATGCGTCTGCCTGAAAAGCCCTGCGTTTGCCTGAAAAGCCTCAACGCTGATCTCCAGTGGCTGATCCCGCCTCTCTGCTCCGTACCTGCTGCCTCCTGACTGCTCACTAGACCACTGGTTCAATTTCTGTTCAATTTCTCAGCTAACCCTGCTCCAGAAATTGAACTGACTGGTCTCCCTCAATATGTTGTCCAAGTGACCTTCAAGCCTCCTCTTATACTTTTCTCGTTGACAAATCAACGGCCGAGATTAAGTCCCTAATCAACTGCTAAGATTAGATATGGCTCGATCCATAACTTTTGGACCATTCTAACATAGTTTTATATTGATACACATTAATATTTTATTTTCCCTAAGTTTAGACTTAGGGACTCTATTAAAAATATTAATTATTTTAATATCTCCCAAATTGTTTAGGATCTGCCCAAACCCTTTCTGGGTATTGGAGATCTCATGTGCCTTGGCCTCTCCACCAATTTTCGTGGCTAGAGCACATCCGATGCTACCCCAAATCAACACTCCCTCTTAGCGAGGATTGTTCTCTAGTAATACTCCTCACTGAGTATCACCCTGATCATATGGCATTGGTCCCTGTGTTGATGTTAAGCCTCCCTACCCAACATCCTCTGCACTGCTGCATCCTATACTACTGCCCATGGCTCTGCTACTGCCATTGCTGCATCTGTATGACAACTCCCTCTGCATTCGTGTTGCTGCTGGTCCTTTCTCCCAACACTGCATCCACACTCCCAACTCCCTTTGCAACCTTGCAGTTATCTCTGCAAATGGGTTCTTTACCATCCCCATCTTTTCCCTCAAGTAGTCAAATTTTGTCCTTCCAAGGGCCTTGGTGAGGATATCCACCACCTGTTCTCCTGTAGGAGTGTAGCTCCACTGTACAGCTCCTCGTTGGACACAGTCCCTGACAAAGTGACACCGGATATCAATATGATTTGACCTATCATGAAACACTGGATTCTCAGAGAGCTTGATGCAACTTTGATTATCACACATGATCCTGGTCGTCTTCATATTCCTTCTGAATAGGTTCACAAGCAGTTTTCTAAGCCATATGGCCTCACACGAAGCTATGCTTGCCGCCATATATTCTGCCTCAGCTGAGCTCAGAGCCACAGACTTCTTTTTCCTACTGCACTAGGAGGTCATTCCTGATCCAATGTTGAAACAATACCCAGAGGTACTTTTCCGATCCACTGAACTTCTTGCCCAATTTGCATCAGTAAATCCACTCAATTTGATATCCTTACTCCTGTTGTATAAGAGTCCATAATCAACTGTTCCCTGTAAATACTTAAGAACATGTTTGGCTACTGCCCAATGCGCCCTCTTCGATTCCACCATGAACTGACTGAGGGTGTTGACAGAGTAGCAAATGTCTGGCTTGGTATTAACCAAATACATCAGGGACCCTATGAGCTGCCTGTATAGGGTGGGATTGACATCCTTGTCTTCTGATGCATCAATCTTCTTCTAGTTGGTGATCATTGGCGTAGCCATAGGTCTATAGTGCTCCATCCTGAATCTTTTCAGGATTTCTGTAGCATACCTCCCTTGCCCAAGGAAGATTTCTCCCTTCTGCTGCCAAACTTCCAACCCTAGGAAGTAGTGCATTCGTCCCAAATTTTTCATATCGAATTTTGTGGCTAGGTTCTTCTTGCAGTCCCCAATGAGTCTGGATGATCTTGTCAGAAAGAGATCATCCACATACAATACTAAGATTAGCGGCTCGTTTTCTACAACCAGATAGTAGAGATTCGGATCTGCATCACTCTTGACAAACCCCATCTTCTGCAAGTAGCCATCTATTCGACCATACCATGCTCTCAGTGCCTGTTTCAACCCATACAAGGATTTCTTCAATCTGCATACATGAGACTTCTTCTCATGAGTTTCAAAGTCCTTTGGTTGTTTAATGTATACCTCCCCCTCTATTACCCCGTTCAGAAATGCCGTTTTGACATCCATCTGATGGATCTCCCATCCCATCTGGGCTGCAAGAGATATCACGGTCCTAATAGATGTATACCTGGCTACTGGGGCAAAGGTCTCCTCATAGTCAATCCCTTCCTTTTGAGCATACCCCTTAGCCACAAACTTGGCCTTGTATTTCTCAACATTGCCATCTGCAGCGTATTTGATCTTGTAGATCCATCTTGAATCTACCACTGATCTGTCTTGAGGTCTTGGCACCACCTCCCAGACATCATTTACCATTATCGAGTTGTATTCCTCTACCATCGCATCTAACCAAACCTGATGTTGAGCTGCCTCCTTGAAACTGGCAGGCTCTCCATCCTGAGCTACTAATGCCTGATATCTATCTGGTTGTTTTCGCTCCCTCTTATTGTTTCTTGGCGCATCGATGAAGTCCTCTGCATCTCGCAGAATCTGACGAAGTTCCCTGCTAGTTATTCCTCTCCCAACAGGTGCTTCTGTTTGCTCCTCCTCCTCATCCTGGGAATCTTCATGTCTTGAGGAAGAATTCTTTACTTTTGTTGGTTGAAGAGGTTTAACCAACGACTCCTCTTTTCACTGCTCCTCGGAAGGCATCTTGCGAGATCTTCTGAAAGCCTTGTCCTCCATGAAATTTACATCTCGTCGTACTACTACCTTCCTGCTCCCTGGAAGATAGATTCTGTATGCCTTAGCGTTCTCGCTATATCCTACCAGATATCCGTTTTCCGCAGTCTGATCCAACTTCTTCCTCTTTTCTTCGGGTATGCGGCAATATGCTAGACTCCCAAATATCCTGAAATGACTAACTTCAGGTGTCTTCCCTGTGAATACTTTCTCTGGAGTAATCTTGCCCACTGCCCGATGAGGAGTCCTGTTCTGAACATAGACTACTGTGTTGCATGCTTCTGCCCACAAGAATTTTGGCATATCCTGATCATACATCATGGCCCTAACTGCTTCTACAATAGTCCTGTTCTTTCTTTTTGCTACCCCATTCTGCTCCGGATTATATGGAGCTGTCCACTCTCTTCTGATGCCCTCCTTAGCGCAAAAATCATTGAAGTCCTTATCGACATATTCTCCACCATTATCTGAGCACAAAAATTTTATTTTCTTCCCAGCCAGATTCTCCACTAGAGCCTTGAACTCCTTGAATCGACAGAAAACCTCATCCTTGGTTTTCAGAGAATAAATCCAAGTTTTCCTTGAGTGGTCATCAATGAAGGTAAGGAAATACTCGGCACCACTGAGAGCTTTGACGGACATAGGTCCGCAAATATCAGTTTATCAATTCTAGTTCACTCTTGGCCCTATGTTTGCTCCTAGGAAATGCTGCCTTGGCATACTTTCCTAGAACACATCCCCTGCATACATCATCTCATTACTGAGATCCGAAACTCCTGTTACTGTGCTCCTGAGAATTCTCAGAGCTCCATGGTGTAAGTGACCCATTCTTCTGTGCCATAGTTCGTTCAAGTCCTTGTCTCCATGACTGCCTATTAGTGCCATTGGTGATTCTAGTTGCAATCTATACAATCGATTATTTTTGATCCTGATCTTCACTTTCTTTTTCCAGCTCGGGTGTTTTACGTATACCCCTTCCTTGATGAAGTAGATGTCATAGCCCTTGCCTTGTAGTTGCGACTCGGAAAGTAAGTTCATCCTCAATCCTGGTACATGCAGTACATTTGTAGCACGAAACCGTTCTCCCGGTTTTGTTTGGAAAACTATGGTACCCTTCATTACTGGAGTACACTTTGACTTGTTCCCCATGGTGATCTGAAAGTTCATCTTGTCTTCTCAATATTCTGAGAAACACTCCTTGATTACCATCATATGCCACGAAGCTCCACTGTCTATATACCATAGTTCTAATGATGCAACATTAGTCATAACGCCACTTCTTCTTCCAGCCTGGAAGCCAACATAGAGAAATCAAAATCTCTTTCTCTTGTGCAATCTTCTAAAAATCTGTGAGTCCCCTGACATGGATGCCTCTGCATCATGGTCTTGACCCATAACTAATATTCCCTTTCTGTCTATGATTACTTGCTCTGATACCATGTGAAAATTCTATCACTGCAGCAACTGATTTATTTTTCTTACTTATTCCACAATAAGTTATTTATGAAATTACTTCAATAAACATTAAAATAAATACTGCTGCAGATATCACATCGTAATACAGAAACAAACATATGCACAAGCATTAACACATTGACACAGATATTTTGGACAACAGTCCCCGAAAAAACCCAATGTGGGAAAACTGGTGCAACAACGGAGGATTTTATTATTCAACAATTCTTCTGTACAACAGGGTGCCAAACTGGCTTATCCACAGAGAGAAATAATTCTCCAGCGCTTCTCCTAATCCTAGTGTCAGCCCGACTGACCTCTGCGTGGCTCTCAAACCCTCTGCGTCAGCCCTGGGCCTCTCTGCATCACTCACGCAGGCCCAACAAGTGACTGCGCAGTCTTCTACTGCCTCTGCGTTTGCCTTAAAAGCCTTGCATCTCCCTGAAAAGCCTTAGGCTGATCTCCAGTGGCTGATCCTGTCTCTCTACTCCGTACTCGTTGCCTCTTGACTGCTCACTAGACCACTGGTTCAATTTCTTCGCTAACCCCGCTCCAGAAATTGAACTGGCTGGTCTCTCTCAGTATGTTCTCCAAGTGATCCTCAAGCCTCCTCTTATACTTTTCTCGTTGACAAATCAACGACTGAGATTAAGTCCCTAATCAATGGCTAAGATTAGATCTAGCTTGATACATGACTTTTGGACCATTCTAACACAATTTTATATTAATACACATTAATATTTTATTTTAAGTTTAGACTTAGGGACTCTATTAAAAATATTAATTATTTTAATATCTCCCAAACTGTTTAGAATCTGCCCAAACCCTTTCTGGGTATTGGAGATCTCATGTGCCTTAGCCTCTCCACCAATTTTCGTGGCTAGAGCACATCCGATGCTACCCCAAATCAACATCAAGTTGGAGGAAGTCCTTTGGGAGCCTTGACTTGCGATACTTCACTTCAATTTGAGCTATGGCATTGAAGGTTTGCCCACTTACATTACAAAACCTTACCTGGGGTAAGGAAGATGGTCACAGGTATGCCTGATTTCAACATGAATCATGAAGGAGTTTATCAGGGTTGTGCAACTGAGAAACTTACGAGGGGACCATTCCCTTAAAGTAAAAGCCAAACTACTAATATTCTTCAATTGGTCCATTTTAACCTATCTGGTATGGTGCCGTAACATCATTGGGAGGATACTTATACTATGCAATTTTCGTGGATGACTTCTCTCGCAAAACATGGATCTATTTCTTAAAGAAGAAGGATGAAGTGTTCAAATGGTTTCGTTCTTTCAAATCCTTGGTGGAAAATCAAATAGGGAAGAAGATCAAAATATTGAGGACCAACAATGGAACCGAATATGAATCAAATGAATTCAATGACTTTTGCAGAGAGGCTGGCATTAAGAGGGAGACAATCGTTCCATACACTCCTGAGCAAAATGGAGTTGTTGAAAGGAAGAATCAAACAATTATGGAAGCCACTTGTGCCATGCTCCATGATTAAGGTCTACCGAAGTTCTTATTGGGAGAAGTTGCGAACACTGTTGTGTATGTTCAAAATAGGAGCCTTTATCAAGCACTGGATTTCGAGACTCTCGAGGAGCTCTTCTCTGGTAAGAAACTTGATGTTTCTCATTTTAGAAATTTTGGTTGTCCGGTATATTTTCATGTGCCTAAAGAGAAAAGAAACAAGTTGGAAGCATCTGGGAAGAAAGGTATATTTGTGGGCTATAGTGAAAATTCAAATGCATATAGAATCTATATTCTTGGTCAAAGAGATGTGGAAGTAAGTCATCATGTCACTTTCGATGAATACACAGCCCTTGGGAAAGCCAAAGATCTCCCCATTCCAAGGAAGAATAATGATGATGCTACATAAAAACAGGATGAACCTCCGTCAAATGAGCCTATTCTCAATGTTGAGGGCCCGATGGATCCCATTGATCTGCCTCCTAGTTATCTCTCTACCTCAAGGAAAAGACCTTTGTGGCTCAAAGATACTCTCGAAGATGCTGAAAGACATATTGCTCCAAGAGGGACATTTTGTTGAGAAATCTAGGGCATTCAAAGTTAACAATTTCTCTGCTTGATAATTGCTTGTTATGCACTTTTACTTCTTTATCTTATAGTCTTTTCTTCGTTAGCTTATTAATGTGTTCTTTCATCAAGACAAATAACTATAATGCATAAAAGACAAGTGACACAGTATGTAGGCTTCTTCAGCCAGGGCCAAAACCTCTCACCTCTTGAGAGGAAAACCATCTTCAATTGATAAGTACCAAGACCATGACACAGACCCTTGACTCTAGTATCCTCTCAAGAATCTTGTCACTAACCTTGATGCTCTGCCTCTTCCTTTTTTTGCCTTTCTTCTTGATCTAGAACTGTTCTCTTTGGCCCCTTCTAGAGAAACTCGGTCTCTATCCTTCTTACTGCTCCTTCTCGGCTTTCCTTACAGAATCTAGGTCTCTAGGTGTTTACTTTGATTTCTCAGAAGAATCCTTCTCTTGCTACCCCAAAAAAACTTCATTGCCCTAACTTCGCATTGCCCAGAAGAAACTTTACTGCACTAACTTCGCACTGCCCAGAAGAAACTTTACTGCACTAACTTCGCACTGCCCAGAAGAAACTTTGTTATACCCAGAAGATAGTCTCCGAGAAGAAACTTCGCTATACCCAGAAGATAGTCTCCCAGAAGAAACTTCTCTATACCCAGAAGATAGTCTCCCAGAAGAAACTTCGCACTTCCCTTTGCTGCTCCTTCTTCGCACTCCTTTTCACCCTTTCTTCGCACTTCTTTCTAGACCGAATTCATTTCGAACTTCTCTCTTCAAATGGAGGCCGAGTTAGGCTATTTATACACCTCTTCACTAGGTCTTGAGGCCGACTTGATAGTTAGAGTTAGGCCGACGTCATCTAGAGAGTTCCTTCATCGTTTGTAGGCTGACTTGAAGGGGTTAGGTGACAAGTTCTTGGAGGATACTTTTACATAGACAAGAGGACCTTTTACAATGTGTAACATGACTTCATTTACATGACAATGACTCTAATATTTTATGATTAGATGACAAATAAACCCTAAAGACTCTCAATGGGGTCCTTGACTCAAAAACAAAATCCCTTGCTCATGAAACTCATGAAGCAAGTCGATATAATTATTTTTCTTATTTATATCTCATTACATAAAATCATAATTACATGTCATTATGAAGACCGAACCTAGTTATACTTTTCAACACTCCCTCTTATCAAGGGGGGTATTCATAATGGTACTTGGACTTTCTCAATCTGAATAATCTCTCATAAGAAGAATTCAGATTTGTAACTCATTTGTATAGCTTCATATCCACCATCATTGTTATATAGCAAGGCCTTGAATAACAACTCTATTTCTCCACAAGATCAGAGCACAATGCTGGCGAGACCAATGATTTATAGAAATACTCATCATTGTCTCTCTAGGAAGATACCCCACTCGGGTTCACTCAGCATATGCTCCATAAGGACTATTCTTTTCTTGGACTCCCCAGTCCCACAAAGAATATCGGTCCTCCACGACTACTCTTACTGTTGGATGCCTTATCTCATCCTCAAAGAGCATCGAATGCCAAATGATTACACAATCCTCCATTCTGTCTTCCCAAGTGAAGACCAGAATGACATGTCTATCTCTCCTTTTCAAACCAGGAGGACATATTCCAATAAAGGAATGTACTCATTCCTATCACAAAGGAATGTACCTAAGCTCCCTGCTTAGGAATTTCCAAGTTTCTTCCAAGTAAGAAACTTCTTTTCAGGCTCCCTCTTAACCAGGGACCTATCGCAACTCCTCATGTGGAGATCCTGAAACACCCAGCTGCTTGAAGAGCTCCTTCCTTCAATGTCATGAATTTCTTCTTCGTTAAGGAGTCTTCATCTTTGGGAACTTCTACATAGGGCATAGATCATCCATCACTTTTATCCATGAGTTAGTCATGTCCTCAACTCATCAGAAAGTGATCCATCAGATTTTCTATCTGGCTTTGCTTCATGTCATTCTGCTTTCATGCCATAATTTTCAGAGGGACATTACATCCTTCTATATGGTCCACTTGGAATTCATTCACATATTTCCCTTTGGCAGTCCTACATAAGCCCATCCATATATTAGTTAAAAAATAATCAGTGAACACTTCAAATCAAAATTACCTTGTGATGATCTTTCACCATGACATCTTCCTGTAAGTATCAACATCCTGCATGTAGATTGACACATCTCCCACAGATACCCATTGTCAAGGGTTTCTATCTTTTTCCGACTTCTATCGTAGTCTTCATATCTTTTTGGGAGATCTTCTAGTCAAATCTTCTTGGTCTTCGGATGTTCAATGCCTTCTACCTTTGTTGCACATCAGCACGACCTCTTCCCATCTTTTCACACTTCATTCCTAGGAGCTTCCAATCATAGTTCCTTGATTATAGACAACTTCCTCCTGATTCATATGAGAACATATTATGTTGATTTCATCTAGTGCAACTTATGCTTTGCTGCAATGCTTCGGAGGAGGAGATCCTTTCTTCTCTTGATCATATTCCCAGGATGGAAATAATGATCCATATTATCTGCAACCATATGACATGACTTTCATAATAATTTATGTAAGCACACAGACCTCATCTTCCTTTCAGTCATCCAGACTTCCTGTAGCAGCGTTTATTTAAAAGGACTTTATCCTTCAGACTTGCTTTCCTGTTATGTCATCATATCATCATCCCTTGAATCCCATGAGTTGGAATTTTTGATGAAACATTTGCTTCCTTTCTAGATCGGTGAATCCTTTGACAAGGATTCCGTTAGAGAAACTTGAGGATCTGCCATATCCTCACTTGGCAGATGTTTCCTTTATTGACTATGATGATCCCAGTCGATGATGACCTCTGCTTCTTTCTATAAGTATTGAATGAGGTTTCCAAGAGCTCCCATTCTTTGTAATTAGTAGAATTTGTACTAGACATATTTTCTGCTTCCCATGTCACGATCTCTTACTTCTAATGCTTCTATTACAGTGCTATTTCTAATCTGATGCATTCTATCTTGTTTGTACTGCCTCGTATCTATAACTCTACAAGTGAAAGGTACCTTTTAGGGAAGAAGATCATCTCAGTCATAGTAGAGGTCCTTTTGCTTCTTCCTTTTTAAGCTTCTTTGACTCAGGTCCTTTCACTTCCTTAGTCGTATAGTCTTCTTCCCTATCTCTCTTACGTTTAGACAATCTCTTCTATAGTGCCCAAGATTATGACAACCATAGCATCTTTCCTTAGCCATGTTCTTATTTTTCTTCTTTGGAGTACTAAACTTTCCAAATTTTCCCTTTTGTCTTGACATTATTTGTTCCCTTCTATTTGATCTTTCGTCACTTTCATTCTTCATCCTGTCTTCCTCTGCCTTGCAGAGAGACCATAATCTGATGAATGGGATAACTTCCTCTTCCCTAGTAGCAATGAGGTTACCTTGTTCATCAGTTAATGCATTCAGAATAGCAGAGATTATTTCGTTATCAGATACTATCTCTCCTAGGTCCTTCAATTGACCTTTTATTTGAGATGCCTTAGAGAGACATGACGATATCCCTTCATCCTTTGACACCTTCAATTTATGAAGATCAGATCTAAGTGATAAGATCTTTTCTATCGTGCTTCTAGAGAAAATTTCTCCCAGCTTATCATATATTTCTTTAGATGTCTCCAACTTGGCTACATAGGAAATGAGTGGATCTTTGATGGAATCCTTAAGAATCTTTTGAGCTTTGAGATCCATTTCCATGTATTTAGACAATGCTTGTTCTTCGGATGGCTTGGAGACCTTCCCATGGACATGATAATGTCTATCCTTCTTTTCCATATAAGGAAGTTTGATATCCAAACCAGCGTTTGGTCTTCCTTGAAACATGAAATCATTTTTACTAGATTGTATTATAATAAGAGGTACTTACTTGTGAAGATCAAATCTTCAACTTGATGATGAACTTGTTTCTTCTTACTTCAAATCTTTCGGTGAGAGAGGACTACCTTCTATGAGATCTCTGCTTCAATAGAGAGAGGATTGATTCAATCTTCCTTAGATTTGAATAGCTTCCACTTCCTTTGCTGATGTGATGATATTTGAAGTGCTTCTAGGGTTTCAGTGTTTCTTCCTGCTTCCTTCTTTGATCTAGGGTTCTGTGATGTAGATTCCGATCTTCTTGCTTTGATGCCTTTCTTTGAAAATTGATTCTCTTGTGTCTACTTGCTTATGACTACCCTTTCTTGTCTTCAATGCCTAAGCTCTGATACCATGTTGAGAAATCTAGGGCATTCAAAGTTAACAATTTCTTTGCTTGATAATTGCTTGTGATGCACTTTTACTTCTTTATCTTATAGTCTTTTCTTCATTAGCTTATTAATGTGTTCTTTCATCAAGACAATTACCACAATGCATAAAAGACAAGTGACACAGTATGTAGGCTTCTTCAGCCAGGGCCAAAACCTCTCACCTCTTGAGAGGAAAACCCGATCAAAATTCTTCTTCTAGATCTTCAATTGATAAGTACCAAGACCATGACACAGACCCTTGACTCTAGTATCCTCCCAAGAATCTTGTCACTAACCTTGATGCTCTACCTCTTCCTTCCTTTGCTTTTCTTCTTGATCTAGAACTGCTCTCTTCGCATCCTTCTAGAGAAACTCGGTCTCTATCCTTTTTACTGCTCCTTCTCGACTTTCCCTAGAGAATCTAAATCTCTAGGTTTTTACTTTGATTTCTCAGAAGAATCCTTCTCTTGTTGCCCTAGAAGAAACTTTGTTGCCCTAACTTCGCATCGCCCAGAAGAAACTTTACTGCAGTAACTTCGCACTGCCCAAAAGAAACTTTATTGCAGTAACTTCGCCCTGCCCAAAAGAAACTTTTCTATACCCAGAAGATGGTCTCCCAGAAGAAATTTTTCTATACCCAGAAGATAGTCTCCCAGAAGAAACTTCGCACTTCCCTTTGCTGCTCCTTCTTCGCACTTCTTTCTAGACCGAATTTAGATCGAACTTCTCTCTTCAAATGGAGGCCAAGTTAGGTTATTTATACACCTCTTCACTGGGTCTTGAGGCCGACTTGACAGCTGGAGTTAGGCTGACATCATCTAGAGAGTTCCTTCATCGTTTGTAGGCCGACTTGAAGGGGTTAGGTGACAAGTTCTTGGAGGATACTTTTACATAGACAAGATGACCTTTTACAAAGTGTAACATGACTTCATTTACATGACAATGACTCTAACATTTTATGACTAGATGACAAATAAATCCTAAAGACTCTCAATGGGAGTCTTGACTCAAAAACAAAATCCCTTGCTCATGAAACCCATGAAGCAAGTCAATATAATAATTTTTCTTATTTATATCTCATTACATAAAATCATAATTACATGTCATTATGAAGACCAAACTTAGTTACACTTTTCAACACATTCCGTGAAAGTAGTACTTAGCTGCTATGAGTACTATTGTTCAAACTGAGCCATGTTCGTTCGAAGAAGCCGTAAAGCACCAAGTTTGGAAGAATGCGATGAATGAGGAGTATGAATCCATCATGAAAAATGATGTCTGGGATGTGGGGCCTAGACCGAAGGACAAGTTCGTAGTCACCTCAAAATGGGTATACAAAATCAAACATTGAGCAGATGGGAGTGTTGAGAAATACAAGGCCAGGTTCATTGCTCGAGGATTCTCTCAAAAGGAAGGAATGGACTATGACGAGATATTTGCACCGATTGCCCGATATACCACTATCTGATCCATTTTTATTCTAGCTGCCACTCAAGGATGAAGCCTACATCAAATGGATGTTAAAACTGCTTTCTCGCATCGCTCGTTTAAGGAGGAAGTCTACTTGGAACAACCTCAGGGGACACACGTATGCAGGTTGAAGAAATCCCTCTATGGGTTGAAGCAAGCCCCTAGGGCTTGGTATGAAAGGATTGATAGCTATCTTATGAAGCTGGGATTTGCAAGGAGCAATGTTGATCCTAACCTATACTTTAAGGTTCAAAAGGACATGCCTCTCATTTTGGTCCTTTAAGTAGATGATCTCTCTCTAATAGGTGCAGTGTTGAGAATTGAGTAGGGCAATGTATATGTTAATTCTCTTAACTTGATAATTGCTTGTGTTAGATTTTTACTTATTAGATTTGATCTTTGTTAGTTCAATATGCAATACATCAAACAACTACCAAAACAGTAAGAACAATGACACAGTATGTAAGCTCCAAGCCAGGGCTAAAACCCCTCCTCTTGAGGGGAAAACCCGCAAAATCTCTTCTTATCTTTTAGATCTTTCAATTGACGAATACCATGACCTAGACTCAGACAAGTACCTTCCAAGATCAAGTCTTCCTTGACCTCTTGCTACAATATCTTCGACCTCCCTAGTAAATCCGAAATTTTGCCCCAGCAACTATTGTTGTTGTACTAGGAGACTTCGATATCCCTCTTGCTGCTCTTCCCTTGACCTCGCTTGCCTTGATTTGAGTCTTAGGGCTAGTAGGAAACCCGAAGAGACCTTCGCTTGCCTTCTTGCTTTTCCTGCTTCCAAAATCAAAATTCTAGACTTTCCCAGTGCATAAACGCTAACTTCGCATTCCCAAAAGAAAGTAGAGAGACCCAAACAATTTGACTTCTTCTTTGTACTTCCTTTTTCATCCTTCTGCTGCTTCCTTTTTCGTATGAGAGATGAGTGAGTAATTGATCCAAATGGAGGACGAGTTCCTCTTATATATAGGCTTCTTTCAAGGGTGAACATGTCTCTTCCTTTATGCTGACTTGATCTTGGAGGTATTTTGACATTTTCAAGACAAAATAAATTTCCTTTTACAATTACAATGTGCCCATAGGGTCTTCCATATATGACAATGACTCTTATATCTGGGACAAACCCTAGAAGCACTCAATGGGTGCTTGGCCTATAAAATAAAAGAACTTGAGCATGAAACCATGCTCCAATAATAATAATAATTCCTTTTCATTTTATATATACAAGAATACATTTCATACTAATGAAGGTTGAACCTAGTTACACATTCTTCAACATGCAAACCCTGTCATTTATCAATGCATGAGCGAGTTGGCTTCTGAGTTCGAGATGAAGGACCTAGGACTGATGCACTACTTCCTAGCCCTGGAGGTGTGGCAAAAGCCAGGTGAGATTTTCCTTTCTCAAGGAAAATACAATGTGAAGTTGCTCGAGAGATGTGGGATGGTGGATTACAAGTTTCTTTCTACTTCTATGGAACTCAACTTCAAGAAGCTATGTGGAAGTGTTGTTGGGCCCGAATTGGCAAACCCTTCTGAATATAGACAACTTGTGGGGGCCTTGATGTTCTTGGTAAAATCTTGCCTGGACATATGCTTCGTTGTGAATATGTTGAGTCAATTTATGATCGAACCTCATCACGCATTGGATTGCTGCTAAGAATCTTTTGAGATATCGTCGTGGCACAATCAACTATGGATTGAGATACACTATTGGAAATTTGAGGCTACATGGATTCCAAGTTGATCTGTGTGTGTTTCTAGTGAATTCTCACCTTTCTCAATTAATTACTATTAATTAACATTTTTTCCTAAGTTAAACTTAGATTTTTTTTAACCGTGGTCAAATAATTTAATTGAGCTATCCCTAGGTGGAATTTCCAGAAACGATTTCTTTGTTTTGGAGAACTCCTGTGTTTTAGTCTCTCCACAAAGTCTCGAGACTAGAACACCATCTGATGCTACAAAAACTAATAAAATGAGGGGCCATGGTTTTGGGGCAGAGCAGGTCTATTTATAACTCCATGGTTTCTGGGCTTCAATGCCAACACAGTGGTGGTCTCCAAAATGTCAATTTGGGTGAGACTGCATAACCTTTCTCTTCCTTTTTGGCACTGTTGTCAGTCAAATTGTACACGAGATTGTGACAACGCTCAGGGTAGGGGCGATCACTCCGATCCCTACCCTCTCCGTTTAAGTTGTCTCCTAATTGTAGACTAAGGGGGGTAGTCCCTATGGATGAAGAGATGAACCACTTGTTGGGAACCAACAAGTGAAGGAGACACAACTGAATGGCCTAGCAACTTGGTGAAAATCAATGGCAAGTATAATTATTAAGCACCACTTGATTAGATTTATTGAAATTATCAATTAGAGACCAGTGCCTTAGGAGTCAATTTACTTGCACAATATGAATTAAAATTCCAAGCTACCGGATGAACAATTGCTACAGGATGAAAATCTATCCTATATGAAGTGCAAGCCCTAAATCTAAGTGAAATGCAAGATCTTGGTAAATTTTAGTTAAATGCCCTATCTAGGTGAGTCCTTACTCTCAACTGTTTTGAAGTTAGTCTCAAATGTAGGTTGTAGAGAGAAGCCCACAAGAAGGAGGCTATGGCCTCATTAACAATACCTCCCGTGAGGTTCTAACCACCCAAGTGCTTCCGTTCCTATAAGGGATTGCCCACAAGGGAACTACAAGGTCACCTATGTTAACCACAAATGAGGGTCTAAACTTCGCAAGTTAGATGAGAAAGGTTTGTCTTATCTTCTTACAACCAACCTTATGCTTGGAGGTATATTTTACAAATGCCCTTCTAGTCCTAGAATGAAATGCAAAATATGAGTGAATACTTAATGAAATTGCTAATCTGATTAAGTACTTCAAATTATTTTGATTCACACGCATATAATGATCCTAAATATGAGAGCAATAAGGTGAAGCACCTAAGTACTTATCCCAAATGAAGCAAGATGGAATACAAGAAAGATCACAATTAGCAAAAGATTGATAGATCTTGTTATCACTTATGATCACAATAACACTTAAAGAGCCAAGATTAGCTAATAATTCCAAGAGCTTATATTTGTGATTAGCAATATTAGGCAATTGAGATTTACAAGATTTATTTGATTTCAAACACTTATACAATTAACAAGAGGAACTTGAAATCACAATGCTTTAAGATATGATGCCCAATTTGAATTACTCCACTAACTCAATGCTCATCAATGATTTTCAATTATGAGACAATAAGTGACAAGATCTCTTTAAACTCGATATGTCAATTAGAAACAAAAGAGACAACGATAACATCCACCACAATGATTATTCAAGATTACTATTTATGCCAATTGAGAGCCACAATGAAATTAATGTTTATTGTGAGAGCACGATTTCCCAATGTGTGATTAGATGCAAGGAGAACAAGATCAAAGCATTCAAGGGCTCTTCTTACCACTTCAAAGATAAACAAGATTTCTCAAGAGCAATTACTTAACACTTCACCATTAGCCTAGAAAGAGTTAGAGATGCGTTTTTATGAGTGTCAAGCATTAGCAAGATGATTTCTTGCTACTGCTACCTTGTATATCAGATCTTTATATGCTTATATCAGACCTTAGAAAAATTATATCAGACTTCTAAATTCGCTTAGCACATCAATAATTGAGAGCATATAAATTTGATTAGCCTTTTATATTAAGTGTGCAATGTTCTTAGGCTTATGTGAAAGTCTTTTAGAGCACTTTAGAAATGATTATATGAGATTAATACCACTGCTGCAAGGCTACTTCAGATCTGATCATGAAAACAGTGAGGAGAATAAATGGGTAAGAGAGAAAACCCTAGGCCTAGAGGCCTTGCTTGATGGAGAGATGGGCTTCTTGTATGCATTAGAATTCCTTCAAACACCTGCAACACAAGTATTAGCTTGACAAATGATAAATCAACCCTCTTATGATTGAAGTTAGGACTGATTGGTGGATCAGTGAAGTTCCAAGGCCTTGAAATCCCTCCTCAACTAGTGATAAGTCTCTAAAACAAAATGTTAGCTTGAAAATCCAATGGATCAATGGAAATCTACTTGAAACCCTTGCAAACCTTACCATGAGTCTGCAACCACAAATATTAGTGCCAAAAACAAGTGCCAAGACCACAAAAATGCCAAAGGATGACTACGGTCCAGGGTTTCAAGGTCAAATAGGCCCGCGGTCACAAGAAAAAGGCCACAAATGTTTTGCGACTGCGAAGGAAAGGCCACAAAGGCATGCGACTAAGGCCCTAGAGGGTTGCCTCTAGGGTAACAAACCCAATTAGGGCTGTGGCTAGCAAGATAAAGCCCTTAGGGGTTGCGACTAAGGGAAAACGAGCCCTTAGGTGCTGCGACTAGCCTCCGAAAGGCCCCAAAACCCAACGACATCCCTGCAATTACAAAAATCAATTTTTTTACCTCAAATCATTGCCAGAAACTTCCTCCAAGAGCTGCAACCCTCCTCTTTTGGCTAGAAGAGTAGCTACTAGGGCTTGGAAGGGCCTAGATCAACCCTCTTCTCTTGAACGATTTGGAAAAAAGGGCTGTATGACCCCTCCAAATGGGCTAGAAGCCTCTCAAATTGTAGCTCTCTAGGCTAGGTGAGACTAATGATCTCTCAAAATCAAAATCTATTCAAATCCTTGAGCCAATGCATCTGAAAAAATGAGAAATAGAGAGCCAAGAACCCAATATATATAAAAAACCCCAAAAACCCCAAAACCCCAATAGCTATACAAAAATAAAAGGTTAGTATTTAAAAATACAAGGGTTATTGGAAAAGAAATAATTTTACAAATATTTACAAAATAAACTTTGCTCTCATTAGCATACTAAAACTTTATGGCACAAGTAAATAAATTTGAAGATAATGAGAAAATAATTTTTTAAATTTTTGCAAAGCCCTCCTGCATAAAATTTTCGTTAGATCAAGACTTGGAGCCAAACAAGGGTGTGATCCCCTCACAGTGTGTGAACTTGGAGGCCAAGGGCTGGAGCAACTTGTAACTCAATGCATTTCGAATGATAGATTATTAAACAAAAGGGGTTCGATTCACACAAGAAATCTAGACACCTGGAGGTACCTACTAGATCTACTAGACATAGAGCGTTTACTCTAACCCAACACCTAACGCAAGATACATGTGCTAAAAGATGTTCCTACTACTGGCAATTGAAATAATAATCAACGTTATAAAAGTTCAAAGCATATCAAAGAATCATACAACACATACTGCACTTCAGCGAGCGAGAAACACCTTGAATTGAACCCAAAAGACTTTTTATTAGTACAAAGAAATTTCGGCAGAGCCTTGCTTCGTACATCAGATAATTTTTAGATCATCCAAAGATAAAATGAGGAGCTTGATAGCTTCCTTATATAGAAAATGAAAGAAAAAAACCCTCCAAGTGGAAAATAACGACTAGTTGGGTTGATCCCTGTCAAAATAATCTCATCCAAGATAACTTGATCTCCTCTGTCGATTGAATTTTATTCCTTTTATTTGGAGGGAAAATTCGAATTTATCTTAAAATACTTTTTTTCCCCGTCCAAAAAATGTTTTTTTGGACTTTTATCCTCAAAAAATTTAGTTTGACTTGACCACCAAGGTCCAAAGGGTCAATTTCTCTTAAAAAATCGATTTTTTCCTTGGTGGAACCTTAAAATTTGATTCTTTTTGGACCCATGAATTTTTGATGATTTTCCACTCGGAGAGAATTTAATTTCTCTCAAATTACTTTTTTGACTTGTTGCACACGATTTCTCAAAGTTCCAAGGAAGTTGAAGGACCAAATTTTTCAAAGGATCAGATCATCTATCAATAGTCTACATGCCATTTGTAAACCCATTCTACAAGTTATGTAATGTAAATGATCATAGTAAGACCTTGAGTGTATGTAACAACCTAGGTGAGCCTACTATTTTGGCAAGAAGTTTCATCCTAGGAGGTTTTTTATCTCACTAGCTCATGTGTGTTTCTAAACACAAATTGCCGGCACAGTTTTTCCCTCCAACCTTACCCCAAAGCTAGGATGGAATTCTCCGTCAAAGTCTTAGGTAAGTCCTAGCATTTTGGTCGAGTTTGATGTAAAAGTGATTTGGGAATAATTTAAGCTATTTGGCTAAATTATTTTATTACAAATCATTTGGTCTACTAGATCACTGTGTCGCAAAATTGGGTATGTATCTTGAGGGTCTAACCAAATGTGTATTCCTCCTTTGAGGGCTATAAATGTGAAATCTTATGTATTAGAGGGTGGAAAAACAATTAAATCCCCTCGTGTAAATTAATTAATTTTTCTGGAAAAGTAAAATTAAATCCTAAGCCAAAAAATTAATTAACTAAAGTCAATTTTTTTTTTGCTTGTTAAGACTAACCTACGCACCCACGGGGATTTGAACCGGTGACCTATCGCAAGGAGTGCTTTAACAGCGCACCCATTCACCGTCAATCCAAAGCCCCGTGGGCAACTAAAGTCAAAATTAAGTTGTCTTAGGAAAATTAATTTTCCAAGTGGAAAATTCGTGGGTCTTAAAGGAATCAATTTTTAGAGGTCCTCTACCAAGGGAATATTGTATATTTCAAGAAAATTTGGATGCTTGGACCTTGGTAGTTAAGTCAAAGTCAAATTTTGAGGAAATTAGCTCAAACTAATTAATTTTGAGCTAATAAAAAAAGGATCAAAAGAAAAATTCGAACTTTCTTAAAAAATAATTATTTCAACGGCTAAGATTAAAAGATGATAAAGTACTATTTGACAGCCGAGATTATTTTGACAAGTATCAAAGAAACTAACCATTATTTTTCCACTTGGAGGATTTAGCTATAAATTAGAGAGTCAGTTGAGTCTCTAGCCATCTGAGTTCTGGCTAAGAAATTGCTGCTAAAGCATTTGTGTAAACTATTGTCCCGTTGGGAACTATTTTTTCTACCATAATAAAGGCTTTGGGGTGCAATTCAAGGTGTACTTGTTCATTGATTTGTGTTATGTACTGACTACAGGCTTCCTATGTTGTGCTTATACATGATTATTTTGAGATAATATATAGTGTTTGCAGGTACTTTAGTCCTTGGTCTCCAAGTTCACAAACTGTGGGCAAGGATCATTTTGCTTGGATCCTAAGTATTTGTATGGTGGACTAAATCTTTTGTTAAGGCTGTAGTGTGCGTGGGTTTTTTGAAGCATTTTTAACCATTTATCAAGGAAAAAAGCCATAAAAAAATATTTTTCTCAAAATTCAAAATTTTCAAAACCCTTGTATATTTGTAGATCTTGTAAATAATTTTGTAAATTTAATTTGTAAATTATTTTTCTAACTTGGGTTTTGGGGTTTTAAGTATTTTGTATATATTTTGGGTTTGGGTGTTTTATTTTCATTTTTTGTAGGTTGGATCAAGAGATCAAGTTGAAGTAGAGTTAGATCTAGGCCCTTGAGGGTAAGATCTAGTCTCTAAGAATTTTTGTAGGGCCAACCACTGAAGAATTTTCAGAAAATTGAAGAGTTGAAGCATAAATTTTTTTGGAGCAAGGGTTTCAAGGTTTTCAGGGCTCCTAGCCCCGATTTCTCCTCCTAACCCTTTGCGTCACCCCTTTCGGCCTTCCTAAGGCTAGTCGTAAGCCTTAGGGCTCTCAACCTCCCCTCTAACCCTTGCCGCAAGCCCTAGAGGCCCTTCCGTCCCCCTTCGTGACCTCTTTGTCCTCCCTCCTTGGCCTCTATCCTCCTCCGCTATCCCTCTCGTCTCACCTCTATCCTCCCTCGACCCCTCCGTTTATCCTTGGCTCCCTTCTTCCTTAAGCCTCAGCCCTGGAAGGGCTTATGTCTGCCTCTTTTGAGGCCTCCCCTAGGGTGCTACAGGCCTTAGGGCCTCCAAACCCTAGGCCGCAACCCTTAGTGGGCCTTTCGGCCCTTCCTAAGCCCAACGACAACCTTTGTTGGGCTTGTCATAAGGCCTAATAGACCTTTTACATTACTCACAAGCCTATTAAGGCCTTTTCCCTTCATTTTGGACTCTCTCTTGCCCTCTCTTGACCCTAAATTGCCATATGCTTATCTTTGAAATTTTTGTAGACTGATTGTTGGTGTGTTTTGCAGAAAAAATTGGTCCAAAGTTTGTATTTTTAGGTATCAAGTCATTGGACAAAATCTTGCACAAGTTGGCCTAGTAGACTTCAAGGCCTAGGGCTTAAGGGTTTGATCTCCTAACCCTTGTTTCCTCAATGTCTTACTTCAGCGAGTAAATTAACTCATAGCAGTGATAAACACATCCAAAATTGGTCTAAAAAGTCATTCATATGTTGCTTGGCATATTGAGGAATAGATTGCATAAGTTGGGCAATCATAGCTTGGCATGAATCTAGAAGTTTTGGTGACTCACATCTCTGCATAACAAATATAATATAACAGTGGTAAATTATATATTTGAAAGGCTAATCTATCAAAATTCTTGAGTTGGCAAAGTCTGATTCGATAATTGGGTTTCTTTTCATTACATTGGGCAAGTATTTGCACTTTAAATTGGACATATAAAGCTATTTTACTTGCCGCTATCACAAATCTTTTCACTGCTATCATAATAGTCACTTATTGCTCATTGTGAGGTCATAATAGTCACTTAGTGCTCTCATAGTGTTTGCCTTTTGAGTTTTTATGCTATAAAGTTTGAAATTCACATCTAATAAGCTCACTACCTAAGCAAATTTCAAATCTTTGGTTTAAGTACATAAATTGTTCCTAAGTCCCTCTAATCTAAGTGGTATTGAAATAACTTGTTTCATTTGTGCGTCTAATTGGTGGTGATCTAGATTGCATCTAAGTGTTCTTAACTTGAAAATTGATAAATCATATTGTGTTGAGGAATATTGGGTAAGAACACTTGCTATCTTATTGTCTTTGTGGATAATGGTCATTGGCTTTGTTACCCACCACCTTGTGGGTGATATCCCAAGGAGAATTTTTTCTCCATGATGAGCCTCAGCCAGCAGCCAGCTGCCCCTTGATGCCTCCTACTAGCTCGTTGTGCCATTTCTTTGCCACCTAAGCCAGCCATGTGGTCCCTCACCCATGTGTATTGATTGTATGTTTGAAGGTGGGCTTCTCAAATCTAAAGGTATGTCTTGTCATTTGGTAATTGAGTATTGGGTTTACTTATCATGGATACTTTTGGGTATGGTTTGATGGGGGGATTTGGCAGAAAGAGTGGGCTTAGTTTGTGTGCTTGCCCCCTTGATCTCTTTTGGGTTGTTACCCTTGGATTTTAGTCCCATGGGATCTCCTTTATTGACCATTTGGTTCTAGGGTGGTACTACTTGGGAAACCCCGATTTGTTGAAGAAAGTGTAACTAGGTTCGATATTTACAAATGTAATTTTGATCTTTGTACTTGTCAAGAAAAAGAAATATTATTTTTGTAAATTATAAGAATGAGTTTCTTGCTCATTTCATAGGCCTAGGAAAGTCAAAGAGTCAAAGACATGTATAAGGAGCTCTTCTTGAGCCTATCTGTAAATGTATACTAGTCTAAAAGGCCCTCCAGGACCAGCACAATGAAGAGAACAACCATGTCGGCTCAGAATAAAGACACAACAGTCCACTTGCACACGTCGGCTTATTATGGAGACATCACCACTATATATATGCGGCTAAGTGTCGCCACAGAAAACAAAGCAACTCGGATTCCTCTATATATCTCGATGGGCACAACGAAGAATAGGAACTCAGATTCCTCTGTATATCTCGATGAGCACAACAAAGAATAGGAACTCATATTCTCTAAATTAATATGGATGGAGACAGGGGTCTCAAATACGCATGGCAGGAGAATGCAATCTCGGGTACCTCTGAGTAATTACAATCTCAATATAATGATGATCTCGGTGCAATAAGAGGAACTCAGTCACGATGATCATTGTTTCGGTCTCCTTACAGTTTCCACTTCCTAACTATCTCGACATTCTAATACTAAGATCACTAAAGCAAGCTCTTCTGTCTCGACATGCTTGTGGACACACTCTTAGCATACTAACAGTCTCGACATAGTTATGTCAATAAAGATTGTAATGTCCCAAATGAGAAAAATTTGGAACAAACTCTTCATATAAAATTTATCATACATTTAACAAAAGATTGCCTTGTAAAATTAAGAAAAGAAAGCACTGCAATCCCATAACACTATGAAAAGAAATACTCAGCTTTATTATATTAGATAAACCAAGGTTTTACATGCACATACAACCCGTATAGTTGAGATAAAAAGCTGGCCTCAGATAGATCTACAATAATGCTGCAAATCGGCCTCCAAAATAGAACTGAAAAACAATACACTGCAACCTGTGAACCCTGGATGGATTCACCAAGGGAAGAGATGGGTGCTTGCCCACTCTCACTGAATCACCCGAGGGTTTCTGTCTTGGGGCTACTGTTGGAGTAGAGAACCAGGTTCTCAACCTCACATACAAGAAACAATATCAAAACCAGATGTCTTCCAATGGTCTCCTCCTCCTCTTCTATAGATTTGATGGATCCCTCTAGTACCTCCTATTATATTATTATTTTAATCATGGAGCACTTTTCCCTCTTTTATTTTAATTAAAATATTCTTTTTAATGCGGGAAAATGGTAAATTGGCCAACACGTCTCCTCAAGTCACTGAAAATCATATCTAACCATCCCATCCTGTAGATCTTCTCGTTCCGGTTCCAACGAGCTATTACGCTGAGGTGTTCTGCCACGTATTCCTCCCAGAATGCCACCTTAAGCGTAATTAATTGAGTCAAGCCCACTAATAACTCAATTTTCTCAAAGTTGTCGGAATGCGCCGGAACGAAAGGCAAACTATGTGGATGATGGAATATACCAAGCGAATGCCATCGTATTTCAGAGCAACTCCTCAAAACTCCATCGGGACCCCTGATCACATAAACTGCTCCACTGACCTGGCCATTCCCTGCCCTGGAAATCCATCCTAGCTGTACTATGAAGAAGAAAAAAAATGGGGACATGACAAAGATCTCGGTGCAAGGAAGGAACACAATCTCTGTCTTGGTATATTTATGATCTCTGTCTCGGTACAACTGTGATCCCACAGTAACGCATTCACAACAGACTCTGTCTTGACATATTGGTAATGAACAAGTCATACCACCTGAATGAAATCATGATCTCGGTCTCAGTATTGATAATGGAAAGATCTCAGTGCAGCTGTCATATATATATATATATCTCAATATCGAGATCTCAGTGTTATAGTTATGATTTCAGTAAAAGCGCAGAGATGATCTTAGTAAAAGAACAGTGAAGATGTGACAATGAAGCAATGGTAATGATCCTGTTGTTATAATGAATATCTTAGTGAAGTGCAGTAATGATAACTTTGATGAAGTGATAGTAATGATGATGATCTTAGTAGTAATGGAGAAGAGGATTGATGTCTTGGTCTTGGAGTGGCCTAGCAGGTCAAGGGTCATGGTCTTGGTATTCGTCAATCAGAATCTCTATAAGAAGAATTTCGTGCGGGTTTTCCTCTCCAAGAGGGATAGGTTTTGGCCCTAGCAGGATGCCAACACCTTGTGTTCTTGTCTTTTTGTTTTGGTAGCTATTTGTTGAACTAAAGAAGACACACTCTAATAATAATAAGTGAAGATTGGAATAAGAAGAAAAATTGAAAACACCTCACAAATAGTTATCATGCAAGAAGAATCTAATTAACTCTAACTACCCTAGATTCTTCAACATGGTTTCACGGCTAAGGTGCTGAAGTCAAAGGAAGGGCAACAAAAGAGACATACAAGGATCAATCTTCAAGAAGGGCATCAAAGCAAGGTTGAAGAGCTTTGTCAAGATTGAAGGATTAGTCTACAAACAACAGTCTACAACAACAATCAAGAATCAGTCTACAACAACAAGAACTTGTGTCTCCACAACCATCATTCAAAGACCACCAAGACTCTCATCAAGGTATCTACAAAGCTATGAAACTCAAAGGACCTCAAACTAAAGATCTCATCATCTTGGAAAAGATTGAAGTAATCTTGACCTACTCTACAAAAAAAGGTAGAACATATTGAGGGCAAGAAGGCATTGTCATCTTCAAGGTTGTAATCAAGCAAGGATCATTTCCTTATCCAAGAAGATCATCCAAGGAAGCAACAAATCATCCCTATCAAAAGGAGCAACCTTTTCTATTAAGAAAAGGCTTTCTCATTCGAATGAAGATCATTCAAGAAGAAGCCATCATATATCTTCTTCAACCATCATCAAAGCAATCAAGGTGAAGATTTCATCTTCACATGACAAGTAAGTATCTTTTCATTCTATAATCAAATTTGGTTAAATGACTTCATGAATTGCAAGGACATCTATAGGTTGATGGGTCATCAAGATTCCTTGCATGAAAAAGAAGGATAGACATAGTCCTCTAAGTAGCTGAAGTCATTAAACATATCAAAAGGTCTCCTCTGAATTTATGGAAAGGGATACTTATGAAAGATCCCCTCACATAGCAATATTGGAGACATCAAAGTGATGAAGATGATAAACTCATTCTCTGAATGTGCAATGAAGAAGGTCACATGAAATCTGATCTACATGAAAGTAAAAGGTATCGAAGGATGTAGGATATCTTCATAAGGTCTCATATACAAGATCTAGGAAGGAAGATAACCACCATTGATCTATAATGCACTAACAAGGTAACAAGTATCCATGAGATAAGGAAGTTACCTCATTCGACAACTTATGGTCTCTATGCTAAATAGAGAAAGACAAGTTGATGGCAAAAATATTGAAAGGACTAAAACATGTGCAGAAAGGAAAGGCAAGTTTTCAATGCTATGGAAAGTTTATAGAAAGAAGCTCATACCATTGATGGAGGAAGCTGAAGAAAAGAGGCCAAGGAAAGAGGGAGTAACAAATCTCTACTATGAGTGAAATGGTATCCCTCACAAAAGGGTCCTATCATAAGCTTTTGTTATAAGATATGACAATGATGATAAGATGCATCGTGGCATCATGGAAGCATTAGAAACAAGAGCTCGTGACATCACCATGGGAATCATGAAGAACAAAATCCATGACAAACAAAACATGAAGGATATAGCTCTTGGGAACCTCAGTGGACATTGAAGGAAAGAGTCATCTAGGACAAGGCTCATCATACATCAAGTCAAAAAGGAAACATTTGCCAGTTGGGGATATAAAAGATCCTCAAAATTCTCTGATGGAATCCTCATTGGAGGGTTCACTAACCTAGAGAGGAAGCAAGTATTTCAACAAGAACTCCAACTTATGGAATCAATGAGATGATGATGTGATGACATGAAGCAGATCAAGGGATTGAAGATCTTTTCAATCAAGGACGCTGCGGGAAGAAGCCTCGATTGCCTGAAGGTAAAATAAGGTATGTATGCTTGTGTTTAATATTATAATGTAATGTCATATGGTTGTAGGTAACATGGATCATTGCTTCTATCTTGAGAAGCAAGATCAAGAGAAAAAGATCTCCTCCTCTGAAAGGATGTAGGAAGGCATAAGTCACACTAGATGAAATCAACACAATATGTCCTCATATGAAGTATGAGGTGGTTGACTACAATTTAAAAACTTTGAACGGAAGCTCCTGGGAATGGAATGTGTGAGGAAGGAAGAGATCGTGAGATATGAAACCATGATGAAGGCAATCAACATCCAAAAGACCAAGAAGATTTAACTAGGAAATCTCCCGGAAAGATATGAAGACTCTGATGGAAAAAGATGAAGACCCTTGACAATGGATATCTTTGGGAGATGTGTCAACATGTATGCAGGATGCTGATGCCCACAAAAAGATGTCATGATGAAAAGCCATCTCGTAAGATATGATTTGATTTAGAATCATGTTTTGGTTTCTTGAAAAGTATCTGGATAAATTCATGTAGGGCTATTGAAATAGAAATTGGAAGTACATATACTACTAGCATTCATCTGGTGGATAGAAGAAGCATGATGAGGAAGAAGTAGATATATAACGAAGGTTCCAGATATGAAGAATTCCACTTTCCATGAAGAAAGAAATGACACGACGAACAAAGGAGGAAAGTGATCGATGGCTGTTGCCATACAAGGAAGAAGCTCAACTGAATTTCATGACATCAAGAAGAGAAGTTGATCAAGCAGCTCAAAGACCCACAAGGAAGAAGTTGCTGATGTATAGAAGAGTCCATAGCTAAGAGGGAGCTATGACAAGTTCCTAATTAAAAGGGAGCTTGGGCAAGTTCTTGATCAGAGGGAGCTTGGGCATATCTTCCCCAGTTGAAAGGGAGAGATAGACATAACATTGTTGTCTTCACTTTGGAAGAAAGAATGGAGGATTGGGTAATCATTTGTCATCTGATGCTCTTTGAGGATGTGTAGGGCATCTAAGACAAGAGTAGGCAAGAGGACTAATATTCTTTGAGGGTTGGGAACCCAAGATAAGAATAGTCCTAGAAGGTCATACTTTGTGAACACTCGGGTGGGTATGTACGTTGAGAGACAATGATGAAGGTGTCTATAGTCATTGGTCTTGCCAACATTGTGCTTTGATCTAATGAGAGATAGAGTTGTCAGTCAAGGCCTTGCTGTGGAAACAATGTTGGTTACTATGATGCTATACATATGGGTTACCAATCTGATTCTTCTTATGAGAAATTCTTCAGATTGAGAATGACCAAGTACCATTATAAATACCTCCCTAGTTAAGAGGGAGTGTTGAAGAAAGTGTAACTAGGTTCAGTATTTACAAATGTAATTTTGATCTTTGTACTTGTCAAGAAAAAGAAATATTATTTTCGTAAATTATAAGAATGAGTTTCTTGCTCATTTTATAGGTCTAGGAAAGTCAAAGAGTCAAAGACATATATAAGGAGCTCTTCTTGAGCCTATATGTAAATGTATACTAGTCTAAAAGGCCCTCCAAGACCAAAACAATCCTCCTGAAGACATCAACTACTAAAACAATGAAGAGAACAACCATATCGGCTCAGAATAAAGACACAATAGTCCACTTGCACACGTCGGCTTATTATGGAGACATCACCACTATATATATGTGGCTAAGGGTCACCACAAAAAAGAAAGCAACTCGGATTCCTCTATATATCTCGATGGGCACAGTGAAGAATAGGAACTTAGATTTCTCTGTATATGTCGATGAGCACAACGAAGAATAGGAAATCAGATTCTCTAAATTAATATGGATGGAGATAGAGGTCTCAAATATGCATGACAGGAGAACGCAATCTCGAGTACCTCAGAGTAATTGCAATCTCAGTATAATGATGATCTCGTTGCAATAAGAGGAACTCAGTCACAATGATCACTGTTCTGGTCTCCTTACAGTCTCGACTTCCTAACTGTCTCGACATTCTAATCCTAAGATCAGTAAGCAAGCTCCTCTGTCTCGGCATGCTTGTGGACACACTCTCAACATACTAACAATCTCAACATAGTTATGTCAATAAAGATCTCGGTGCAAGGAAGGAACACACTCACTGTCTCAGTATATTTATGATCTTTGTCTCGGTACAACTGTGATCCCACAGTAACGCATTCGCATCATACTCTGTCTCGACATATTGGTAATGAACAAGTCATACCACCTGAACGAAATCATGATCTCGGTCTCAGTATTGATCATGAAAAGATCTCGGTGCAACTGTCATATATATATATATATATATATATATCTATCTCAATATTGAGATCTCAGTGTTATAGTTATGATTTCAGTAAAAGCGCAGAGATGATCTTAGTAAAAGAACAGTGAAGATCTCAGTGAAGATGTGACAATGAAGCAACAGTAATGATCCTGTTGTTATAATGAATATCTCAGTGAAGGTGCAGTAATGATAACTTCGATGAAGCGATAGTAATGATGATGATCTCAACAGTAATGAAGAAGAGGATTGATGTCTTGGTCTTGGAGTGGCCTAGCAGGTCAAGGGTCGTGGTCTTGGTATTCATCAATCAGAATCTCTATAAGAAGAATTTCGTCCAGGTTTTCGTCCAGGTTATATACCTAGGGGGGGATAATATGGGGTACCAAGGGAGGTACCCAAGGTAATAATGTAATAATGGGATGGGCCATAGTAATAAATAAGGTGGTTAACCCATATCATGTAAGGGACCACAAGTAGTTAATAATAATGTAATGGGCCCATGGTATTAGTTGATGGTATGAGGGAACCATGATAATGACCCATGGTATTGTATGTATGAGGCGTATATAGAGGCTAGAGACTCCACATGGAGGGAGAGTGAAGGATTATTGTATGAACAAGCATATGGCTTGTGGAGTGTTCTCCTTCCTTAAGGAGTGAATGTATGGTGTTGCCCTACCTTAAGGGTTTGATCAATAAAGAATCATTTCATATTATTTCTGGGTTAGATCTATAACAAGTGGTATCAGAGCTACAACAAGTGGTATCAGAGCTACAACAAGTGGTATTAGAGCACTTTCTTGGGCACAAAAGTGGAGAGTATTTTTTTTTTTTTTTTTTTTTGCAGGATTTCGGGGGCGGCGAGTTTGCAGATCAGATCTGTATGTTTTGGTGAAAAATCTAATTGTAGATCTGTATTCTTTGTGAAAAATAGCCGATTTCAAAAAAAAAATCGGTTGAATCGGAGTTCGGATGAAGGAGATATCGCTGATCTAAAAATCAGTGGTGTTGTAGACAATTTTTCGGGGCAGTGAGTTTGCGGCGCAGATCTAGACGTCCTGGTGCAAGATCTACAAAATCTAATTATAGATCTGAATTGTTTGAGAAAAATTACCCAATTTCAAAAAAAAAATCAGTCGAATCGAAGTCCGGATGAGGGATATATCGCTGATTTAAAATCAGCTCTTTTTTGCAGAAATTTTGATGACGGCGGGAGAGTTGCAGCGCAGATCTGAAATTTTAAGTGCCAGGATCAAGATTTCTATCACATGGGTAGATGCAGAATGATTGTTCCATTTCTGAAAACAGGTCATAATAGGGATTCTGAGCAATATTGACAAAACTGTGACAATTTCAAATTTTTGCCAAGTAAGTGAATTTTTCTCAAACCCTCTTCATGGCGATTCTATATTTTACAGGAAAAGATGATGGTCCTACTATTGAGGAATTCATACAAAGATACAAGTCCACACATGGGACATATTTGAAGATTCCAATGATGATTAATATGAGAGATGAGGCTCAAAAGTGGAATTTATCACTTGACTTAAAGCAGTTGCTCAAACTTTCAGATGCAGAATTTGAAAAAGTCTTTTTGGACAAATGGTCTCGGGCTAGAAAAACGGAGAATGAGACACATAAGGGGTTAATTGCTACGGGTGTCTCCTTATTGCAGGTTCATGGATTGATTCAGAAGGAGAAGATCGTTGTATCTATAAATCCTAGTTGCAAGCAAAATCTTATAAGTGTTAATTTGGCAAAAAGATTGCAAGTTCCAGCAAAACACATTGAAACTGCACAAGTTGATAATGAGGATGTTCAAGTGTACAAGGATTTGAAAATTTCTATGGATAAATATGTGTTGCATGGTGATTTTTATGCTTCAGAGATGGATAATATGGATGTTGTTTTGGGATATCCTTGGATGGAATCCGTGAGTATTATCATATTAATGTGCACAAGAAATTCCTGAAGCTCTGGTATAAAAAGAAGAAAATTACATTTCAGGATATTTCCATTAATAAACAGGTAGAGTCCAAGGAGGCTGAAGCAGAAGATGTTCCCGAGTCTGACATATCAGATGATGAGCAGTTGATGGTCGACAATCAAACACAAATAGAGGCTGACGCCGAAAAGGTAACAGGTGCTGACACATCTGATGAGGGTTCAGTGGTTGAAGTCATATTGGAAAAGAAGACACGACAACAGACACCACAGCAGGGTGAATTAAAGAAAAAGACACTGTGGGTTAAGACTTCAACATATCATCACCCACATCACCCCGCAAGAAAACAACCAACAAGATGGCAACCAACTAGCCACAAGGACAACAACCCTCGTATCATGGATAGCAAGGAGCCTAGATCCACCTACTACACATCAACACAGAAGAGCTGCCACGGTCAACTTCCATCTCAAGCGAGCGAGGCACCAGCGAGATCGAGGGTTCACCTTTCTCTTGGATGGCTAGATGCACGTGCATGGTACCAGTGGACTACTCTTTTAAGTAGATCTTATTATTTGTGTTCTTCCCATGTTTCGGGGACGAAACATGCTTAGGGGGGTGGAATGTTATATACCTAGGGGGGATAATATGGGGTACTAAGGGAGGTACCCAAGGTAATAATGTAATAATGGGATGGGCCATAGTAATAAATAAGGTGGTTAACCCATATCATGTAAGGGACCACAAGTAGTTAGTAATAATGTAATGGGCCCATGGTATTAGTTTGATGGTATGAGGGAACCATGGTAATGACCCATGGTATTGTATGTATGAGGTCTATATAGAGGCTAGAGACTCCACATGGAGGGATAGAGAAGGATTATTGTATGAACAGGCATATGGCTTGTGGAGTGTTCTCCTTCCTTAAGGAGTGAATGTATGGTGTTGCCCTACCTTAAGGGTTTTGATCAATAAAGAAACATTTCTATCTTGTTATTCTTGGGTTATTTCTATTATCATAATATCTTTGCGTTAGATCTACAACAAGTGGTATCAGAGCTACAACACCAATGAAGCCAAAATGTATGTGATCTCTCCTCTCAAGCTTAACTAGGAAGTCTCAATTCCAACAACATTTACCCTAAAAAATGTTCAGCTTCTAACCTCCCTAGCAACCAGCCCAATGCCTTAATTTATAGTGCAATGGAGGGAAGTTATTAGGTCCACCTTCAAAGGGATAAAGCCCTCCTTCAAAGAGATAAGCTCCTCTCATCAAGGGATTAGCTCCTTCACTTTTGGGATGCATGAACCACCTAGGAGCGAACCATCCACGTCAAGATTCCTTCTAGAATCATCTAGAATTAACCAAAAGTGAGTTTTTAATAATAAACTTGCGCCTTTTTGACTTTCACAGGGGTCCGCACCCACTCCTTTAGAGACAGAGCGGGCAGGTCCACAGGTAACATGAACAAGGGGTGCGGGACCGTAGGCAACAGTGAAAGAAAAGCGGAACCAGAGCTTTATTGATTTTTAAGGTCTTTCTCTCATTTTCAAAGCTTGACATGAAGAGCTAAGGTTTGAGACTTGCTTAGGAGGACAGTATGAATGATGATAGACCCATACTGACTGCAAATAGTCATGGTGACAATATTTTGTGTAATAGATTGCCCCCTAAAGTGCGAAGTCTGTAGTAGATGAGGAAATCATTTATCATCTAAGAAGAGTGAAGTACTTTATCATTTCGAGGATCATCTTGTGGAGAGCCCGGTTGGAACCTATAAAAACATTTAACGCAAAATATATATATGAGATCATATCATCGCTGAGGTAGGCATTCCCATACTCAGATCAAAACTGACTAGAAAACTAACTACTGCTCTGATATAGGAATGATCTTGTAATACATCACAAGTATAGACACATGTAGACACAGTATGGACGCAGCCATCTGTTTATGAATAGTCCACTGTATAATGAATACAAAATTCCTCGCAGCCTGGATGGTGGGAACTAGATCCAGGGTCTTGATTTCTACTTCCCGAAATAGTACGATTCTAACCATATGAATGAATGTGTCGAAGTCGAACATGGTAGAAACCACTTGATTACCAGTCAATGATGTAAACTGTTAACAAGTGTGAGAGAAACCACCAGTAATGTCAATGGCTCTCAAAGTACTCAGTGCAATCCATGAAATGTGAATAGATGTGTTGATGTCGAACATGTCACGGAATCCTTTGATCGAATGTCAATGATGCAACCTATCGTCGAAGGCGAGAAACCTGCCATTGAGGCATGCAGATCCCAAGGTACTGACGATTTCTAAATCATCTTTCTAAATAATGAGCTGAAGTCGATAGAAAGCGATCCGTCGTAGGCAAGCCCACAACATGAAATCATAGATCAAGTTTGAAGAAATTTTGTTGCAAAGACTGACTCAGGGATGGTCAAGATGGATGATAGATATTTTGCAGATGAATGGTTTATTTGCACTGACCTCTTGAACACATAACGACACAACAGATGGTTTGGTGACAATTGACCCAAAGTTAATACCCAGAAACCGGCTGAAGACTTTCAAAATGGTTTGATTAACTATTAGGCAAAGGATTTCCCAACCCAGGTGAATAAAAGTGTCGTGTTCAAGAGTGGTTACAAAGTATGACAAACATGCTCATTTTTCTCTCTTTTCCCCCACCATTTCTGGCAAGTACCTCTTTATTTTTGACAAGCTTGAGGAGGATAACATTTGTTTGATTATAAGCTCATCCTTCGGATGAGTTCAACTTAGTTTAAATTCGAACCCTAAGAAGGAGTGGTCCGTTCCTGTTTGTAATTGAACATGTCCTTTACTGTTAAATTTTAACGAGTCCAGTATAGGAGAAACTCGGCTTTTTTCAATTTTAGAGAGTCTGAAAAAACTTAAGAAAACTCCATGGTTGTCCTTTTTCGTAAATTTGTCTCCCAAGCCCGAAAAAGTATAAAATAATACTTGAGAGAACCGCTTGATCATTACGACCAAGGAGTACTTTTCATAATTAGTGCCTCTGATCCGAAAAAGTAAAAAAGCGATCAATGACGTCGTTTTATAACCAATATCGAATTTGAAACGACAAAAATCTGGCAATCTTTTCATATCTTTACGGTCAGAAAAAGGCTGTAAGTAGATCGTCTTTTTAATTCCGTTTTAACGAGTTTAAAAAGAAAAAACTCGGCGACCTTTTCATGTTTTAGGAGTCAGAAAAGAGATTAAAGGTGACTAATGTTTTTCGTCGAAAATGACCGATTTTGCCTGAAAAATCCGTTATCCTGCACAAAAACTCACACATTACTCATACCTGTTTAAAATAGATAAAAATGCTGCAAAAGTTACCTCTTTAAAGTGAAAAATAAACAAATTAAAAACTCATTTATTCAAAAAAGCTTATAAAAAGGGATTTTGTAAATTCATTTTTACCGTTTGACTTCAGAGTGAGAAAAGAGAGCTTTTGGTCAGAAACTTTCCGTGAAAATTGCGGAAAATCCGTCCGTTGGAATCGAACGCCGTCTCCTCCAGGTAATCTACATCATCCTACTCTTTCATTTCATTCGTTTCAAATTTGTTTTTAGGCTTTGATTTCATTTTTTAAGGAATTTTTAGGTTAGAAACCCGTGCGCGGGGGTCCGCAGGCATAGCACAGGTAACCTGCGGACCCCGAATTTTTCGTAAAAGGAAAAAAGTCAGGGGTCCACACCTGCCGTGAAGGCAAAGTGCGGACCCACGCACTGTCTCTAACAAAGAGGGTGCGGTCCCCGCAACAAAGGTTTTTAAACCTAAATTTCTCAAATTTCACCCAAAAATTTTGCTTTTAGATATTCTAATTCGCTTTTTTATTGAATGTAGGGTATACATCATGCTTGATTGGCGAGAACGGGAGCATGAGGATGTAGATCTCGCCGCGATTAATCATCAACTTTCGATTGATGCATTGAAGGCATGCGGCTTATACAAATTCTGGGCCATACTTGGCATGAGGGCCCAGGTGGACTTTTTGCAGTGGCAGGTAGACAGGTGGAACATACAGGACTAGTGCTTCTTTATTGGTGGTCACCAGCTCGAAATGGAGCCGGAAGACATTTACTTTTTGACTGGTTTGCCTAAGAGAGGTGAACACTTGACTCTATTCGGGACTAGGCCAGGTGGCTAGTCTGTCGATAGCCTCCGGCTAGAGTTTTGCAACGACCAGACTAGAGACAAATGGATAGATATCAAAACCATATCCCTTCCTGAACTGAAAGTTATTGCGTTTACTGTTACCAGGCTCTGCGGAAGCACAACACTACATATAGCCACTGGATCCCAAATGCGGATGGCAGTAGACTGCTTTCGAGGCACCATCTTCAACTGGTGCGATGCTGTGTTGGCTAATATAAAAGGCCAACTGACTAGAGCAAAGAACGGACAACTGAAGACCTTTGGATATGGTGCTTTAGTTGTGAGCTTTGGTCTGGAGAGGGTCCCACAGCATCTCACTGTTGGAGCTGGACTTCCCCGAGAGCCCAAACTGATGCGTTGGGTTGCAGTTATGGCCCGTCATCCTGAGGAGGGGACAGAAGTCGTTCGATTCACTCCTGAGTATTTTCATTGGTTGGAGAACCAAGTTTTTGCTATTCAGGATTTTCCTTACGCTGGGGTAGATTATCGTGGTGACCCAGACATGGCTCTTCCACCAGGAGAGCAATGGGATGACTCAAGTAAAAACAGTTTCAATATTTTCTAATTTAATTTTTTTGTTTTTGTTTTTATCTCGTCCCAAAATTGATAGTAAAAGTTTTAAATGCAGATGTAGGTCCACGGCGACCAGCCACTCTCCGGCCCTATGAGAGGAAACAACCAGCTGCAGCAGCACCAGCCCCACAGGACGAATCCACAGAGACCTTGGCCGAATTGGAGAGCCATCTAGAGCGTTTGACAGTAGACATTCCGGAGACCAGCATAGATGACATTCCTCTTAGGCTACAACGCTATGTGATTGGGGTCCCAGGACCTTTTAGGAGGTTCCTTTGTAAGGTGGCTCGTACAGTGGTTTCTTATCGTGATCATCACTAGTGATAGGATGATCGCCTATTGTAGACACATATGACATTTTTTGCTTTTTGTACTATCATTTTTGCCGATCATAAGGTGTTTTTCAACCTATGATCGAAGACGATGTATATTTGACACACTTCTATGTTATACTATATCACTATTACCGGCTTATCTTGTAAAACATGTTATGAAATGTTTTTAAATTTACTTGTATGATTATTGCAAATGTCTACTTAACATTCGAGAAGCAATTGCATCTGGTAATGTATTTAAATATCTTGGAATATGCTGATATTCAATATAGTCAAATTCACGTTCCAAGAGACGAACTCTCAAAACTAATCTCAATAACACTGGATTTCTAATGGCATATACTCTATTAAGCTGTAATACAACGAGTTCAGAATCTAACCTCACTATCAAACTCCGAATCCCAAATGAAATAGATTCAGATAATAACTCAATCACTGCACTATACTCGGCAATGTTGTTCTTTGTTTGACCGGGGGTTACCCCATGCATAGATACCAACTTGTCAGAGGGCGAATATATAACCCAAGTTGTGGAAGAAATGTTCCGTGTATTACGACAAGCACCATCAGCAAAACCAATGTATGTTTGGAGAGGCATCGACATCTGCAATATCCAGAGCAAAATCAAGATAAGCAGGAATAATGACAAAACACACTCTCTAAGCTAAGCACACAAATTAATCTAAAACATACCAGCTAGAAAGAAAACTAAACCTAACTAAAAATCTCCACGCCTAGATTTAAGCATAATACCTCTTTAGGTAAAGACCATTTCTGGGTTTACCTAAAGAGACCCCGTCAAAGTCTACCAATTCATAGGCCCCTTTTGCTAGCTTTCGCTTAACAACATAAGGACCATGCCACATGGGTACGAATTTTCCAGCGCCTAATTTATCATTTGCTTGATCGTACAATAAGACTAGGTCTCCTTCCGAAAAATTTCGAGGGGTAACATTTCGATCATACTGAGCTTTAATACGTTTGGCATGAGTTTCGATCGCTAATGCAGCATCACGTCGATTCTCATCTAGCTGAGCCAAGTATAACAAACATTTTTCCTCTTCGGAAGTGGCTGGAAGTAATTCGATGGCCATTTGCAATGACGGGATTTCGCATTCAATGGGTAACACAGCTTCCAGACCATAAACTAGTTGGAAAGGAGTGAAACTGGTTGACGTTTTTACTGAGGTTCGATACGCCCAAAGCGCTGAAAATAGCATGTTATGCCAATTCAACCTATGAATCCCAATGATTCGTCGGATCATGATGACTAGAACTTTGTTGATGGCTTCAACCAGACCATTAGCCTGTGGATAATATGGAGTTGAACTATCATGACGCAAGCCAAGTTGGTCTGTAAGTTCAGTCATCATAATGTTTTGAAAATGACGTCCATGATCAGTGATAATCGCTTGTGGAACACCAAACCTAGAAATTATATGATTGAACACGAAAATCGCAGCAGTTTTTCCGTCTGCCTCAAATGTAGGCATCGCCTCGGCCCACTTGGTAAAATAATCTATCGCAAGGATGATATATGCATTCCCCCCGGCGAGTGAGGGTTACATGTAATAAAATCGATACCCCATTTCGCAAAAGGACCGACGGCAATTATAGGGTGGAGAGGAGCAGGTGGAGCGCGCATCTTTCAATCAAAAATTTGGCAGTTGTGGCATTTTCGGATCGCGTTAATACAATCTTTAAACAAAGACGGCCAGAAATAGCCAGCGCGCAATATCTTTTGGGCTGTGGCAAACCCAGACATATGACCGCCACACGCTCCAGAGTGACAGTCATTTAGAACCCTTTCAGCTTCCTCATGAGTTAAACAACGTCGAAAAACAGAGTCCGCCCCATGACGATAAAGTGTATCTCCAATAATTTTGAATTGTTGGGACTGGAATCGTATTTTTCGACGTTCTGACCTTGAAATTTCTGGCCGAAAGGATTGGGTCTGGAGATAAACTATGATATCCCCATACCATGGATCTAAAGTGCTGATTAGAAACAAGGATTCGTCCGCAATGGGCTCCTCCGCCACAGTTTCCGTGTCAGCACGCGGGAAGTCACACATTAACTCCACAAAAACTAAAGATTTCTTCGACTTAGACTTTTCAAATTCCAAGTCGAACTCCTGTAGGATCACAATCCATTTGGAGTACTTGCCCCTAGCAATTGTTTGGTCAAAATATAGATCATAGGGTTGCAATCAGAAATTACTGTAGTTTTGCGTAGTAAAATGTAATGACGAAAACGTTGGACAACTTGAACCGCTGCCAATGCCAATTTCTCCACATGTGAGTATTTTAGCTCAATTGGATTTAGAGTGCGACTAAGGTAATATAACACATGTTCAGTACCGAATTCATCTTCCTGAACTAACACCATTCCAATGGTGGAATGGGAAGCGGCGAGATATAAGAAGTACTCCTGGTTGTAGTTGGGAGGATGCAGTAACGGTGCATGGGTCAACGCGTGTTTTAGTGCATCAAAAGATTTATCAGCTATCTCATCCCAAAAGAATGGAGTATTCTGTTTCAACAACCGGTAAAACCCTTTGTGATCTCGATGTAGTTAGGAATGAATCGACGTAAAAAGTTTGCTTTCCCTTGCAAACTTTGGAGTTGGCGAAGACTCGAAGGAGGAGGCAATTTGACAATAGCTTCAACCTTCGAGGGATCGACGCGAATGCCGGCTTTCGAAACAACAAACCCCAGTAACCGACCCGTTTCTATATAGAAAACACACTTGTGTGGATTCAACCTAATTTGATAATGCCTACACCTCATAAAGATTGCTCGTAAATGGATGAGATGATCAGCTCGATGTAATGAATGAGCAGGTAAATCATCGAGATAGGGTTGCACAATGTGCTTGATGTCATGAAACGCGTAAGACATGGCTCTTTGAAAAGTTGCCCCGGCGTTCTTGAGCCCAAAAGGTAATTTGCAATAAGCAAATGTCCCCCATGGACAAATGAAAGCCGTTTTTGGTTGATCAGCAGGTAGAATATTTATTTGATTGTATCTGAAAAACCATTCATGAAGGAGAATATTTCACTGCCGGCACAATCATCAATGATTTGATCGATATAGGGAGTTGGGTAATTGTCTTTTGGACAGGCTCGATTAATATCCCTATAATCGATACATATTCTTATTGTCCCTTGCTTTTTGTTAATAGGAACAATATTCGATACCCAATCCGTTAACGGAATCGGATAAATGAACCTTGCTTTGAGTAATTTTTCAACTTCTGCTTTAATGGCAGCAGCTTTTCGCGAGTGGATCTAACGCAAACGTTGCTGGACGGGTTTAGCATCCGGGTAAGTTTTGATTTCATGAACAACAATTGCTGGGTCAATTCCTGGCATTTCCTCATATGACCAAGCAAACACGTCACAGAATTCTTGAAATAGGGCCTTATATGTTTGAATTTCATTTTCCGTACAATATGAATGTTTTCAACAATTCCAAGTTTAACTGAAATATCAATAGGAATAGTTCGAGAAATGTTTCCCAAATTTAACTCAGAATCAGGATTTTTCATTGGATTCTGAGGTTCCTTGACATATTCAGTCGTAAAAATAGATGAAAAATCATTTTCAAAGCGATCAATCTCAGGTAAAAACGAAGATCTATGATGAAGATCTTCCCATGGTAAATCATCGACACATAGGATTTCACGAATTTGCTCATCAGTGTGAACAAGTTCGGAAAATGTTGTTGAATCTGAGTTTGATGTTGAAAGTGATTCCTCATAGACCACATTCATTAAGTCAATTTCGGTTGAAGAAGGGTCGGAAAACGACTGCACGACCTGATACGCAATTTCATATGGACTCAAAGGCATAACGTCACCAAATGAATCTATCTCAGATTCGGAAGGTACGATCCAAGGATCATCATAAACAATAGTGTCTGACGAAATCATATGAATGGTTGCAGTAGAAGACGATGCGTTGATAGGAGGAAAAGGAAAAGTTCCTAGTAAACCAGAATCTTTAACTAATCCTACTCCAACATCCTTATATGGGATAGTTGTTTTGCCGACATGCTGAATACTTTCAGAAGAGGCTGGGTCGGATGAAAAGTAAGTCAGCTGGTCTATAGTTACGATCTTTCCATTATGAGGGAACTTTATAAGCCGAAAGACCGAGGAAACAATAGCTGTCATAGCGTAAGACCAACTACGACCCAAGAGAAGGTTGTAATATAGAGGGGCATCAACCACCTCCACATCTAGATTAACAGTTTTGCCTTCAACCCCTATAGGTAAATCCTGTAGAATGCCAAAAGGATGGAACCCACGGCCATCAAAGGCCTTTAGAATCGTCGGGGATTGATTAAGCGTAGGAGAACCAAGCGATCTCCAACATTGGATCGACATAATACACGTTGGGGCTCCCTCATCAATCACAGTCCTATAACAAGGTCTGTTCTGGAAAGCCATTTGATGAGGCAAGCGCGGTGTACTATTTTCTAGATCGAAAATTATTAGGTTCGAGTTGTGAACGTCAACAGCTCCTATAGCTGACAATAGCAATTTACGCTGTGCTGGACATGATTGCAGCACTTCCAAAGCCGACATTGCTGAAGGTGAAATAGCCAAATCTTCAACAATGTTATAGTTCTGAGCCGCTCTCGCATGTGGATTGAAAGTTGACTTTCGAAGTATACCCTTGGCGGGCGGTTTGATTACTAAGTCTGGGTTAGGTTTCTCGATCTGTAGTGGATCGGAACCGGGAGTTGAAGTTGATGGGTTCGAATGAGAAGATTCTGTTTCCTTACCATCAACAGGACTTTTACTTCCATAATCTTGCGATCGAGTCGCAATCCTAACATGGGACATCATCATTATGGGTTCTTCAGAGGCATTTGAGGAAGAACCTATCATCTTACTGTCTTGACTAGGAAAAGGATCCTTCAAAACAGCAGGCGTTTGGGAACCTTTGACGATTTTTGCAACCTCTGCACGATGAGGGCAATCTCTTGTAAAATGCTGTTCGTCACAAATGAGACAAGGATAACGAGGTTTGCGTTTCTCATCAGTTGATTATGTTTTTTCTGGTTTCTCTTTCGAATTTTTATCTGTTTTATTTTTCTTCTTCCCTTTCTTCTTACCGCTGGATTTTGATTTGGCTGTAGATGACTCTACAACATGAATATCGGCGGAAATTTCCGCGGAAGAATCTCCTGTCGGGGAATCTGGTAAAGTTATGATAGGAGAAGAATTCTTGGAAGATTTCTTCTTACTTTTGGTATTAACCGTACCAATCATACCATCAGCGGCATGAGACCCTGAAGGAGCTGCAGTTATTTGATTTTGTTTCGGAAGATCAGGGATTTTCTCGTGTAACGTACCTGACTGCGTATAAACTAAGTCAAGGTACTGAGCTTGAGCAATTACTTGCTCCTCAGTAACGACTCCTGCCTTAGCTACATCCTCAGTGATCTTCGGTAATAAAGATTTGACAAACCATTCAGCTAAGATCTGATCTGGAATAAAAACCTTCTCTAAACGCCGTCGACGTCTCCATTCACGAATATGATCTGAAATGTAAGTGGACGTTGACTGCTTTAATGAAGTTAATAATTCCGTGCCATTGTCATATCTGACTGGCAACTGAAAATGAGTTAAAAACGAAGTAGCTAACTGACTAAAGTTATAAAAAGTGGCTCGTGGTAACTCAATGTACCACTTGGCCGTAAGACCAATTAGAGTGCGCTGGAAAAGCCTTAAACGGATTGAATTATCTGAAATGGAGTTAGACGCACACCAGAGGTGATAAGTCATCACATGGTTCGACGGGTCCTCTCCTGATTTGCCTTCAAACTTAGGAATATCACTAGGCAACTTATTCGGCATTGGCGGCCAAAATGGAAGATAGTTAATTGGATCGTTCGTAAGGCGTGACAAGTCAGGCAAGTCCAAAGTTGCAATGAACGGTAACTGACGATTAGTGTCCCTGAAACCCTGGGTCATTAGACCAGCCCCAGGAGGAGGATATCCAGGATAATTAGGAATTGGAATTGCATTTGGGATATTATATCCTCCTGGAAAACCAGGATTAACCGGACCGTACTGGGGTTGTTGAGGTTGCTGATATGTATATCCAGGGTACGGTTGATACTGATAAATTGGCTGCTGCACAGTAGGACCGAATTGGTACTATCCCTGGTACGATTGATAAGTAAATTGAGGTTGACTTGTGACAACCGTACTTAGACCAGGTTGTCCTACAGGCATTTGAACCGAAGTCTGAATTGTGGATTCAGACTGAGGTAAAGATGTCTGAGGAGTTGATACAGGAACAGTAGAAACCGGAGCTATTGATACTCCAGAAGTAGGTGGGGTAGATTGAATAGATGTTGCAGCAGTCGTTTGAGGCGGAGTACGAGGCGTACTAGGCCCAGGCTGAGAAACTACAAAAGGTGCAAAAGTTTGAATAGTAGACTGGACAGGTTGCTGGGGTGAACCAGAAACCAAGGGTTGTCCAAATTGAGATGACAACTGCACATTCTGTTGCAAGATCTGTTGAGATTGAGATGGATCCCACACTAAGTTCATTTCGGGATACGGACCCATAGCAGGTTGAGAATATTGAGGACCATAACCGGGTTGAGGGTAGGGTTGATAATTCAAAGGTACATTTCCAGCTCCTTGGACAAACGATTGACCGGAAGGTGGTTGGAAACCTTGGGTTGGGTACTGACCTTGAGGTTGATAACCTTGAGGCACGTACTGATACTGGGGTTGACGTTGAGGTACATATTGATACTGGGGTTGACCTTGAGGTACATACTGAGTCTGGGGTTGACCTTGAGGAACGTACTGTCCCGTAGGTATGTACTGTCCTTGAGGTTGCACCCCAGGCGGAAATTGGGTACCTTGAGGTTGCCCCCCATGCGATAATTGAGGACTTTGAGGCTGCCCCCAGGCGGTAACTGGCCACCTTGAGGTTGCGGATTAGGAATAGTACCTGACATCATAAGAATATCTTCTACACTCAACGGCTTAGTTTCGTTATTACCAGTTAATAACCCTTGTTCAATAGGTTGAGGAGATGCTCCTGAAAAAGTACCAGTAAGTGACTGATACCCAGAGGGAACAGAAGGACCGCCGTATAAAAATGTTTCTGGAGATTGAGAAAACATGGATGACTGTCTTGACATATTTAACGGAGGATAATAACCCCTAGGTGTTGGGTGAAAAGGAATGCGAGGTGGTGAAAAACTTAGTCCCGGGTTTTCCAAAAAATTGGTCAATGAAAGATACCAAGCGTTGCTCCTAGGTGGACTGTAAAAGATCGATTCACGCTCCCTAAGTTCTATAGCTGGTTGATTTTCAGGGATAGGGATACCTTCTTCCGGAGTAGCAAGTTCTTCAATAGCTATAAGTCTAGAAGGAAGATTTTGGGTAATTACTCTTTCTACCCTGGGTGAACCAGGACCACTAGAAGTTGGAGAGGCAAATCCTGATGTTGGAGTAGCAGCAAATTCAGTTTCAGGTTCAGATATTTCAGGTTCCTCACCTAAATCACTAGTAGATGAAAAACTACCAGTAATTTCGGAAAATGAAATAGATTGCGGATTATAATCTGTTACTAGAGCTTGATAATCAGGATGTACAACTAATGAAGACTCTCCTTCTTCAGGTGACCCAACTCTACTGTCTCTAGGAGTTACAAGGGCTCGTAACCCTTCAGGCTGGATTGGTGAAAACTCAGGAGGCTGGCCCCGAAGTCTACGGGACTTTCTCAGTAATTCAGCCACGATTAAATATTCTAACTACTTCACATGCAAACAAAGAAAAATCTCAATGAAAACCACCTAAAGCCTCTAAGGAACCAAACAATTTTAAAACACACGCCTAAAGAATCTAGGAGATCAAACCACACACAAACAGTAACTTTTCGTACTGAAAACATTAGTTGGTGATGAAATCCAACGTCGCAGAGTTCAATACAGAAATGGCGGTTGGAATAGTTACCCCGACAACCTGCTTAATGAATAGACTGGCACAAGTTTCTCCACTAAACTGTCTCGAGTGAAGAGAACCCCCTAGAAAATCCAAGTGAGTCTAGCTGACGTCTGCTCCAGGTACAGTGGGATCTTCCCTCCACTGTCACCTTAGGAAAGAATCCTATAGAATATGGTCACTATGGTTACCAACGGAAACAAATATACTTGGGGGAACAATCTACGATCCGATACGCACGCAAGGGCAGAGTAACAAGCTCAATCCCCTTGAAGGCTCCTTGACATAATCCAAGGTTTACCAACAAGTGACCCCAGGCTCCTCGACAATGGTTAATCAGAGGTTTACCATTTTTAATACGTGAATATCTTCTATCGTTCCCAATGAGGAAGGATTGATTCCCACATTGGTTCAGATATGATCTCGTGCTTCTCCTTTAAGAGGAGCTTTCCCAGAGCATAGATGTAACAATTGGATTTTATCTCCTACCGCAAGATACAACTACTTGTTTGTTTTACTATCTTGGAGAGTTGATTACTCCCTACTCCAAGATACTAGCCTAAGCTATGTTGGTGATAAAGAGCCCTAGAAATAAAAAGATTACTAGATAGATTTTACTTTAAACGTTATTTTTATTGGTTTTTTCTTAAGTCAAAAGGTGCGGAGATGAAACTTATGGTGTGAAGATTCGACTCCAAATCACTAAAAAATGCACTTAAGATGATAAGCAATCTTTTCCCTTCAATGAATTTCTAGCTAGGAAAGAGTTGAGAATGCAAATGCTTGTAAAAACAAATCTTTCTTAACAAACAAATCAAAAGAAGAGTTTTTTGTCTTTTCCAATACACTAAAAAACGAGACAACTAGTTATGCTCACGAAAATTTCTCTTTCTTTTCAAACACTCAAATACTACTAAAACAAACTTTTTCCAAAAGAGATTTTTTTATTTTTATAAAACACTCAAAACTATGGGAAAAATCTAATCTTGAGATCTATAAATTCTAAAAACTATTTGAAGTAAAAGCTTACAAGATTTCTTTTCAAGGATGTTTTACTTAGCTATAAGCAAACTAAGGACTAATTTGTCCAGAATCACAAATCAGTGAAAAAACAACCAATTTTTGTTTTCTTTTCTAAAAATGAAATCCAAAACTTTTAACACAAGTCCTTTCGAAGTTTCGCAAAGAGAAACACAAAATGGATTCCTCAACAAAGGCAGATTTTGCAAATGGTCAGACTTATAAGAAGGCCAGTAAAAACCAAGGTGATCTGAGGCTTCTAAGGCTTCTAAGCTTGAGCTACTACAAGACCAAAATGAAAATCAAGCCCGGCAACCAAAACTTCTAGGAATTTCACCTAAAACCCTAATGCCAATGGAATTAACCTAAGAAAAGTTCCTGACAAGTCACGTGCAGATCTGGGCAGAGGCTAAAAACACCTAAACAAACCTTAAGCTGACTGAAAGAGAAAATCTTAAGTTTTTCAAAATTTTGACAGGGTCTGCAGGCCCGCAGTTCACACAGGTGCGGGACCGCTCTGTGTGTAAAGCAAAAGTGCGGATAGGTTCGCACTGTGTTACAAGCAGAGGGTACGGTCTTCTCCCAAAATTATGAAAAACAAAAAAAAAATTCAAGATCTACTAAACCTACCCAATCCCACACACATCAAGCCAAAAACAGAAACAAAAACACAGTTTCTCAAGTCAAAGTAAAAGCAAATAAAAAATTCAAGTCCCCAGTGGAGTCGCCATTTTGTTGGCCGGATAAGTCGTTCTTGCGGACAAGACCGACCTCCCTAGTATCTAATGATATCTAGCGACAAGCAAACCAAACAAATTCTATCTTTCTCTAAATATGCAATTTATAAATAAAGGCAAACAAGTGTTTTAGGCCTACCTTGGGTCCAATGCAAGTTTGTGGAAGCCTCGCTCCGTTGATCCAAATGAGCTCCCTTGTAGAGAATCTGCAAACACAAACAAGCACACAAATTAAATAGCACCTGAAAAGCCAATATAATAAAGCATACTTATCATGATGATCAAGGAATTCATGAAACAAATCACATAAGACAATTTGTTGAGAAAAATGAATCTGATTGTATTAACTTAAATCAAAGAAGAACTTTACAACCTTATGCCTTGATGCTGTACAAGCTCCTCCCAGGGTCCAGCAAGAAGTCTCCTCTACTTTGACAAGTTTCACTCTCTTCCCAATGAAGCCAAAAGGTATGTGATCTCTCCTCTCAAGCTTAACTAGGAAGTCTCAATTCCAACAGCATTTACCCTAAAAAATGTTCAGCTTCTAACCTCCCTAGCAACCAGCCCAATGCCTTAATTTATAGTGCAATGGAGGGAAGTTACTAGGTCCACCTTCGAAGGGATAAAGCCCTCCTTCAAAGGGATAAGCTCCTCTCATCAAGGGATTAGCTCCTTCATTTTTGGGATGCATGAACCACCTAGGAGTGAACCATCCACGTCAAGATTCCTTCTAGAATCATCTAGAATTAACCCAAAGTGAGTTTTTAAGAATAAACTTGTGCCTTTTTGACTTTCGCAGGGGTCCGCACCCACTCCTTTAGAGACAGAGCGGGCAGGTCCGCAGGTAACATGAACAAGGGGTGCGGGACGACAGGCAACAGTGAGAGAGTGCGGAACTGGAGCTTTATTGATTTTTAAGGTCTTTCTCTCATTTTCAAAGCTTGACATGAAGAGCTAAGGTTTGAGACTTGCTTAGGAGGATAGTATGAATGATGATAGACCCATACTGACTGCAAATAGTCATGGTGACAATATTTTGTGTAACACATGGGCCTCCACAACAGCAAACAACACTCCACAGATCTTCATGGATGTTCAGAAACTACTAGCGATCCTCTTTTGGGACGACGGTGACATGATTGGTACACTATGCCCAGTAGGCTCCCACGAAAGCCCCACACTCTTGGCAGGTGTCCCAACTCTTATACGATGTCATGGAAGCATCCATTTCATCACCTGGACCATTGCAGAGGATCTACAAACATCTCCGATTCATATGGAGACCCATGGGGTCATTGATGTGCCCTCAAACTCACCGAGAGCACCACAGGTCTACCACTTGGAGAACAAGGGGCAATCCCCTTATCCATCATATTCCGAGGAATTTATTCCTCAATATGGCACTTCAGGATGTTATTGAGCCTTTGGAGGGCCCTACGATATGCATACATCATTATTTGGCCCCTTGTGAGGCTTATTTTTACATGATGAGCTAGTATGGTGGGCTTGACACTGTTAGGAGTTATTATTTGCACATTATTTTATCTTTAGGGCCCATAGGCTAATTCGAACTCCTTAGGAGGCTATAAATTGATGTTAGATACATTCATTTATCATCGCCACTTGACTTGGGATCTCTCTACTCATAGAGAATTTTCACACTTTTTCCTTGGAGGATACTTTTGGAGATGGATGAATTTTGATGTATGGATTTGGGCTATTTCTCTTATCTTGGAGCTTTGTTACGCAAACGAATTGCTAGTTGGATATACTCTATAACGTTTTAAGTGATTTTTATCATTGTTATTCTTGTTGTTGCATACTGCTAAAATTAGGGCTAGTTGCTGCATTATTGTAATGTGGAATTGAGCAAAGTTATAGTCATTAAATGTATGGGCCAATGTTATATGAATGAAATGTAGTAGAGATTATTTATCTCGAGAAGCTTGCGTCATTTTCTTTAAAGTCTAAATGCTTGAAAGTTGTTTTTCTTTTCTCACTATCTACATTGGATGAAGTTGACTTTCTGGGCCTCCTTGATCAAGAATCCAAGTTCCTCATTACCATCCTTGACTCCATATTCCCAAGTGAATTAGGCACTGGTTCCATAAAAAGGGTGATCACATTAACTCTCTTTTCACCATTTTCCCCTTTTTTCCCTAGTCTAGCTCCAATGGGTCACCTAGGGCGTCAATTTCCCAGCAATTGGCCCAAGGAAAAATTTCGATCTCCTCTAGGCTACTGCGTTGGTGGGTCCCCTCCCCCTTCTCCAAATTTGAGGCCATTTTGACGGTGGAATTTCTGGGAATCACAAGCCCTAGCTCTAGGACCGAATTTTGCCTAGGCCTCCCCAAGGCTAGATACTAATAGGATCAATTCAACCTTTTGAAGTAAATATTCTTGTTTGGTCCTTCCCCCCCACCTGTCCAGGATAGGAAAATCATTGGTTGCTATATTCCATCCCCGAACTTGGGCTGCGTCCACTTGGCCCCGTGTGGTCCCACTTCTCAATAAAGACTATTTGTCAAAGACCATTTGGGAATCCAAGTTTCCAAGGATTATAGGGATTGAGAAACTCCTTTATAAGCCTATTCTTTCTCCCTCAACCCTCCAATCCTCACCCCTTACCCCTGGTGGATCAAGTCCCTTGCTTAAGAGCAAGCAAGTTCCATTTTCACTCCATCCTTGGGAAAGGATTTTCAGGGTCACCTCTCACCTAACCATTGACATCTACTTTACAAAGTGATCCCTACTCTATCGAGACTCCTCCCATCGGTGAAATTCCGTAAAGAGCAGGGAGACTTAGTTGTGGTGACAGTGGGCTACGCCTCCACCATTGAGTTGCCCTCTTAGGAACCCCTTTTAGGTCCCCTGCTAGTTTGAGTGGTAACAGGCGTATCATACTGAATCATTGGGTTAACTATTGCTCTATTGTTTATCAATTGTGGATCTATATTCATTAAGCAATTGCATCTTGTGGATATCTTATCTCTTGTTGGCACTGTTAAAATCCAACACTTGTCTTTTGGTTGAGATTACCTTTTCTAAACATTGCGAAGTACTTAACATCATAATTGGGGTAAAAAATAACTAAGTACTCAAGTAATCTTACCGAAAAGTCCCACTCATAATATTTTGCACAAACATCCTTGTTCTATCTTGCATTAAAATTTACCTCCTTGCATAAGCTAGGTTGATAGAGATCTAGGGCAATCTTTTTTCAATTAGCTTGAGAGATTCAACTTTTCTTAGTGGTTAATACAGTGACCTTGCAGTCGTTAGAGCCACAGTCTCTGCAGCGCCGTAGGCTCTGGGTGGGTGGAACACAAGGGGAGGTATCATTAATCAAGCCATTGCCTGCTTCTCGTTGGCTTCTATTTCACAACCTACTTTAAAGATTGTTTCTCAAAACAGTTAGGGAAGAGGTTCTATTTAGACTAGACATATAACTAAAAATGACCAAGATCATTGCATCACACATAGATCCTATGATTTGCACATCATATAGGTTAGCCAATCATTTAAGCAGTGGGTGTCCATCCAGTTACTTGGTTTCAATTTACAATAAGTAAGAATTGTGACTCCATAAGGCACTGGTCTCATACTCGAAAATCTAATCTAATAAATAATCTTGCTCAAAGTCAACCAAGTGGCTAGGTCACTCATCCGTGTCTCCCAGGCGAGTTGATTTCTAACTTGTCTTTCTTCACTTCATTTCATAGGGACTACCCCCCATACCCTGTTGTTGGGAGACAACTAGAATGGAGTGGGCGGGGATTAGAGTGACAACCCCCACCTTGAGTGATTGTCATGATGCTTGTGCAATCCGAGCGACAACATGACTAAAAAAAATTAATTTTCTGGTTAATTATTTCCTTTTATTTTTTCCAGAAAAATTAATTAAAAGACTCAAGAGGGGAATAAATATTTTTCCACCCTCTAAGTGTATCTATAATAAAATAGTTTAGCCATGGTGTCTAAATATGAGTAACCATGCACTAAATTATTTCTAGATACACTTTTACATAAAAAATTACAATATCAACCCTTAGAAGGGGAAATACATATTTAACATAGACCCCCAATATTTTATCCAATTCTGCGACTAGACACATGATCTAATATGAAAAATACATAGACTCTATAAACACTAGGACTCACCTAAGAGCTTGTCAACGAATTCCACCCTAGCTTTGGGGTATATTTGGGAGAAAAACTCTGCCGATTATCTATGTTTACAAACACACATAATTCGGGGAGGTTAAAAAACTCCCTAGGATGAAACCCTTTGAGAAGAATCATAGGCTTACCTAGGTGTTATTACATAGCTTAATAATAATACCAAAATCTTTTACAACATAAAAACAAAAATTGGGTTTACAATGATAAAAATGACGCTAAATGATGACAATGATCTTTGAAAAAATTTCTCCACTGGTTTGTACTCTGCTTCTCGGATTATTGACATGTACATGGTTAACATATGGCTCTATTTGGGGACACATTGCTTCGTCGAAGGAATGTGAGAATTCAGAATCCTGTATTTAAGAAAACAAAGTAGCATCAGGTAAATATCCACTCAAAATCAAAATCATCATATATATATCAAATATGAAATCATCTATTCTAGAAATAGAAATCCTATTCTAACAATGAAACATAAAACATAAAACATAAATGTTGAAATAAAGATAATCTAATGACAGAAATACAATTCTATCAGAAATGAAACCTATCTAAGAGATTAGGGTTAGAGATACAACACAAAGGATGCCCCATGGCATCTTATGTCATCCTTGTGGCTCAATCTAGAGAAGCTGCTTGTTGACAAGTGGATCCATTGGCTGCTTGTTCGATGTCCCCTGTTGAATCTTGATTCTTTTGGGCTGATGAAGGTTCTCAGTGTTGTACCGCATGTCCTCATCAAAATTGCTTTTCTTCCTTCTGCTTGTGATATGAGATGGGGTAGAATCTTAGATAGGATGAAAGAACTCGGTTACAATTGCATTCTATTATGTAGGATGTCGTTGTGCTTTAGTCTCTTCATTATCAGGGCTCCTTGGGTTATCAACATGATGCCTTCTCTCAACTTCTTTGTATTATCTGACCATACGACCTTCTGCCTCAGGAATAATGGCATAGAATAGATCTAATTGGATGCAACCTCCAAGATCAACTGCAAACTTCCTTGACAAAAGCATCCCCCATACATTTGGCACATCAATAACAACGATATCCATAGTGATAATCCTGTATGTGAAGTTTGAGAAGAAGATCTGCAAATCTTTGATTATGCCAAGAACTTCAATTTTCTTCGAATCTATGGAACAAATATTATGACAAGGCTTGGATATTCTCAAGTTCAATTGGTCCATAACCTTCTTAGTCAAGCTCAATTGGTCCATAACCTTCTTAGTCATGACATTGGTCGAAGCTTCGAAATCTAACATACAATTGTGTAACAAATGATCATTTACCATGAAAGTTAAAATGAAACGCTGATGATCTTCATTCGTCATATAATAGTTCAAATCCCTTAACTTTATTTCTTCATCCTTATGGTGGTCTTCTATCTTATCTTGCTGAGATTTGCATATGGCCTTCAGAAATGCAGCTCTTTGAGAAGGAATCTTTAGAAGCTCCAAGAATGGGACAATAATTTTTGCATTATTTATCCATGTGACCCAATCAATCTTTAGTCCTGACTGAAAAGTTTTAGAGGCAACTTATTGTTTGTTCTAATTCTGATATTTATTTTTCTTTTGATATGTGTACCCCTTACTTCGAGCAATTTCTAAGATCTAATCTTGAGACAACTTTTCTCCATATATTTGCGTAATGGGATCCTTTTGATCATTGAAATTATTGATGGTGAAATATGAAGGGATCATTTCCATACAACAATCTTCTTCTTCTGTAGACAAGGGAACCTCTTGACTAATTATGTTTATTTGTTCACTTGTTCCCTCATCTAGGATTCTTCTGGCAAAAGCACAAGAGCTTTCTTCGTGAAAAATCTCACATGGTCTGCAGAATGGCACAGGTTGATCAACAATGTTGGTAGATTCCAGAGGATTAGGGGGCCTTTGCTCATTTGAAGGATTCTTCTTTGGCCATGCATTATTATTACCCCTGTTATTATTATTCCTAGGCTGAATATTTTGAGCTTGGGATCTTTCCATTTGAATTAGCCTAGCTTGCATGGCATTCATTTCTCTAGCATGTTCAATTTTCATATCTTTAATCAATTGAGTTAACTCCTTGATAGGATCATGGTCTACTTCCTTAACTTCTTTAGCCTTAGCCTTAGTTGGACCTCTTTCAAAGCCAGGAATCTCAGACTTCCCAGATGTTTTTTTATCCTTTTCCAACTCTTCAGCTAAAGTTTGAGCAACTTTTAAATCATTTGGTTTAGCACGCCTTAGCTCATAAGAAGTGTCAACCATGAATGCATCTAGATAATATTCTAGCAAAGACTTATTCATTGGTTTATAATCTTGATGCATCTCCTTGACAATGCCATTAAATTTCTTATTAAATTCATCAACAGTCTCATTCTCATTTTTCTTTATGTTGCTGATGGTTCTAAGAAAATACCTCCCTTCCCTTTTATCTCCATACTTATCTTTGAAGGAATTGATAATGTGAAGCAGAAAAACTTAAAATACGCAGAAATTTATATATAAATATTTATTAAAAAGATGAATAGATAGATGATGATCATTTACAATGGGTTGCCTGGCTTATATACCGCCATGGGCACCCTTTGGGAAAGGGCATGATCTTATGATCGTGCCCTTTCGTCTCGCTAAACCTAAATTTAAATAATAAACCTAAAATCAACTAATCGTTTACATAACATTGCCTTCCTCTCGAAAGAATGCTTTGTCCTCAGAGCATAAGCAACGACGGATGTTGTTGAAGAATGATTCATTCTCCCAAGAAGCGTCTTCTTGGGGTAAGTCCTTCCACTTGATCAGATATTCCAAGATGATCAAGGTCCCACATTTTAAAAGGTCCTGGATTAATCTTGCAATTTCCATTTTTTGGTGATGTGGATATCGGTATGGCTTGATGTTGACAAGATCTGATCTTGCCTTGACTTCTATTGTATGCTCAATTTCCCTATTAGGCGGCCTCTTCATAGGTAGGTCTTGAATTACTTTTTCATGCTTCCGAATCAGATCTTGTATCCCTGGTGACTCTTCTCTAGTCATATTTGCAGATAACATTTCTAATTGGTGACATTGTATTGCATAAGCAGGTGCTCTTCTTCGACTCAGCTTCATCATCTGAGATGATGATACAACTTGATTTTCTGGTGCTTGGAATCCGTGTAGTTTGTACTTCTGACCTCCCCATTTGAATTTTATAAATTGTACTTGATGGTTGGCGGCATAAGTGCCTAAAGTTCGTAGCCATTGGATACCTAGGACTACATCTACTCCTCCTAACGGTACCGTGAAGAATGGAGACTCTAGATTAAAGTCTTGAATCTGCAAATTGACCTTATGGCATTTCCCTACCTTTTCAATCTTCTTACCATTAGCTACCATCACTTTCATGTTTGGTAAGGGAAATGAAAAAATATTGAGTCTCCTTGCCACGGTTGCATCTAAAAAATTGTGTGTGCTACCTGAGTCGATGAGAACCACTATGTTGTTCTTCTTTATGTGTCCTTTTAACTTTAAAGTCTGAGGTTGTGATATACCTGTCATAGCTGATAATGACACTTGTGGAATACTTCCGTCATCTAATTCTGGTGAGAATTCTGGGGCGTCTTCTGTGTCTTCTATGTCATAATCCTCACTGTTTGAATCATTGGTTGCTTCACAATTATATAGGTTCTTTGGTTCTTTTCCTTTAGCACATCTATGTTTGGGGTCCCACTTCTCACCACAGCGCTTAAATTTACCCTCTTTTATCCTTTGCATTTCCACATTAGATTTTTCATCTTCACGATGATGTGGTGGAACATATCTTGTATTATTTGAGTCCACATACTGGGGTATACTTCGTCTTGCATAAGTTTTTTCCGCTTTTGACCAAAATATTGGTTCGGATTTCTTTTCGGCTGTTTTTGATTTTCGTCTTGCTACTTCTAAAGATGTAATGTCCTGCATCTCAAGTTCTGCTTGTAAATGGGTTTTGAGTCTCGAGATGTATGACTGAATTAGACGAGATTCTGATAACCCAGGTACTCGTGTTACTAAGGTCTCCCATTCTTGAGTGTATTCGTCCACACTTCCTTTTTGTTGTAGTTTGATGAGTTTTGAAAAGAACTCTTCTTCCTTTACACCTTGGAATCTTTTGAAGAATGCATCTTTAAATTTCCTCCAGCGAATGACGTGTGTTGTCTTTTTCCACCACATATACCAGTTATATGCTTCTCCCTCCATTTTCATGGATGCATGCCTGAGCTTTTCGTCATCGTCATTGATGTCATATATCTCAAAGTATTCTTCTGCTTTATTTATCCATGCAACATTGTTTTTTTCGTTTCCATCGAGTTTAGGCATCTCGACTTTTGCCCTTCGCTGGTATGTTGCTAATGGTTGAGCGAAAAAAGGGTGTTGATTGGTAAAGTTATCCCAGAGTTGCTTGTTTGTAAAGGCTGTGTTACTCGCTTCTTGGTGGGGTGTCGTTCATTTTTTTGGGGATTCAACTTTTTCATGAGTCTGTCGACTTTGTTGAATCTAACGAGATGTGTTCTTGATTCTTTTCACCTTCTTTTAGTAGTTGTTCGGGTGTACAATTCGACCTTTTACACAGAGTTTTCAGCATTGTTAAGACCTCTCTGATGCCTGCTTCTGTCTGAACATGGTAATTTTCCATCTTTATTTCTATTCGATTTGTCGTATCGTGAAGATTTTTGATTTCATCAGCTTGCTCCCCAAGCTTGATCTGGAATTCATTTAATCTTTTACTGACCTCGTCGTGGTTGCTATTTATCTTATGCTCCGCGTCCAACAATTTTTTTTGGAAATCCGCCATTGTCATTGTCGAAATTGAGTGGGTTTGTGGGGGCGTGTATTTATTTGCCAGCTAAAATATTTTTCCTCTCCTTTTTTTTTTTAGCAAAAATAAATTTTATATATATAACTTTTAATTAATTAAAATAGATTTAATTAATTAACTAACTTATATATATATTTATATATAACTTTTAATTAATTAAAATAAATTAAATAAATTAATATTATATATATATATATATATATATATATATAATTTTTAATTAATTAAAATAAATTTAATTAATTAAATTATATGTATTATATATAATATAATTATATATATATGTTAGTTATATATATCATATGTCACGTTATATATATATATATATATAATATATGTCACGTTATATATATGAGTTATATATATTATATATAAAGTAGTGTTATATAACGTTACATATTTTTCACGTTATATTTAAGTCTTTGTTGACCGTCACGTTCGCTGGTGGGGCACCTCCGGCAGCAAATGATACTTACAGCAGACCAATGATACTTACAGCAGACCAAATTAAAAGAATCGTGGTGGCAGAGCTCCCGCAGAGGTTACTCCACGCAGCCACAGGTCACCCTCACTGAACCACCGCAGAGATTTATTCCGTGCAGCCGCAGGTCCACCACACCGAACCACCGCAGCTGGTTTGTATGAGGTTTTGGTCACCCGGAAACCAAGTGTGAGCCGCGGAACTGAGACCGTGTGCGCAAAGAATGACAAACAGCGGAAATTTGAATAGGAATGAAGACAGGGACGTGGGTACGGACAACGTTGTGGTGGACGGGTTGCTGGGGAGAATTGTATGGCGGAAGAAAAATTGGCGTGAGCTGCAGAGATAGACTATGAGCACAGCGGAAGTGGGGGATAACTAACCCGCTCTGATACCAGATGAAGCAGAAAAACTTAAAATACGCAGAAATTTATATATAAATATTTATTAAAAAGATGAATAGATAGATGATGATCATTTACAATGGGTTGCCTGGCTTATATACCGCCATGGGCACCCTTTGGGAAAGGGCATGATCTTATGATCGTGCCCTTTCGTCTCGCTAAACCTAAATTCAAATAATAAACCTAAAATTAACTATTTTTTTACATAACATAATGGCCTGCAGGGAATCAAAGGAGTTGTTAGGCCTATCCAAATATTAGGCCATTGCATCTTCTAGAGAAAGAACAAACAACTTCATCTTAATATCCTCATGATTGCAGGCAACTCTAGAAGTATGCTTCACTAAGAAGGTTGTGAATCCTCTGAGATGTGTTTCAACACTGATTGCATTATTCCCCTAGAAAGTGGGCATCTCATGCAAACTAGAATCCAGGAGACCATGAGGCTAACCTTGAATGTTGCCAAAGCTGTAAGGAGCAAACAAGTCCATGATGGATATCAGGGAAAAACAGATGGATATCAGAGAGGGCTTCCTATCCGAGAAAAAATAGGTGCTTACTAGAATGTAATTTGTTTAACAGAGCTCTAAGAACCTTTTCAGGATCAATAGCGAGGTTAACCAAGCTACCAGGATTTCTTCTAGTATAAGCTCTTGTGAATGGATGAATTAGTGGAGTCGCCACCCAAATAGGGAAATTACACCCTAGTGCCAAAAAATGTTGTGGCGATGTTGGGTTAAGGGATGATGATAAAAGAAGAGATGCTGTGGAAACCAAGGACCACAAGGTTATTCCTCGGCAACGGTGCCAGAAAATGTTGTGACGGCGCCGGATTAAGGTGCGAATGAAATGTCGTAAAGCCCAGGAATAGAAAACTCTATCTCCGACAACGACGCTAGAAAATGTTGTTGCTCAAATTGTACACCAAATTGCAACAACACTCAGGGTAGGGGCTGTCACTTTGATCCCTACCCTCTCCGTTTAAGTTGTCTCCTAATTGTAGATTTAGTGATCCAGAATTATGCAGGAACGCAACGAAATGCAGATAAACACATACACACAGAGATGAAATAGAAATAAAACTTCATTTCATTAATATCAAAGAATTGAAATATGCTACATACAGAAATGGAAATAAACTAGCTAGGGCGATGGTAGCTTATCTCTGAGAAGAGATGTGGCAGCTACATGCCTCTGAACTATGTTACAATGAAGCTCAAGGGTCTTTTTATTATTGAACAACAAGGGAAAAACCTAAACAACCAAAACCCTAACCCCAGGAGATGCAATGCCAAAAGTTTGTGGGCCCCTTTGGGTTTAGTTGGGTAGCCAACTTCCCAGGGTCGTAACTTGGTCATATTATCTTTGTTTGGCACGTACGATACCTCGTTGGAAAGATCTATTTGAGTACTACAGGATTTTCCGCAGGCCCATAGTCGTAACTTGTTGCAGACCTCAAAAAAACATCGTTTAGGGGTCAAAACTGCTATGGAAGTTTAGGACCCAAAAAACTACTAAAAATAGTAAATGATGCTATAAACAAGGAAATTGATGAAACCGACTGGAGGTCTAGGTGGAATAGGTGGGTGGCCACCAATATCCACCTGGATTAGTCCTCCCTCCTTAGGAAGCAATAGTCCCCATTGCGTGCAAAGCTTCCATGAGGTGAGGAAATTTCTGTTGAACCTGGTCCTTGGTGAAGGGGTTGGCCCGTTTTGACAACTTGATATAGCTGGATCCTTTGTTGGCGAGTGTTCTTGATCTGCGTGTCCATGATCTGATCAGTGGTGGCCTGTTCCATGTAGTCTGGGTTTAACTCCATTGGTGTGAGTTGTTCTGCAATGTCGAATGTGTCCAACGATGGTGGAAAGTATGACCGAAGACGGTCCACATTGAATACTGGGTGCAGGCCAAGGAACGGTGGAATGCTGAGCTCGAAGGCGTTGCCCCCTACAACCTTGGTAATGATGTATGGACCATATCGGAGCGGGCAAAGCTTGCGGTGGGGCCCAGCGAGGCGTTCCTTTTGCATATGTAGCCAAACTTTGTCGCCCACCTGGAACTTGTGTGGCACCGAATGTTGATCATGTCGTTGCTTGTACTTAGCATTGACTTTGTCCAATATGTCATGGATCCGCTGGCAGATGTGTTGAATGCGTTCAACGACGCTGATAGCCCTGTCAGCTTCTGCCTGAGTAGTTACAAATAGTATGGCCACAATTGGGACATAGTGGCTGGAATCCCAATCCCACCTGAAAGGGGCTGTGGTCGGTTGAGCTCTATTGTAGCTGTGCTAAATATAAGGGAGGCTTTCATCCCATGTGTGTCGATGCTTCAAGTTGTACATGCGCATAATATGTACGATCATCTTGTTGACGACCTCTATTTGGCCTTCAGTTTGCGGGTGGAAAGCCATGGACTTAGTGAGCTTGGTATCCAACACCAACCAGAGACTTGACCAAAATGTACTTAGCAACCTGCTGTCCCGATTTGAGATAATGGATTGTAGGATCCCAAAGTATACCCACACTCGTGTAAAGAAGAGCTTAGCACTGGCTTCTGCTGTGATACTCTTCTTGCAGGCCGCCAGAATGGCCATCTTAGAGAATCTGTCGACAACCATGAAAACAAAGTCTTTGCCATGCTTAGTAGAAGGAAGGCCTGACATGTAATCCATGAAGATGGATTTCCAAGGTCGACTAGGAGTAGGAAGAGGAGTATATAGGCCTTGCTTCTTAATGGTCGGTTTGGCAATGGCGCAGGCAGTGCAAGATTTGTTGATTTGTGGTAGCATCGGATGTGCTCTAGCCATGAAAATTGGTGGAGAGGCTAAGGCACATAAGATCTCCAAAACCCAGAAATCGTTTTGGGAAATTCCATCCAGTTGGAGAGATATTAAAATAATTAATATTTTTAATGGAGTTCCTAAGTCTAAACTTAGGAAAATTAAAATATTAATGGGTATTAATATAAAACTGGGTGAGAAGGTTCTAAATGACGAGGATCAAGCCAAATCTAATCTTAGCTGTTGATTAGGGACTTAATCTTGGCCGTTGAAGACTCAACAGGAAAAGTATAAGAGGAGGCTTGAGGGTCAATTGGAGATACACCAGCAGATACTTAGTATCTCAAGGAAAATTGATTCTCAAAGAGAAGGAGATCGATTTCAGAGGGAGAGTTGCAGGGTGGAGGAAGAGGGGGGATTAGCAGCAGTCAGGGAGCTCAGAAGAAGTGACGCAGGGACTCTGAGAGACAGCGCAGAGGGAGACGCAGATCAGAGAGATGCAGGGATGACGCAGAGAGGGACCAGAGCTGTGCAGAGCCACGTAGAATGACGCAGGGTTGACGCAATAGAGAAAGGAAGCTCTCCAGGGTGTCAGAAAGTCTCGAAGAAAAGTCTCAGGTGTTTTCTCCCAGTGTCTATGTAAATTTTTTTGTAAAAGCGATTGTTGCTGAAGATTAATAAAACCCTCCTTTGCTGCACCGGTTTTCCCACATTGGGTTTTTCTGGGGACAATTGTCCAAAAATAACTGTGTTGATGTGATTGATTCTTGTGCATATATTTGTTTCTGTATAATGGTGTGATATCTGCAGTAGAATTTATTTTAATATTTACTAAAGGGATTTCATAAATAACTTATTGGGAATAATAAGTAGGTGAAATAAATCAGTTGCTGCAGTAATAGAATTTCTGTTTAGAAATTTTTATAGGATTGATGTACTTCCCAACATCCTGTCAAAGGTTTGGCCAATAAAAATACTTCTGCAACACTGCCACTGTTTTCTCTACTTCGAAATGTCCAGCGACTCGACTATAGTGCGCCTCCCAAATCATGTTGGCATGATCGCTTGAAGGAACACAAAGGTGTCCTAGGTGGCATAACAGTGCATCCTGGAGGTGAAAATTTGGAACTTTGTTGCCTTTCAGGAGCGTCTGGTATGTGTTCCCAAATTTTGGATCGCTCTTGTAAAGATGCCACCACCTTGCAATCTCGTGCCCACAAGATTCGAACACAGTGGTTAGCGCCATGACTGGCGGTCGGTTCAGGCAATTTGCAACATTGTTGGTGTTTCCCTTCTTGTACTTAATGTTCAAACGGAACTGTTGCAGGTATGTGGACCATTTTTGATGGCAATCGTTCTGCAACTTCCCCTGTGTCTGTATGAATTGCAGGGGTCAATGGTCTGTGTGGATGACCATTTCCTTCCCCATAATGTAATGCTTCCATTGTCGATAGGCCTGCACAATGGAATACATCTCTTTTTCATAAGTGGGATACTTTTGGACTGTGTGTGAAAGTGTTTCACTGTGATATGCCATTGGATGCCTCTACTGAGTAAGAACTGCACCAATAGCATAGTCGAAGGCATCTGTCTCAATCTCAAATGGTTGCTGCAGGTCTAGTAATGTGAGTACTGGTGCGGGGCAGAGGCGATGCTTCAACTCGGCAAATGCCTTCTGTTGGGATTCAGACCAAAAGAACTTTGCTTTCGCTCCTTTCTCGGTGAATTGACTCAAAGGCCAAGTGATATGAGAGAACCCCAACACGAACCTGCGGTAGAAGTTTGCAAGACCTAGAAAGTTGTGGAGCTTTGTTAGAGTGGTTGGGGCTAGCCAATCCTGAATGACTTGTATCTTGGCTGGGTCCACATGCACACCTCGCTCATCAATGATGTACCCCAGATATTGAACCTAGGTCATACCAAAAGTGCATTTTTCCAAATTGGCACACAACTTGTGTTGCCGCAAGGTTTGGAGGACCTGTCGAATATGGTGGAGGTGCTCTTCCCAACTTTGGTTGAAGATTAGAATGTCATCCAAATACACTACCACGAATGAGTCGGTGAAGGGTCGCAACATATCGTCCATCAACCTCGTGAAGGTTGCGGGGGCATTTGTCAATCCGAAAGGCATGACTAGTCAATCAAAAAGGCCCTCCTTGGATTTGAAGGCAGTCTTCCACACATTGGAAGGTTCGATTGGTATCTGGTGATAACCGAACTTCATGTCAATTTTGTTGAAATATTTGGCCCCCTTAAGCTGGTCCAAAATGTCATCAATCCGTGGGATTGGATACCTATTTTAGACAGTGATCTTGTTTAGTGCCCGATAGTGAATACAGAGTCTCTAGGTCCCGTCCTTCTTTTATACCAACACGATCGAGCTTCCACAGGGTGATGAACTTGTCCTAATGTGACCTTTCTGCAACAACTTTTGAATGTGCCTCTTGATTTCATTGTTCTCCAGAACAAAGCATCGATAGATCGATCCATTGGGTATCGGTGCGCTAGGGTTAGATCGATGGAGTGCTTGACCTGATAGTGTAGAGGTACCCCTGTGGGTGAGGTGAATATGCCGCTGTACTCCTCTACAACCTTATCCATTTGCTACTACTGTGCGGAGGAGCCCTGTCTAGAGGCCGTGGCCACAATCTTCTTCTTGTCCTGAGGGCAAATAATAAGGAAAACAAATTTCCCAGTCTGGGAAATGATCTTACTACATTACTTCACAGTGATCAAAGAAATGGCGGTAGACAATGCTACCTTTGGTATCCTGTACAACTTATTGCCCAAAGTAATAATAACAGTGTGAGGCCTAGACACATACACAACATGCCGCTTCCACAAGTATGGTTGGCCTAATAATACATCACAAACTTCAAGAGGAGCAACATCACACAATACCTCATCTATGAAGGGCTTGATGCTATAGGGAAGGCGACACTGTTGGCTAACGTGGAGAACTCGTCGTTGGTGAAGCCACCCGATGGTGTACGACTGAGGGTGTGTTGTGGTCTATAGGCCCAACCGCTTCATGACCTCTACTGAAATGAGGTTCTTTTGACTCCCGCTGTCGACAATGAACTACAGCAGAGAACCCTTCACCCACCTCTGTGAGTGGAAGAGCTGCTCCCCCTCCTCTGGATCTTCGGGCTCATTCTTCTAGATCTTGGTGGTGGCAACGATGGCACTAGGCTTCGCATCAATAATCTGCTTCCCTTTGTCATTCCCCTTGTCGGTTTCTAACTCGGAGTCAAAACTGCATCTGATTCGGAAGCCTTCAGTTCGGCCACCAGTGACTGCTTTTCTCGACACTCACTTGTGTTGTGAGTGGGGCTCTTATGGAAATCATACCATTTCCCTGTGTCCTTCTTTGTCTTCGTGGTGTTGTTCTTTGCTTGTGGCTTCGGCAGGCTGTCTTGGGTAGCCCCGCCTTGGCTTTTTCCTTTGTTTTGCGGTTTGGGGGCACCTTTCCTTGCTTTGGATTTGGAGATCCAAAGTCTCGCTTCTTCTGTTTAAATTTCTGCTTGATCTTGATAGCGTATCGATAGGTAGCACAAAGTGAGGAGATATCCAGGAACTCCATCTTGTCCTAGATGTACTTGTGTGGACAGCCGCGGTACTTGAGTACCAAATGCTGCTCAAAATCCTTGAAACCCAGCTTCCTGCGAAGGCTATGGAAAACATTTGTGAACTCTGACACATTTTGGTCCCTCCCCTGCCGCAGTGTGGTCCACTTTATGTATTTATCTTCATAGCTCCCGACAGGGTAGTATTGTTCCTTGATGGTGTCTCGGAAAGAATTCCAAGTGGGTGCGGCTGAAAACAGTGAGGATTCCCTCTCGTCCTTTTGTTCACAGTAGGTTTCCCACTAGTCCTTGACATATGGGGCAACTTTGAGGAGTGCAAAAGTAATCTTTTCCTGATTGGAAAAGTCATGAACTGAAAAATATCCTTCCAACAGATTTAACCATCTATCTACGGCGTCTGCATCTATCTAGCCTTCAAATATGGGAATGTCAAAGTTAACTTGTACCTTAAAAGGAGTGGCGCCTCTAGAGTGGCTGCTGGATGAAGATGCGTTTCCTGTGGGTAGCCACCGAAGGATCTGGGAAAAGTTATCCATCATCGCGTTCCTTTGTTGCTTGAGGGCTTCCTTGAGCAATATTTTGAAAGGATCTCTTGCCCCCTTGTCTTTCTTTTCTTTTGCCATGGGAGGCCATTGGGGTTTGCGAGGCTGGTCTTGCAAAGGTTCAACCAGTTCGAGCCCTAACTCCTTATACCCTGACCTCGTTGGGGACATGCAAAGAAAAATAGAGAAAGAGTAGACCACTCTGATACCACTAATTCAGACTTATGCAGGAACGCAACAAAATACAAATATACACATACACACAGAGATGCAACAAAAATAAAACTTCATTTCATTAATATCAAAGAACTGAAATATGCTACATACAAAAATGGAAATAAAGTAGCTCGAGCGGTGGTAGCTTATCTCTGAGAAGAGTTGTGGCGGCTATATGCCTTTGAACTATGTTACAATGAGGTTCAAGGACCTTTCTATTATTGAACAAGGGAAAACCCTAAACAACCAAAACCCTAACCCCAGGAGATGGAACGCCAAGAGTTTGTGGGCCCTGTCGGGGTTAGTTGGGCAGCCAACTTCTCAAGGTCGTAACTTGGTCATATTATCTCTGTTTGGTGCGTACGATACCTCTTTGGAAAGATCTCTCCAAGTACTATAGGATTTGCGACAAAACACTGTGTAGGGAGTCAAAACTGCTCCGGACGTTTAGGACTCGAAAAACTGCTAAAAATAGTAAATGTTGCTATAAACAACGAAACTGATGAAACCGACTGGAGGTCTAGGTGGAATAGGCGGGTGGCCACAAATATCCACCTGGATCATTTAGGGGGGTAGTCCCTATGGATGAAAAGATGAACCACTTGTTGGGAACTAACAAATGAAGGAGACACAACTGAATGACCTAGCAACTTCGTGAAAATTATTGGCAAGTATAATTATTAAACACCACTTTGATTAAATTTATTGAAATTATCAATTAGAAATCAGTGCCTTAGGAGTCAATGTACTTGCACAATATGAAATAAAATTCTAAGCTACCAGATGAACAGTTGTTGTAGGATGCAAAATTATCCTATATGAAGTGCAAGCCCTAGATCTAAGTGAAATGCAAGATCTTAGTAAATTTTATTTAAATGCCCTATCTAGGTGAGTCCTTACTGCCAACTGTTTTGAAGTTAATCTCAAATGTAGGTTATAGAGAGAAGCCTCCAAGAAAGAGGCTATGGCCTCATTAACCACCCAAGTGCCTTTGTTCCTAGAAAGGATTGCCCACAAGAGAACTACAAGGTCATGACTCATCTGTGTTAACCACAAATTGGATGAGAAAGGTTTGTCCTATCTTCTTACAACCAAGCTTATGCTTGGAGGTATATTTTACAAATGCACTTCTAGTCTTAAAATGAAATGAAAAATATGTGTGAACGCTTCAATAAGATTGCTAATCTAATTAAGTACTTCAAATTATTTTGTTTCACGTGCTTATAGCGATCCTAAATATGACAGCATTTAAGTGAAGCACTTAAGTACTTATCCCAAATGAAGCAAGATGGAATACAAGAGAGTTCATAGTTAGCAAAAGATTGATAAGTCTTATTATTACTTATGATCCCAATAGCACTTAAAGAGCCAAGATTAGCTAACAATTCCAGGAGCTTATATTTGTGAGTAGCAACATTACGCAATCGAGATTTACAACAAGATTTATTCGATTTCAAACACTTGTACAATTAACAAGAGGAACTTGAAATCACAATGCTTTAAGATATGATGCCCAATTTCAGTTACTCAGCTAACCGAATGCTTATCAATGATATTCAATTTGGAGAAAATAAGTGACAAGATATCAATAACAAGATCTCTTTAAACTCGATATGTCAATTAGAAACAAAAGAGACAATAATAACATCCACCACAATGATTATCCAAGATTACTATTTATGCCAATTAAGATTCACTTTTTGCCACAATGAAATCAATGCTTATTGTGAGAGCACAATTATCTTGAAAAGAGATTACTAACAGTGATTTCCCAATGTGTGATTAGATGCAAGGAGAACAAGATCAAAGCATTCAAGGGCTCTTCTTACCACTTCAAAGATCAACAAGATTTCTCAAGAGCAATCACTTAACACTTCACTATTAGCTTAGAAAGAGTTAGAGATGTGTTTTTATGAGTGTCAGACCTTAGCAAAATGATTTTTTACTGCTGTTACCTTGTATATCAGACATTTATATCCTTATATCATACCTTAGAAAAATTATATCAGACTTCTAAATTCGCTTAGCACATCAATAATTGAGAGCGTTCTTAGGCTTATGTGAAAGTCTTTTAGAACACTTTAGAAATGATTATATGCGATTAATACCACTGCTGCAAGGCTACTTCAAATCTAATCATGAAAACGGTGAGGAGAATAAAGGGGTAAGAGAGCAAACCCTAGTCCTAGAGGCCTTGCTTGATGGGGAGATGGGCTTCTCGTATGCACTAGAATTCCTTCAAACACCTGCAATACAAGTATTAGCTTGACAAATGATAGATGAACCCTCTTATGGTTGAAGTTAGGGCTTCTAGGGCTGATTGGTGGATCGGTGAAGTTCCAAGGCCTTGAAATCCCAACTCAACTAGTGATAAGTTTGTGAAACAAAATGTTAGCTTGAAAATCCAATGGATCAATGGAAATCTACTTGAAACCCTTGCAAAACTTACCATGAGCCTGCAACCACAAAGATTAGTGCCAAAAACAAGTGTCAAGACCACAAAAATGCCAAGGAATGATTGTGGCCTAGGGTTTCAAGGTCAAATAGACCTGCGGTCATAAGGAAAAGGCCACAAATGGTCTGCGGCTGCCAAGCAAAGGCCACAAAGGCTTGCGGCTAAGGCCCTAGAGGGTTGCCGCTAGGGTAACAAGCCCAATTAGGGCTATGGCTAGCAAGATAAAGCCCTTAGTGGCTGCGGCTAAGGTATGAGCCCTTAGGGGTCATGGGCCACGGCTAGCTCCAAAAGGCCCCAAAACCCAACAACACCCCTGCAATTACAAAAAACCATTTTTTTACCTCAAATCACTACCAGAAACTTGCTCCAAGAGTTGCAGTGGTCCTCGTTTGGCTAGACGTTGAACAACTAGGGATTGGAAGGGCTAGATCTAACCCTCTAAGGCCTAGATCAACCCTCTTCTTTTGAACAATTTGGCAAAAAGGGCTGGACAACGCCTCCAAATGGGCTAGAACCCTCTCAAACCCTAGTCGTCTTGGCTAGGTGAGGCTACTGGCTTCTCAAAATCAAAATCTCTTCGAATCCTTGAGTCAATGTACTTGCAAAAATGAGAAATAGGGAAGCAAGAACCCAATATATACAAAAAACTCCAAAAACCCCAAACCCCAATAGGTATACAAAAATAAAAGCTTAGTATTTAATAATAGAAGGGTTATTTGAAAAAAAATATTTTTACATATATTTACAAATATTTACAAAATAAACTTTGCTCTCATTAACATATTACCCATACACGTCATCAAACCATTATTTCTACCACAGTGCTTTCTCTGCTGCTGCTACAAACACTGATGTTGTCTATCATTACTGCTGCCTACTACTGCCACCATCACTACCTGCTATTCCTACTGCTGCAACTACTGTTACTGTTGCCACTACTTGCTACTTACCGCTGCTACCACTCACTTGATGATGTTGTGTCCTCCACATCTGATCCTACTATTGTTCGCTGTGCTTTACCCACTACCCATTCAAATGTCCACTGATTTTTCTTCAACACCACTAGTAGTACTGCTACTTGGTTGCTACCACCTTCAAAGATTACTATTACATAATCAAGGTCACTATTATAACAACGCCTTTGCCATATGTATTAGTTGTCCACAAGATCACTATTAAGGTCACTTAAGATCTCTGTCATGTGAAAATACGGAAACCCTGAATCCTTTTCTTTTTTTTTGAGAGTGGTTCACGAACACCCTAGTCAACGGGTGGCGCTACGTCCACAGAAAAATCTGGGCTGACGCCCCTCGGCCTACTGCAAGACCTGACCCCAAGGGCTTCGGGGAGAATGGACCCTGTGACCTCCCGATGGCGAGGCACTGATTTTGATCAACTGAGCTAACCCTTGGGGTTGCGGAAACCCTGAATCCTACTGCAACAACTGATTAAGTTTCTTCTATTTTTTAAATAACTTGAACAAATTATTTACTGCATCATACGGTAAATAGCGAAACTAAGACACTGTAGCCTTCACAAATACAATACTACGAAAGAAAAATAATGCTGGAAGAATAGAATCACACACATAAATAACACTGTCATTTTTGGACCATGTCCTTGGAAAAACCCAACTTGGGAAAACTGGTGTAGCAATTGAGGATTTTGTTATTATGCAGTAGTAAATCTGAGTACAAAACTATGGATGCTCAAATCTAGCAATCCATACATAAAAATGACTAACAGAAGATCTAGTGAAAAAAATCTCACTTCCATTGGTGATCCGTCACTAACTTTGGCTCAAGATGAGCTGCTCTTTGCTGCCTCTGCATAGTCCCTGCGTCAGCCTACACAGTTTTGCTTCACCAAAATCAGAGCATCGCTGTCTGGGAAATGGACAAATGGCCTCCGGGCTCCCACTTTAGTTTTTGGCACTGAATCACTGCTTCTCCCCAACAAAATACGACTTCCCCTCTGAAGCACTCTGTTGCTTCTTTGCTCTGCGCTACCTCTCCGTGGAACTCTGTGTCTATGTGCTTAGCTTGATGAAAAGATTCACCAACAACAAAGAGTTGGTGCATCTTGCCATTACACGATTTGCCACTACTTTCATATCTCTTCTGTCTCTGTTGAATTCTATGTGGGATGTGAAGAGCATGTTTCTTTCACAAGATTGGCATGCTTTATCTATTCGCTGCAAACCAAAGGGAGAGGGCATATGCAGACTAGTTTCATATGATCAGAGCTTTTGGGCAGGAGCAGATGAGGTGTGTGCCATTTCAAAACCTTTGGTAAGGGTTTTTTGATTGGTTAATGGAGACAAGCCCGCAATCGACTACTTGTATGAGGCCATGGATAGGGCCAAAGAAGCCATTTGTGCTTATTATGAAGATAAGGAAGATGAGGGGTTAGAAAGACAACAGGTCATATGGAGGGTGATTGATGAGCGATGGAACAATACCCTCTATCGCCCAATTCATGTTGTAGCAACCCTGGTGAAAATTCCATGTAATAAAAGTTAAAAATAATAACCACGGTTGATGGGACACTTATTCCAAGCTGAATGTTGGGCAAGACATCCTAGGGGGTGTTCATTTGGTTGTTTATGGCTAAGGAGATTAGCAAAGGAAATGGCAAAGGCTTTGGAAAGGCAAAATGGCATTTTGGCACATTTATTTACGAGAATAATGGAAATTAGGAGAAAAAAGAGGTGAAAGGTCACAGGTTGCATGCGAGGAGGAAATTGAAGGAAAATAATGGAAAATGAATAAAATAGAGGCCTCATTCATAAAAAGGCTTTTGAGGATTAGTTGGTAACCTTTTGTTAGTTTGGTTTTAGAGCTCTCTCATTATTCTCTCCCTCTCTCTTTCACTCTTGGACACTTAGAGTTTTCTTGGAGCACTTTGGCATTGGAGCAAGAAAGGCAAAGAAGGCAAGAGGAAGAAAGATCAAGTAGGAAAAGGAAGGATCAAGAAACTACAACATGATTTATTGCAGGTATCGTTTTGCATATGTATTTTCCTTGCTAGATTTGGCATGCATGGTATTGCATGTGGTTCTTTTCTATCATGGCATGGGTTTTGCTAGGTGTGACAATGTTCTTCAGCGTAGCCTTGCCATTTTCGGATAGCCTTGATGAGATGGGTTCTCATACTTCAGTTGATGTGGGATGGCCAGATGGATTCGAAGCTGAGGGGTGGATCTCCGAACTGACAAAAACATGGCCTAATGGTCCCTGAACCGGACTGTGGATCACGGTAAAACCACTGGCCTAGTAACAACCCCTAAGCCAGATTGTGGGTTGCGATAAAGTCAGGATTGTGTGCCTCGGTGGGCCTAGGAATCCTTTCCGGTGAATGGCAAGATATACGGTAAAGCTAAGAGGTGGATTCCTCTCCATTGGGCCTAGTAGTCCCGGGATGGGATGCACAATAAATCCTGGAGAGCGTGTCTCGGTGTAGGGCCTAGTGATCCCTAGATCAGACTGTGGATTACGGTAAAGCCTGAGAGACTAGGAGGCACTCAAATTCCTCACGGTGTAGGTGGAGAACTCTGGTGGCATCCATGCTTGTTTGGTTCTTTTGGTGTGTTCTATGAGTCCCACATTCATGCTTGGAATATGGCACGAGGGTGATTGGCTGAAGAGAGACTTGGCTCAGCCAATCTATGGTCAGGTGGAACGTGGTAGTCCCATCTTCGGTTGGTTTATTGCATTCATTAATGAGAAATTCATTCCCTTGGTTTTCATGTGTAAATGTACTGATGTATATGTGGATTTTATGGCTGATATATTTATGGTATTTTTGTTGTTACTATGCTGGTTATATGTATGTTTTATGACAACAACTATGTATGGCTCTCAACATGTTTTTACTTGTAAATGAATGGATAATGTATCTATGACCTAATAGATGATAATGCAGCAAATGACATGAGGGAACAATGGTTCTTAGCGATTCTCAGATAAGTATGAGATCCCTATGTTTAATTCTGTTGGTTACACCTGTAGATTACATGTTTGCGATATGTTTGACGAAATGCCTGTCATGGCTAGTAGGGGTTTGATTAAGGTCTTGTTTAACTTATTGCTTTTGCATCATTGTTTCCCTGTTCTTTTACTGGTCTTAAGTTATCATTCCATTCTGGGCAGTGACCTGGGCTCTGGGCCTGAAAAAGTGGCTCAAATCCCGGGGATGTTGGCACAACACTGACAAAATGAGTCTCTAGACGCTGGCAGGCAAGCCTGTGAGAGCGACTGGAGGTCCTTGGACGCTGTCATGCCTATAGCATGAGAGCGATTGAGGGATAAGTTGATCAAAACTTCAGTGGGACCTAGGGGCAAGTTGCCTGAAGTGTTGGCATGGTTCTCAGGGGTCCTGTAGTTAATGTGGAAGGTTTGTGTGTTATGTTTCTGTCGATTCCACTTCCTTAAGGTCACATAGGAGGTCGAATCCAACCATAGTAGCCTCTCGTTGCATGTTTACCCCGGTTGGCTGGTTACTTGGGTAGATGTGGGAGGAGGGTGTTACACATGCTGCATGTATCTACCTCAACCTCGCATTTTCTTACTCTAGTGGTTTCAGATTTGATGTCGAGGTGATGGATGGATTGCTCACTTGTGTTGAGAGGATGGTGGCATCTGAGCAAGAGCGTGAAGATATTTCGAAAGAAATGGAGATATATAGGATGGCAGGTGGCACATTTGGTTTTACCATGGCTATTAAGAATAGGACAACCAAAATTCCAGGTAAGATTCAGTTTGTTTCAACTTTCAACTTTCAAATTTCATAATTCATTGTCTCTTCATAATTTGCTTTAAGTTTAGAATTTTAATGTTATAATTTTTTTTTTTTTTTTTTTTTTTATGTTTCTCATTTTTCTTTTAACTTGTAGATGCTTGGTGGACAAGCTATAGTGGCAGAGCACCCCATCTCTAAAAGCTTGCCATTCAAGTGCTCAATTGAACATGCAGTTCCTCTGGGTGTGAGCATAACTGGGGTGTATTTGACAAAATACACAACAAAAAGCGCAACAGTTAAAAAATATTCAAATTAAATTTTTGAATTCATTTTATTATTTTTAATATTTAAATTTTCTAAGTACTATTTTACAAGCTATGACCCTAATACAGATTGGAGTCCCAACGCCTCAATGACATGGTCTAAGTCTACTACAATCTTCGATTGTGGGTGAGACAGCTTCAGAAAACTCCTGATGTGGAAGCCTTCTCATTGGACAAGATTGATACCACTGTTGCATGGAGGGTCAAGATTGAGAGGCCGACAATGGACTCGATCCTTGATTGGTTAGAAGTGGATCCAGAGGCACTAGCGACAAAGAAGGTAACAGTTGCATGGGAGGGAGAGCCAAAGGTAGAGCAAGAGGAGGATGAGGAGGAGGAGGTGACACCAGCTAGGATGGGCAGTAGCAGAGGATAAAGGCGACCTCTTTTATTGGCTTCTAGAGGTTGATAAAGTCCGTTTGTAGCCCCAGGGGTAGGGCCTTCATCCTCTAGAGGAAAAGGCAAATCCATTCCCTATTCCCGTAAAAGGGGCAGAGGATCTCAGTGGCTGATTACTTTGTGACATGTAGATGACTCATGACATACATTTATTGTATTTTTTGTTGATATTTTGACTCTGTGAGAGTTGAGACTGAGACAAGACTCAAGATTCAGCACTTGATTCACTATTTTGATATGTGATGTAGCACTAGACTTCATATACATATTATATATTAGCTTTCTTTTCATGTTTATGTGAAAATGCTTTTATTTGATCTTGTGGATACTTTAGATGCTAAAAAGATAAAAAATAAATGAATATTTTTGTATTTTTAAAAATTTTGCTGACTTTTTCAAAAACCTCCCGACTTTAATGACTTTTTCAATTTCTGGACCCTTGCCGATTTAATCCCGACTTCGACTTTTTCCACATTGACTATAACATCTCCCCCATACTGGGCTCTATATTACTTGTAACTGACATGTAAATGTTTACAATCCTTTATGTATTATAAATTATACATATTAATATGAATTCAACATATTAAACCGACATGTAAAAATGTTAACACACTTTCTTACATTACATCTACACATCACCCCTTTACTGGGCTGTAGAGCGCCTCTCGGTACAGTCATCCAAAGATGAAAAAGGGGCTTGATAGCTTCCTTATATAGAAAATGAAAGAAGAAAACCCCACCAAGTGGAAAATATAGCTAGTTGGGTTGATCCTTGTCAAAATAATCTATCCATCGATCTTCATTTGAAATAACTTGATCTCCTCCGCCAATTGAATTTTATTCCTTTTATTTTGAGGAAAAATTCGAATTTCTCTTAAAATCCCTTTTTTCTTAGTCCAAAAAATAATATTTTGGACTTTTATCCTCAAAAAAATCAATTTGACTTGACCACCAAGGTCCAAAGGGTCAATTTCTCTTAAAAATTTGATTTTTTCCTTGGTGGAGGACCCTTAAAATTTGATTCCTTTTGGACCCACGAATTTTTGATGATTTTCCACTTGGAGAGAGTTTAATTTCTTTCAAATTACTTTTATGACTAAAAAATAATTAATTTTTTGGCTAATTATTGCCTTTTATTTTTGCCAGAAAAATTAATTAAAAGTCTCAAGAGGGTAATAAATATTTTTCCACCCTCTAAGTGTGTTTATAATAAAATAATTTAACCATGGTGTCTAAATATAGGTAACCATGCACTAAATTATGCCTAGATACACTTTTACATAAAAAATTACATATGAACCCTTAGAAGGGGAAATACACATTTAACATAGACCCTCGACATTTTACCCAATTTTGTGACAAGACATTGATGTAGTATGAAAAATACATAGACTCGATAAATGCTAGTACTCACCTAAGACCTTTTCAACGAATTCCACCCTAGCTTTGGGGTATATCTGGGAGAAAAACTTTGTTGATCTGTGTTTACAAACACACATAATTCAGGGAGTTTAAAAAACTCCCTAGGATGAAACCCTTTGAGAAGAATCATAGGCTTACCTAAGTGTTATTACACGGCTAAGGGCTTAATAGTCATACTAGAATTATTTACAACATAAAAGCAGAAATTGGGTTTACAATGATAAAAATGACGCTGAATGATGACAACGATCTTTGAAAAAATTTATCCACTCCTTTGTACCCTGCTTCTTGGACAGTTGACATGTACATGGTCAATAAGCACCACAAAGTATTAGAGGGTATTGGAAATACACTGGGCAAGTTCATAAAGACGGACCTGGAAAGACCTGAATTTTTATTTTTACCTTTGCCTACATATGTGTAGAGGTAGACCTTAGCAAAGGCTTACTTGATCACATTTACTTCATTCATAATAGTTTTCATTGGACCCAACCATTAGATTTTGAGAACATGACATTTTGGTGTTGCATTCGTTTTCAAATAGGATTCATAATAGTTTTCATTAGACCCAGCCATTAGATTTTGGGAACATGACATTCAGGTGTTGCATTTGTTTTCAAATAGGACATTTACAAAACACATGTCCACAGGCAAAGAAAGCTCCAAAAAGGAAAAATAAATAGCCTCAAAAGCCAAAGGGATGGCAGGTTCCAAATCTGCACCTCTTAGAAGAAGAGGATGATGAAATAGTGGAGAATCATATAAATGTGGAAGTCCAGAAACAAAGGAAGAGCAAGCAGGAACAATGGTCCAAAGCCACAGGAGTCCGGAAAAAGCAAAGATTATAGTGCAGTAGAAAGAGAAAACACCATCTCAATTGTAGGTGGGAGGTGTAAAAGGATCTCACATCTCTGAGAGTTCAGATTTAGAAAAAGAAATCACTCTGAAGGTGGATGAAAATCATTTAGCAATTGTAACTGTCGCTCCCATCCAAGGAGTTTGGTGAAAAGTTGAGAAAAAGAAAGGTAGAAAGGGGGGTAGCTAAGTGCTCTTTATTACAAAGCCCCAAATTTTTTTACTCTGCTTTTCTCTTTTTTGCGCTCCAGCCTTAGGTTGACGTGATCAAATGCTTTTTAGCATAATTTTGTTCCTTAAATAAAATTACGATTTTTCCTTTTGAAAAAATTCATCATTCACTTTTCTAGAATTTGATTAACACTAAGAAAAATAGTAGATACTAAAGTATAAATATTGGAATAGTAAACTCAAAAATAGTAAAAAGTGACGAGTCAAAGATTTGGTCTAAGGCCATTGGAATTTAGGGTCAATACTCAAACATTAAAACTAAAAATGAATGATGGAAAATGAACCAATGTTATTAGAACTGGACTAGTGATCGAACCGATCAACCCCAAAACTAGGTACTGGAAGAAAAACCAAACGAAAAAACCGGTTGACAAAAAAATACATAAATATTCAAATTTTGAAAAATATACATAAATATTCATGCGCATCCATATTAATCCAAACCATTATACAAAAATATGCAAAGTTTCTCATAAATATAGCAAGGGTACATATATCTAAAATAGCACTGTTTGCAATCCATATTTGGGCCAAAAATAAACCAACAAATACCTACATATCATCAAAATGATCGCGTATTTTGGGATCCTCATCATCAATATCACCCTCTAAGCATTAGATAGAAAAATATTAACATGTCAAGTCGAGATTTTGTTTCAGTGATAGGTACAATTTTACTAGAGTTTTGATCGAGGAGTTCAATAATCAATGCAACCAACATCAAGGTACATAGAGGGTTTGGTGCTCTTGATTAAATATTAGTTCCATACGCTCGTATGTGATGGAATCTAATAGAAATGTTGCAATCCCCAATCTTGAAATCCTGAAAACTATTAAGTTTGTTGGATTTTGACTGGAATCTAAAATTCTACCTGAAACTCTACTTTTTCCATATGAAATCCAATGAGTTAAGAACCACTCCAAAACATCCTTTTAGTCAATTAATGGTAATGTTAAAAATTTAAGTAAAAGGATGAAAATGATAGATAAAGGAATGTCACTTTTACTTCAAGAATTTAACATTACCATTAATTACATAGCAGTAATAGAGCCCAAGGGTTGAATATTAGGCCTTCCCACTCATAAATTAGCATTTCAAGCAAAATTCAGGGGGGACACCCAACCCTTTTGAGGGGGAAATCCCACAAGAACCCTTTTTGGGGAAACGTGTCCCCCACATTGGGGAAACATTTCCCCAAGTTTCCTCCAAAGGGGGACATGGGGAAATGTTTCCCCAATGGTCACCCTATCCCCGGAGTGTGGGAAATGTGGGGAGTGCACTCTGCACCCTGGGGGATACGTCCCTCTAGAACACTGGTGTGAATGGAGCATGCCTTGTACAAGAGAGGGAAGTCCATCCTCAAATTCATCATTGGGCATAATTGTCTAGGACATTTATTACAATCACTCTCACTTACATCTACTTAAGCTGACAAGGACTAGATTTGGTACCTATTACCTCATCTTTAGGTGCCTGTTGAAGTTAAGACGTGCACATGATGAGAGCAGTTGACATTACATAGTAAATTAGATAGAGATTTTGCGTTCTCCTATTCTTGATGCTCATTTTTGGTCACAGGGTAAGTATGTTTTGCACTTTACAAAGCCAATTTATGACATGATTTTGTTTGCAAATTCAGATTAGCAAGTAATTGGGAAGGTGTGAGCATTTGTACACCGTGATTGGTAGATCGATGGCATTGTTGAACATTGAGATGTGAACTTGTATAACCATATTGGTATAGAAGTGGAAAAATGGTGTCTAAAGCTAAATATTCCACTACATGCCATAGCATATCATCTTGCACCAAAATACTATTTTCCATCATTGCTGGAAGCACTAGCACCTAATGGTGGGGTGAAGAGAAGCCCATATGTTTATCCTAACATTTAGAGAGATTAAATGCAAGCATTTGACAAGCTTGTTCCTCATAAGGAGTGTGATTTCATACAATAGCAATTGAGTAGTGACATCAGTGGCCAAGAAATAATTCAGTTTTGTCCATATAGCTAGAGATTGGGAGAAGTTGACTTCTCTCTAGTGGTGGAATATGCATGGTGATTTTACCCCACAACTGCAACATTTGGCAAAACAAATTGTGAACACTCCTTCCATGGAGAGGTGTTGGAGCACCTATAGTGTCATACAGTGTCAGGGGAAACTAGTTGAATGTACATTGTAAACTGCGCATAGAGCTTGGTTTTATGTGCATTACAACTTGTGGTTGTTGTCCCATTATTGTGAGGAAAAGATGGATTAAAGTTTAAACACATAAGACTTGGGAAAACTATCTAGAGGAAGACAATTTGGAGAATGAGGCATTGGCTTTGAAGAATGCTCTTTTTGATGACGATGATCATGTTGTGATGCCACCCTTATCTATTGTCATGGTGACCCCAACTAGGACTTGTGGTTGTTGTTCCGTTATTGGGAGGAGGCAAAGATAGATAAAACATAGAAGTCTTGGGGCAACTAACCAGAGGAAGACAATTTGGAGTATGGAGCATTGGCTTTGGAAAAACTTGGAGAATGCTCTTTTTGCTAATATTTATTTTGCTGAGATGCCACCTCCATCTATTGCCATGGTCACCCCAACCAGGACCCTAGCAGTAGGAGCTCTAGGTTCAGCTTCATCTTCACAGTTACCTCCACAGCCACTATTGTGTGGGGCTTATGGTGGTGCCAAGCGGAAAGAAAATTATATAGTAGATGATCTCCTTTTTCACTTCTTTACTTGCCACTATCAGACTTTCAGTTTTTGTACTTCAGTTTGTTATATGAAATATCTATATTGGAATCTAGGCACATGAACTATTTTATAAACATAACTTCTTGGTCATGATGGCCTTTTTCATTTCATAAAATATCATAGTCTACTCTACTTCCTATTATCTGGTTCTAGTTTAAATTTTTGTAAGTTTGTAATTACAAGATGGTTGATGTTATCTGTGTAGTACTAAATGGTTGATGCGCCAATGATTAATCTGCTATGATGACATTTATAACTCCATAATAATGTAGTCAAGTAGCAGATATATGTATGTTTTGATCTTTTCAGCAACTAACCTGATGCTTTTCATGTGTTTTTAATATATGTGCATTATAATATATAAAAATGTATGCTACATATAAGACGCTCTTGTGATGCTTCCATGTTCTCCAACACCGATATAAGCTATTTATTTGTGGTTTACTAAAGTCTCTTATTTGATTTGAAATGTCAAACTCCCATTGCAATTTGATAAACAGGAGATTCATAGATCAAATTCTTATCTTTCTTCAGTGTGCTCTCGTTTGATTGTACCTTAATGAAGCCTGTTAATTTACATCTAAAATACAAATATTTTGCAGAAAATGATATTATATTCAAACAAAATTTGCAATGGAATGTCTTTCGAGAGCTAATCCTGATGATTAAATCCGTATGTTTTCTGTTGATATGCATAGAAAACCATCCTTTAAGGCATAATGTTGAAATAACTGAATGATAACAATGAATTATTCAGTCTTTGGAATATCTGGGACTCTTCAAGCTGCCTTTATTTTAAAGGTTTTCTTCATCCTAGCTTTTAAAAACTTGATTCTTTGAAATATCCTGCAGCAATAAAGAAACTGTGGTGATTTGCAATAAATTCTTTCAACGAATTTTATTTACATTCACTGACTTGAGGTTTGTAGTGTTATTCTGCAGATGCTGGATGAAATCCTTGAAGGACAGAGAGAACCCGTACAATTGACAAGGATATTAACCTGCATTGATGGCATACATTCCCATACATACGCACTGAATGATATCTTACTTGCACACCCAAGTCCTGCTGCAGTATCTCGTTGCTCATTCAGGTGGAATTTAGTTGTGAATATGCAAATACTGATTCTGTTGGTTGCACTGGGGGTTCCTTTCTGTAGCCCAGTGTGAAGATGTGTAATTATGTGTTCAACGTGGAGTTGATATGCGTCATTTAAAAAAAATAAAAATATCAATAAAAAAATATTTCATTGTTTTTTTTTTTGGGGCACTTTGCACTATGTCAAATGAGGATTACATAGACCAAAATTTTTCTGCTACTGGTCCACCAGAAGGGAAACCAGACCAGTAGCATTAGTTCAAAGTCTTGAGGTTGCTAAGTGTTAGAAAATCAGAAAGGCAGTAAATATTTTCTTGATCTTGATAATTACTTGTGATGTTTCTTATTATTACGATTCTTTATATCTTCTTTTTTTAGTTCATCAAGCAATTACCAAAAGCAGCAACACATAAAACAATAGACACCAAAGGTGCCATGCTAGGGCAAAACCCCCTTCGAGGGGAAAACCTAGTCAAGATAATTCTTCCTTTCAATAGTATTCTTTGAGACTCTTCACCCCTAGACCAAGACCATACCTTCCCTCCACACCAAGTCAGCCTCCGAGAATTTCGACCTTTTCCCAGCAACTTCAACTATGCAACAACTTACGGCCACTGGCAGCTTCCGACAACAGTGAAATTTGGAAGACTTCGATCTTCCAATATAAAACACGAAACAGAGAGAGAGAGACACCGAAATTTCAATTTTCCTTGTGTCCTTAGACTTCCCCAAACTCGCATTCACTTCAGCTTCCCGAAAACATAGTTTGCACCTTTTCCCAGCTACAAGAGAACTTCGAGCTTCTGCCCAACAAGAAGAGATTTTTGCACTTCTTCCAGCTACAAGAGAATTCAAACTTGATGAGAGAATGATGCTTCTAATGAATTTGATGACCTTCTTACAGGCTTCATATGGGGTCGAATAGGGTCCTTAGGCTGACTTTATCTTCTTCTAGACCGACATGGTGTGGAGGTTCCATAATTCATATTTGACTCAATACTTAACCTTTTTACATGATTCAAAAGCCCAAGAAGGGTCTCTTTAAATGTACAATAACTCTATAGACTCGGAATAAATCCTAGAAGTCCTCAATGGGGACTTTGACCTAAAACACAGTGACCCAAGCATGAAACCCATGCTTTATTAAGTCACAATAATAAAATTAAAAATTATTTTCTTTATTCTTTTGACAAGTACATTACATGATGACTCAAGTACATTATTGAAGACCAGACATAGTTACATTTTCCAACACTCCCAAATACAATGGAAGATCTCAAACTATATGAACCAAATTTTTTATTATTTTTTTTTTAGGATGCATCTTCGATCTTTATTTTTTATTTTTTGAAAAGTTGATGGATTTCAAATTATAGGATGCTTTTCATTTTTTGAGTACTTTTTTTTAAAAACATTTTGACCTTTTTGTCAATTGGTGACTTTCTTTCTTAACAGACCCATCATTGTTTTGATGTTTTTTTTAATATTGCCCTGATTAAATGGTATATGTCCTTTGAAGAACTTTAGGCATCGGAATGCCATGGACTAGATTCTTGACCAGGGCAATCTATCCAAACAGTGACTCAATAGTTTAGGCACCGCAATGCCATGGACTAGATTCTTGACCAGGGCAATCTATCCAGGTGGGACTAAGATGGACTTAAGCTTTCAGCCCCTTTAGGTACCCTCAGGCTTACTTGCTAACGATCAACCCAAATAAAAAATCTAGGCGTGTATCCAAAACAGAGCTCTTTGATTAACACCACCTTTTCAACTTCAGACATCAACACAAAGTGTCAACCAGATGTCTTCCCCGGCAATGCTTCACTCACAAAGCATCAACATCCCTTGATCCAACAGATCAAGAATGACCAATCTCTTCCAATCAAACTGATTGGTAACCAGCATGCTATCAAATCCTTCGAGAGATTTACCTGTACAAATACAACCCCAATCAATAATATACTTTCACATGTACATAATCAAATACAAAATTTCCAGGGTCTTTCAGACAACTCGATGTTGCTTCTCAACTTTACATAATAGGACTATCAATCGAATCTTTGACAAAAGATTCCTTAATCATATGTTTTCCTTCCTACTTCTCATGCAACAACATATCCTCCGAAATTTGTTCTTCATTTAACATCAAGCTATTCCCTCCCTCTCAACCAGGAAGCACCTCTTCAACCTCTCTCCCTCTTAATCTTAGGGAGATCTCTTTTATTCATGCTTCCTCCTGGAGATTAACTTCTTCCTTTGCAACATCGGAGAATCTTTCGCAACTTCCAACCATTTCATCAGAGTCATTATCATCCTCATCATGGTTGTCACATCGAGCATCTTCACCAAGTTGAAGATTGTGTACTAGCACAACTTGCTTGTCACATTGAGCATCTTCACCAAGTTCAAGATTGTGTACCTGCACAGCGTGCTTGTCACATCGAGCATCTTCACCAAGTTGAAGATTGTGTATGTGCACAGTTTAGATAGAAAGTACAACCAAATCTATAGAAGCATGATGTTAGCCATATCCGAATCACTGAAGCATTTCATCTTTATACATATAAGATACCCAAACTCAATTACAAACAAGAGACATATACTCTTCAATATCTTGCTAGGGACTTTATCATAAACCCTAGAATACTTCATAACAACTTCTTAGTCCATCTAGGGTTTCAATGTTTTTTCCAAAGGTATGACATACCTTCCTTCAACATATAGCAAACCCTAGAAACAATTCACACAAATATAGATTTACAGAACATGTAACAACCTTTTAAAACACGTATGTTAGACTCCTCACTAGGGATTCATACAAATCCTAGATTTCATACAAATCCTTCAATCAAAGTCAATCACAACTTAGTCATAAACCTTACCGGCTTCCACTAGGATTCGTTCCAACCCCTAGATTTTCAGTCAACCATTAATTAGTCTCTAACATGACCAACTACCACTAAGGTTAGTTCCAACCCCTAGATTTTCAATCAACCATTAATCAGTCACTAACATGACCAACTACCACTAGGGTTAGTTGCAAACCCTAGATTTTCGATCAATCATCAAATCCATCCAAAAAACTCAAACTTCAACAATCTTTCATAAATCTCAAATTATCATACTGTCAACATTCATCAGAGATTTCTACTTCGACTAAGGTTCAACTCCAAAACCTTAGAATTCCATTTTCACAATTTAAACCATCGTACACAAATCTCAAATCATCATATTTCAGAGATTTTACTTCGACTAAGGTTCAACTCCAAAACCCTAGAATTCCATTTTTCACAATCTCAACAATCATTAAATACATAGATCTCAGATTGTTACATTTCACACTAGACAATGTCATTACTAGGATTTCGCTACAAAACCCTAGATTTTCATTCTCTTCAATCATTTAAATAGATCTCAGATTTATATCACACATACTAGACAATTTTACTACTAGGATTTAGCTGTAGAACCCTAGATTTCCAAATATCATCATCCTAGAGTCTCAGACAAGGATTTCCATTAAATCTTAAGACTCATGACCATCAATGACTAGGTCAACATACATATCTATTCATAAGCATATCATATGTCCAACAACATTAATATATCTGACCTAGACCAGGCTAAGGCTTCGACCAAAAGGACATATTGTTAAGTTTAGGTATGTTCTATGCTAGAGAAATTTATTTAAATTTTCATAGTTAGCAATCACATCAACATTACAATAAACTGCAGATAGAACATAAATATAAAATCGCAGAAGACAAGCCAAGACAAGAGGACACAAGATATGGCGCGAGCCAGGGACAAACCCCACAATGTGTGGGGAAACCCTTTGATCAAATCTTCTTTTATCTTCAAAGTTTAGCAGAGAGAGAGAGAGAGAGAGAGAGAGATAGTACATTTACAACAGAAGTCAACACTTTGACTTATCTAGATCTAGCATAGATCATTTCGTATAGCGATGAGATTAGTTGAAGACATTCTGCTTCAACTGATTCTCAAGGTGACTCCTTCACCTATCATCGTGCTGCATTTGGTCTTATAGTTGCACCACTGCATACTACCTCATGCTGCTGTCCATGTCCATGATCTTATCCATCATAACGCTGCTCAAACTAATGTGCATCATCATCATGCTGCTGCCCCTACTAATGTATCATTGTGCTGCCCATGCACATGATCTCATAGTGCTGCCCATCATGCTACTGCCCATGCTCCATGTATTCGTTGTACAACCCATCCACAATATATCATGTTGCTGCCCAAGACTGCGTTATATATATGTATCCAGTGTATATATATAACTTATGTACTATAGCGTATATTGTCCAACAATTACTGCCCATTGTATGTACAGTCTAGCGTATATATAAAGACCATACATATCAAGACCACATACATATTAACACCCTATATACAACTGGAGCAAGATCATACATATCGAGAACCTGTTATATAACGTTGATGCCATACATCTTTGTATCAGTTTTCACACCAGAGCAATATCATATACCATCACAGTATTGTGATCATATGCCATTATAACTAGGGATATCATGCGAATGCCATACCACATTAGAGAGACGAATGCGAGACCATATACCAAAGCGAAAAACCTCTGCGGCCTCAACGAATATACATAAGAGACATCTGTGAGTATATATAAGAGTCTTTGGCATCCTCTATGTGAATATAGATAACCTCTGCGATGTGTACAGGACCTCTGCGTGTATATATATAACCTCTGCGATGTGTACAGGACCTCTGCGATGTGTACAGGACCTCTGCGTGTATATATATAACCTCTGCGATGTGTACAGGACTGTCCAGCGAATGCATATAACCATAACTGCAATGTATGACATGACTGCCCAACGTATGATTGCACAACGTATACATAACTCTAGCTACACCTCAGGACTGTGGAATTATGATTGCGGTTGACTGTGTCCTTTTATTACTGCGTCCACCATTTATCTTACAGCGTGTAAGTTCCTTAAGAACAACGCATATATATATATATTGTGCTCCATAATATTTCTACAACGAAGCATATATATATATTGTGTTCCCAGCGTATGGCTGCGTGTCATCATTATCTGGGTGTAAGATACTCTATGAACTGCGCTTTGACAACAACGTATATAATCCTTTATGAATAGCGTATATGATCCTCTATATAAAGGCATCCATTAACTGCGTTTAGGGCTGCTTAGAACAGCGTATAAATTCATGACTGCGTTCTCCGTTAGGGCATCATACTAGGCCGACGTAATCTAGTGTGAATCTCCTTCTCCAAAAACCCAAGACGTGGAGAGGAGATCACTTGAAATGAGGTTTCAAATGACTTCAAATCCTCTATTTATACTAAAAACGTAGAGGTTGAATAGACACGTCGGCTGGGCTTCTAGAGCCTACATAAGAGCTGGTCGGCTTGATAATAATTACATAAACAAAATAAATTCATATCTCCATAAATACTTATCGGAATCGGATGATCTTTGGATCAATCCTACACCTCTCGTCGAGAGGGATCCAATAAAAATATCAGCTGCCATAAATAAACTGACCCACATGGAGTTTGGCCCTAGTTGCCAATTTAACACTCCCTCTCAACTAGGGAGAACTCCATCTGCTGATCCATATGTACCACTGTACTATCTCTGCCATTAGTGCCCTGCACTGCTCTGCCCATCTTTGCTCAGCTCTGCTGGCTCTGCTCTACTCTGCTCAGCTCTGCTGGCTTTGCTTTGCTCTGCTCAGCTCTGCTGGCTCTGCTCTGATCAGCTCTGCTGGCTTTGCTAGCTCTGCTCTGCTCAGCTCTGCTGGCTCTGCTAGCTCTGCTCTGCTCAGCGCTGCTGGTTCTGCTAGCTCTACTCTGCTGAACTATGAAGAAGAAGAATTGATCGAGAATGTCTCATACCATTCTCCACTGACCCAAAGTCAGACTCAGAGTGCGTAACACTGGTCCCAGACCAGTCTCAACCGACCCAAAGTCAGCATCATAGTATGTACGACTCTCACTGGTCCCAGACCAGTCCTGCACTGACACGAAGTCAGTCTCGAAGTATGTACCACTGGTCCCAGACTAGTCTTAGCCGACCCGAAGTCAGCGTCATAGTATGTACAACTCCTACCACTGGTCCCAGACCAGTACTATTGATCCCAGATCAATGGAGGACATCCTAGCGTAGGGAGTACGGTAGATACAACGATGCGTCCATCGGTACTACTATGGTCCCTAACTTCATTTCCCTGCTCATTGATCAGATGAGAGGTACTTCCCATGAGTCCCAGACTGCATGGGTAGGATTCCTCGACAGGAGAACTTAATCAATCCTGTCCTCACAGGAGAACACATCAATCCTGCTACAATCGCCATGGAGAACACATCAATCCAGGCCGCCATGGAGAACACATCAATCCAGGCCTCACAGGAGAACACATCAATCCTGCTACATAGGAGAGCAAATCATCTTGTTCCACAAGAGAGTGAATCATCTTGTCCCACAAGAGAGCGAATCATCTTGTTCCAGTGCGCACCACCAGGGGAGGGTGAGTCACCCTGTGGTCGTATGTTGCTCCAGTAGATTCTGCAAGCCCCCCAGAGCTCCCAGAGCTCAATGTATGCAACATGCAGGACCCTTTTACAAAGGTCTCTTGATGACTCCAAGTCATTCGGGAAAATCACAAATTTGATCTTTCCCCCGGGGCTTTAGCGACCTGTATATCATCTCAGTGCGATGGAGCCTCCTTGCTCATCGACTTTCCATATCCCAGATAAGGCAGTATCTGATGTCTGTTTGCTGGAGCAATTGTCGAATACAGGATTCCTCAATAATCGAATCACACCTCTGGTTGTCACAGAGAAAAACAACTAACATAAGAAATTCTGCAACCATGCAGCTTCATACGAGATCATACTCGTAGCCATGTATTCGGTCTTGGCGGTGCTTATAGTGACCGACTTCTGCTTCTTGCATCGAAGCAGAATCCAAAGAGAACCAACACTGAAAAGTGCTCTAGTGATCCTCCACACTGCCTGCCCACTCATCATTCGAATAATCATGTGGTTTCATATTTTCTGCAGTGTATCTCAATCCATGAGATTGTGCCCCTGAAGATATCTTAGAAGATTCTTGGTACCAATCCAGTGAGGCTCAACCAAATATGAGCTCACCATGCTAACTGCAACACATATGTTCGAACGGAGGTTCTCCAAGAACATCAATGCGAATGAGTTTATGAAACTCAAAGGCATTTCCCAAATCTGGTCCGACATCATTACCATATAACTTCTGAAAGTTAAGATCCTCGAGGCAGTCACAAGCTTGCAGCTTATCTTCCCACATTCCGAATCCAACTCCCTCTGTCTCCTATAAATGAGAGGGTTTGCACCTGTCAGACATAGGTGCTGGTACGAGAGGTTTATCATCCACAACCTTCGAGTAATGGTTTGGATCGGTTTCACTCCTAGTGAATCTCAGTTGCATTAGACAGCTATCAATCCTCTCATACTATGCCCGAGGTGTTTTTCTTCAATCCATAGAGGGCTTTCTTCCACCTGTATACATGGGATTCCTTGATCATGATTCTCAAACTCCTCGGGTTGTTCCAAACCTGTGAACCTGCTGCATGAGGGGAATGGTCCCCTTATAATATTTTCCTTCGGTACATTTCAGACATGTACCTTCATGCTTCTTTTTGAATTCAGGCATCCTAGTCACCATCTGTCTCACATACCTCCGATGCTGAGTCAATGGACATGGTCCCCAGTGGACTTCCTGCAACTTGATACAACCCTGAACTCAAAAACATCTTTAAAAGATCTATTTTCAAACACGTACCTTTCCATCAATAAGTGCCACCTTGTAACCTTTGACTTCCATTTCCGAGATGGACATCAGGTTCAATCAGGTACATAAAAGAGATTTTGGGGTTCCTTGCTTTCGTGGAAGAGTCGACCATTGTCTTTGATGACCCGCATCTCTGTCATTTGGGCACTCCTTCGCATAAGGGCCAAACTCATAACCAAGACATCTACCTTTCCTTCCTACCCTTAGATCTGAACTTCCCAATGAAGTGATGCCATCAGAAGTTTTGCTGCGCCATTCTAATAACATTCTCTGCTTCAACTTCACCCTAGGTGAATTATGAGGAACCCATTGATCCTTTTGTCTTGTCCCAACTGTATTTGGTGATTGCTCTTTTGCTCTTGCTTGGGCATTGTCTTCACCTCAGCTCTGATACCATGCTAAGTTTAGGTATGTTCTATGCTAGAGCAATTTATTTAAATTTTCATAGTTAGCAATCACATCAACATTACAATAAACTGCAGATATAACATAAATATAAAATCGCAGAAGACAAGCCAAGACAAGAGGACACAAGATATGGCGCGAGCCAGGGACAAACCCCACAATGTGTGGGGAAACCCTTTGATCAAATCTTCTTTTATCTTCAAAGTTCAGCAGAGAGAGAGAGAGAGAGAGAGAGAGAGAGAGAGAGAGAGAGAGATAGTACCTTTACAACAGAAGTCAACACTTTGACTTATCTAGATCTAGCATAGATCATTTCGTATAGCGATGAGATCAGTTGAAGACATTCTGCTTCAACTGATTCTCAAGGTGACTCCTTCACCTATCATCGTGTTGCATTTGGTCTTATAGTTGCACCACTGCATACTACCTCATGCGGCTGTCCATGTCCATGATCTTATCCATCATAACGCTGCTCAAACTAATGTGCATCATCATCATGTTGCTGCCCCTACTAATGTATCATTGTGCTACCCATGCACATGATCTCATAGTGCTGCCCATCATGCTACTGCCCATGCTCCATGTATTCGTTGTACAGCCCATCCACAATATATCATGTTGCTGCCCAAGACTGCGTTATATATATGTGTCCAGTGTATATATATAACTTATGTACTATAGCGTATATTGTCCAACGATTACTGCTCATCGTATGTACAGTCTAGCATATATATAAAGACCATACATATCAAGACCACATACATATTAACACCCTATATACAACTGGAGCAAGATCATACATATCGAGAACCTGTTATATAACATTGATGCCATACATCTTTGTATCAGTTTTCACACCAGAGCAATATCATATACCATCACAGTATTGTGATCATATGCCATTATAACTAGGGATATCATGCGAATGCCATACCACATTAGAGAGACGAATGCGAGACCATATACCAAAGCGAAAAACCTCTGCGGCCTCAGCGAATATACATAAGAGACATCTGTGAGTATATATAAGAGTCTTGGGCATCCTCTACGTGAATATAGATAACCTCTGCGATGTGTACAGGACCTCTGCGTGTATATATATAACCTCTGCGATGTGCACAGGACCTCTGCGTGTATATATATAACCTTTGTGATGTGTACAGGACTGTCCAGCGAATGCATATAACCATAACTGCAATGTATGACATGACTGCCCAGCGTATGATTGCACAGCGTATACATAACTCCAGCTACACCTCAGGACTGTGGAATTATGACTGCGGTTGACTGTGTCCTTTTATTACTGCGTCCACCATTTATCTTACAGCGTGTAAGTTCCTTAAGAACAACGCATATATATATATATATATATATATATATATATATATATATATATATATATATATATATATATATATATATATTGTGCTCCATAATATTTCTACAGCGAAGCATATATATGTATTGTGTTCCCAGCGTATGGCTGCGTGTCATCATTATCTGGGTGTAAGATACTCTATGAACTGCGCTTTGACAACAACGTATATAATCCTTTATGAACAGCGTATATGATCCTCTATATAAAGGCATCCATTAACTGCGTTTAGGGCTGCTTAGAATAGCGTATAAATTCATGACTGCGTTCTCCGTTAGGGCATCATACTAGGCCGGCGTAATCTAGTGTGAATCTCCTTCTCCAAAAACCCAAGACGTGGAGAGGAGATCACTTGAAGTGAGTTTTCAAATGACTTCAAATCCTCCTCTATTTATACTAAAAACGTAGAGGTTGAATAGACACGTCGGCTGGGCTTCTAGAGCCTACATAAGAGCTGGTCAGTTTGATAATAATTACATAAACAAAATAAATTCATATCTCCATAAATACTTATCGGAATCGGATGATCTTTGGATCAATCCTACACCTCTCGACAAGAGGGATCCAATAAAAATATCAGCTGCCATAAATAAACTGACCCACATGGAGTTTGGCCCTAGTTGCCAATTTAACACATATCTATACATACCTAGATTTCATCATCGTTTAAATATATTTCATATCATGTGTTAGTCAAACCCCACTTCACAAATATCAATAAGAGTTAGATAGACAACCATCTTGATTACACTTAGGGTTTGATCAAACAAACACACACATACAAAGGAAATCATTTCTAAGACAATATAAGGGTCTTGCTCACACATTCCACCAAACCCTAATGAGCTAGGGTTCCAATGTAGAAACATAACAAACCCTATATTACCAAAACTTCAAAGGTTCCGGGATTTTAGACCTTATCACTTAACCCTAATAAGTTAGGATTTCCCTATCATATCAAAATCCCAAACATGACATCATCAATAAAAATTAAATTAGCATTTCACAACATCTCTAAGCAGTTTAGGGTTTCAGACATTCACACTAGCATACCCTTCGGTTAGGGTTTTCCAAAATCTGTCTAGGGTTCTACATAGTCAATCAAAAATATGAGTGGGGTGGGTAGATTTATCAAGAGACGAATCACCCAAACAAGGATCACTAAGATTCAATACAGTTAGTCATAACAAAGTTAGTAATAGATCATCAAATGAATAATCCTTTCAATCACTGTATTTAAAGCATACATTTGTTTCTTGACTAACCTTGTCTTGAGAGATCCTCCTTGCAGATGTTTTTCCTAGTCAAGACAATAGAGGGAGAAAGGTGATTAGTATTTAATATTATCAAAACTAAATGGATACATGAACCCAAAACTGAAAAAACATGAGTTACGTATCTTTGGAAGTTGTTGGGGGCTCCCTCCAAATCTTGAGGGATACCTATAAACTTATAAAAGTAATACAAAAATGTCTTTCTTCGGAACAATCTCATCAATGGCTAAGAGATCATCCCTGAGTCTAGCTATCTTCACAAAGAAGGCTGCCACAATATCTTCTTTATTCATCTTCGTAGTCCTTAGTTCATTCTTCAAACTTGCTACTTGACCAATGTTCTTAATAGTGAACAACTTCGACAAGGCTTCATACATCTCGTGAGCATGATCAATGTTAGCTATGAATGGGACAAGATTGTCTTTTATCCCTTCTGCCATCAGAGCCATAGCCACCAATTCTAAATCCCCGAATTTCGCTTTGTCAGCATCACTGACTTCTTCTGTAGGCTTCTTTACATTTCCTTTTACCAAATCCAGCACCTTGTTTTTCTCGAGGATTAGGTCAATCCTCTTCTTCCAGGATCTGAAGTTAGAGGCTCCTTCAAGTTTTTTTTTCTCACCCTTTATTGAGTTAGACATCTTCCTTGAATATAATAGACTCCTTCCCTGAGAATCGAGATAGTACCTATGAATGGATCAAGTGCTTGAAACTGCCTTTTTCTTCCTTCTTCACTAAACCTTTGATACCATGTTAGAAAATCAGAAAGCTAGTAAAGATTTTCTTGATCTTGATAATTACTTGTGATGTTTCTTATTATTACGATTCTTTATATCTTCTTTCTTTTGTTTATCAAGCAATTACCAAACGCAACAACACATAAAACAATAGACACCAGATGTAGGCACGTGCTAGGGCAAAACCCCTGAGGGGAAAACATAGTCAAGATAATTCTTCCTTTCAATAGTATTCTTTGAGACTCTTCACCCTAGACCAAGGCCATTCCTTCCCTCCACACCAAGTCAGCCTCCCAGAATATTGACGTCTTCCCAACGGCTTCGACTATGCAGCAACTTACAACAACTGACAGCGTCCGGCAACAGTGAAATTTGGAAGACTTTGATCTCCCAATCTAGGACATGAAAAGAGAGAGAGAGACACCAAAATTTTGATTTTTCTTGTCTACATAGACTTCCCCAAACTCGCATTCACTTCGGCTTCCCGACAACAAACTTAGCACCTTTTCCCAGCTACAAGAGAAATTCACACTTCTGCCCAACAACAAGAGATTTTCACACTTCTTCTAGCTACAAGAAAATTCGAACTTGATGAGAGAATGATGCTTGTATTCGATGACCTTCTTTTTATAGTCTTCATGTGGGGTCGAATAGGGTCCTTAGGCCGACTTGATCTTCTTGTAGGCTGACATGGTGTGAAGGTTCCATAATTCATATTTTACTCAATACTTAACCTTTTTACATGATTCAAAAGCCTAAGAAGGTTCTCTTTAAATGTACAAAACTCTATAGACTCGGAATAAATCCTAGAAGTCCTTAATGGGGACTTTGACCTAAAACATGGTGACCCAAGCATGAAACCCATGCTTTAATAAGTCACAATTATAAAAATAAAAATAAAAATTCTTTTCTTTATCTTTTGACAAGATATTACATGATGACTCAAATACATTATTGAAGACCGAACATAGTTACATTTTCCAACACTAAGACCTCGTTTAACTAGAGCATCTTGTAAATAGAAACTTATAAAAACAGGCTCATTGTGCCAAACCTTGACATACATCAACATGAGAAGACAAAAAAGACTACTAGCGCTGCAAGCAAAAAACCAGTGAATCATAACAACTGTTGGGCAGAATCTCCAGGCATCCGTGCTCACTAGTCACTACCCTCATCCAAGGAGAAAGGGATGTTGGCGGATCCCCTGACTAGAATGGTCAGCTTGCGGTCAATACTATCATTTTTTCCTCCAGCTCTATCAATCTGTTGAGTCCTCTTGTATCTCCCTATGCCACCTACAATATTTAAATGACGTTTAACCTTGTGTCAGCGTCATGCCATGATCGATGGAGTGATAGGAGTGCATGCAATGCACCAAGTATAATGGGAGCTGCAGCCCCCTTTCGTGTGAGCTGGCATCATATGAAGGCGAGGGATGGGAATGCCTGCTCATGGGAACCCTCTTTGGGGGAAACCAAAACAAAAATAAAATTCAAGGGTGGGCCAGCCCCAAGTAAAATACCAATATATAGATAAATAGATAATTCAAAACATATTTAATATGTCATTTAAGTATATATGCTGAATAGTTTTATGACAATTGTTTGAATGTATATATTGAATATGCTTTTCAAAACAAATCATAAAACCTGATCAACCCCACATCTCTCACTTATGCTCTCATTAAAAACATATGATAACGAGTTAAAACTTAAAACTAACACATGCAAAGATCTATTTCCTTTTTTTCTTTTATGTAAAAAAGAACTGTTTTAGACATAAAGAACTGTTTTAGACATTCTAGAAATATTTTGTATCTATAAAAATAAAGTTGTTTTATATTCTTTTAAAAACAAACAATTTGATGTGCTACCAATCCTATTACGGAAGGTTTTCATACATTAAATGCTCTTAAATAGCATATAAGTAAAGTGTCACAAGTGAGAAGAGAGCAAAACTTGAGAAAGGTTTATATCATGATGGATTAGATCCCTCTTAGCACTTGGTAGATTTAGAGTTAAAAGAGATCTACTCTGGTTATATAACAAACTCCATTTAGATTGTATACATCTCCTTTGGTTGATAGCCAGCCATGTGAAAGTTCTGTAATATATAGCTGCTAAGATATTATAGTGAGTAAAAACTTGAAGGTTTCCATCTTGATGAATTGGATCCCTCTTTGCACTTGATAAATCCAGAGTTAAGATGGATCTACACTGGTTATATAAAAAGGTTAACTCCGTTTAAATTGCGTACATCTCCTTTGGTTGTTAGCTAGTTGTGTTGAAGTTATGTAATGTCTTGCTGCTAAGAAATTATATGTAATATTCATGTATCACTTATTACATGTGTTGCTTTAAAAATGTGGTAGTTTTAACTCTTTACCCAACCTGCAGCACTATAAATTTGTTTGGAAGTCTTTAGATTGGTCGTTTACATATCATTTATCACATGATGATGTCTTATTTATCTCTAGTTTAATGTGCTGTTACCGCTTTTCCATTTCATTTATGTTAGCTTCTTTAGGAATACTAATTTTTGTTTTCCATTGATTGTAGGATTTTAAAGGAGCATGATTATGATTGTTGTTTTCCTCTAGTACACAGTCGTTCAAGTGGGCTTAGAGTGTGTACTGCCGCTGGTTCCACAGCTGCCATGTATTCATCTGGAGGTTTACCGATGCCCATATTGTCCAGAAATCTCCAGTACATGGTCAGAGAGCCAATTTTGTTAGATGATCACACTCAGTTCATGCACGGATGGATCCAAACAGATGAGATCATGCATGTCGTGTGGGGTTGTAGGCAAGGCTTTATCTACCTTGATGGTTCCCATGTTTTCCTACCTCTCAAATGTGGAAGTACGGTTCAAATATCATCTAAAGCCCCTCCTCTAAAAGTTTATCTGGATTCATCCCGACTGGAAAACAATATTAAGTTATCCAATGATAGGATGGTCACGAGGCACGTATAGGTTTCTAATGTCCTGAAATGTAAATGTATGATTCCATAGTAGGATGAATTTTAAATGTTTTTGTATGCATATTGTGTCATTTCTGATCAGTTTCTGGTGCTTAGATATGGGTCTTAAATTTTTTGCAAGCTTTACTGGTTTTTCATCTAAAAGGGATGCTCAGAGCAGAATCATGCAGGCTTGTAAAGTATTGTAATTACATAGACAAAAATGTACCAATGTGCTGTAGTTTGCACTCCTACAGTCTTACAAGTTAGAGGCAGCATTTTTAGCATGAAACAGCCGTAGATATTCTCATTACATTGAGAGAAGTGATGTGCATTCCATTACATAGACAAAAATGCACCAATATGCTGCAGTTTGCACTCCTACAATCTTACAAGTCAGAGGCAGCATTTTTGGCATGAAACAGCCTTTGATATTCTCATTATATTGAGAGAAGTGATGTGCATTCTACAGTATGGATCAGATATGACGTCTGTTCATATGAATCAAATTGGAACATAAATTAAAATCTGTAAAAGTATAAAACCAGCCTAGATCCATCTTAACACCGGATCTATCAAGCGCCGAGAGGGATCAAATCTCTCGAGGTGCAAACCTATTTTTTGAGTGCAAAACTTGAGGAAAGGTTTGCACCTCGAGAGATTTGATCCCTCTCGGCGCTTGATAGATCCGGTGTTAAGATGGATCTAGGTTGGTTTCAGTCGTGTGCGGTCATAAAAAATTTGTTGAACATCTAATTATTTTGATAATTTTAAATATGCTAAATATGTCTAAGGTTAATTTGGTCAATTTAATTTAAAATTTTCTTAATTACCTCAATTTGTTGAGAGGAGAGACACTGTTAGTAACTTGAATGATGAAAAATGATAAAATACAAATTATAAGTGCAAAATGTCAATGTAACAATTTTCATGGATAGAAAATGCGAATACTAAGAATATAGTCAATTACAAACAATCTTCATTGCAATCAATCTGAAACTATTTTTTTCCATTTTCTCATATCAATCATATGAAAAGAGTAGTTGGAATCATAGACCATTCAAATATTTAACTCGAGCTACTGTAGTAAACAACATACCTTGTCTTTGTTGCTCTCTAATATTAATAGTAGTTTTCTCCAAAGTCAATCATTGTGACTTATGGAGTGTTAAACCCCAAATAATTTTCAATGGTAGTTATTTTCTATTACCGCGTTTGAATGCAAAGTAATTAACAATGTTGAATGATGGAAAATAGGAATAATAAGAATGTACCCAATTATAAATTCAAGTAAGCAAACATTTTTTTTAGGATGAAAATTCAAGTATTGTATTTATGGTTGAATAATTTTTATGTGCTTACACTGAGAGAGAGTGTGTATGTTTTGGGGGTGAGAAGGAGAGACAAGGGGAGATAGAGATATAGATGGGGGGAGAGGTAAGAAGAGAGAGGCAAAGACAGGGAGGGAGGAAGAGATATGGATATGGAGAGAGAAATGTTAGAGAGAGAGAAAAGGGGAAGAGAGAGAGGGAGGGGAAAGGGTGATAGGCAGGGGAAAGGGTGGGAGGTAGATATGGAGAGAGAGTGTGTATGTTTAGGGCATGAGATAGAGAGATAGAGAAGGAGAGACAATGGGAGATAAAGATATAGACGGAGGAGGTAGAGATGTGCTTACACTGAAATAAATGCACACTATTAATCTAATTACTTTGAAATTAATGTACATCATACATCTTGTTGCATCTAATAAAAAATCAACATCTACACTTAAATCAATGCATCTAGTGTAAGATATTAAATATGATTAGAAATTGACATCTACATTGAAATCAATGCATCTAATGCAAGCAATCAAATAGGATTATAAATCAATTTCTACACTAAAGCCAATGCATCTAATGCAAACAATCAAATATGAGTAGAAATCAACATCTACGCTGAAATCAATGAATCAACATCAACATTCCACTTTGGTTAGTGACACAAATAGAAGGCAACATGGAGAAGTCTAATTCGAAGTCTAATTCAAGTGATTATTTTAATGCAATGTTCACTAGGTTGCAATTTTTGCAATAACATGAAAATGTTTTATTATATTGAGAAAAAATATTTTTTTAGATATTTGCACTTGACTGAAGATTTATAGTGATAAAGCTGGTAACAAAAGAAGTTAGAAAAATGTAAGGTTTGGTGTGTCGGCTACTTTCTAAAGATTTAATGGGTTACTACTAATGCAGGTAAGCTATGGAGGAAATTATAATTAATGTGTGATTTTCCAAATAGAAATGTGCTTCATGTGGCTGCTGCTTAAAAAATGTAAGCTAGAATGCAATATAGAGGAAAGGGCAAAGTGGTGTGTTTACTTGCAGTGCATTGTTAGTTTGAATTGATGACTATCAACTATTGAGTGTGATTTATGTTAAGAACTAGTGGGGCTTGATCTCAAAGGATCTTACCTTGTGTTTAAAGTCTCATAAGGACCAACATAGAATCACAATGTGGACCTTATCAATTAAAAACCACTGAAGTACAGTCTTATAAGGACTAACATAGAATCACAATCTGGACCTTACCAATTAAAAACAACTGAAGCACTAATAACATAATTTTAACAAATACCCAATCTATAACCATCTTAAGTAACCTCTACTTATTATACTCATCTACACAACCAACTCAGCGTCCTCAATGATTACTACTCTTTTAGTAATATTATTTACCACTTTGCTCTTGTCAAAATAAATTTTAGCTATGGCTCTATACTAAGTAAGCTCTACATGTCATACTCAACTAACTCTATATCTTGAATAAACACTTCTCTTTTAGTAACCTTATTTACCATTATGTTTTTGTCAAAATAAATTTCAGCTATGGCTCTATAACACTTGTTGTAATAGTAAACTCTTCATGGTTTGGGAATAATTACCTTATATAATATGAATTGCCAACTATAAATCTTTGTAAATCTTTATGCTTGAATTATTAACTTAAGGCCTTTAATGACCCCTTCATATTGTTGCTTCATTATTAGTGATTTTTTTCAATCATTTTGCTGTGCTACCCCTCGTACTTTCATTTAGTTGTATACCCCATTAAAAACAAACTCCATGATTTTATCTCAAAATTCCTTTCATTTGAAACTTGCACAATTATTTTAGGATTTCAAAATTACTATAGATGGTTTTTTGGAATAACACCCCTTCATAAATCAAGAATACTATTAGCATATGCAACTAACAACAATAATATTCTCCTTTTCCCCTTATCTTCTAAATAATAGATTTCCTAGAAGTTAACTTATAACTTAATAATAGGGGCAAACACTAAAACGACATTTGGTTTAAGAACATAAAAGTCAATGTGTCTAAATAGGCATAATTTTAAAGTAGTAGATTTTGCTAATTCACAATTATATAAACGTTAAGATAGAACCATGGTCCTTAACTAGTTGAGGTTTCATTCCACTATTGCACCACTATTTTATAATTCTTTCCAAGAGATTCAAGAGATTTGATATCTTTAAATAGCCAAGAGCTCATGGAATGATAATCACTATTGTTAGCCAACTCTACTGTATGTAGAACAACTTATATGTCATGGTGGGGTTATTTATATTAAAGGTGTTATCAATATATATTTTGACTTGCAAATCTAAGATAAATGTTATCTCTTTTTGTAGCATTCGATAAACCCCAACTTCCCCCCTCCCCCCCCATTTCTATACTTCATTGTCAATAAATAATGAGGACCCTTTACTTTTATATTTTGTTTCCTTTTAATAAAATGTTTGATTTTAATAAAATTGGAGCATATTCGAATTTGTTATGAAGTTTAAAAAACTCAAGTCTTTTCCTTATCATAACTTCTCATATCGGAGTTACACTTTAAAATATATTACGATAAACCAAGCTCCAATGGGCCCTACTCTTGAAGTTAAAGCTATATAAGAGGATCTCTATCGAAAATCTATATTATTGTAACTTTCTTTTAAAGAATGTTACGATAAAGATCCTCCCTGATGTCTACTCCCCGATGCTTGATTTATTAAAAGAATCGTATAAAAAGGCTTTATCAATATTTCTAAAGGCTTGTGCACTTTTCCCATAAAGCAATATTATAAAAATCTTGCCAGCCCCACAACTATTGTTTATTATATCGACACATTTCATATCGTAAGTTCTATTATATTGCACCTCTGATATCCTCTTTCTCCAATATCTAACATCTTCGATATTTCCATCGGAACACTTATATCAAAACTATTTCATCGGAAGTATTTCATTGCAACCCTCGATATAAAACCCTGATATGCCTTTCTCCTCTTTCATTAGAGTTTTTCATCTGATATCCTTCATGATCGTTGTTATATCAGAACCTTTTCACATTAGAAGTTTAGATTATCGTAACTTTCTAATACAATCCTCCGATATACTTCTATGATATATCTCCTCCGATAAGATGATATGGTAAGCCCATGAGATTTCATAGTGGCGCACTTAATGTTTGATAATGAGGATTTATGGTTTTCGAAATTTTAAATGCCTTCATTCATTTCACCTTGATATTGTGAAGATTTGTTTTAAAGAAAAATATTAGTACTGTAAAATTGCATGGTTTGCACTAAGTCCCCAATAAAGAGAAGTGTTTCGCTGATCTCTGCGTTTTCTATATAGGCAAGCTCTGATTCCCGTAATAACAAAGACATGTCGAAGGCAGGAAAGGGAAAGAAGAAAATTTCAGCACAACAACAGTTTGTCGCTCCTTCAATTGAAAATATTGAAGAAAAGACTGTTATGTAGGGGCTGCGTCCCGATATAGTTTGTACTAAAGATTCTGGGTGTTATGTGGACTTATCCCTCTTGCAGACAAGAGCGATCTCCCTAGACTTCAAAGAAACCTAGTAAAAAACTACCAAGCACTACTACCTTTCTCTAGACTATGATTGAGTGAAACAAATACTATGGTACACGCCACTTACTGTTTAAACAAAATGATTGATGAAGTCTGCTTCAAAGCTTCTGACCATTCGATCCTCAATGCTTTAGAGATCCTTCCGTCGCTCCCCACAACTTCTCCATAATGTCCTCAAGGAGATCTGCATAGACATAAACAAATATGAGATAAAATCATCCATTCTATAACACGAGATAAGTGGACTAATTAATCAATCATGTATCACAAACTGATCAATATGCAATCACAATCTATGTAGGTGACCAAGGAATTCCACAAATTATATCAACAAAGATGTAATTGAGAAAGAACAATTGCCTTTATATTAATAAAATGGAGAATAGCCTTACAACCATGTAGTCTTGATGTTGCAAATCCCTTCCCACAATGCCCAACCCTCTCCTTGAATGAATAGCCTTCCAACATTATTCCTGCAGCATAAGCCTACTTCCTACAATCCTCCTCAATCCTCAGGCCCGCGTTAACTTTATAGGCCAAGAGTGGGAAGTTTGGCATCCATTTTCCAAGGGATGAGATCCACTAATGGTGGGATAGGGATTCCACAAAGAGAGGGAGTTGCTCCATGATGGGAGGGATCAAGACTGAATAGACAACCAATCAAAGCTTGTTGGTTGAGATAGATGCTACCAACAATGATTATAGACTTCACTTTTTATTTTTACATGCGTTAAGTCATGTTCACAGGTCACAATGTAAGATAGTGCATACTTATGCGCAATTCCTAATGGACTCTACTACGTATGCACATAAATTGACTAGGGAACTGCACAAGAAGCCAAAAACAAGGTTTTGTACAATGGGATCCAAGAATTCCACTTTTTTGGGATGATTTGTATTCTAACTTTGCAAGGGAATGCTTTTGGGACACATTTGTGGATAACGAAAGATCCAAAAGGATGGTCATTTGCCTAATGCGACAAAATGACGTGTAAAAAATTGCCCCCTAAAGTGCAAAGTTAGAAGAGATATTTGATGAGTGAAGAGCTTTATCATGCCAAGGTTTGGGTTAGAGATTGCAGTCGGAGACCTGAATGTTGATTTGGGGTAGCATTGGATGTGCTCTAGCCACGAAATTTGGTGGAGAGGTTGGGGCACATGAGATCTCCAATACTAAGAAAGGGTTTGGGCAGATTCTAAACAGTTTGGGAGATATTAAAATAATTAATATTTTTAATGGAGTCCCTAAGTCTAAACTTAGGGAAATTAAAATATTAATGTGAATTAATATAAAACTGTGTTAGAATGGTTCAAAAGACATGGATCAAGCCAGATCTAATCTTAGCCGTCGATTAGGGACTTAATTTCGGTCATTGATTTGTCAATGAGGAAAGTATAAGAGGAGGCTTGAGGATCACTTGGAGAACACACCAGATGATCAATCATTCTATTCTCTAGAGTGGGGTTTGCTAAGAGAGATAGAATCAGTGATCAGGAGAGCATCTGAAGGGCATTGATTATAGAGAAACAGAGAAGGCTGAGATTGTGTCGGGAGAGCAGCGCATCAGCCAAGGAGGGTGACGCAGAGCCAGCAAGGGCTCACGCAGGGCCACGCAGAGGCAGCCAAGTGCTGTGCAGAGCACCATAGGGGCTAGCGCCGCTGACGCAGAGGCTCCTAGAGCTGACGTAGGGCCTCCTAGGGCTGACCCAGGCCTAGAAAGGCTGATGAATGGCCAACGTGAGACAAAGAGGGGCTGACGCAGTTCAGATTGGGTAGATGTTGGGGTTGTAGGTGCAATTTTGTGTTGAAGAGCTGCTAGAAGGAATTTCCGGGTTTTCAGCCAGGAGATTTCTCTCAAACTGTGAGGTATAGTTGCTAAGGAAATTCTCTGTTGGGTAGGCCAGTTTCGGCACCGAGATTGTACTATGATATTGCTTAATAAGAAAACCCTCAGATAACTGCACCGATTTTATCGCACTGGGTTTTTCTGGAGACATTGGTCTAAAAATAATGGTGTCATGTGGTGTGTTTGTTCTTGTTTCTTTTAGTTGCTGATCTGTAATATGTTGAGCATGCACCGGGGTTTATTTTCAGTATTTACTTTGTAAATAACTTGTTAAAGAAAAAATAACAAGTAGGTAGGAATAAATCAGAAAAAGTGCATGAACGATTTCTAACTAAGGAAAATAAGAAACTTCAACATGGTATCAGATGGTGATTGCAGATCACATGAGGACTAAAAGACATTAGTGGAGTGGAGCAATAACAACAGCGAACAGTCCCAAGGTGACATACGCTGTTTCTAGCAGTGCAGAGGCCATGGAAGTGTGATGCAGAGCCAGCCAGAGCAACGCAGACAAAGTCGAGAACTGCGCAGAGCCTCAGAGAGGTCGGCGTTGCTGACGCAAAGGGTCAAATGGCTGATGCAGACGCATCTGGTGTAATGTAGAGCCAGCGTGGGGCAGAGAGGGGCTAGCGCAGTTCACAAAGAGACAGTTGCTAGAGTCTAGAAGGCTGCAAAAATATTGCAGAGTGGAGCTGGTGAGGTACTGTAGTTAGAAAAATACCTGACAAAGCAAGGCCAGAGGAGTTGTTACTGAGGGTTTCTAGCTGAGGAACCTGGATCAACAATGCAGTTTGTTATGAAACCAGCTCAAGAAAAGATAGAAAAGGTAAATCCACGCCTTAGAATTCAGCCTCTTCGAGGGAGCAACCTCCTTTACATTACATAAATGAACAATTCTTGGATGATACAAATGACAAAACCTCCTTTCTATATATAGGAGTCTAAGGAGTCACAATATAATCCAGCCGACCTAACAATAATAATATAAAGCCACAAAAATAACAATAGAGGGATTCTATGGGGCACAGAAATAACAATATGGGGGTAATAGGGGCACAACAATATAAATAGGGGGTATAACTACAATAGTAATGGGGTAATCACTAGTATTATAGGGACCCAACATGCCCCTCTCCTTCAAAAAAGTGTTGTCCTCAACGCTTGAGCAGTTCTGGATACTTCTGCATAAAATTCTCATCCTTCCATGTGGAATCTTCAGCGGATAAGTTCTTCCACTTGATAAGATACTCTGAAATTGATCGATTTCTTAGCTGTCAAGTTCTTGTTTCTGTGATTGCTTCCGGTTCCAATATAATTTTTCCTTCCTCGTCAAGTTCTGGCAATATTGTTTGAATTGGGAGCTTGTCACCTATAACCTTCTTTAAACATGAAACATGGAAAACTGGGTGCAATCGAGAAGCTGCAGGAAGCTCCAATTTGTATGCCATAGTACCAATCTTTTCCAACACCTTGTACGGACCATAATACTTTGGTGATAATTTATTATCCTTCTTAGCTTGCTTTAGGGACATTTGCTTATATGGTTGTAGCCGTAGGAATACCCAATCACCTACATCAAAACTTCTTTCACTGCGATGTTGATCTGCCTGTTGTTTCATTCTATTTTGTGCCAACATGAGGTTATCCTTTAAGAGTTGGAGGACTTGTTGTTGATGTTCGATGTGATGTTCCACTGCCTGAACCTTAGAATTTTCTCTTAAATATGATGTGATGGATGGTGGTTGATACCCATAAAGTGCCATAAATGGGGTCATTTTTGTTGCTGTATGGAAGGAAGTGTTATACCACCATTCAGCTAGAGGCAACCATTTGACCCATTGTGTCTGTTTATCAGATACAAAGCAACGAAGATATCCTTCCAAACATTTGTTTACTATCTCAGTTTGCCCATCAGATTGAGGATGATAAGATGAGCTATGAGCTAACTGAGTACCAAGACAAGAAAATAATTCTGTCCAAAAATTTCCAGTGAAAATGGGATCTCTGTCACTTACAATAATCTTTGGGTTTCCATGTAGCTTTTGAACTATTTCCATAAATGCAGTAGAAACTGTACTGGCTTTAAATGGATGTGATAATGCACAAAAGTGTGCATACTTGGTAAGTCTGTCAACTACCACCATGATGACACTCTTTCCCTCAGACTTGGGTAAACCTGTGATAAAATCCATTGAAACCTCCTCCCAACGTTGGCTTGGAATGGATAAAGGTTGTAATAGACCTGGTGTCTTAATTGTTTCAACTTTATTTTGCTGGCAAACCAAACATTCCGCCACAAACTTTTGAATATCTGATTTAAGGCCATCCCAAAAAAATTCCTTCTTAACCCTGTGGTAAGTTTTTAAAAATCCTGAGTGCCCTCCTAAGGGAGAAGTGTGCAATTCCATAAGAATCTTTTGTTTTAGCTGGGAATTCTTACAGAGGTATAAGCGATCTTTGTACCATAACGAATCATTTTGCCAGCTAAATGTATCAGAAGTACTAGAATCTTGTTGTAGCTTTTGAATAAGTGCCCACACTTCTTCGTCGTTCTTCCATTCCTCCCTTGCTTCGTTTATCCAATCTGGTTGGATAATAGAAATGGCACACAACAATGCTTCCACATCCTCATCCTTTCTTGAGAGTGCATCTGCCACCACATTTTGCTTCCCTTTTTTGTAGATGATTTCAAAGTCATAACCCAACATCTTTGTGACCCACTTTTGTTGCTCTTCAGAGGATAATCTTTGTTCTAAAAAGTATTTAAGGCTATCATGATCCGTTTTTACCTTGAAGTGTCTTCCCATTAGGTAGGGTCGCCATTTCTTAAGTGCATGGAGTATTGCCAACATTTCCTTCTCATAAATAGCTTTGTTTAAAAACTTTCCCTTGATTGGACGACTTTCAAAAGCAATGGGTCTTTCATCTTGCATTAGAACAGCACCAATTCCATTTCCTGAAGCATCACATTCCACAATAAAGGTTTTTGTGAAGTCCGGTGTAGCTAAGACCGGTGCTTGGCACATTGCCTCTTTAAGATGTTCAAAGGCCTTTGTTGCTTCCGAAGTCCATGAAAATGAATCTTTCTTCAATAATGTTGTTAGAGGTGCTGCTATTCTCCCATAATTCTTAACAAACTTGCGATAATACCCTGTCAACCCAAGAAATCCTCGCAGATGCTTTATGGATGTGGGGATTTTCCATTCCTTAATGGCTTTAATTTTGCTAGGGTCTACCTTAACTCCATGAGATACAATATGACCCAAATATTCCACCTCCTGGACTCCAAAGAAACATTTGGATCTTTTTGCATATAATTGTTTCTCCTCCAATAGTTGTAACACCCTGTCAACATGTTCAACATGATCCTTCCAAGACTTGCTGTAGATTAGTATATCATCAAAAAATACTAACACAAATTTTCTAAGGAATGGTTTGAAAATTGAATTCATCAAACCTTGAAATGTTGAAGGTGCATTGGTAAGGCCAAAAGGCATGACCAAAAATTCATAATGACCCTCATGAGTTCTAAATGCTGTTTTCGGAATGTCTTCAATCTTCATTCTAATTTGATGATATCCTGAACGAAGATCCAACTTGGTGAAGTAAATTGATCCATGCAATTCATCCAGTAATTCATCAATAACAGGAATGGGGAACTTATCTTTAATAGTGAGCTTGTTGAGCTCCCTATAATCTGGACACATGCGCCATGATCCATCCTTCTTGTGCACCAATACTACTGGAGCTGAGAAAGAACTTTGACTCGGTTGAATTATACCAGCCTCTAGCATTTCTGCAACCATACGTTCAATTTCACTTTTTTGGACATATGGATATCTGTACGGCCTGATGTTTGGAGGAACACTTCCTGGAATCAGATGAATAGCATGATCATGATCACGCATAGGTGGGAGACCTTTGGGAGTCTCAAATACCTTGGAATGATTGTCCAGGACTTTTTGGAGATCTGGAGAAATAGATGATTCCAATGTGGAAACATCTAGCGAACATAATTGTGCAATTACACCTCTTTGCTCCTTTTTTAGAAGCTTTGTCATGCCATTAGAGCTTATTATCTTTCCTGGTTTCCCTGCAATACCCCTTAATTCAACTTCCTTTCCTTCCACAGAAAATTTCATGAAAAGTTCTTGAAAATTAAAAGCTATTGTACCCAAGGATTGTAGCCATTGGACTCCTAGTACAACATCAGCACCTCCCATTGGAATGGAAAGCATTGGGCTAGTCAATACATATTCTCCCATGGATAGCTTGATATTATGGCACTTTCCAGAACAATTTATTGTTCCTCCATTTGCAATCATCACTTGACACTCTGGTGCTGGATATAGGAAGCAATTCAATTCTTTTGCTACCCTACAATGAATAAAATTGTGGGTGCTTCCTGAATCAATCAACACTATTACCTTTTTCTTCTTGATTTGTCCTTCTATCTTGATGGTTTGAGGAGTGGTAATTCCCGCCAATGCATTACAAGATATGGTCGGATTTATTTGTTCTTCATCTAGGCTTTGTTCCTGGAATATATCCTCTTCTTTTGACCTTTCTTGCTCCTTTTCTTCTTCCTCTTCACAATCTATGTAGAATAATTTCTTCTCAGCACACTTATGACCTTTTGTGTATTTGCTATCACAATTGTAACAAAGCCCTTTTGCTCTTTTTTCTTCCAATTGTTGTGGTGTCAACCTTGTAGGTTGTGGAAGACTATGGGCAACAACACTTCCGTCTTTATAGTTGTGAACGGTATGCTTCCTAGTTGCCATAATTTTGCTTTCCATTTTTCTTGCTAACCTGAATGCCTTCTCTAATGAATCAGGTTCCCAAAGGCGCACATCATGTTGGATATTATCCTTTAAAGACCCTATGAACACATCAATCCTATGCTCCTCTGGAATATCTTTTACCCTTATGTTCAATTTTTGGAACTCCTCAATGTGCTCCATTATTGAACCCTTTTGTTTGAGACTTATCAATTGGCTAAAAAAAGTGTTGTTTTTTGTATCCTCATAATGTGCTATCAATTCTTCCGTAAAAATTGCCCAAGTGATAAATTGTTTACGAGAACAAAGCCATTGATACCATACAAACTGATTTGGTTCCAAATATAAAGTTGCCATACGTACCTTTTGTGTGTTTTGCACATTATTGAGATCGAAGAATTGCTCCATCTGTAATATCCATGTGGCGGGATCCTTGCCATCAAACTTCCTCATATCGATTTTTGGAACATGGTGAGTCTTCGATCCAACATTAGAGTCTATGGAATCATGATTAACATTTCTTTTAATCTCATCATGAGTTTCCTTTACTACCTTTTCACCATTAGTGACCCTTTCTTGTAGCAACTTCTTCAATTCATCCATCTTATCATCCATGCCATCAATTTTAGCGTCCATGCCATTCACCTTAGCTTCCATGCCATCCATCTTAGCTTCCATGCCCTTTATCTTAGATTCCACGCCATTTACCTTAGATTCCATGCCATTTACCTTAGATTCCACGCCACTTATCTTAGCTTCTGTTAGCTTTTGTGAGCGTGACATTTGTTGCACTTGTTCTTGTAATTTTGATATATCATGTAGCATTTCTTCCTCTTCTTCATGAGTCATGCTAGAGCTTTCAGGTTCCTTACTAGGTGTTTGCATTTTCTTTCCTCGGGGCATCAGTTACCGATAATAATGTTTTACTATGCCCTTTGAATTCCGTTAAACCAAGCTTACACAAAAATTTAAAAAAACTACACACCTTTTTTCACTTTATAGAAGCCTGCTATTGAATCTGATGTATCTCTGTAATTTCGGATCATCCAATTCTGAAATTGCTACCTGCAGTAGCCTTCTGTGTCCTCTTTCCAATGCCACAAGTCTGAGCCAAATTGGATTCTCCAAGGAAGAGTTATGTGAAATCTCCCACAGTGACTTGCTTTTAGACTGGTTCAGTAGAGCGAACTTGTACGACGTGCCACGAGTCACTGTTTCAACCTTTGAATCTGAAACATACATACAAGAAACTACAGTCCGTCCTCTTTCTGTACCTTTTTACGAAATTTCAATCCGATCCTCAGAGAGAGAGTTATGACGATTTTCCCCAGGTCACCTGTTTTGAATGTAATTCAGGAGTCTGCAAAAAGGCCAACTTCCTCAGATCATATCTCTGAAAATATCACGCAAAAAGCTCTGAAATTTGGACCCAAGGTTCAGCGCCAATTCTTCAATTCTTATCAAATGGGTTTTTTTTGCGACTTCTGAAACGTCACAGAAAAAAAGTTATAGCGAACATGCCACGATGACCTGTTTGGAGCAGCGAAACCCTAGAATCCAAAGCTCTGATACCAAATGTTATGAAACCAGCTCAAGAAAAGATAGAAAAGGTAAATCCACGCCTTAGAATTCAGCCTCTTCGAGGGGGAAACCTCCTTTACATTACATAAATGAACAATTCTTGGATGATACAAATGACAAAACCTCCTTTCTATATATAGGAGTCTAAGGAGTCACAATATAATCCAGCCGACCTAACAATAATAATATAAAGCCACAAAAATAACAATAGAGGGATTCTATGGGGCACAGAAATAACAATATGGGGGTAATAGGGGCACAACAATATAAATAGGGGGTATAACTACAATAGTAATGGGGTAATCACTAGTATTATAGGGACCCAACACAGTTACACAAGACGATTAGAGTAGGGGTCATCTCGAGAAGTGACAGAAGGATTTACAGGAGGGAAATCAGGACTCAGAGGGAGTCCAGAAGAGAACTTCCAGACAGGAAGTAGAGACTCAGAAGAGTCGAATAGAGAACTTCCAGGAGGGAAGTAGAGGAGCGTCATGGCACTACACGGGGTAGGATACTAGGATAGACTGGATGGAGCATCGAACTTCGCAGTCAGGAAGGCCAAAATCTTATTAGTGCTTGACAAGAATCGTGTCAAGATCTTTGCCTTGAAGGTAGTAGCTGTCCCATTTGACCCCAATGAAAATGAAAGGTACGAAGAAACGATGGTGAGGGCCAAGTGCATTATCCTTGACGGGGTCAAGGATCATGTGGTACCACATATAGCCGAGAAGGAAACAATAGTTGAGATGTGGGAGGCTCTCAAGAACCTGTACCAGCATACTTCTGTGCAAAGAAGAATGCTGCTTGAGAACCAGATGAGGTCGTATCAGATGAAGAAGGCTCAATCGATTGACACCTTTCTCGGAGGTCTGAATGAGATCCGAGACCAATTCATTGCTATAGGAGAGACACCGGATCAGGAGCTTATGGTGAGGACAACCTTGAATGTTGTTTCAGAAGATTGGGAAGCGTTTGTCCAGAGTATCCTAGGCAGAGGGAATCTCCTACCTTGGGACGAGACGTGGGCAGCTCTTCGTTAGGAAGAGATCTGATGACAGTTGAAGACAGGTAGCAACAACAAAGGGATCAAAGTTCAACAGGAGGAGGAGGATGTGGCCCTAGCATCTGAGGGAAAGCAGGAGAAGCAGAAGAAGAAAGATCTCGCTAAGATCAAGTGCTTCCACTGTGGGGAGATGGGTCATTATTCAACCCAGTGCCCAAGGAAGAATAGTAAGGGAGAGTCTTCCGAGACTAAGGCAGCGCCAACACGCACCACTTGAGCGAAAGTGGGGAGACATCAAGCTGTAGTCAGGTGGACTACAAGTGATGAGGGGCAAGACCCTCGAGGTACCCAGCCTCTTGGATTAGAACTTGCTACGGGAGCGTCGACGAATAGTGGTAGGACTGGCTGAGTGGGTAGAGACGGATGCAGATGGAGTGGTAGAGGGAGCTTCAATGCAGGAGTCCCGAGACAGTGCAGAGCTAGCAGGCTGCAGCAGTGCGAGAGGCACAGGAGTGTTGCACCAGTGCAGGACGGCACAGAGAGGTGTGCAATGGTGCGAGATGCAGGGAGTTGTTGCAGCAGTGCAGAGGTCAGAGAGGGAGCACTTGTCAGCGGCAGAGGGAGCTTCAGCATCGGTGGGTGTCTCTAGCCCAATAGGGAGGTCAGTTACTTACTTCTTAGTAACTGAGTTGCAGTGCAACAGTGGGCAACACGATGCAGCATGATGAGAGGAGGTGTAGTGCGGATGCAGCGCTGGGAGAAAGGACCAACAACAACACGGATGCAGAGGGAGCTGTAGTACAGATGCAACAGTGGTAGTGGCAAAACCATGGGTAGCAGTACAAGATGTAGCAGTGCAAAGGATGGTGGGAAGGAAGGCCTAGCATCAACGCAGGTACCGATGTCAGATGATCAGAGTAATACTCAGTAAGGAGTATTGCTAGAGCACAATCATCGCTAAGAGGGAGTGTTGATTTGGGGTAGCATTGGATGTGCTCTAGCCATGAAATTTGGTGGAGAGGTTTGGGCACATGAGATATTCAATACCCATAAAGGGTTTGGGCAGATTCTAAACAGTTTGGGAGATATTAAAATAATTAATATTTTTAATGAAGTCCCTAAGTCTAAACTTAGGGAAATTAAAATATTAATGTGAATTAATATAAAACTGTGTTAGAATGGTCTAAAAGACATGGATCAAGCCAGGTTTAATCTTAGCCGTTGATTAGGGACTTAATCTCGGCCGTTGATTTGTCAACGAGGAAAGTATAAGAGGAGGCTTGAGGGTCACTTGGAGAACACACTAGATGATCAATCATTCTATTCTCTAGAGCAAGGTTTTCTAAGAGAGATAGAATCAGTGATCGAGAGATAAGCTGAGGGGCATTGAGTATAGAGAAGCAAAGAAGGAAGAGATTGTGTTGGGAGAGCAGCGCAACAACCAAGGAGGGTGACTCAAAGCCCACAAGGGCTCACGAAGGGCCACACAGAGGCAGCCAAGTGCTACGCAGAGCACCAGAGGAGCCAACGCAGCTGACGTAGAGGCTCCCAGAGCTGACGCAGGGCCAACGTGAGACAAAGAGGGGTTGACGCAGTCCAGATTGGGAAGACACTGGGATTGCAGGAGTAGTTTTGTGCTGAAGAGATGCCGGAAGGAATTCCGGGGTTTCAGCGAGGGGATTTCTCTCAAACTGTGAGGTATAGCTGCTAAGGAAATTCTCTATTGGGTAGGCTAGTTTCAGCACCCAGATTGTACTCTGATATTTCTTAATAAGAAAACCCTCAGATAGCTGCACAGATTTTCTTGCATTGGGTTTTTTCGGGGACATTGGTCCAAAAATAATGGTGTCATGTGGTGTGTTTGTTCTTGTTTCTTTCAGTTTCTTATCTGTAATATGTTGAGCATGCAATAGTGTTTATTTTTAGTATTTACTTTGTAAATGACTTCTTAAAGAAAAAATAACAAGTAGGTAGGAATAAATTAGAAAAAGTGCATGAAGGGTTTCTAACTAAGGAAAATTAGAAACTTCAACACTGAAACAATCAAACAAATGTTACAATGCAATATATAATCATCTATGAGGTAGGAATTCCCATACTCAGAGTATAAATGTCTCAAAGAACAGTACGAAAATACATTTGAAGATCCATGTCCATAGACGACATAGTATGGATGCAACCATCAATGGATCTATATTTACAATCATGAATATTTAATAACTCCACACAACCTGAATGGATGAAACTAGATACAGGGTCTTGATCTCCATCTCTCGATCCGTAGTACGAATCTAGCCATGTGAGTGAATGTCTCATAGTCGAACAAGGTAGAAACCACTTGATCACTGATCAATGATGTGAACTGTTAACAAGCGTGAGAGAAACCACCAATAATGACAATGGATCTCAAGGTACATCCAATACAATCTATGAAGTGTGAATCGGTGAGCTAATGTCGAAAACTCATAGAATCATTTGATCGAAGGTCATTGATGAGAACTTGTTGTCGAAGGCAAGAAAAATGCCATTAAGGCATGCAGGCTTCAAGGTACTGAAGGTTTCTAGATCAACTTCCTAGATAATGAGCTGAAGTAGATAGGAAGTGACTCATTGTAGAGGGGCTTACGACACAAAATTTATGTCAAGTTTTGAAGAACAACAACTTGGAGTAATCCAAGATTGACTCAGGGATGGTCGACGCAACTGAAGGTTATGACTCACAAAGTAATTTGATTGAGGTTGGACTTCTCTTGAACATATCATAGACACAACATAATGAATTGGTGAAATTGACTCAAAAATAATACCCAAACCAATTGAAGACTTTCATAGAGGTATGGTCAACTGAGTGACAAATGGATTTCCCAACCCGGACACAAAAAGTGACGAAGTGTCATGTTTAAGAGTGACATATTACCTTTTACAAATACAAAACAAAGATTTTTTCTCACTTTTCCCTACCATTACTGGCAAGTACCTCTTTTTTCTTTCACAAGCTTGAGGAGGATAAAATATGTTTGTCTTGTAGGCTCATCCTTCGGATGAGTCCTTCAAAGTATTTTTAACGAACCCTAAAAAGGAGTGGTTCAGTTTCATCATGCGTAACGAGTCCTGCACTGTTCAGATTTTATGAGTCAAGTGAAGGGGTAACTCGATGCTGTTTTCATATTTAGACATCAAAAAAACTTGTTCAGTTCTTTCAATGTAAATTTTAACAAGCCTAGAGAAAGTAAAGCTCGATGTTTTTCAGTTTTAGGGAGTCAGGAGAAAAATGTAAGTAAACTCCATAGTGTCCTTTTTCATAAATTGAGTTCCTCAAGCCCGAAAAAGGGTAAAATAATGCAGGAGAGAAATCTATTGACCATGATTAGTCAACGTATACCTTTTTCGTAAATAGTCTGGTTCATTTCATAAAAGGGGTAAAATTACATTGAGTAGACAATTGGTCATTTACTTTTACAAGTTCGAACAATCAAGTACTCAATAATCTTTTCATGTTTAAGGAGTCTGAAAAGGGCGTAAAGAAAACTCCAGGGTTTCACTTTTTCGTAAGTTTTAACGAGTTCAAAAAATTGATAAAAGTATACTCAATACAAAAATGATTCATTTTCTGTAAATAACTTGTGACCTGCACACTTAAACTTGAAATAATTACCTTTGCTAAAAAAAAGTGAAACATTATAAATTTGGATTTTGAGGGTTAATAGGCAAAAAAATACTATTTAAATAGGCCTAAAAACTTATAAAAACCCAAAAAAATAAAAAAGTTTTTACCATTGTGTTTTTAACCTTTTGAGAGTGATAGAGGTCATTTTCACCAGAAACTTCAGAGGCAGATTTCAGGCAAACTGTTGGGCGAAATCATGAGCCTGAGGGGGGTGAATCAATATTTCTTAGCAATTAGCACTTTTTAATCTTTTTTTCAGAGCATTAGTTAATCTTCAGTTATTATTATTTTTCTTCTTCAGATGATCATAAACAATAATCAATAGTAGACAACACCATACAACAATGCAGAAAGATAAAACAGAGGACACAAATATTTTTAGGTGGAAAACCCTCTCTGGGTCAAAAACTACTGAACGCTTCTTTAGTAATTGTCTTCTCCCTATTAAAAGAAAATTGATTACATCAAGATTTCATGTACAACTGAGGGAGGCATTAACCCCCTAATTCATAGGCTACAACATGTAGGACACTACTAGATCCTAATATCTTGTTGCAACCAGAAGGACGTCCCAACACCTTGTATATCAAGCCACAACCTAATGAGTACCCCAACACTCTGTTTACCAGCTGCTGTTGGAAAGGATGCTTCGTTGCCCTGTTAGTTTATCAACCATAATTGAATGGACACCACAACGTCCTGTGCAAGCCACAAATTGCCCTAGCGCCACCCTGCTACCCTGAAGTTTTCTCAGGCCACAACCTGAAGGTGACTCCAATCACCTAGAAGACTCGGTTGTTCACGTTTTGACATTTTTTACACTGGATCCCCTGTACTCTGAATCAATGTAGAATATTTATAGAATAAATGTTGAATATTTGCAACCGTTGATCACTGTTCCCACAAATTGATCACTGCACAATGCTACACATCAAGCTATCACTGTTCAATTGCACATCATTATCACTGCACACTATATATCATTGTCACTACAAATCAATGCACAATTACTAGCTATCACTGCATGTCACTGCTCATGAATGAATAGTCATCAATGCTCAAACACTATCATCATCAGGTTGCACACGATGCTGCAACCATCTTGCAATGCTATTAAATAATGGCACAAACCAAGGTGCCCCAGGTCATCCCGATGCCCTGCAATTAGTGATTTCAAACTCTATCCTTGGAGAGCTACCAACATATGTGTAATTACTACTACTCATATAGTCAATGCCATGGACCTATAATCACCCACTTCAATCATTGTCCAAGAAGTCTGTCACAATCCCACTATAACTTTGTTACATAAATGTTGTCACATCACATCAATTAGGTAAGCTACAACAAGCTTGTCAAGGCAAGAATCTTGGTCATCACAAGTACATTCCCAAAAGACATATGTAGCTGTTTCACTGTTTTCAAGGTGAAGATACATATCAATGGCTAAGTGTCAACTCACTGTCCTAAATGTTAGGTCAAAGTCAATACATCATGTCAATGTCAATCTATATCACTTTATGGAATTTTATATCACTGTCAAGTCATATGTCAACTTACTGCGATAAACCATTGGTGAATTCAAGTCAAGAGACCAAATGACTACTATAGTTAAGATAATAACGTTAATGCTCTTTGTTCATGTGCATAAGATCACTATAATGCTATAGGTGTCACTCTAACATGTTAATAAAAGACGTTTTGTCATAGTCAATGCCATTGTCTACTATTGTAGTCCGAGGAAACTCTTGCTACACAAGGTTGGTGTATCATTAGTTCTGGATATAAATCCCAAATCATATTGTAATGCATTACTATCAAGTCAAATAATCTCATCAACGTACTATACATGTATCAAGGTTACTACTATGCCAAAATCAAGACATTAAATGGTCTATGTCAAGTACAATGTAATTGTAAACAATAGGTGAGGTCTTGTCATTGTTTACAATGTTATACTAGGACAATTAACAAGTGTTTATTCATCAAAGGTCACTGTTTTATAATCTTGTCAATATACTAAATTCTAAAGTCACATCATGGTGTCACTGTACTTTGGTTCAAAATTGCAATGAGAGGTTTGTCTACAAGGTGCTAAGTCAATCATTGGCTTAGTGCATATATTTCTTGAAAATACTCACTGATACACAATTAGATTACAGTGAGAATTGTTGTCATATATTGACAAACATAGGTGATCACTATTTCAAGTTAAGGTCATACTATGTCACTGTTGCATCACATAAAAGCTAACAGTCAATCATGTTATTGCCCTTGTCATTGTATAATGTCATACAAAGTTACAGGTATATGTATTTTGTACTGCTACTTGTAACCAAGACAAATTCTGCTTGGAACCATGAGTTTAGGCCAGAAATGTTTTACCTTCCTAGCTATTTATGATGCAAAGAGTTAGGACTGATTTGTTCTAAATTATTTATGCAGAGAATTGTTGTCATATATTGACAAACATAGGTGATCACTATTTCAAGTTAAGCTCATACTATGTCACTGTTACATCACAGAAAAGCTAACAGTCAATCATGTTATTGTACTTGTCAATGTAAATGTCATACAAAGTTACATGTATATGTATTTTGTACTGCTACTTTCACCCAAGACAAATTCTGCTTGGAACCATGAGTTTAGGCCAGAAATGTTTTACCTTCCTAGCTATTTATGATGCAGAGAATTAGGACTGATTGTTCTAAATTATTTATGCAGAGAGACAACCCTTCAAGCTTCAGATAAGATGTATCCTAATGCACAAGTCTGCAACCTTGGGAGAGTGCCCTAATGAAAAGGCCGAGAGTCACAAGAAAAGGTCTGTAATTTCGTAATCAAGACAGACCCATACCCAATAAAACATAAAAAAAAACTTTGTTTTATGCTCAGAATACTTATTGGATAGACAACCGAGGTCCTGTAGCGGCTTAAGGTCAGGATGATATCAAATGAAATAGTTCAAACCTTAGAGAGGAGGCCTGCGACCTAGCCTTAATCCTACAAGCCAAACGAATCCCAAGTTCCAATCAAGAAATAAAAATATAAACCAAAGACCAGCCCACTATAATTCCTTTGTTGTCTTCCTCAGGCATCGAAAATTTTTAGAGTGTAATCATAAGAACAATTCATGTGAAATTGGATACGTTGAGGTAAGGTAAGGTCTCCCTTTATAGACTAATGTAAGGAATTCCTAAAAGATAACCATTTGAGCAATGAAGGGGTTACATGAAAGATAAAATATAAAAGTTTAACTAATTTTCATCTTGTGAACTAAGTAAGAGAGCTGCTGCCCTTATTGTGAGTAGATTGGGCATTAGGATTTAGTGAGTATAGGAATTGTTTCTATAGATTAGGAAGGGATCCCTAATGTAAACGTTGGAGGATAATTTAGGATTTTAAAACATTATTAATTGTTAACTTCTTTTTAAATGGAATTTTCAATTACTATCTTGAACTTTAAGTGAAACCCACTTAGCCTTTATAATGAGGAATTAGTCCTTACTTAAGTCCATGGGTGTGAAATATGTGTGATACCTTTTCTTAAAGTGATTCCCACACAAACTAGGACAATTAACCCCAATTGCTTAATTTTAGATGCCCACAATCAATGAGAATGTGCCAAGTTACCACCCCATGGGGTTTTAGCCTAGAAAGTGGGGTCTCTGACTTCAAATTCAATTTTCTCTCAAACTAGGAGGACTTATGTGGCGTACCACATACCATCGGAAACATATTTTCGAGGAGAATCCAATGACGTGGATCTACACATTAAAGTCAATAATTTAAATCTTCAAAGACCCTCGACAAAGTCGGGGTACATCCTCAATCCAGGGAACCCAAACCCTAGGACTTGGGGTTTTAACCATCCAATAATATAACTACTATCTTGATGTAATCCCAAAATTACTAAGAAGCGTTCATTAACCATCTAACATCAATGAATAGTATTTTTGGTCAACGTCAAACCCAATCAACTCCATGGGTTAACATCAATGACACCACCATCCAACAATCTCCCCCTTTGTCATTGATGGAAACACACATACTCCTCCTGCAAGTACAACTCCCCTTGCCTTCATGATTCACCTCCTTCTCAAGATTTCAATCACCTTCTTAGGTTTTTCTCTCCCCCTTTGACATCAATGGTAAAGGTTTACTCCCCCTGAGAATTTTCTTGTTTCATGTGGACCTATTAACTGCCTGTGTTCCCCCTAATGAGAAGCCTATTGTAATAGTCTATCAATGATGATCCCTATGGACCTATGCCCTAATGAGAAGATTTCCTTTGTGAACCTGTAATCCTTCACTGTTCTGCTCCCCCTGAACTTGTTATGAAACTGCCATCTTGTTCAAACTATCAGTTTTTCAATCGTAGACTTGTGCCATATACTGCTGCATAGACTCTTCCTCTTCAAATTTCAAGGACTCGATGAGTTGAATTGTTCAGAATAGTGAGTCATCTAACAGACCATCTTGACTCGAGTCATTAACCGAAGCAACTGCTGATTCCTTACGACCTGTTACGAATCTTGAAAGCATAACTGCTAAGACCTTCTTGCCTTCTTGCTTTTCTTGCTCATCTTGTACTTGTTCATCCCATACCTGTTTTCTTTTCCAAACCTTCTTATTCTCGTCATCAAGATTTTCATTCATGGTTGATTCCATCTTGTACCTGCAGTGACGAGCTATGTGTCCATAGTTATGACATTTGTAACATTCAATGTCATTCATAGAAGATTCCGTTTGGTGTCTGTCTCATGATCCTGCAAACTTGCTTCTAGGGTTTTGCCGATAATAGTTGTACCTGCCAGAAACTTCACAATCCCTAGCCATATGTCCATAGTTAGCACATAAAAAGAAATAACCATTAAATAAATGTGCGTACTTGAATGGTTCATTCAAATGCAATGGTCCTTGATAATTGTACCTGTCAACAACTTTACAATCCCTGGCCATATGTCCATAGTTAGCACATGAAAAACAAAAACTATTAAATAAACAAACACACCTCAAATATTTATCATTGTTATTTGGAGGCAGTACTGTAGTTTGTTGTCGTCCTTTGCTCTTGACTGCGTTGGCCTTGTTATTTGGAGTTGCAACATTCTTCTTTGGCTTTTCACTTAGATCAACTTCTTTCTTAGAATCATCTTGCGAAGATGTGGAGCTTGTACCTTCATCAACTGGAGCTTTACCAGCTTTAATTGCCTTCAATTTTGCTTCATTTATCTTATCTTGCAAGTGTTCTTTTTGTTGAGATTTTCTGTTTCACAAAATAGGCAAAAATCTCTAATGTGTGACAACAATAGGAATTTGTTGCTAGATTAGCTCCAGGTTGTTGGGAGAGAGTTAATGCATCCTATATTTGTTGTGAGAGGATTTATGAGTCAGTTAGATTCTCTTGGCTATAAAATACATGCCCGTACAGATATTGGTGAGTGAGAGTTTGTGAGGAAATTGATTATTTTGTAATCTCCTGTTTGATAATAAAGAATTGCCGATGCCTATGTTTGGTGGACGTAGCCCAGATTGGTTGGGTGAACCACGTTAATTTGCTGTCTCCTGTGTATGGTTATTTGTTGTGTATATTGTTTATTTGTTTGCTGCACATCTTTGCCTCTAACAAATGGTATCAGAGCATGTTGGAGGCGTCGTGTGAGCCTGAAGAAGCTGCGTGGAGCGTAGTTTTTTGGTGCGTTGCTGGTGCGCACTGCTGCTGGTGCGTTGGGCGTAAACCATTGTCTTTTGGGCGTGGCTGTGGGGCTGTGTATGTCCACTATTGCTGGTGCTGCGTGGACCAACTGCGGATGCGTGGAGGTCGTTTTTCCAGACCTGCGTGTTAAGCTGATGTTCGTCTGGTGTTCTGTGCGTGGAGCGTATCTCCACTGTTCTGTGCGTGGAGCGTATCTGCGTATGTCCACTGGTGCTGATGCGTGGAGCGTATCTGCGTAAGTAGGATTGCTGCGTGGGAGCGTTGAAGGTGTTGCACGTTCCACAGCATAAAAGCTGCCCCCACATCTAGGCCAGAACATTCCAGTTCGCACCCATATGGATACAAATAATCGGTAATCCCTGTGTTTCAATTAAAATTGTGTTAGAATTGGGTACAACATGGTTTTGTTTACGGAAAAGAAAAACAACAAAAATATATAAGTCCACTCCCAAAGTAAGTCGCAGTATACGTGGTCTCGTGTTGGTTTGTGATACTTTTTGGGTTGGGTTTATGATAAGAGCCGATAGGGTATTGCCGTCTGGTTGGCCCATATAATCCATTGGATCTACCATAGCCTTTCACAGCAAATGAAAATTTTTGTTTTTTGAAAGCAAAACTAGTGTACTATACAACATAGGCATTTCTTTTGAGATTAACTTCTGTTATTTAAAGATCAGAGATAAATCTGGAAATTGTTTAGTTGGAGCACAAATTTGGAGTGTTGTTTAAAATTAAGATATACACTGTTTTTTTAATTTCTGGTCTTTAATAGTTGGTTTTTGGAGATTATTGTGTTTTTTGGTTGATACAAGATGGCGAAAACTCATAGTGCCCGGTTTGAAATTGAGAAGTTTAATGGCAAAAATAATTTCAAGATCTGGAAGGTGAAGATGTACGATTTGCTTGTCCAACATGGTGTGGCAAATGCGTTGTTGGGCAAATCCAAACAGCCTTACAACATCATAGATAATGAGTGGGCTGAGATGGATGAAAGAGCAATAAGTGCTATTCGATTGTGTCTGGCAGATGATGTCCTGTTTAATATCGTGTCGGAGACAACATCTGCTGGTTTGTGGACGAAACCGGAGAAACTGTACATGACCAAATCCTTAACCAATAGGATTCTCCTGAAGCGATAGTTGTACAGTTTGCGAATGAAGGAAGGTACATCGATTGCTGATCATTTAAATGCTTTTAATAATCTTTTGGTGCAATTACAAAGTATAGAAGTAAAAATTCAATCCGAGGATAAAGCTATTACTTTATTGTGCGCGTTGCCCGAATCATGGGATCATTTTGTTACTTCTATAAGTCTTAGTTCATTAGAAACTATTGAGTTTGATGATGTAGTTGCATCTTTATTATCGAAGAAACAAGGAGAAGGTCGCATTCAGAAACCTCTACATCAGAAGCTATGATGGTTAGAGGTCGTTTGAAAGAAAGACGCTCCAGTAGACCGAGCGACTCACGTTCAAAGTCGAAAGGGAAGAAGAGTAAGGTAAAGTGTTGGTTTTGTGGCAAATCAAGACATTTAAAGAAGGACTGCTGGAAGCGACAACAGCAAACTTCTAAAGCAGATTCTTCGACAGAGAAGAAGGAGGCAAATACGACAGATACAGGTTCGGCATCAGGTTCAGGTATGAGTGATGAAGTATTATCAGTTAATGTGTCAAATCATGGTAAACATTGGTTGTTAGATTTCGGTGCATCAAACCACTTGTGTATTCATAAAGACTAGTTTAAGACATATAAATCAATTGATGATGGTGTTGTGTACATGGGTAATGATGTAACATGTAATATTGTGGGAATTGGGAGTATACAATTGCAAATGTTTGATGGGACAACTAAAATGTTAACTGATGTGAGGCATGTACCAGATTTAAGGAAAAATTTGATTTCATTAGGAGCACTTGATTCAAATGGATATAAAACTGTAATTCAAGGTGGAGTAATGAAAATTTACAAAGGTATTTTACTAGTTATGAAAGCTAAGAAGGTAGGAAATCTATTTCAGTTAGAAGGAAGTACAGGGTCAGATCATGTGTCTACGGTGTCTGAACATGACAGTAGTTCCATTCACTTATGGCATCAAAGATTGGGGCATATGAGTGAAAGAGGGTTAAAAATTTTGGCTGATCGCAAGCTACTTCCAAATCTAAAGTCTGGAAAGTTAGATTTCTGCAAGCATTCTTTGTTTGGAAAACAAAGTAAACAAAAGTTTAAAACAGGCAAACATACTAGTAAAGGCATACTTGATTATATCCATTCAGATGTTTGGGGTCCAGCTCCTACAACCTCATATGGTGGCTCGTCATATTTTGTATCGTTTATTGATGGATTTTCTAGGAAAGTGTGGGTCTACATGTTGAAAAGGAAGTCTGATGTTTTTTCAGTTTTCAAGCAGTTTAGAGCATTGGTAGAAAACAACACTGGTAGAACAATAAAATGTTTAAGAATTGACAATGGTGGTGAGTTTACTTCCAAGGAGTTTGACAGCTATTGCAAGGATGCAGGGATCGAGAGACATAAGACCACAGTTTATACTCCTCAAAAAAATGGAGTTGCTGAACGCATGAATAGGACTCTTCTAGAGAGAGCAAGGAGTATGCTGAGTAACGCCGGGTTGCAAAAGGAGTTGTGGACGGTAGCGGTGGCAACAACTTGTTATGTGATAAACCGATCTCCATCAACGACGATAGGCTGCAAGATTCCTCAAGAGGTATGGAAAGGTCACCCTTGTGACTATTCTAAACTCAGAGTGTTTGGTTGTGATGCATATGCTCTAGTGCCTAAACATCAGCAAACTAAATTAGATCCAAAGTCAAAAAGGTATATCTTTGTTGGGTATGGTGTTGGAACAATGGGATATAGATTGTGGGATCCTACTACTCGCAAAATCATCATCAACAGAGATGTAAAGTTTAATGAATCCTCTCTTGTACAGTTAGATGTAGATAGTAGATTGAAACAGGATGATGTATCTGACTTTCAACACATTCAGTTTGACAACATTTGTAATGATAGTCATGATGACCATAGTTCAGATACTAGTCATGAACAGGTTTCAGAATCAGAACATGAACAGGGTTCAGGTATAGATCATGAACAGGTCTCAGATACTGATCGTCAAGAAGTTCCTACAGATGGTAGTCAGCCAATCGAGGAAGCGCCAGAAACATCCTTAAGGAGGTCTACAAGAATCAAACGGCCACCGAGAAGGTATGATGATTATGTTACTTCAGTTGCATTTACTGCTAATGACGATGAACCTCTGTGCTATCAGGAAGCAATAGAAGGTTCGAAAAGTGATAAGTGGAAAGCAACCATGAAGGACAAAATGATGGCCTTAGGTAAGAATGGCACATGGGATCTGGTTGAGCTTCCGAAAGACAGGAAAACTGTGGGGTGTAAATGGGTTTTCAAGCTGAAACAGGGTGTGAATGATACGGAAGACAGGTACAAAGCGAGGCTGGTTGCAAAAGGGTTTTCTCAGAAAGCCGACATTGACTTTCATGAGATTTTTTCACCAGTTGTTAAAATAGTTTCAATTAGAATTGTGTTAGCATTAGTGGCTTTGCTTGATTTAGAGTTGCAGCAGTTAGATGTTAAGAATACATTTCTACATGGAGACTTAGATGAGGAAATTTATATGGAACAACCGGAAGGGTTTGTTCAGAATCACAATGAAAAATTTGTCTGCAGGCTCAAGAAGTCATTATATGGCCTGGAGTAGTTGCCTCGGCAGTGGTATAAGAAGTTTGATTCTTTCATGTTGAGTCAGAAATATGTTAGAAGTGAATATGATCATTGTGTTTATTTTAAGCAATTAAAAAATGGCATATTCATTATCTTAGTATTGTATGTTGACGATATGCTTTTAGCAAGCAAAAGAATAGAAGAAATCAATAGGTTGAAGGCTCAGATGGCAAGGACATTTGATATGAAAGATCTAGGAGCAGCAAGATAGATTTTGGGCATGGAGATTTTCAGAGACAGGAGCAATGGTAAGCTATGGCTATCACAAAGGAAGTATATTGAAAAAATACTTTTGAGATTTGGTATGAACAATGTGAAGCCTGTGTCAGTCACTTTCACTTCCCATTTCAAGCTTTCTTCGAGTTTATGTCCTAATTCAGAAGAAGAAAAGGAATTTATGTCTCGAATTCCATATGCTAATGTAGTAGGGTGTTTAATGTATGCGATGGTGTGTATGTGACTAGATATTTCACATGCAGTTGGGGTTGTCAGCAGGTATATGGAAAATCCGGGTAAAGAACACTGGTCAGCAGTGAAATGGGTGCTTCGGTATTTGAAAGGCACAAGTAGTTATTGTATCACTTACAATAAGAGTAGTGAATTTGTTTGCGGGTATGTTGATTCCGATTTTGTAGGTGATTTGGATAAGAGAAGGTCAACATCAGGGTATGTCTTTACTCTTGCAGGTGGAGCAATTAGTTGGATGTCAAAGTTGCAGAACATTGTTGCTTTATCCACTACTGAAGCAGAATACATTGCTGCTTCTCATGCTTGCAAAGAAGCGATTTGGTTGAAAGGTTTGTTTGGTGAGTTTGGTAGGCTGCAGGACAACATCAAGTTATTTTGTGATAGTCAAAGTGCAATACATTTGGCTAAGAATCCGGCCTATCATAGTAAATCAAAGCATATACCGATCAAGTACCATTTTGTAAGACAGGTTATCACTGAAAGGGGAGTCTCTCTTGAAAAGGTGCATACAAAGGAGAATTGTGCAGACATGTTCACGAAACCAGTTTTGTTAGAGAAGCTACGTTGGTGTTTGGCTTCTCTTGGCTTGCAGAAAAGATAAAAATAATAAACAAACAGGGTATCAGGCTAATTGTTGTCAAGGTGGAGATTGTTGAGATTTTCTGTTTCACAAAATAGGCAAAAATCTCTAATGTGTGACAACAATAGGAATTTGTTGCTAGATTAGCTCCAGGTTGTTGGGAGAGAGTTAATGCATCCTATATTTGTTGTGAGAGGATTTATGAGTCAATTAGATTCTCTTGGCTATAAAATACATGCCTGTATAGATATTGGTGAGTGAGAGTTTGTGATGAAATTGATTATTTTGTAATCTCCTGTTTGATAATAAAGAATTGTCGATGCCTATGTTTGGTAGACGTAGCCCAGATTGGTTGGGTGAACCACGTTAATTTGCTGTCTCCTGTGTATGGTTATTTGTTGTGTATATTGTTTATTTGTTTGCTGCACATCTTTTCCTCTAACACTTTTTGCGATCCCTTGAGTTTGTTGATATCATCAAGCGCTACATCAAGTTCTTCTTGATTTTGAGTAAGATGCTCTTGAAACCATCTTTTCAAGATCTCCCTTATTTTTTCTTCCTCCTCAACCTGTAGCTTGAGAAGAGTGTTCTTCTCTACTTCTCTGTTGAGAGATTGTATTTGTTCCTTATACTCCTCATTTTCAATCCTTAGCCTGCTTATTTCAACTGAAGAGGTTTCCAATTCCTTTTTCTTTTGGTCAACTGCGAATATGTATCTTTGATTAGATTCCTTCCTTTCAATTTATGCTTCATGCATCAGTTGTTTGAGCCTGATAATCTCTGCAAACACTGTGTCAAGTTATTGTTGCTTTTGTTGGACTTCTCACTTGAGATCTCGTGTCTTTGTATTCTTGAATTCTTCCAATTGAGTTCTAAGACTGCTAATTTTCTTCTGAGACTCTTTATTTACTTTGATGAGTTCTTTTGATGTCTTCAATTCTGCTTCCCAAAGTCTTGTCTTTTCCTTTTGACTTTTGAGTTCCTTTATCACCTTGTTCACTTTATTTTGAAACTCTATCTTACTCATTTCTCTAATTTCTTCATCATAATTATAAGGATCCAACTTTTCAAGAACATCTTGACTTGATTGCTTTGTTGGATAAAGATTATGAAGCTTTTCCCAAAGAGCTTTAGCTGTTGAACATTGGCCAACTTTTGTTTTCACAAAGTGTGGAAAAATATTCAAAATTACATTCATTGCCTTTGAATTGTACCTTTTAGCATCATCGATAGATGTGTCTCTACAAATAATTGATTCCCATACTCCATGTGCCTGCAAATGTACTTCCATCTTGGATTCCCATATCCAGTAATTATCTGCATCAAAATCAGGGGTTGGCACACAATACCCACTTTCTTCAGATTTTGTTGTACCTATACCTTCCTTTGAAATCCTTGCAACCTGCTTCTTTGACTTTCCAATCTCTAAGCTCTGAAAAATGCCTTCTAGTGGTTAAAAATGTTATTGAAGGAAGGAAGCTCTGATACCAATTGTTGGAAATACTGAGAGGGGAGTGAATCAATATTTCTTAGCAATTAACACTTTTTTAGAGCATTAGTTAATCTTCAGTTATTATTATTGTTCTTATTCAGATGATCATAAACAATAATCAACAATATACAACACTATACAACAATGTAGAAAGATAAAACAAAGGACACAGATTTTTAGGTGGAAACCCCCCTCCGGGTCAAAAACCACCGAACACGTTTTTAGTAATTGTCTTCTCCCTGTTAAAAGAAAATTGATTACATCAAGATTTCAAGTTAAACTAAGGGAGGCATTAACCCCCATACTTCACAGGCTACAACCTGTAGGATGCTACTAGACCCTAATATCCTGTTGCAACCAAAAGGATGTCCCAACGCCCTGTAGATCAAGCCACAACCTCACGAGTGCCCTAACACTCTGTTTCCAGCTGCTGTCGAAAAGGATGCTTCGTTGCCCTTTTATTTTATCAGCCACAAATGAACGAACACCAAAACATCCTATGCAAGCCACAACTTGCCTTAGTGCTACCCTGAAATGTTCTTAGGCCACAACTTGAAGGTGACACCAATCACCCGAAAGAGTTGGTAGATCATGTTTTCAAAATTTTCACATTGTATCCCCTGTTCTTTGAATCAATGTAGAATAGATGTAGAATAAATGTTAAATCCTTGCAGCCACTGATCACCATTACCACAAACTGATCACTACACAATGCTACACATCAAGCTATCACTATTCAACTGCACATCACTGTGACTGCACACTGTATATCACTGTCACTACAAATCACTGCACAACTGCTGGCTATCACTGCTTATCACTACTCATGAATGAATAGTCATCAATGCTCAAACACTATCATCATCAGGCTGCACACGGTGCTGCAACCATTTGGTAGTGCTATCAAATAATGGCAGAAACCATGGTGGCTTAGATCATCTTGATGTTGAAGAAAATGTAACTAGGTTCGATATTTATACATGTAATTTTTATCTTTGTACTTGTAAAGAAAAGAAATATTATTTTTGAGAATTATAAGAATGAGTTTCTTGCTCATTCCATAGGTCTAGGAAAGTCAAAGAGTCAAAAATATCTTCTTGAGAATTTAAGTAATGTATATAAGTCAACCTAGAGTTTAGATCAATCCTCCAAGACAAGAACAATCCTCTTGAAGAAGGCAAAAATCTAAACGATGAAGAAAACAGTCAAGTCAGACAACAAAATTGACATAAGGAATAGACATGTCAGCTCAAATGAAGTGACACAACAACTCATTAATTCATGTCGGTTTGAATGAATGGAAAAAAACCTATAAATAGGCAATTAGGATCAGCACAAAAGTGCAGAGAGAATCTCACATATCTTTGAGGAAGCTCGGATGGGTACAGGTCTGTTACTTCACCTATATTGAAGGAGTATAATCTCAGATGAACACAGTAAGGAAACTGTCTTATAACTTCACAATAAATCTTAGTCTCCTCTATGAAGTACGTATGGCTGTTGGTGTCAACGCTATTTAATGTTTAGGTGCATTACCAACACACAACTACTCCCCAGTGGAAAAATATGATACAAATCTCAGCGTAATGATGAACGTTGTCACAAGGTCTACACTCTCGACAAGAAAGACTTCTATACTCTGTCTCGGTGCACACACATCATAGACATAATCAATATGATCACTGTCTTATAAACTCGGTGTATTTGTATGGAAGAGGGTCTTTGTAATCTTTGTATAATAATAAAGAAGTGATGAAGCTCATAGTTATAATGAGTCTCTTAGTGAAAGCATAGTGATGTTGCAACAATAATGGATGTCTTCATGATGCAGTGATGATGATGATCTCAACGATATCAAGAAGAGGATTGGTGCCTTGGTCTTGGAGTGGCTTAGGTAGTTTAGGGTTGTGGTCTTGGTGTTCATCAATATGGAATCTCTATAAGAAGAATTTTGTGTGGGTTTTCCTCTCCAAGAGGGAGAGGTTTTGGCCCTGGCAGAAAACCAACTTTTGTGTTCTTGTCTCTTTATTTTGATAGCTATTTGAAGAACTGAAAAAGACACACTAACATTAAAGAATATACTATGAAGTAAACTTAAATATCTCAAATAGTTATCAAGTGAAGAAGAATCTCATTAACTCTTCATGCCCTAGATTCTTCAACATGGAATCAAAGCTATGGTTGCATACTAAGAAAGGGCATAAAAGAGACACTTAAAGATCAGTCTTCAACCAACAACAACAAGACAAGTCAATATCAATCTCAGTTAAGGTGAAGTAGGACACACTCTGTATCAACATTTGTATGCAAACACTATCTCAGCATTCCTGTCTTGGTCTCATCATGACTATAGTATTTAACGCAGTCACTGTAATACCATCTCAACATGCTTGAAGGAGAGAAATACACTATCTCGGTATCTCTGTTTCGGTAATCTCTCCACATAGTATCGGCATGCCTGTAACAAAAAAGTACAACCACAACACATCTATGTCAAGGATTTGGGTAACTGTAATAAGAGAACTTTGATGATCGAACAAAGACATAGTTTGTCTCATAACAGTCATAATTGAATATAATCATAACGAATCTCAGTACAATTGTGACACGCATTGTCATGGTTTGGATGAAATCCATGATCTCAAAATGCAAAGATGATTTCAATAAAGAAACAGTGAAGGTCTCAGGAAAAATGTGATAATAAAGGGTGCAACAGTGATGAAGCTAGGGTGGGGACAAAGTATATAGTCTCGCATAGATGGAGAGGATTACTGAAGCACTCATGGTCTCGACATAAATTATAATCTCAGTTTTGATGCTAAATTACAAGAGCAAGTCTCGGGTTCCTTACTACCATGATCTCAATCAATCAAAATATTGTTGATAATTTGAAATTCGGAAAAAGAAGACAATCTTAGTAATAATACAGTCTCTCTATAAAATATCTAGTTACTATCTCTATCTATGTTATTCAGTGGCAAGTTCGGGCTCACATCACAGTGCCTCTCTACATACTTCGTATGTACACTGGCCATAGATCTCACAATCTCGTATCACGAGCATGTCAACAATGTGTTCAAATAACGAAGGAGTCGAAATTACCAAGAAGATGACTTAGGAATCAAGATGATCTCAAGATCATAAAGAAGTTTTGGTGATGAAAAGATAAAAAAAGTCATGGTGTTAGAAGGTCTCCAAAGAAGTCATGGTAAAAGGATACTAGCAGTTCATGATGGGAAACTCAAGCAAAGGAAGCATCAAGGTGAAGATCTCCTCTTCACATGCCAAGTAAGTATCTCTTATGTTTAATAAATTTTTGGTTTAATGACTTCGGTTTGCAAGCGAATGGAAATGCTAGAGGATAGTCATAATCCTCATGACGAGGTCCTTGCATGAAATAAGGACGATAGTTATAGTCCTCATAGATGAGTGAAGTCATTGAATGAGGTTTCCTTTGGATTAATGAAGGTAGAAATTAGGGAATTTAGTAGAGGAATCAAGAACATTATAAGAAGATTCATGTCACTGGATAGGATGGAAGGAGATGAATAAGAGGGAGTAGAAATATTTAAGTTAGTCTCTCTCTATAAGTATCTTTTTGTGCTCCTAGATCCTACGTATAATGTGACTACAATATATATTATAGATATGGTATGACATCATGGAAATATTAGAAACAAGTTCTCATGACATCATCACGAGGGTGACTAGAATCCAAAGTATAAGTAAGATACCTTAGTCATCAACTTAGGGTTTATATGAAATAAGGCAAGTTGTAGGAAACAACTTTGCAGAACTCAAACACTTAAAATAAGGCTCATCGTGAAATAAAAGGGAAACATATGCTGGATAGGCATCTTTATGTTCCTCAAAATTCTCTGATGGAATATTCAATACAATATTCACTAATCCAGGGATGAAGCAAGTGTTTCAATAGTAACTCCAACTTGTGGAGTTCATGAATAATGATATGATGACGTAAGATTAGTTCAAGGGGTTGAAGATATTTCAATCAAGGAAGCTGCTGAAAGAATCCTGGGCAATATAAAGGTAAAATGAGGTATGTATAATTGTATTTAAGTTTTATAATGTCATTTCATATGGTTGTAGATCAATAAATCTATCTTAAGAAGAATGATCGAAGGAAAAGGATCTCCTCCTCTGAAAGGATGCAAAACTACATAAGTCACACCAGATGAAATCTACATAATATGTCCTCATATGAAATATGAGGTGGTTGACTATAATTACATAACTTCGATTAGAAAATCCCTGGGAATGGAGTGTGAGAGGAAGGAAGAGATTGTAAGATATGCAACCATGGTAAAGACAATCAACATCCGAGGACCAAGAAGAGTTGATTAGGAAATCTCCCAGAAAGATACAAAGATTCTGATGGAAGTATGGGAAAGATAGAGACCCTTGACAATATATATATATATCTATATATATATATATATATATATATATATATATATATATATATACATATATATATATATATATACATAGATAGATACATATATATATATATATATATATATATATATATATATATACATATATATATATATATATATATATATATATATATATATATATATACATATATATATATATATATATATATATATATATATATATATACATATATATATATATATACATATATATATATACATATATATATATACATAGATATACATAGATATATATATATATATATATATATATATATATATATATATATATATATATATATATATATATATATATATATATATATATATATATATGGGAAATGAGTCAAAATGTATGTAGGATGCTAATACCTACAAAAATGATGTCATGATAGAAAGCCATCTCAAAAGGTTTGATTTGATTTAATGTTATGCCTTGATTTCTTGAATATTGTTTAGATGAGTTCATGCAGGGCTATTGGAACAAGAGTTGTAAGCGCAAGGACAACTAGCATTCATGTGGTGGATGAAATTCCTGAAAGAAGCTTGAAGAGAAAGAAGTAGCCAGATGAAGAAGCTTCCATATATGTACCAAGAAGGCCACTTTCCATGAAGAAAGGAATGACATGACAAACCAAGAAGGAAAGTTATCGATGGCAAAATCCCTACAAGGAAGAAGCTCAACTGAATTTCATGACATTAGGGAAAGAAGTTGATCAAAAAATTGAAGGACCCACGAAGAAGAAGTTTATGATGGAAAGAAGATTCCCCTATTAAGAGGGATCTCTGACAAGTCCCTGGTCATAGGGAGCTTGGATGTATTCCTTTACAGGAATGGGCATATCTTCCCTAGTTAAGAGGGAGAGATAGTGATCCAAAATGGATCTAGCATAGACTTATAAGTCTAAAAATATTCTTCACAAAGGAAAAAAAAGGAGGTGCTAAATGGCGCAAATGCATGTAAATCTGAGTTCGGAGAAACATAAGGGAAAAGGTGGAGGATCATGGAGATAAACACTTTTACAAGCAAACCTTAATAAGGCAGTGGACCAATTGACGGTGCGGAACAGGGGCTTGTTATATATATATATATATATATATATATATATAGATAGATATATATAGATATATATACATCGCATCGCAATAATATAAAGGGCAGATAGTAAGCCTGAAGCACAAGCGACATGCGATTGCGATCTCTGCTCTATCGCATTAGAGAAAAGCCAACAGATTGGACTGGACCTTTAGGCCTCAAGCGATTGCGATATGCGATCACCGTGATATCGCATCGCAACGTTCCATTGAACGTTGAATGGACCCCGGGCCATGCGACTTGCGACTGCGATCACTGATATCCGTGGATCGCAATCGAAGCTGGCATAGACCCTATCATATGGGAAAGACCTCGGGCTTGTGCGATCTGTGATTGCGACTTGTCGCATCGCAGTATTGTGTCGACATATTACCATGGAGCGGGGCCTATATGTTATATGTTATATATGCGATGTGATGGCCGGACCTGACGGCAATATGAACCGAGTTTGATATATTTTGAAATCCGCCGAAAGGAATTTTCTTATGTATTTTCGTATATTTCGCTATTTAAACGAAATACAAAGGGGAAGCGCGATGCGATGAAAACCAGACCCGAAAGGGTTCCGAAATGAAAATATGTAATATTTCAGAATTGCCAAAGCCATTTTTTACGTTATTTTCACCGTTTTAATGAAATTCTAAAAATACAAAGGGACAAACCAATTGCGACTTACGATAGTGATTATGGGTGGACTCAATGGGAGTTTGGGACGCGATTATGAAAATTTGAAGTCCGGGAACAATTTTTTCTATGGATTTTGTTCCCGTGTTTGGTATGTTTTGTTGTGTAAGCCGAGAATGGCCATATTGAGGGATTTCAAGTGCCGATGACTCATTCCGTTACAGAATAGGTGGCATTCATCCCTGAGGGCATTTAACAATGATTGCTAATGCTCAGAGAATGGATTTGAGCGGAATGTGGTAGGAAGACAAAGAGCCCGAGAGGGATAATGAACAGATTTGGCTTAAAAGCCACAGAACGACAGAGAACAAGGGTGGTTGGTCATTGATGGTTGCTGTTGTTGATTATTGGGGTTTTTTTGCTGACAGTGAAGCCAAAGCAGGAAGTTGAGGTGAAGGAGACAGCGCAGAAGTAGAAAGGAAGCCAAGGGAGTCACTTGGAAGCCAAGAAAAAAATCCAAGAGGGCTGTAAACTTATAGAAGGTAGAAAGAAGCCAAAGCTAAAGATCCAGATCCAGAGCCATAGCCGAAGAGCTAGAATCAGAGCCAAGAGCCAGAACCAAGAGCCAAGAGCCAGAGCCAAGAGCCAGAGCTTCAAGAGCTAAGGGATAAAATGGTGTCTAAACCCACTGTTTATGTGTAGAACAGCAGGAGTTGAGCCAAAGAGCTTGTAAAAAGACTTATACCATAATCCCAGAGAGCCTAGTTGAGTTGACTAGAGCTCACGGAGATGTAGCCCAAGAGTTGTGGGTGAACTCCAAATTAAATTGTTGTTTCTGTGTGTGTTTCACTGCTGCATTGTCTTTGCTGTTTTATTTACTATTATATGCATTTATATATTAGTTTAAGCACATCAACTTACAACACAACAACATAAATTAAAGCCCATAATCAGTTAAAAACAAATACAAGCATACACCCATATTTTCAAGCATTTCTTAATTTCGCATTGGTTAACCATTAAGACTTCGGAAAATTTAAAGCTTTGGAAGTGGGAGAGGTTCTTGTAAGTTAGACAAGAAGCCTAAGAGCCCCATTTTCAGATCAGGTGGTATTGGAGCTTAAGTTTGGTTAACCACACCTTTAAGAAGGTTATATCAGAATGCTTGATTGATAAAGCAAGGACTGCTTGTTTGAAAGGTGTTTGAACAACAAGAAGTTGATTGTATGCTTGTTTTGCAGACTGACTATTTTCTGAGTTTGTAAAGGTAAAGGGAAAGCTGTTGCTAGCTCAGTCCAGGAAGGACAAATAGGAAGAAGGGCTGAAGGCATTCTTCTATCCCAAAGGACCTAAGGGAAATCCAAATCACAAGAGGTTTGTTGCAAAATTTTGCTTAAATAAGCTCTTAATTTATCTTGTTGAAGTTTTTTTGTTCATTGACATAATGGCAACTTCTACAAGTGGGTCCTCAAATTCTTCTCTCTTCACAAGATTCTTTGATGAAGACTGATGAGCCCCAAAAATGGATAATTATATGGGCTCATTCAACCTCCTAATTTGACTTAATCCACCACTCTCATTAGTTTATTGCATGTTTTTGATTATATTTATGCTAATAGAGTGAATTGGGTTAGTCATTATGCCAACAAGTCTAATGTGTGCTTTGTGTAGTCTTTTTGGTCAATTTGGAGACAAAATCAAAGGTTTTAATGAGCACTTGGCAGCCAAATTCGTGGGAGAACAAGGGAGAGGATTTGTAGGAAGGTGTCCCCTTCATTTATGGGCCCTTACCTCAATTTCTCCACCATCAGCTCGGAGTTCAAGGGTGTTATGAAACCAGCTCAAGAAAAGATAGAAAAGAAAGATCAACGCCTTAGAATTCAGCCTCTTCGAGGGGGCAACCTCCTTTACATTACATAAATGAACAATTCTTGGATGATACAAATGACAAAACCTCCTTTCTATATATAGGAGTCTAAGGAGTCACAATATAATCCAGCTGACCTAACAATAATAATATAAAGCCACAAAAATAACAATAGAGGGATTCTATGGGGCACAAAAATAACAATATGGGGGTAATAGGGGCACAACAATATAAATAAGGGGTATAACTACAATAGTAATGGGGTAATCACTAGTATTATAGGGACCCAACATGCCCCTCTCCTTCAAAAAAGTGTTGTCCTCAACGCTTGAGCAGTTCTGGATACTTCTGCATAAAATTCTCATCCTCCCATGTGGAATCTTCAGCGGATAAGTTCTTCCACTTGATAAGATACTCTGAAATTGATCGATTTCGTAGCTGTCGAGTTCTTGTTTCTGTGACTGCTTCCGGTTCCAATATAATTTTTCCTTCCTCGTCAAGTTCTGGCAATATTGTTTGAACTGGGAGCTTGTCGCCTATAACCTTCTTTAAACATGAAACATGGAAAACTTGGTGCAATCGAGAAGCTGCAGGAAGCTCCAATTTGTATGCCATAGTACCAATCTTTTCCAACACCTTGTACAGACCATAATACTTTGGTGATAATTTATTATCCTTCTTAGCTTGCTTTAGGGACATTTGCTTATATGGTTGTAGCCGTAGGAATACCCAATCACCTACATCAAAACTTCTTTCACTGCGATGTTGATCTGCCTGTTGTTTCATTCTATTTTGTGCCAACACGAGGTTATCCTTTAAGAGTTGGAGGACTTCTTGTTGATGTTCGATGTGATGTTCCACTGCCTGAACCTTAGATCTTTCTTTTAAATATGATGTGATTCTCCAAGAAAGAGTTATGGACAATCTCCCGCAGTGACCTGATTATAGACTATTTCAGTAGAGCGAACTTGTATGAAGTGCCACGTGTCACTGCTTCAACCTTTGAATCTGAAAAATATATAAAATAAAACTAAAGTCCGTCCTCTTTCTGTACCTTCTTACAAAATTTCAATCCGATGCTCAGAAAGAAAGTTATGACGATTTTCCCCAGGTCACCTGTTTTGAGTGTAATTTAGGAGTCTGCAAAAAGACCAACTTCCTCAGATCATATCTCCTAAAATATCGCGCGAAAAGCTTTGAAATTTGGACCCAAGGTTCCGCGCGATTTTTTATCAAATGGGTTTTTTTTGCGACTTCTGAAACGCCACAGAAAAAAAGTTATAGCGAAAATGCCACGATGACCTGTTTGGAGCAGCGAAACCCTAGAATCCAAAGCTCTGATACCAAATGTTATGAAACCAGCTCAAGAAAAGATAGAAAAGAAAGATCAACGCCTTAGAATTCAGCCTCTTCGAGGGGGCAACCTCATTTACAGTGCCCAGTACCTCCTTTGTTTACTTTCATGTGTCTTTGCTGCATTCTTAGAATAAAATTTGCTATTTTAGATTTAAATCTTGCTTTGTTATTTAAGTTGTTTTTGACGATCAAAATAGATTTTCATGTTCAGATTTAGTTGATAGGTTAATAACAGGAAAAAGGCTCCAAAAAAGGGTCAACAAACACTTTTGGTTTCACCTCTTCCTTATTGGATCAGGGGCTAGAATTGAAGTAACCGTGCTGTTCCAAACAAAAACACTAGTTTGCTTTACTATGCAATCCTTAGTGTATTGTTTTAATTTGCAGAAGTTGGTTATGTGTTCAGATCTCTGAAATGTTTCATTGCATAGTTGATATACATGGTTCTCTTTGAAATAAAGCTGCTGTTCATTCACTTTATTGTTAGTTAGATTAGATTAGCTAGGACTTTGATTACTCGCAAGACTTTGTTGATTCAGCTGAATGTATACGGTGCAGAGAATCTCTACCACTCTTTCATCCACCTAAGCTTCATCAGAGCCATCTGCTCCATCTCCTAGCTAGGTTCCTCGTCTCACATCTGTCCTCTTTCCCACGTAACCCTACCTTTTTGTGCAATCATTGTTTCATCCTTTTTTGAGCCAATTTAGCCATATACACCTTCTCACCACTCCATCCACCAGTCCCTGGGCCACTTCAGACCCCTATCCTACCTCCATATCCATTCATGCATCTTCCCTCACTCACCCATCCTCCAAAATCCAATTTTTAAACATTCTGTAGAAATTTCTGAACATCCTATAGAAATTCTTGAACATCCTGTAGAACCCCTGCAGATTTCCTGTAGAAGCTCACGAATGAGGTTTCTTGATAGCCAAACTCTGTGAAACTCTCTGGAAGGGTGTTAGGGACCCCTTAGGCCCTCTCTAAACCTTCCCGACCTCTTCCAAGCATTTCCTCTCACCAATCCACCTCTGCATAGTCAAAAAACAGTTAAATTGCATGCATGATAATTGTGACAACTTATTCAAAAATACAAAAAGATGGTTCTTTCAGATTCTGTTGTAGACATAGCTTAGATACATGCATTTCGTCTTCTTAGAAGTCAATGGCATCTCATTCTGTAACTTGCATCTTCTTTCTTGCATCAGTAGGACTAGCTGGTAGAATTAGGGTTTGCTAGGGTTTGCGTTTCTTTTTGGCTTTCAGTTTCTTTCCGCAAGTAGATTAGCTTCCTTTGAGTTAGCTTTCATCCATCAGTTAAAAAGCTTCTTCTAAGAGCTCATAGAAGTTGGCTTAAGCTCCTAGTGGACTTGTGCTAGCTAACCAAGTGACAACTGCGGCAAGAGCTAGTACTTGTGCATATAGCACCGTCGCTTCCAAGTTTGTTACGAACTACCGGATTGATAAAATTAAAGAAGGGAGCCCTAGGAGTTGCAACATTATTGCTGCAATACTGGGGCTCACCACTTTTTTTGGCGCCGTTGCCGGGGAAGCGTCAGAGTATTGGTGATTGCTGCTTTTCTTCTATTTTTCACTACAACCTTCTGCTAAGTAGTTTATTTCATCTCCATTATGCAATTTCGTTTCTGCAAAAGTAGATTAGCATTTCCCGCTTTCATAGATTAGCATTTGAATCTTGCAATTTCATTTTTACAAGAGTAGATTAGCATTTCAATTCCGCAAGCGTAGCCTAGCATTTCATTCCTGCAATTTCATTTGAGCAAAATAGATTAGTCCTTTCCTGCTTTCATTTCAATTCCGCATGTTCATTTCAGCAAGATAGTTAGTTGCAGTTCAATCTATTTTAGTTTTTGCAGGTAAAAGCAGAAGAAAAATACAAAAATCAATCAAAAATATTTCCTTTCGTGCCTGGTAAGAGTAGAGATAAGTCAGAAAAATATTTTCACAACACCCCCCACTGCTTCACACAGCCAACCTTCTCTCTTCTTCGATGGCTGTGATTAAGAAGAAGCCCTAGGTGGACCTCAAGGCATATTTGAAGAACCTCTATGGGAGAAGAAGAAGAAAACATTCCTCTGGAGCAAATGACTACAAGCAGAAATGTTGGGAGCAGTACCTTATCCAAAAATGAATTTGAAAATTAGATGGAAGATTTCAAGTGTGATATGAGGCAGTTTCTTGCCATGCAACTAGATACCCTGCAGATCCAAAGGAATCAAGAGGAAGCAAAGAGGGCTTTGGTCATCTTTTGTCCCAGGTGCACTAGAAAGCATCCTAGGAACGAATGTCCAATGCACTCCCTAGAAGTGTGTTTCGTCTGTGAAGAATACCATCCTACGAATCAGTGCCCTTCCTTGCTTGGAATTAAAGCTGCATACCAGAGAGCCAAAGGAGCCACTGAATCACTCTATTATATGAACCAAAGGAGGCCACATGGACCCATACCCTACCAACAGGGAATGCAAGGTACATCCTAGAACTATTATGACCCCTATCAAACCGCTTCCATACCTTCTTGGGGTCCCCCTGCTCATCCTTCCTGGTTCACACCTCCTCCTTGTTCCTTCACAGATCCATATTATGCCCAAACAGCTACTCATTCGTTTCCCTCTTATGCTCAGCCACAACCTTAGTGGAATGCACCTCATCAGGGGTGGAGGCCCCAGTACAACTCTCCTCCCGCTCATTTGCCTCCACCACCTGCCCAACCACAAACCCATCCACATCCATCTCAAAAATACACCCCCACTCAACTACCCGTACCACCATCTCCAAACCCGCACATTGGAATAGCTCAACCCAATTGCAAAGCTGAGGCACAACATGTCCAAATGACTCCTCTTGAGCTCGATGATCTTCACCATAGCTCAGGAAGAGTATTGCAAAATAGAGATTATATTAACAACTTTGAAGGACCAAAGGCAAAAGAAGATTCAAAAGAGGAGATCAAAGCACCATGGGCTGCATTTGATGAAGAGAAGACATCAGAAGCAAAGATCAAGAAAGCTCCCTCATGGTTACCATCAAACCCTCCATGTAGTCAAGAGAAAAATCAGCACAAAGAGGAAGATGTGAAGGTCATGATAGAAGAAGATATGGAGAATGATCCAGATCAGCAAAAGGACCAAGGATATCAGAGCTATATTGACATATGGTTTCAGATGGTCACTAAGTTGCAGCAATACTCTCTTCCTCAGCTATGTTTGATCCCTTCAAAGTCAAATCATTTGGTCTCTGAAATCCGGATAGCTGTCAAAGCATGCATCTCAAGACACCACATCATTTTGTCTCTAATCTCGATGTGCACATGGCTCCATTGGAAGTATTCTTATACTTGAAAAGAATTTTGTTTTTCAAGTAGGGTAGGGTAGAAAAAAAAAGAAAAAGAGAAAAAAGATAAAAAAATGAAAATAAGAGGAAAATAGAAATCTAAGGTGAAAACCTCCTCGGAGGCGCCTTAGATTGGCTCATTGATTGAAAACCTCCATGAGGCGTTCAATGGGTTGGAAAGAAGAGAAAATAAAAAAGAATAAGATCCTTGGGTGAAAACCTCCCTTGGAGGCGCCCGGGGCAGGCAATTAGGGTGAAAACCTCCATGAGGCGCCCTAGTTGTTTTTTTTCAAAAAAAAGAGAAAAAGAAAAGAAAAATAAAGCTAATTTCCATTGAATAATTGCAGGTTGCAAGAAGGACATTGCAGGTTAGGAGGATCGCTCAAAACAAAGACAAAGGAAGTTCTATGCCTTCTACAGGAAGTTCTGTGTCTTCTACAGGAAGTTCTGAGTCTTCTACAAGAAGCCTACAAATGAGCCAAAATTTATCTCTGAAGAGGACTTGAAGGCCAAGAACTTGTCCATGAGGCCTGCAAGCATTCATGTTTCCATCCCTCACCCTTCTCCATCATTTTTTCCATATCATTGTGCTTCTTTCCTCAAAACTGTGTGTTCTACAGGAAGTTCCTGTAGAAATTACAGGATTTCTACAGGAAGCTAGAAATGGATGTGAACAAGGTATTTTGGCAAACATGATAGCTTCCTCAAGGGTTTAGAAGTCCTCATGCAATATTCAAACTCCTCCTCCATCATCTCCATGCCTGCATCACAGCCCAAGCTCAGTTTTTCTTTCCATGCAAAAACTTGCAGAATGCTTTGAAGAAAAAATACATAGAACAAAATTTGTTTTTGTCCTAAATTGAAAACCATGCATCCATTTGAAAAACCATTTTATGGGGAATTGTATAGGGATGATGGCAACATGCCCGAGCAATTTTAGGCCATTCCGATGCACGGTTTCCAAGAAATCCACCTCCATCACCGTCAGCCATTCTTGCATTTTCTCCATATCCGTGCATCCATTTCAAAACCTGTTTCATGGGGAGATGCATATGGGTGATAGTAGCCTACCCAAGCAGTTTCAGCCGATTCTGATGCACGATTTTCGAGAAATTGATCTTTGAAATCTTCAGCAATTTTTCATTTTTCTCGAAATCTGTGCATCCATTGATCGCAATTTTGCTATGGGAGATGCATAATGATGATAGGAACATTCTTAGCAAGTTTTAGATCGATCCGGTCTATCGTTCGGGAGAAATGGCGAAAACAAGTTTTGGTCCAGAGAAAATTCAGCAGCAGCAGCTTGAGGGTGCAGATCTGAACGTGAAGCCAGCTCCTACATCATGGATCTGGCCAGAGGATACCTGTACAAGAAAAAATAGCCATGAATCATCCACCAAGCCCTCATGCAACCACAGAGGCCAATGCATGCAGCAAATGAAAGGCCACAGCACCTCACGACAGCCATATTCGACTTCTAGGTATGTGACTAAAACTCATTCCTCTATTGCATGAATCTAATTTAAGCACTGCATGAACGAATGAGATGGTGGGATTCAGCCAGGAAGCTAGCCAGATTCGATTGCACTCATCCAGGAAAAAATCATGCAGCATATGTGTATAGTCGTTCACATGAAATTTGAAAAACACAGGTAGTGGTGGACGTGTTGAACTCCAGCGCACAGGACGTCAAATGATTAACAGATAGAAGAGAACATATAGTCCATAACATCACTACAGTTCGAATAAAGACATCACACGTTTTTTCCAGCTCACCACAAATCACGCAACAATTAAAGAAGGCTCAGCTGAAACTCACAAACCGCTGTTCATATGCACTTGCCACATCCTCAACTGAAGTATGCACAAAACGATTAGCTAGTCATCCTCCACCAGTTTCTCTACCTGTCTTCGAGATTCTGCTGTGTATCATGCTCGCTCAGAGGCGCAGGGGTGCTCTACAGGCGTTTCTACAGGAAGTCTTCTACATGAAACACAGAAAACAACCATGCAGAAAGAAAACCTGGGATTTTCAGCGAATTTCAAGCTCCAAACGAGGTAGGAACGGGGAAACTTCGTTGTGAATGATTTGTTGGTACAAAATGGTGAATTGAACACGACATTGAATTGAAAAATGAGAGTAACAATCTACCAGTGTATTCAACAAAATATGAAAGATTTCCTGCATATTTCACTGTATTTGCCCAAGTTCTTTCTCTACACTCTGAACTCTCCTCATCATCTTTAAAAGTAAATAAGATATATGTTGCAGTAGAGGCCACCCTGTGTGTATGAAAACCTAAATTTACATATGTATCTATGTGTTGAGAAGAGAATTTGTGCCCTTATGCTCAGTTCTGAAAAAACAACATTGTCCTTTCAATAAACCGACTGTCGAATTCTCGGTGACAGAAACAAGGGAATTATTGCTTTCTGGTATTGTGAGGAACACAAGAGAAACTCCTCCCTGGGTTCAGAAAACACCAAATTCAGTTGTCCTCTGTTTTAGTGATTGACTGTTGTTTTCCTGAGCATTTCCTTTTCTGATTAAAACATAAAAAGAGCAATTCCACCATGCCATAAGGATTCATAATGGGAGAACACAATTGAACAAGTAAGGGCACACCCAAGGCAACCACAACACAAGTCAAAGAGAAGGAACCCCCAGCCAAGCAAGCCAAATCAAGGAAAACTGGTTCTACAGGAAGCCAACAGACGGTTTCTATAGGAAGCCAGAAAACTGCTTCTATAGGAAGCTAGAAAACGGCCACTACAGGACTTTCTACATGAAGTCTGGGGAAAGGGAAGCAGAAGGAGAAATTGGCTGAGATTTTAGCTAGGGAGGCAGCAGCTGTGCTAGCCACCCTAAGCACATCCTCCAAGCAGAAGGAGAAGCGAAAGAGAGAGCTTCCACTATATTTTAAGGCAAGAAAGAGCATGTAGATAAGAACTGGCAGACCCCAACCACAGTCAAAAGAGCCAATCACAATTGTAGACACCTCAGCTACACAAAAGGAGAGGTCTCCCTCCAAGGCATCCATCACCTATGAACGGGGAAGCCCGAAGACATCCACCTGGAGAGAAAGAATGGAAATGTTGGACGCAAAGGCACCTCTAGAGGATGCTGAGATAGTTCTACAGGAAGCTGAGAATTCTCTAGGAAAAGGAGCATAGGTAGTGGGAAGAAGCAGAGAGAAAAGCATGGTTTCATGACCGAGAAGAGGACATCACTTCAGAAGCTTGGCATGACAGGGAGGCCACCAGGGCCATCAAATATGAGGAGATAGATCAGTTGCTCAGAGGATGAGCAACACTTTCAGTAGGGGGGTGATGATGAACCCCAAAAATGGATAATTATATGGGCTCATTCAACCTCCTAATTCGACTTAATCCACCATTATCATTAGTTTATTGCATGTTTTTGATTATATTTATGCTAATAGAGTGAATTGGGTTAGTCATTATGCCAACAAGTCTAATGTGTGCTTTGTGTAGTCTTTTTGGTTAATTTGGAGACAAAATCAAAGGTTTTAATGAGCACTTGGCAGCCAAATTCGTGGGAGAACAAGGGAGAGGATTTGTAGGAATGTGTCCCCTTCATTTATGGGCCCTTACCTCGAATTATCCACCATCATCTCGGAGTTCAAGGGCCACCAAATCAATTATCACAAGGGCAGCCGAGCAAGTGCTAGTAAAAGTGCTGTTAACTACAAGTTTTGGCAGCCGAGTTCCTAAAGTTTAGGAGGGCTGTTGGGGTCCTCAATTTGTATAAATAAGAAGGCGTAGGGCCTCATTTTGGTTAGCCAGTAGTTAGTCACTTTTTAGGTAGAAGTTAGCTAGTTTGTAGTTTGATTTTAGTCAGTAGATTAGCTTTGCATTTCGGCACATTTTCAAGCTTTCCCTTGTGGACAGTTTTTGATGTAACTCTTCTTTTCTTGCTCAATAAAGATGAATCCAACTTTGCACCAGCTCTAAATCTCTCTTAGGAGGCTGTAGCTCTTGGGTTTGGGCCCATCTCAAGTGCCCAGTACCTCCTTTGTTTACTTTCATGTGTCTTTGCTGCATTCTTAGAATAAAATCTGCTATTTTAGATTTAAATCTTGCTTTGTTATTTAAGTTGTTTTTGATGATCAAAATAGTTTTTCATGTTCAGATTTAGTTGATAGGTTAATAACAGGAAAAAGGCTCCAAAAAAGGGTCAAAAAACACTTTTGGTTTCACCTCTTCCTTATTGGATCAGGGGCTGGAATTGAAGTAACCGTGCTGTCCCAAACAAAAGCACTAGTTTGCTTTACCATGCAATCCTTAGTGTATTGTTTTAATTTGCAGAAGTTGGTTATGTGTTCAGATCTCTGAAATGTTTCATTGCATAGTTGATATACATGGTTCTCTTTCAAATAAAGCTGCTGTTCATTCACTTTATTGTTAGTTAGATTAGATTAGCTAGGACTTTGATTACTCGTAAGACTTTGTTGATTCAGCTGAATGTATACAGTGCAGAGCATATCTACCACTCTTTCATCCACCTAAGATTCATCAGAGCCATCTGCTCCATCTCCTAGCTAGGTTCCTCGTCTCACATCTGTCCTCTTTCCCACATAACCCTACCTTTTTGTGCAATCATTGTTTCAGCCTTTTTTGAGCCAATTTAGCCATATACACCTTCTCACCACTCCATCCACCAGTCCCTGGGCCACTTCAGACCCCTATCCTACCTCCATATCCATTCATGCATCTTACCTCACTCACCCATCCTCCAAAATCCAATTTTTAAACATCCTGTAGAAATTTCTGAACATCTTGTAGAAATCCCTGAACATCCTGTAGAACCCCTGCAGACTTCCTGTAGAAGCTCACGAATGAGGTTTCTTGATAGCCAAACTTCGTGTGGAAGGGTGTTAGGGACCCCTTAGGCCCTCTCTGAACCTTCAAGACCTCTTCCAAGCATTTCCTCTCACCAATCCACCTCTGCACAGTAAAAAACAGTTAAATTGCATGCATGATAATTGTGACAACTTATTCAATAATACAAAAAGATGGTTCTTTCAGATTCTACTGTAGACATAGCTTCGATACACGCATTTCGTCTTCTTAGAAGTCAATGGCATCTCATTCAGTAGCTTGCATATTCTTTCTTGCATCAGTAGGACTAGCTGGTAGAATTAGGGTTTGTTAGGGTTTGCATTTCTTTTTGGCTTTCAGTTTCTTTCCGCAAGTAGATTAGCTTCGTTTGAGTTAGCTTTCATCCATCAATTAAAAAGCTTCTTCTAAGAGCTCATAGAAGTTGGCTTAAGCTCCTAGCAGACTTGTGCCAGCTAACCAAGTGACAGCTGTGGTAAGAGCTAGTACTTGTGCATACAACACTGTCGCTTCCAAGTTTGTTACGAACTACCGGGTTGATAAAATTAAAGAAGGGAGCCCTAGGAGTTGCAACATTATTGCTGCAATACTGGGGCTCACCAAAGACATGAAGCAAGAATTGTCCACCATGATGGATATGGTGAGAGAAATGTATGAGGATGGAAGGAAGAGTAGCATGCTTAGAAAGCACTTGAATTCCATGAAGGAAGAGAAGCAGTTGTTTGCTGACAAATTGCAAGAAATGGAGAGGCAACTTCATATTGCAAATATGAACTTGAAGAGGATTCATGAGTTGGAAACACAACTCTTTGTTTCCCAAGAAGCCTTAGTCATGTATCAGCTTGAAGAAGGGATAAACCATTCCAATTTGTCTTCAAATTCCTCTAAGGATGCTTATATTGGTTCTTTTCAAAAACATACTAGAGGCATAGGTTCCAAGCTAATGTCCAAGATGGGCTATGAAGGAAAAGGCTTGGGTAGACATGCACAAGGTATTTTTGAGCCAATAATGATTGAGGAAAGGCTTAAGTATTTGGGTCTTGGCTATGGACTAGCTTATGGATAAAGTTCCAAGGCTGCCACGAAGGCCATTGAAACAACTCCAAGAAGGGGTTGCATTGCAGAGTGTGAAGATTGTATTCAGGAGGAATGCAATAGCTTAAAACATCATTTGCAGGATGAAGGTGTTCAGAAGCTCACACTTGAACCAGAGAGTTGGGGAGACTCCAACAACCTTCAACAGATTGATGGTGTTCCAAAGGGAGCCACTTCTTCATTTGCTTCACCTCCTCATGAAGGCAATAAAGGTGAAAGAGAAAGGTATAAATCTGGTTTTAAACATATTCCTTTTGATTTTGCAAAGCATGATAAATTTCCAAATAAATATGAGGAAGGAGTTGCATGTTCCTTTTGTGGTTTGGATAACCATAATGTTTCTAGATGTTGGAAGAGAATGACCACATACAGGAAGCAAAAGAAGGAAAAGAAGCAAGCAGCCAAAGGTCCATTGGACAAGGAAAATCATGCTGTCAAGAGGATGCACATGCAGTGCAATTACTACCATAAGCAAGGACATCTTGCTGAAAAATGTTGGACACTGAATCCAACAATGCTTCCACCAAAGCTGAAGAAAGCGGAAAGAGAAGAGATGGTAGAAATGGAAGTGAAGATTCCATGAATAATGTGTCTCAGAATGATTCACATAATGATGCTGATGTGCAAACAAAGGTAGTACCTTTGAAAGGGATTGGTAAGGAACGATCAGAGTTCTTATCCGATTGAGATTGCATGTCTATTGATGCATCTACATTATATTTCATTTCAGCTTCGAAAGTATAGTGTGCTTAAGTGAAAGTTGAAGGATGAAATGCATGCATAATCATGAGATACATGAACACAAGGATGTTGATGATTTCCTTGTTTTTGAACATGTATGCGTAATTAACTTGCAGGGTTGATTGCTTTGACATGCAGGTGATGCCATGTTGAGTTGGGAGAAGTTAACTTGGTCTCCAAATGGAGATAATGATGAAGTGTTTCATCTTTTGAAAAAGAGTCCAAATGGTATTTTTTACATGCTTGACTTGAAGGGTCATTTGTTTAAAGGCATGTTCTATGGGCTTGTACCTAGTCCACCATTTGTATGCAAATGTAAGACATGGAGGTGTTCACAAGATGTGAGATCTATTTCTTTTGTTGAAGCAGGAGTTAGTCCATCCAGTTGTTGTCTGTATCACTGTTGTTGTTAACAGTTGTTGACAGCTTGTCAAATAGGTACAAATGAAAGTTTTGTGGAGCAGATGTACTTCACACTTGTTTGAGCCACCTTGGATCAATGATCAAGGTAGAGAAGCTCAAACTACCTTCTATGACCATTTGAGTAGAAGTTCTGTAGAAAGGCAAGGAGGAAGACAACTCTTCCCAGGAGGACCAGCCCATTCAAGAAGGGAAGTGGTCAGAAACTTTGGTTCAGAGGCACTATGCAAAGGCAAGTGTAGGGAGGCTGAAAGAAGAGGGTGAGTTACTCTCATCTACTATTCAGATCAGTATATCAGTCTTTTGGAGTCCAAAAGATTTTTAGTGGGAAGGCATGATCCAAAATGGATCTAGCATAGACTTCTAAGTCTAAAAATATTCTTCACAAAGGAAAAAAAGGGGGTGCTAAATGGCGCAAATGCATGTAAATCCGAGTTCGAATAAACATAAGGGCAAAGGTGGAGGATCATGGAGATAAATGCTTTTACAAGCAAACCTTAATAAGGCATCGAACCAATCAACGGTGCAGAACATGGGATTTATATATATATATATATATATATATATATATATATATATATATATATATATATATATATATATATATCTATGTATGTATGTATGTATACATCGCATCGCAATAATATAAAGAGCGGACAACAAGCCTGAAGCATAAGCGACATGCGATTGCGATCTCTGCTCTATTGTATTGGAGAAAAGCCAATAGAGTGGACTAGACCTTTAGGCCTCAAGGGATTGCGATATGTGATTGCCGTGATATTGCATCGCAACGTTCCATTGAACGTTGAATGGATCCTGGGGCATGTGACTTGCGATTGTGATCGCCGATATCGGTGGATCACAATCGGCGCTGGCATAGACCCTATTATATGGGAAAGACCTCGGGCTTGTGTGATCTGCGATTGCGACTTATCGCATTGCAGTATCGCGTCGACACATTACCATGGAGCGAGGCTGATATGTTATATGTTATACATGTGATGCGATGGCCGGACCTGACATCAATATGAAATGGGTTTGATATATTTTGAAATTTGCCAAAAGGCATTTTCTTATGTATTTTCGTATATTTCGCTATTTAAATGAAATACAAAGGGGAAGCACGATGTGATGAAAACCGGACCCGAAAGGGTTCTGAAATGAAAATATATAATATTTCAAATTCGCCAAAGCCATTTTTTACGTTATTTTCACTGTTTTAATGAAATTCTAAAAATACAAAGGGACAGGCCAATTGCGACTTACGATAGCGATTATGGGCGGACCCAATGGGAGTTTGGGACATGATTATGAAAATTTGAAGTCCGGAAACAATGTTTTCTACGGATTTTGTTCCTGTGTAAGCTGAGAATGGCCATATTGAGGGATTTCAAGCACCGGTGACCCATTCCGTTACAGAATAGGTTGCATTCATCCCTGAGGGTGTTTAGCAATGATTGCTAATGCTTAGAGGAGGGATTTGAGTGGACTGTGGCAGGAAGTCAGAGAGCCTAAGAGGGACAATGAACAAACAACGCTGATTTGGCTTAAAAGCGACAGAGCAATAGAGAACAAGGGTGGTTGGTCATTGATGGTTGATGTTGTTGATTATTGGGGTTTTTTTACAGACAGTGAAGCCAAAGCAGGGAGCTGAGGCAAAGGAGGTAGCGCAGAAGCAGAAAGGCAGCCAAGGGAGTCACTTGGAAGCCAAGAAAAAAAGCCAAGTGGGCTATAAACTGGTAGAAGGCAGAAAGAAGCTAGAGCTAAAGAGCCAGAGCCAGAGCCAGAGCCGAAGAGCCAGAGTCAGAGCTAAGAGCCAGAACCAGGAGCCAAGAGCCAGAGCTTCAAGAGCCAAGGGATAAAATGGTGTCTGAACCCACTGTTTATATGTAGAATAACAGGATTTGAGCCAAAGAGCTTGTAAAAAGGCTTATACCATAATCCCAGAGAGCCTAGTTGAGTTGACTAGAGCTCACGGAGATGTAGCCCAAGAGTTGTGGGTGAACTCTAAATTAAATTGCTGTTTCTGTGTGTGTTTCACTGCTGCATTGTCTCTGTTGTTTTATTTACTGTTATATGCATTTATATATCAGTTTAAGCACATCAACTTACAACACAACAACATAAATTAAAGCCCGTAATCATTTAAAAGCAAATACAAGCATACACCCATATTTTTAAGCATTTCTTAATTCCGCATTGGTTAACCATTAAGACTTCGGAAAATTTAAAGCTTTGGAAGTGGGAGAGGTTCTTGTAAGTTAGACAAGAAGCCTAAGAGCCCCATTTTCAGATCAGATAGAAATAACATTCTTGTCTTCACTTGGGAAGAAAGAATGGAGGATAGCGTAATCATCTAGCATTCGATGCTCTTTGAGGATGTGTAGGGAATCCAAGACAAGAGTAGGCAGGAGGACCGATATTTTTTGAGGGTTGGAAACCCAAGATAAGAATAGTGCTAGAAGGTCATACTCAGGTGGGTATGTATCTTGAGAGACAATGATAAGCATAAATATAGTCATTGGTCTCGCCAACATTGTGCTATGATCTAATGAGAGATAGAGCTGTGAGTCAAGGCCTTGACATGGAAACAATGTTGGTAATTATGATGTTATAACAAAGGTTACCAATTTGATTCTTCTTATGAGAAATTATTCATATTGAGAATAACCAAGTACCATTGTAAATACCTCCCTAGTTAAGAGGGAGTGTTGAAGAAAATGTAACTAGGTTCGGCATTTATACATGTAATTTTGATCTTTGTACTTGTAAATAAATTAAATTTTATTTTTGAGAATTATAAGAATGAGTTTCTTGCTCATTCCATAGGTCTAGGAAAGTAAAAGAGTCAAAAATATTTTCTTGAGAATTTATGTAATGTGTATGAGTCAACCTAGAGTTTATATCAGCCCTCCAAGACAAGGACAATCCTCTTGAAGAAGGCAAAAAACTAAATGATGAAGAGAACAGTAAAGTCGGCCAGAATAATTGGCATAAGGAATAGACATGTCATCTCAAATGAAGTGACACAAAAACTCATTAGTTCATTTAAGCTTGAATGCATGGAAAACACCTATAAATAGGCAACTGGGATCACTGCAAAAGTGCAGAGAGAATCTCGCATATCTCTGAGGAAGCTTGAATGGGTACAAGTTTGTTACTTCGCATATATTGAAGGAGTATAATCTCGAATGAACACAGTAAGGAAACTATCTCATAACTTCGCAATAAATCTCAGTCTCCTATATGAAGTACGTATGGCTATTGGTGTCAACGCTTGAATGGTGTCAATGCTATTTAGCGTTTCAGTGCATTACCAACACACAAATACTCCTCGGTGGAAAAAGACGATACAAATCTCAGTGTAATGATGAATGGTTCATAGACACAATCACTATGATCACTATCTTATAAAATCAATGTATTTGTATGGAAGAGGATCTCTGTAATCTATGTATAATAATAAATCAACAATGAAGCTCATAGTTATAATGAGTCTCTCAGTGAAAGCACAATAGTAATGGATGTCTTCATGATGCAGTGATGATGATGATCTCAACGATATCAAGAATAGGATTGGTGCCTTGGTCTTGGAGTGGTTCAGATAGTCTAGGGTCATCGTCGTAGTGTTCATCAATATGCAATCTCTATAAGAATAATTTTGTGCAGGTTTTCCTCTCCAAGAGGGAGAGGTTTTGGCCTTGGCAGAAAGCCAACTTTTGTGTTCTTGTCTCTTTGTTTTGATAGCTATTTCAAGAACTGAAAAAGACACACTAACATTAAAGAATATACTATGAAGTAAAGTTAAATACCTCAAATATATATCAAGTCAAGAAGAATCTCATTAACTATCCATGCCCTATATTCGTTAACACCCATGCCCTGCAATCAATGCTTTCAAACTCTGTCCTCGGAGAGTTACCAACATACGTGTAATTACGGCTGATCATATAGTCAATGCCCTAGAACCATATTCACCCACTTCGATCATTGTCCAATAAGTCTTTCACAATCCCACTATAAATATTTTACATAAATGTTATCACATCACATCAATTAGGCAAGATACAACATGGTTGTCAAGACAAGAATCTTGGTCATCACAAGTACATTCCCAAAATACATATGTCATTGTTTCACTGTTGTCAAGGTCAAGATATCATATCAATATATAAGTGTAAACTTTCTATCCTAAATGTCAGGTCAAAGTCAATACATCATGTCAATGTTAATCTATATCACTTTATGGCATTTTATATCACTGTCAAATCATATGTCAACTTATTTTCATAAACCATTGGTGAATTCAAGTAAAGAGATCAAAGGACTGCTATAGTTAAGATACTAACGTTAATTCTATTTGTTCATGTGCATAGTATCAATGTAATGCTGTAGGTGTCACTCTAACATGTTAAGCAAATATGTTCTATCATAGTCAATTCCATTGTCTACTATTGCAGTCTGAGGAAAATCTTGCTACATAAGGTTGGTGTATCATTAGTTCTGGATCATATCAATCCCAAATCATATTGTAGTGCTTTGCTGTCAAATCAGATAATCTCATCGATGTATTGTACATGTATCAAGGCCACTTCTATGCAAAAGTCAAGACATTAAATGGTTTATGTCAAGTACAATGTCATTGTAAACAATAGGTGAGGTCTTTTCATTGTTTTCACTGTTATACTAGGAAAGTTAACAAGTGTTTATTCATCAAAGATCAATGTTTTATAATCTTGTCAATATACTAAAGTATAAATTCATATCATGGTGTGACTATACTTTGGTTCATAATTGCAATGAGAAGTTTTTGTACAAGGTGCTAAATCAATAATTGGCTTAGTGCATACATTTCTTAAAAATACTCACCAATACATAATGAGATTACAGTGAGAATTGTTTTCATGTATTGACAACCATAGGTGATCATTGTTTCAAGTTAAGGTCATACTATGCCACCATTGCATCACATAAAAGCTAACAATCAATCATGTTATTGTCCTTGTCAATGTAGAATGTCATACAAAGTTACAAGTATATGTATTTTGTACTGCCACTTGTACCCAAGAAAAATTCTACTTGGAACCATGAGTTTAGGCCAGAAATGTTTTACCTTCCCAGCTATTTATGACACAGAGAATTAGGATTGATTGTTATAAATTATTTATGCAGATAGACAACCCTTCAAGCTTCAGATAAGATGAATCGTAATGCACAGGTCTGCAACCTTGGGAGAGTGCCCTAATTAAAAGGCCAGAAGTCATAGGAAAAAGGTCTTTACTTTGGTAAGCAAGACAGACCTATACCCAAAAAAACACAATAAAAAAAACTTTCTTTTATGCTTAGAATACTTATTGGATAGAGGATCGAGGTCCTATAGCGGCTTAAGGTCAGGATGATGTCAATGAAATAGATCAAACCTTAGAGAGGAGGCCTGCGGCCTAGCCTTAATCCTGCAAGCCAAACAAATCCCAAGTTCCAATCAAGAAATAACAAAATAAACCGAAGACCATCCCACTGTAATTCCTTCATTGTGTTCCTCAGGGATTCGAAAATTTCAGAGTTAATCATAAGAACAATTCATGTGAAATTGGATACATCGAGGTAAGGTAAGGTCTCCCTTTATAAACCAATGTAAGGAATTCCTAAAATCTAACCGTTTGAGGAATAGAGGGGCTCCATGAGAGCTAAAATATAAAATTTTAACTAATTTTCATCTTGTGAACTAAGTAAGAGAGCCACTGCCCTTATTGTGAGTAGATTGGGCATTATGATCTAGTGAGTATAGGACTTGTTTCTATCGATTAGGAAGGGCCCCCTAAAGTAAACATTGGAGGAGAATTTAGGATTTCAAAGCATAATCAATTATTAACTTCTTTTTAAATGGAATTTTCAATTACTATCTTGAACTTTAAGTGAAACCCAGTTAGCCTTTATAATGAGGAATCAATCCTTACTTAAGTCCATGGTTATGAAATATGTGTGATACCTTTTCTTAAAGTGATTCGAAAAAAAACTAGGACAAGTAACCCCAATTTCTAGATTTTAGATTCCCATAATCAGTGAGTATGTACCAAGTTACCACCCCATGCGGTTTTAGCCTAGAAAGTGGGGTCTATGACTTCAAATTCAATTTTCTATTAAACCAGGAGGACTTACATGGCATACCACATACCATAGGAAACATATTTATGAGGAGAATCCAATGATGTGGATCTCTAAGTAAAAGTCAATATTTTGACCCTTCAAAAACTCTCGACCAAGTCAGGGTACATCCTCAATCCATGGTACACAAACCTTGGGACTTTGGGTTTTTAAATATCCAACAGTATAGATGCTATCTTGATGTAATCAGACAATTACTAAGAGTAGTTCATTAACCATCTGGCATTAATGACCAATGGTTTTGGTCAAAGTCAAACCCAATGAACTCCATGGGTTGACATCAATGACAACACCATCCAATAGAGCCACCTTTTTCAGGTAGATCATCTCTCTGAGATCTTCATTTTCATGTTTATTATTTAGTATTTCATCGTAGATTTGGATTTTTTGGGGAGGGTTTTCAAAATTAAATTCGCCCTCGATGTGCACAGGTCGCCCTTATTGGGCCTCCGCACATCAACCAATTTTTTACAGTAAAAAATGTGATGTGCGTGGTTTATAACGAGATAAATGTCCACAGACGCACTATTTAGCATAGTTGGCTATGCATAGCATCGAGGGCACAAAAAATAAAATTAAAAACGCCCAAATTTCTTGCTAATTTTTTCCATGATTGTTTCTAGTGACCTTTTATGCTTGTTTTTAGGGGTTTGAGTTGAAAATATGGAGTGGAGAGAATGTGAACAAGAAGAGAAAGACATAAATTCTCTTAACCATCCAAAAACCATACAGGCATTGACAAGCTATGGCCTGTACAAGTTTTTCACTATCCCGGGCATGAAGGCCCAACTAGTCTTGGTAGAATATTTGATGGTGGGAAAGTGGAACGTTTAAGAAGAATGTTCGATAATTGGAGACCATAGACTTGCTATTGATGTTGATGAAATTTACTTCTTGAATGGACTTCCACACCATGGGGTGGAAATCAATCTGTATGGGCATAGGCGAGGTGGCGAAACAAATGCCACCTATCTGATACAATATTGTACTCAAGGGGTTGCTCTCAAATATGGGAGAATCGACATCAAAACCATAGCACAAATTCCTTTGAAATCGATTGGGTTCACTATTGCACAACTATATGGTAGTGCAACTCTTCATTTACTCACAAAGGCTCAAATGCAAATCATCGCAGAGTGTTTACTACCTACTATATAATAAGAGCGAGGATGTAGTTGCCAATTTGAAGGGGCAACTAACCAGGGTTAAAATAAGAAAACTCAAAAAATTTGGGTATGGTGCCTTCGTCATTTCATTTTCTCTGGACCAGATTCTCCTTCTTGCTTCACAGGTAGCTATAGAGAGAGGAGGACCTTGAGACCCTCACATGCTGAAATAGATCACATTTATGGAACGTCATAGAGGTGGAAAAGGACCAACGATAAGATATTCTCCTAACTTCTTCGAGCGGCTTGAAAATCAGATCATCATATTGAAGATTTTCCATACACAGGGATGGATTACACAAGTGATCTGGACATGCCACTGCCACCTAGGATGCAGTGGGGAAAAACTTTACACTTTGGTTGATTTTTGAAATTTTCCCAGTTTTTGTTATTTGTTTTGGCATTCAAAACTAACTGTTTGAAATGATCATGGAAATTTGGCCCCAGTGAGACCAGCTGGATTACATAGATATGAAAGGTGTGGTGAGTAGCCAATAGCTCCCATAGTGCCAAACCTGGATGCGACAGAGACATTGACAGAGATAGAGAACCGCCTTGAGAGGTTGACCTTAGAGGGCTAGATTTTCGTTTTTTGATGATGTCCTGACATGTTCGGAAAATAAAGGCCATGGGGCCTCATGTCTTTGGATGAAATTTTTGTAAAATCCACACTTTTTATAGACATTTATCTAATAAAAGCTACTACTTATATTCCAGTCTATCTTGTATAATATATGGATAAATATTACTTTGATTTCTTTACATATGTTTTACAAATACAAATTTAACACATAATTAGCCAATGCATCAGTTAATGTGTTTAAATTTCTCGGAATATGTTGATACTAAATATAATGAAACTCTCTTTCCAAGAGACGAACCCATAAAAACATTCTTAACATGGAAGTACTTCTAACTGAATAAACACCACTCAAATGTAATACTATGAGTTTCGAACCTAAACTAACAATCAATCAACAAATGCCAAATGAAATGGCATTAGATAATAGCTCAATCACTGTGCCATATTCTACAATATTATTCGTTGTTTGACCAAGGCATATCCCATGAATAGAAACTAACTCATCTATGGGCGAATAAATGACCCAGGCTGTAGAAGTTAAATTCTGAGTACTATGACTAACACCATCTGCGAAGACAATGTAAGCTTGAGGGAGCATCGACATCTGCAAATCAAGTGTAACACAAGATAAGTAGGAGAAGTAGCGGAAAAATCGTAAAAAACTACTAAAAATTGCCACACTAAACTATAGTACAACAATATACAAATTTTCACTGAACAATCTAAGCATAATATCTCTTTAGGTAAAGACCATTTCTGGGCTTTCCCAAAGGAATTCCGTCATAATCAACTAGTTCATAGGCCCATTTTTCCAGTGCACGTTTTACAACATAAGGGCCATGCCACATGGGCTCGAATTTACCTTCTCTTGATCATAAACCAAGACTAAATCACCTTCTGCATATGAACGAGGTTTGACATTTTGATCATACTGTGCTTTAACTCATTTCTTTTTGGCCTCGCTAGCTAATGTAGCATCACGACGAGTCTCATTGAGACGTGCTAAGTACAAGAAACGTTCTTCCTCGACAGAAGTGGCTGGTAATAACTTAATTACCAATTTCAAAGATGGTATCTCACATCCAATCGGTAGAACTTTTTCCATGCTGTAAACCCGCTGGAAAGGAGTAAAACCCGTAGAATTTTTTGTTGTGGTATAGTATGCCCACAAGGATGGAAAAAGCATTAAATTCCAATCTCGTTTATGAGTACCGATAATCCGTTTAATCATGGTGGTTAAAACCTTGTTAACAAATTCTACTTGGCCATTTTCCCATGGGTAATATGGAGAAGAACTTTCATGACGCAGGCCTAGCTTTGTGGTAAGATAGGTCATGATAAAATTTCGGAAATGGCTACCATGGTCTGTGACAATGGCTTGTAGAACTCTGAACTGAGCAATCACATGATTGAAACAAAAATGGATGTTTTTTCACTATCGTCCTTATATGTAGGCACCGCCTTGGCCCATTTCATAAAATAATCTATTGCAAGGATAATGTAGCCATGACCCCCGACCAAGTGAGGTTGACATGTAAGGAAATCGATGCCCCATTTATCGAAAGGACCGACAACAATGATTGGGTGAAGAGGAGCTGGGTGTTCATGTATCTTTCGATAATATATTTTACAATTATGGCATTTATGGAACACAATTACACAGTATTTGAACATAGAAGGCCATAAATAGCTTGTGCGAACAATATTTTGAGCAGTGGAAAACCCTGACATATGACCGCCACAAACTCGAGAATGGTAGTCATTTAATGCCTTTTCAACTTCCTCGTGAGTTAAACATCATCTGAATATAGAATTGACACCAAGAAGATAAAATGTATCACCACAAATATTGTATTGGTGGGATAGATATCAGATACGACGACAATCAGTTTGATTAAGTTCTGGCCGAAATGTCTAGGTCTGAAGGTAAATGATGATATCTCCATACAAAAGATCTAAAGTAGTGATTAGAAAGAGAGATTTTCCTGGAAGAGAATCCTCTACCACGTTTTCCGTCTGAGTACGGGGAAAGTCACATAATAATTCAACAAATGCTAATGATTTCTTAGATTTGGACTTAATGAATTCCAATCGAATTCCTGTAGGATGACTATCCATTTGGAATACTTGCCCCCTAGCAATTGTTTGGTAAGAATGTAAACCATGGGGTCGCAATCGGAAATCATAGTAGTTTTTCTCAATAGAATGTAGTGACGTAAACGTTAGACAACTTGAATGGTTGCCAAGGCCAATTTCTCCACATGTGCATGTTTTGCTTCAGTTTTGGTCAAATTTCTACTTAAGTAATATATCACACGATCTTAATTTTATTTGTCTTCCTAAACTAAAACCATGCCAATAGTGACATTGTATGCAACTAAGTATAAAATTAGTCTCGATGATAATCAAGAAGATGCAACAATAGTGTATGGGTAAACACATGTTTAAGTGGATCAAAGGCCTTTTGAGCCACTTCATCCCAAGTGAATGAGATGCCCTTTTTCAACAGTCGAGTAAAACCTTTAGTCAAGTCAGTGTAGTTCTAGATGAATCGACGTAGAACTTTTGCTTTCCCTTGCAAACTTTAGAGTTGGCGGATATTTGAAGGAGGAGGAAAATTCAAAATAGACTCAAACTTCAGTGGATTGACACAAATGATTGGATGGGTCTTCTTCCGATTTGCCTTCAAATTTGGGTATGTCACTCAGTAACTTGGTAGGAATCACCAACTAATAATGATAATAATAAATGGGATCATTTGTTAATCGGGATAAGTCAGGTAAACCTAGGGTTGCAATAAACGGTAACTGTCGATTAGGGTCTTGCAGTAAAGTTTGATAACCTTATGGGTTAAGACCAACCCCTAGAGGAGGATACCCAAGATATCCTGGAATAGGCCGTGCAGTTGGAATTGGAATTTCACCAGGGTAACCAAGGTGAACCATACTAGGTTGAGGTTGAATAGGGACTTGATAAGTATGACTAGGGTATGGTTGACTCTGGAACAGTTGAGCTTAACCAATTTGACCTAAATAATATTTCCCATGTACAGGTTGAGCTTGTAAAGGTTGGCCTTAAACAAATTGACTTTGAACAAGTTTACTTTGAATAAATTGACCTTGAAAAGGTGGGTTTTTGAAAGTTTGACCTTAGAAATGCAGACTTTGAAAAACTTGTCCTTGAAAAGGTGGAACCTGATAAGCTTGACCTTGAAAAGGTGAGCTTTGGAAAGGTTGACATTGAAAAGGTGTTTGCACTATTCCTATAGTAGGTTTCCCGATAGGAATCTATGGTATAGACCGGACTGTAGGAATGGTTTTATAAGTAGAAACTTGAGGGATTGCCTGTGTAGTCTGAGGAAAAAATATTTGAGGGGTAATTGGAATGGTCGTTTGTAATACTCTTGAGATAAGTGTCTAAGGGGAACTTGGAGAAGACTGAGAAAAAGGTGTTAGAGGTGCACTTTGAACAAGTTGTTGAATCAGTTAGTGAACATGTGTTTGAGGAATAGCTTGTCTAATAGGTTGAACAGGTTGATAAAGTGGCACTTGTGGAGCAACTGGACCAAACTGTTGAGTAAAAGAAGGATTCCAAATAATGTTTGTCCTAGGGTAAGGAGTACTAAGAAAAGGTTGAGTTACAACAAGTTGGCGTAGAACAGGCTGAGGTATCTGACCATAAGTTCTGGTAAAAGGTTGATCCCTAACCATAGGATAAGATCTGAAAACAGGTTGTCCTCCTGATGGAGGATATGGTGGTTTCCCCCCAGGTGGGTAATAAACACTAGTTGGGGTTACTTGAGGGTTACTTGAGTTACTAGATACCATGAAAATTTGTTGGTATGATGCCGTAGGCGCTTCAAGAATGGATGTCATGCTTTGAAAAATACATGTAGATAAAATAGATTACCAAGTAGAAGGCTGAGAACAAGAAGAAACTCCTAAAAACTTCCTAGTAAGTGACTGGTATCTAGGAGGAGCTGATGGACCACCATACAATAGTGATTCCAGGGAGCTGGTAAACATAGATGAATCACTGGGTTGGATCCCAATAGGTTTTTTTAACATAGTTCTTTTTGGTGAATAAAAAAGAACGTGTGGTGGTGACAAATTATGACCTAAAAAGGCCAAAGTGGTAGAATACCAAGGGTCAGGTCGGAAAGGAGAGAAAGGAACTCTTAGGTCAAAAGATTCACTACCAGTAAATGAATATGAGGCATTTCTTCCTCTTCGTCTCCAGTGATATCTTCAATGCTAATTAACCTAAGAGGTAATTCAGTCATAATTATTAGCTTCCTTCAAGGTGAAGGTGGTTTAGGAGTAGGAGCTATAACAACCGAAGGTGATTCAGGTTGAGAAACTTTAGACGTAGGTTTTTCTACTTCTGGTTTGGTTAGTTCAGTGTATGAAAGCTCACCAATATCAGATTTAGTTTGAAATACTTCGGTAATTTCTAGGCCAGAATTAACTAAGAGTGATTCTACTTCTTGCGTTGGATTCACTTCAGTTTCTACTATCATAGATTGTAAAGATGTCGATGTTTTAGGTTCTTCTGATGCTTTAGATCCTGTTGAATTTGACCTTTCAGTTATTATCTTTTCCAATTGACTAGCTGTATATTCAGGGGGTTTACCTTGCATTCTATGTGACTACCTTGGTGATTAAGCCAGGATGAAAATTTGTCACAAAATAAAACAATATTCACAATCCAATCCTAAGCTCTCTAAAAAGTAAAAGAAAACAATTAACACACTCTAAAAAATCTGAGGATTCAAACCATGCAAATAATCTTTTCATAGTGAAATCACTATTTGGTGACGAAATCCAACGTTAAAAAAACCAAAGTGAAAAGTGGATATAGATAGAGCGGGTGGAACCAATTACATTGACAACCTACTTAATGTACATGAGCCGGTGCAAGTAAAATTCATTTATTCCATCTCGAATGAAGAATACACTCAAGAAATTTCCAACCGAGTCTAACAAAAGTATGTTCTAGGTACAATAGAGACTTCCCCTCCACAGTTACCTAGGGTAAAATCCCTAAGAATATGGTCACTAAGGTTACCACGTAAAACAATTTAATCTGGGGGGATAGCTGCAGATCATACGTACAAGTAAGGGAAAAATAACAAAGCTCAATCCCCTTGAAAGTTCCTCAATGTGGCTAAACTAAGGTTCACTTCCAAGTGACTACAATTACCTTTCAACACCGTTTTTAGTACGTGTAAATCACTCTACCGTAGCCAATAAAGTGGGGTCGATCACTTCACCGGGTCTGATATGATCTCATGCTTGAATCCTTTGTAAGGGGAGCTTCCCAGAGAAAAATTGCAGTTAATGGATTTTCCTCCCTATCACAAGATTCTATTGTTTGTTTGTAGCTTTGGAAGGTTAACTCACTTTTCTATTCCAACCCCTACAACCTGATCTACTGTAGGTGGAAAGGATCCCTAAGAATAAAAAGTTTCTAGATTGATTTTATTAGCGTTTATTTTAAGAGATGTTATTTACTCAAAGGTAATGGATGTGAAATTGATGAAATTATGACTTGATGCAAATCCTAATGCAATCGAAAATGAAAATGTAATATTTTCGTTTCAATGAAAATCTATCTGAAGTAAGGAGAGAGTATTTTGCTTTTTCAACTGAAATGTAAACAAAAAATCTAAATTCCACTATATCCCTTTTCCTAAAATGCAGATATCCAATTTCAAATTGCCCAAATATTGAAAATAACTTCAAACTTTCACTTTTCCCAATAACACAAATGATTAAGAAATCTCTCTTTTCATACAACCACTCAAAAATTCACAAAATGCAAAAAGAAACCAATAATCACTAAAAATGAATTTTTCATAATTGAATGCTATGAAGTTACTTGCAGTAAAAAGTACAGTTCATGAACACTTCAACAATAGAAAGAAAAATGGATTTTCATTTCAAAACAAGCGTACGAAGTATTTTTCACAAACAATACCTAATCTTGTAAATAATTGATTTTGACACACAAAACAAACTTTTGCAAAAGATAAATTGGACTCAAAACCTAATCTAACTGAAATAAGAAAGATAGGCAGTCAACAAGACAAGACCAACATATCTCTCTTTTGATAGATAGAACATTCATCATATGAAACTTTACCCTTATTTGCAAAAACAATCCAATTGCAAGAAAATATTTTCATAACACTCAACCAAACTAACAAACACTTAAAGAAGGTACAAACAAGTGTAAATTAACAGGAAAATCCAAAAAGTTTGGACCTAATGAGGATATAACTGAGATTTTCAAAAAGTTCAGGTATATGCATAGGTCCTAGAGCAATCTAGTGTGAATACGATCTATTGCAGAAAGAAAAGTGCGTAGAAATGTGCACTATGCATAAAGCCAAAGTGCGCACAACGAGGAAATTTGGAAAGATGAAAAACAAATCAAATCAAACCCAAAATCTAAATTTTTATGGTTTCCAAACACTCAAGGAAGTCTTGTACAGAAGGTTCAAAAGGGAAAACATGAAAACTAATGGAGAGTGAGACGAATCCCTAGTGGAGTTTCCAATTTGTTATTTGGACTTATCCCTATTGCGAATAAGAGAGATCTCCCTATAATTCAAAGAAACCTAGTAACAAACAACTAGGAATTGCTACCTTTCTCTAGATAATGATGGACTAAAACAAATACTATGGTAGAGGCCACTTACCATTTAAATGAAATGATTGATGAAGTCCCCTTCAAAGCTTCCGACTATTCACTCCTCGATGCTTTAGAGATCCTTCCATTGCCCCCCACAACTTCTCCATAATTTCTTGAAGGAGATCTGGATAGACATAAACAAACATGAGATCAAAACATCCATTATATAACATAAGAGATAAATGGACTAAATAACCAATCATCTATCATAAACTGATCAATATGCAATCCCAATCTATGTAGGTGATCAAGGAATCCTACAAATTATATCAACAAAGATGTAATTGAGAAAGACAAATTTCCTTTATATTAATAGAATGGAGAATAGCCTTACAACCATGTAGCCTTGATGTTGCAAGTACCCTCCCAAAATCTCCAACCCTCTCCTTGAATGAATAGCCTTCCAACCTTATTCCTACAACATAAGCCTACTTCCCATAGTCCTCCTCAATCCTTAGACCTACATTAGCTTTATAGGCCAAGAGTGGGAATTTTGGGATCCATTTTCCAAGGGATGAGATCCACTAATGGTGGGATAGGGATTCCACAAAGACAGGGAGTTGATCCATGATGGGAGGGATCAAGATAGAATAGGAAACCATTCAAAGCTTGTTGGTTGGGATAGATGCTACCAACAATGCTTCTAGACTTTACTTTTATTTTTACATGCATTAAGTCATGTTTGCAGGTCATAGTGTAAGACAACGCATACTTATGCGTAGTTCCTAATGGAATCTTTTGCATATGCATAGAAATTGGCTAGGGAACTGCACAGGAAGCCCATTTTTTTTTTTGTACCACGGGATCCAGGAATTCCACTTTCTTTGGGATGATTTGGATTCTAACTTTGTAGGGGAATTATTTTGGGACACATTTGTGGATAGCAAAAGATCCAAACCAACAGTAATTTTCCTAAGGCGAAACAATGATGTGTAACACTGGGCATTCTTCATGGGAAGCCATGTACAAATTCTTTGAAGATGAAGGACCCAGGGTTACTCAGAGAACAATGTCTGCTGATGAATCCATTCGAGTTTCAAATACAAACTTCAACGATGTGGCGAATTATTTTCTACACATAATTTCAGCCAGACTGAGACTTCTTCCCTATACCGATATAGTTCAGTGGGTTGTAGATAATCCAAGTATTGCTGATAGGTGGATTATTACAAATAAGAACATAGTCATCAGGTCTTTCACCAATCTGGATTTACAGAAAATGTATCACCTCCCTGAACCATAATGAAAATATGATAAAGAATACATTGAGGCATTTATTAAAGTGCATGCACATGCATAAGGTCCAATTAAAGGTTGGAGAAATGACTCAAACAAACACAAAAGAGAAGAGAGTGATAAGTATGCTGTAGACTCTCTCGCTAGTCCTTATTCTCAAAGTGCTACTATGATGTGTAGGCTTCATACACTCCCTAATGTACATAAATTTCCTGATCAATGGGTACCTCTAATAGATGGAGCTTTAGAAGGGTTTATATTTGATTGGGCCACTATACTTTTAGACAATTTAGCTGCCCATATTTTAGCCTTTAGGAGTAAACGCAAAGTTTCTGAAAATATAATCCCTCCTTTATATATGAGTGCATATATCATGGATTCTTTATGTTTTCTATGGAATTTTCATCTATGAGATGGAAATGGACTGACCTAACTCCCATTCATGTTTATCATGATATTTTAAGGGACTCCAAAGATCATCAACACTTCTATAAAATATGCCTCTGAGTCATATTACCAAAATATTAGGTTATCCTTAATAAAAAGACACCTCGAGTGTCTCCAGAAGCTGAATCTGATCTTCTCTGAGTAGGGAATTGGTTTGGTGAAGAATCATTCACCTATATCAGGGTATATGGAACTCTAGCAAATCCTCATGTTTTACCATTGTTTATTCCTAATAAACTTATGAATAGGGAGATAACCTATCAAAATGTGTGTAATGGTATTTCTAAAGTCTTGAAGGAATCCAACAAAAATATGTGGCCTTCATTCCCAACTCAATTTGGTATATTTTCTTTAGATAATTCTAAGCATGCACAAATTGAATAAAGGCTATTCAAGAGCTTGGTTTTCCTACTATACCTAATGGGCAGTATGATCCACATCAAGTGGTTAAAAATATCAGAGTTGCGTCAAGTATCAGACATTTTTCTCATGATCCCGATAAATTTGATGATTTATTTTAAAGGGCTTATTATTATTCCCTGGTGGCACAAAGAGAAAAGCAACAATTGACCCCTGAAGAAATGAATCAGATTATGCAATACAGGGCCTCTAGGATAGCGAAACTCCCTATGGATTCATTGTAGGTTCCTCAAGAGAAGACTGTTCATGATGATGTTGAAATTATTGGTTCTACACAATCAGTTGATCCTTCTCAACCAAAAGTAGCAGTTGCCTCTTATTCTTCTCAGGTAGAAGGATTTGTGCCTGATGCTAGGTTAGAAGAAATTTGGGAAGAATACAATCAAGCTCTAAATTCCAAGGTTGATGAGTCTCAAGATGCTAAGACTCCCAATAGATGAAGGTTCAAGGCCCTCTAAAGAATTCTGAATAGATTCTGATAATAATGAAGGTTCCTGAGAAGCCTTTGGATGATAAAGATGTAGAAATTATACCGGCATTTCCTTCTTTTGAAGTTGTTTTAAGGATTGAGGAGATTCCCCCATTGTATATTTTCTACAACCCTCAACACAAAGCTATAGTAAAGAGGGAGAGAAAAAAGAGAAATCTTGACCAGTCCCAGGCATTAGTTCCTGGTAATGCATCTTTTGAAGTGTTATGGAAAGGCTCCACAACAACTCCTATAGAGGAATTGGGTAGGATTACTCAATTTATAGGTGCTTATGCCTCAGTCACTATTGACAAAGCCACAAAGGTTCAACAATTTCTCAAGGAGAAAGAGAATTTTTTTTTCACTATTAGAACAATGTATTGAAGTAGAAAAGCATAAGATAAAATAATATTGATAGGAAAAGGTGATAGAGCTTCAACACAGATTTTACTCTCTAAGAGTTTAGTATGATATTGATACACAGGCCAAAGATACATAGATTCAAGAGCTGCAGAGAAGGATTGAACATCTGAGTGTCAATCTAGAATTGACTGAATTTAAGAAAGAGGCTAAAGAGTTAAACACTCTTCTTGCCCAACAACAAATAGTCTTTTGCCAAAAATTGGAAATTATTCATGATCAGTGCAGGATAGCTGGCTCCCTGGTAGATCAACTATCAGATATTAAAAATTACTTTGAAGATATAGAGGAGAAAATTTATGGTTTCCTAACTTGGCAGGAAAGTGCAAAAGGAAGATCAGCCAATCTTCCTAAAATCGAAGAGGCCCATAAAGAGATTGTTTTCAGAGAGTGGAGGATTCACATTAAGTAGGCAGAAGCAACAATTTATAAGGTATGATAAATTTCAAGAAGTATCATTGAGGTAGTCAACGATAATTTTCTCTAAGCTAATCTCATCCCAAGTTGTCCCAAGGGATCTTTACCCGCTATTAAATTGATGACAAAGACGTGGCAAGAATATTCCAAGAAAAGGGATGAGTTAATTGATCAAATGACCAAGACTAACTTAGAGAATCATTGGCAGTTATTGGTAAAACCACACAGTCAGTGGATAATGCTCCGATGCCTATCTAACACCACTACATAGATACTTCCAGTTTTGAGAGATGTGATCTTCACAATCCAGATGCGAATTTAGCCAAAGCCTCCACTTGAACTGAAAAATTTGGTTGATATCTATGAGTTGCAATAATGCATCAGAGGACAATCTTCCTCCCAAGCATAGGTAATTTGTTGAACCTGATTCTCAATATGTTCCTCGTAGTTACTTTTGTTTAAGACCACTTGTAGTTGTTATTCAATTTTCTATCTTTATCTTTTGTTAAAAACTATAAATCCCCTCTCTAAGATATATACATGGTTCTGGATTTTTTTAAGAGAAAGCTTAAGCTACACTACTGTAACTAAGGTTTTTATTAATATCAAGCTGAACCATTGCCTTTCTATAATGAGAAGATCCATGATATATCGGGTACTATCATCCTTTATTTTTTTATTTACTTAGAATAGAATGGAATTATGTTTTTTTTCACCATATATGTGTTACTAAACAATCTTTCATTATCACTATTTATGTGTCCGATTGAAATTACAAATTATATGTGAACAACGAGACCTTATTATATATGTGGTAATTTAACCAAATAATTTAATTAACCATTTAAATTATTTATCTTTCTTTGCGTTAACTTCATAATTACATGATGATATATATTTTTATGTTAATTGTGAAATCTTTGTAATCACATATACCATCAGCTTACCTAGGATAAATAATAGTATATAATTTTTTAAAATTTAGTTTCTAATCATATTAGAGCATTATGTATTTATTTACTTCATTTCATATTACTTTATAGAAAGGGACACTGGTCCCAAAATTATAGTTGGAGCCATCATCCTAAACGGAAAAGGATTTAATCTAAGGTCCCAACCAAGCGGTTTCTCCCATTGTTGAGGCAGTCATTCATGACCATCAATATCTTTAGCGCTAGAAGGAGGGCCATCAGACTATGAATGTCAACAAAGTATCATCCTAAAACTAAAAGTCATTCTAATATTCAATCCCCCTTAAAGTCTCCACCAACTTTAAGATCTCATTCTAAATCTCCCAGTTCAAGATATGAAGCTACTAAACCTGCCACTAAATCTCTTAGCTCACTTCCAAAACCAATTGGTCAAACTTCTACATCTATAAAATCACCTACTAAATCTCCTGAAGTGCAAACTTGAATTCATATAGGAAGGAATTTCAATTTCTGAAGAACCAACTTCTCAGACTGATCTATTTGAAGGAAGTGTCACTTCATCTCTTCAATCTTTTGGAGTTTTAACTAGATCTCAGAGTGAGAAGCTTGAAATTAAGCCTTTTGAATATTTCCCAGTTATCAGAAAAATAAATATACTCCAGATATTGAATCTTCATCTAGTGGGATTATATCATCTTCTCCACCTCATACTCCTTCTGTCGATCCCGCTTCTTCTCATTCTCCTTTTCCTTCCTCCTATCATCCTCTATCTCCTTCTTCCATTCACATTCCTCTCCCACAATCGACTAGTGCTATTGTAATCAATATTACTATTGGGGAAACCTTTTCAATTGTCCAATCTCCCACAACATCTTCATCAAATACAACTTCTTCTGGTCATAATAATCCAATAATGACAAACATACCATGGAATAACCCAAGGGATGTTGCAATGGAACAACCTTTACATCCTCTCCCTAAACACCCAGAAAGATGGTTACCCAAATATAATCCAGATGATGGTTTACTTGCAGAGGAACACCTCCATAATTTTATGCTGGCAATCAATTTCAATGGGGTTTCAGATGAAGATTTAGTTTGTAGACTATTCCCTTACACATTTTAAGGATTTGCAGGTTCCTGGTATTACTCTTTACCATCTGGATCAATCACAAGATGGGATACATTTGAAGAACAATTCTTGTTAAAATTTTGGGATGATTGAACAAAAAATACCTTAATCAATGATTTATTAATCTTAAATCTAACCAAATGAGAAAATCAAAGACTTTAATTCAAGGTTCAACAAATTATTAAATAAAATCCCAAATACCTCTAGACCTACCGTTGATGTACAAATTGAGTGGTATATCAACGCCATTCCTTCAAATATTGTGATGTTTGTAGATAGAGCTCAGAAACAATTCTTTTAGATAACATGAAAGAATATTTACTTGTTGAGAAAAGGGTTCTATCTCTTGAAAATAAATCTCCCATCGAAGAAAGAAAACAAACCAAGAAAATAAGCTTCAAAGATGAGTTTAAGAAAAAAGTTTTTAAAGATCCTTTTGATTTGGAAGGATTAAATAAAGCGCTGAAAATAATGTCAAACGAGATGGTTGAAATCAAGAAACAAGTTACTGAATCCTCATGGAAATCCTACTGACCTTTCAAAATAAATCAACCTTCACAATCTCAACCACCTGCTGAAATATCAAATGCAGTATCTGATGATGATGAAGAAGAGGAAGGAGCATCTGTATCTATCGATGAAGCACAAGAAGAAGAGATAGTTGAAGGTCATGGCTTATGGGACTATATGCTGACTACTTCAGAGAATGAAGAAGAAGAAGAGGCTTTGCCAGTAAGTACTAGAAGAAAAGGACATGTTGATAACACTTCAACAAACAAAAATAAAAAATTTCTACTCTTTCAACTAAAGAGAATTGCACGACTAAAAATACTCGTACTCAGTATTATGATTCTTCTCTGAGTACTTATAAGTCTCCTTCTCCATATACTTCATCATCTAAAAATTTGATAGTTTCATATAGCATTGAATATAATATTGTAGAGGGCATGAAAAAAACTAAAGCTAATATTTCTTTATATGAGGTTAGTAAAGTAAAAAAACAATTTTTTTTTACTTAATGTGTTGAATGCTGTTCCTACCTCCCAATTACCTTGTACTTCTATCGCTTCAAAAGGCTCAAAAGTAAAACATAAACCCCCAAATGTCCCTATAGATAAAATCGATCATTTCAATGACATCTTGATTGGAGATAGATCAAACTCTCGTACTCCATTTTTGTTGACTTTTGAACTCTTCAACAAAAATGTTCATGGTTATTTAGTAGATTCATGTGCATCCTCCAATATCATGCCCTATTTAGTATGTCTTAAATTAAATGTTACACCTCAAAATTTTGTTGTGCAAATTGTCCAATTAGACAGAACAAAAGTCAAAGTGTTAGGAGAAATGAATGTTGTTCTAATCATAGTATCTTCAAACCCAAAAGTTTGTCAAATAATTGATATATTGGTTGCTAACATCCATGAATTCTATGGCCTCATTTTAAGCAGGGATTGGTCTGAGAAACTACATGGTTATTTCACAACTGATTGGTCACATCTTTGGCTCCCTTACAATGGAAAACCTAATCAAATTCGTGTTGATAGGGAAAAGCACATGAAATACTCTGTGACCGATTTAGATGAAGAGAACGAATTAATAGTTTTCACAAACAATATTTTGGGAAATTATTCTTCAGAATCTTTCTTTGGTAGTTTCCCCGTTCAAAATACTCCTTTTCCTGTTAATTATGTTTTGTCAAAAATAGAAAATTTCTCACAAATAGATTCATCAAGATGTATTAATATTGTAGATAATATTGTAAATAAGTGTGATGAATTGTTTTGGATTCTTTATTTTGATGGATCGAAGTCTAGTGATGGTGTAGGAGCTAGATGCATTTTAATTAATCCAAATGGAGAGAAAACCATGCTTACATGCTGGTTAAAATTTTATTTTACTAATAACATTGCTGAGTATGAAGCACTAGTTCAAGGTTTGCAAAAAACTAGCTATCTTGATGTCAAGTATCTTAAAGCTTATGGTGATTTAGAAATTGTTATCAAATAAGTAAGGAACAATATTCATTATGTTTCTAATCATCTAAAACATTATCAATCCTTGATTCAGGATTTAATTACTCATTTCATGCATTCAATATAACTCCAATTCCAAGATTACAGAATGCTAGTGCTGATATCTTAACTAATGTTACTTTGAAGCTTATTCCTCTAGAAGACTTCAGTCCTGATAGATTTTCAATAGAGTTGATTTTTTTCCCCTCCATTCCAGATAACATAACTAATTGGTGAGTATTCAATGATGATAATGACATTTTAAGTTTTTTAACTTTTGAAGGTTCTTATTCAGATCAAATCATAGATGAGGATGAACATGATAAGAAACTTAATAAGTCTTCTGAAGAAAATTCCTTTCCAAAACCTACATTAAAATTAGAAGACTTATATGACTTGAAGGATAGATTTAAGAAAGCTACTAATTGTAAAATCCAAAGTAGTACCTTAAGATTTGAAATGGTTAAACTAGGGTCTGATGCAGAACCCCAAAATATCAGTTTAGGCCTTGGAATTTTACCTAATGAAAGATATGATTTCATACATTTGTTTAGGAGATACAAGGATGTTTTTTCCTAGAGTTATGATGATTTAAAAACATATGATACATTTATCATTAAAAATACCATACCCATGCTGCCTGATGGAAAACCAGTAAAAAAAAACTTAGGAAAATCCATCCTAATATTGAAGCTAAAATCAAGGCCGAGTTAAATAAATTATTTAAAGCCAAAATTATTTTCCCGGTCAGACACTCAAAGTGGGTTTCAAATCTCGTTCTTGTTAGAAAGAAGAATGCATACATAAAAATTTGCATTGATTTTAGAAATTTTAATAGAGCATGTGAAAAGGACAATTTTCATTTACCACCAATGGAACAAATATTACAATATGTTGCAGGTTCTGAATTGATGTCATTTTTAGATGGTTTTCAGGATATAACCAAATTATTGTACGTCCTAAAGGCATATTAAAGACCACATTCAGGACCAAATGGGGAACATATGCATATCATAAAATTCCTTTTGGATTGATAAATGTTGGAGCTACATTACATAGAGCTATGGAAATCACTTTCAAAGGTTTGATTAACAAGTCCATTGTTATTTATTTGGATGATATTAAAATTTATTCAAAGGAAAATAATAATCATTTTGATGATTTAAAATAATTTTTTGAAAGATGCAGAAAGTTTGAGATTTCTCTCAATCCTAAGAAATCATTCTTTTCTCTTAGTGAGGGAAATATTTTAGGATTTATTGTTTCAAAAGAAGGAATTAGTATAGATCCAGAAAGAGTTAAAGCTATTTCAGAAATCTCCTTACCTCATAACAAAAAATCTATGCAATCCTCAATTTTGTTAAATGCTTTGTCCTTGATTTTTCACAGATCATCATGCCTTTACAGAATATGATAAAAAAGAAGACAATCTACAAATGGGGTCAAACTGAAAGAAAATATTTTGAATCGATAAAGCAAGCCATAATATATTCTCCTTCATTATCATCGTCCATTTTTTCTAAAAACATTGTCCTCTATACTTTTTCTTCTGAACAATCCTATGCAATAGTTTTAACTCAACCAAATGAAGAACAAGTTTAAGCTCGCATTGCCTTGTTTAGTTATATTCTACAAGGAGCATAGTTGAATTATTCAGAAGTAGAAAAACATGCTTTTGCAGTCTTTATGTTAGTAAAACACTTTAGACTGTTTCTCTTGAAAACACATACAAAAGTTCACTATCAATGTCCTTAGATTAATTGTGATTGAATAATACTCTTTTGACTTCATATTGAGTTCTCTCATCATTAATATGGAATTTATGAATTAAAGGAGAATTATTTAGAAATAAGTTATCACATTTAAATTTAGTATTGCATCTATTGTAATCTTTGATATCTTTATCTCCATTAGCTTGTGAATATTTCATGACTTGAAACATTAAAATATCATGTTATCCTTTGATCTGTCATGTACAATTTCTTTTAAAAATAAAGACTATTTTAAAGTTTTAGCACCTTATGACTTCAATTGTCATCCATAACTCTTAAGGAGCAGTTTTACCTCCCCATCCACTGATTTTACATTTTTTAGAGTGTAATTCAAAAATATTTAAACTTGAAGGATAAGGGGTCTCATTATGAGCCAACTTACCATGATCATGGGGAACTAATGATACTGACATTATCACAACTGGTCACCAAGCGAGGATAATGGCTTATGGTTGCAAGACTATAAGACAAGAGGTCTCATCACGAGTCAACTTGTTCAATATCATTATAACTTGTGAATGGCATTGTCAACATCTGGCTACCAAACCAAGACAATGGATTTCAAGAAATTAAAATAAAAGTTTTAGAAAAATATTAACACCTCTAAAATTTATTATAGTGGATGGGATACTGGTATTAATTGGTTAAATGGTAACCCTGTCGAGGCTATGGATGCCTGTTGGCAGTAGTGGCTCTACCAGTGACAAGTAAGTCAATCTTAATGCAAAGATTCAATAGTTCTTTATTTCATCATTTCAACTGATAAAATGACTAACAAAGATAATGTAGGTTCTTATAAATAACAAGTTATGAAGTTTGCAAAGTAATGAGTTGTGTTTTATTCAGAGTAATTTCAAACAATCTAAATTTCAACATTCTGATCTTTCTAAGTCTTATTCCTTTAGTTATTAAAATTTCATTTATTATAATAGAGATAATTGTTTCGCCCATTATGTTACCAACTGTTGTATCATTCAAACCAAACGCCCCCGCCCCCCCAACCAATTTTTATACTTCATTGTCAATAAATAGTGGGGACCCTTTACTTTTGATATTTTGTTTTATTTTAATAAAGTGTTTGATTTTAATAAAATCGAAGCATATTCGAATTTGTTATGAATTTTAAGAAAATTAAGTATTTTCCTCATTGGAACTTCTCATATCATAGTTACACTTTAAAATATGTTACGATAAACCAAAGCCCTAGTGGGACCTACTCTCAAAGTTAAAGCTATATTGGAGGATCTCTATCGAAACTCTATTTTATCGTAACTTTATTTTAAATAATGTTACAATAAATCTCCTCCTCGTGCTTGCTTTATTAAAATAATCGTATAAAAAGGCTTTATCAATATTTATAAAGGCTTTCTTGCTTTTCCCATAAAGTAATATTATAAAACTCCTGCCAGCCCCACAACTATTATTTATTATATCGACACATTTCATATCATAAGTTCTGTTATTTTTCACCTATGATATCCTCTTTTTCCGATATCTTGCATCTTCGATATTTCCATCAGATCTCTTATATTGGAACTATTTCATTGCAACCCCCGATATAAAACCATGATATAATTCTCCCGATATGCCTCGCTCCTGTTTCATTGGAGTTTTTCATCTGATATCCTTCATGATCGTTGTTATATCGAAACCTTTTCACATAAAAAGTTTAGATTATCGCAACTTTCTAATACAATCCTCTGATATATTTCTCCTCCGATAAGCTGACATGGTAAGCCCACGTGATTTCACACTTGCGCACTTAATGTTTGATAATGGGGATTTATGGTTTTCTAAATTTTAAAGCCTTCATTCATTTCACCTCGATATTGTCAAGATTTGATTTAAAGAAAAAGATTAGTGTTGTAAAATTACATGGTTTGCACTAAGTCCCCGTTAAAGAGAAGTGTTCCGCTAATCTATGTGTTTTCTATACAAGAAATCTCTGATTCCCGTAATAATGAAGACATGTTAAAGGCAAGAAAGGGAAAGAAGAAATTTGCAGCAAAATAATAATCCACCACTCCAATTGAAATTATTGTAGAAAACACTGCTATGCCGGGACTATTTTCCGATACAGTTTGTACTCAACATTATGGGCATTCTTCATGGGAAGCCATGTAAAAATTATTTTAAGATGAAGGACCCAGGGTTACTCAGAGAATAATGACTATTGATGATTCTGCTCTAGTTTCAAATACAACCTTCAACGATGTGGAAAATTATTTTCTACATAGAATTGTAGCCAGACTGAAATTTCTTCCCTATACTGATATGGTTCAGTGGATTGTAGATAATATAAATATTGATGATAGGCAGATGATTACAAATAATTACACATTCATCTGGTCTTTCGCTAGCGAGGATTTACAGAGAATGTATCACTTGCCTAAACCACAATACAAATATGATAAGAAATATAGTGAGGCATTTATTAAAGAGCATGGACATGCATCATAACTAAATAAAAGTTGGAGAAAGGAATCAAACAAACACAAAAGAGAAAAGGGTGGTAAGTATTATGTAGATTCTCTCACTGGTCCTTAATCTCAAATTGCTGTTATGATGTGTAGGCTTCATGCACTCCCTAATGTACAAACATTTCTCGATCAATGGGTAGCTCTAATAGATAGAGCTTCAGAAGGGTTTATATTTGATTGGGCCACTTTACTTTCAGACAATTTAGCTACCCATATTTTAGCCTTTAGGAGTGAACACAAAGTTTCTAAAGATAAAATCCATCCTTTCTATATGAGTGCCTATATCATGGATGCTTTATGTTTTTCTATGGATTTTTCATGTATGGGATGGAAATTTATCTAGGAGGATCCATTGGTCCAATTGCACAGATGTTCAAAATGTCGTCATCAGTGTTCATGGGTGTCATTCAGTGTCGTCATCGCTTAAGTTTAGCTTCGACAAATCGACAGTGTTGGTTATGATCAGGTTGTTTAGGTAATGTTATGGTTTCATGGCATTCAACGAAGATGTTTTAGCGCTTGGTTGTCAACTTGACTTCATCGACAGTTCCCCAGGGTTTTGGTCAACGACATGTGTTTTGTCGTTCGAATTTGCAGGTTTGATGTGTCGACATCAATGTCATTAGTGGCTTAGATTCATTGTCCGAGTTTTCGTTGCAAAGACATCTAGAGTCAATGATGTGCGTGGGTTGTCGTCGTGGCAGAGGATTGATATCGTCGTTTGTTGATGATCGGCATGGGTTTATTTTCATCATACAATGATTTCGCGAACGTTGCATTGTGACAAAATTGTACACATGGGTTTTTAAAACTTACATATAAACCCTAATCTGCGTACAAACACTAAACCTATGCCTAAGTCCTACCAAACCCAAATCCTATGCTAAACACCATTCCTAAGCTACAACCATGTATTAAACCATGTTTCAAAACCTAAAAGGCCTAACACCTAAACCTATCAACCTATACATTGCAAAACTATGTATTAAATACATAAAACTATTACAAATAACCCTCAACCTTTGCATATATGTTAAAAACATTGCAAAAACTTATGGCAGGTCCCTAACCGCAGATCCTTAACCGTGTTGGAACCGTAGTTATATGAGCGGTCAAGCAGTTAGGGATGTCATGGTGGTCAGAGGTTAGTAAAGTTACGGGCCTTGACCGCGTAGGAACCGCGAGGAGTAACTGCAGCATATGAACAAGTATCATAAACCGTCGGGGGCGCAGTCAGAGTTAGTTTGGAGGTTAGCCACAACGGTCGGAGAATGCAGACACATGAACCGTCAGTCCACGCTTTCAATCGGAATTGCCGGCATATTAATCGTGGGGAAGTTTGACTGTTCACATGAGGTGTCACCCTCCTCCACCTGGTTAGCTGCCAGCTAGCAGTTTCAGGCATTTCTAAAGTATATTTTGGGTTTTATGTGGTTAAATTGTTTTGAATTAATTCGGTGACCATGGCATTAACCCTAGGTGTCTCCTTGTGACTAGACCAAGATGGTAAACCTAATCTAAAGCAACCAAATTCACCTCAAATGAAGTCAAGGAGGTTATCATGCATCTGCAAGCTTATAAAAGGTAGATTTGCTTCTTTGAATAAGGGGAGTGGTTTTCAGCTTTTGTATGCAGGTTCTGGAGGGATAGATGCAATTTTGTTTTCAGTGTTTTGGGAGCATCGAGAGTCGGAATTGGAAACCGTAAGCGGCATTGGAAAGCTGGTTTAGAGAGATTTCTAATGACAGAGGTCAGAATTTCCTATGTGAAATTTTAGTCTGTCCAAATCACTATGTAATCGACTCCTTTCTTCTCATTCCTAAGAAAAATGGTCTCCCATCTTGAAAGCGGACCCGAAGATGTAGTCCATTAGGGACTAACTCTGTAATCAATCTTGCTGCCTAGTATATCTGTGTATTTTCTATTTATACTTCTATTTTTCATATTAATTATGGTTTATCAGTTGTCATAAAGTGTTGTGCTCCAGCAGTTTTCCTCGATTTCTGCACTTTCAGTTAACATTCAATTCTTAGATGGCTAATCACTTCTACATCAGTTTTTAGTATATGTTCATTTCAGATCATATATTTTGGTATCAGAGTAGGTTGCTTTTGTAGAATGTGCCATTGAATGTTAACTAGGTCTAAGTCACAACGAGGAGAAGGAATCCTTGAGCAGATCGATCCAGAGATTGGAAAGCGACGAGTCATTCGAAAATCGACCATGTCAGGACCTGAAGTAGGTGAAAACACTGAAAATAAGATGAGTGAGGAACAGTTTCACCAGGCATTCTTAAACATGCAACAGATGTTGGGAGAATTGTACAAAGACAAGAAGGCAAGAGATGCAACTTCTTCTTCAAAGTCATCGAAGACGGACAAAGGTAAAGGGAAGAATGATAAACCACCTTCACCTCCATCATGTCCATCATCCTCTTCTTCTTCTTCTTATTCCATTGCAGAATCTGAAATGGAAAAGAAACCTAAGAAAACATCTCTTTTGAAACTTGTTGTTAAATTTGAGTTACCTGTTTATGATGGCGAAATGAATCCTAAAAAGTTAGGTAACTGGATAAAGCATTTAGAAGTGTATTGTCGTATTCAAAACATTTATAAAGATAAAACTAAAATTCAGTTAGCTACACTTAGAATGGGAGGAACATCTTTAAACTGGTGGGAAAGCAAAACTCAGATAGATGTAAAGCGTAAAGGAAAAGTTATCTCTTCATGGTCTAAGTTTTTGAAATCTCTTAGGAAACAGTTCTATCCTTTAGGATACATGCAAAAAGTTGTTATTGATTAGCAGCATCTGAGGCAAGGTAAAGGGAAGAGTGTTTAGGAGTTTACTCAGGAGTTCATAAAGAAATCATTGGTGCTTGGTATTTCATTGGATACACGTGAAACTTTGTTAAAATACATCGGCAATTTACATTCATATTTGCAACATACTTTATTGATGTTTAATCTTGATGATTTTGATGAGGTGTGTGTTTAGGCCATACATATTGAATTAGGTGGCAGACCATTCAAGTTTTCATCTCAGTCATCCAAAGAGTTGGAAACTAGAGATTCCAGTGATAGTAAGGGGAAGAACATTTTGAAGAGAAAGAAATCAACAATCGTTCAGAAGGAAATACCTACTTTTTCTCATTGCCAGAGAATCAGTCATGATGAATCGAATCACTGGAAACTTCATCCAGAACTTAAACCCAAAAATTCCCTTAAGGTGAAGGATGAAAAGAAGGCCATTATAGCGGTCCAACAGGATCTAGGTTCAGATTCAGGTGATGAAAGGAGGATAACCACCATGGTTACGACAGGTAAAACTTCTTATATTGGTTCAAGTTTGAAAACTAATGTATCTTCTTCAAACATAAATCCTCCACATGAGGATAAAAGAGTTGAACTCTTCAACATAAGGATAACTTCTAAGCATACAAAGATTGACACAATGTTTGATAGTGGATCACAAGCAAATTTAATATTTGAACATATAGTTAATCAATTGGGATTGGAAACACAGAATCATCCAAGACCATACCCATTAGGATGGATTAATAAATCAACTCAAACACATGTCACAAAGCAGTGTCAGTTAAAATTTGCAATTACACCTAAGTACATTGATGAAGTGGAGTTAGATGTGGTCCCAGTAGACATATGTGGAGTTGTCTTAGGAGGTCATTATCTTTATGATAGAGATGCAGTGTTTTACAGAAGAGAACATAAATATCACCTAAAGAAAGAAGGGGTTGAATTTATTGTTAGGGCACATAAAGTCAAATCAAACTTGGATTTAATTGTTACAAATCAAGTTAAGCAGTTAATAAGTTCAAGTAAATATGTACTCATGTTTATTAAGGAACAACATAAGGATGATTGTTCGAGATGCGAGATTCAGTTTATAGATCAATTGGTCAAGGTGGTTAATTCTTTTCCAAGAAATCTTATTCATGAATAGGATAAGCAACATGAGATACATTTAATGTCCTATGAACATCTTCTTAAAGACAGAATGAATTTCAATTCATTCATTCAACTGAATTCTAGAAACTATCATCATCAACAGTGTATTGCAGGGAATGGTACATGTGAGTCTAATCAGAGACTGGTTTCAGATGGTATGTTTATTTTCAGTTTCAGGGGTGCAGGTCAGTATTAGGGAAAGTCAGGGATACATTTCTTTGGTATTGCATCATCATTTCATGCTTTAAAAAGTAATGAAACCTCTTTTCAAGTGGAGAGGAACTTTATAAGTTTTCATGACAAAGCATTTTTGAAATCATATCTAAAGTTTCCTTATCATGATTTGAAAACTAATGCATTAAGTGAAAGTGTAAGTCAATGGAGATATCAGTTAATAGACGAAGAAATAGTGATTCAAGTAAATCAACAATTACTTAGATACTTTCAAAGTCAAACTAAGTTGCAACAGTCTTTACATCACAGCTGGATGAGTTCTCTGCAACAAGTTCACATAGTACTCAGTCAACAGGAAAGTAAATTAAGTCAAGTAATTGATATGAAGTCAAAGTCAAAGGAGTCTTTGAATATTTCAGTTATTCCAAAAAGTAGATTGTTAATACCCATCAGATGTATTGAACAAAGTTCTACAAATACTTTTTTCAAAGATGTTTTTGAATCACTAACTCACGATTATTTATGGAAATAATTCAATTGCCATGTTGATAATAGGTTTTTTGCCCATCGTCGCAATTTTTTCATATTGCGGATGGAAGAAACAGGTCACCGAATCAAAAGGTATCATGGTCAGCATCATCAGGGTCATCACATGCAGGTGATTGATCGAATGTATTGGTACATCATCAGGTCAAGGTGGAAAGAGAGGGAGTTCTACCCTCATCGACTAATTGATTAGTCAAACTTTTGTGGTCCAAAAGATTTCAAGTGGAGAGGAATGATCCAGGAGGATCCATCGATCCAATTGCACAGATGTTCAAAGTGTCGTCATCAATGTTCATGGGTGTCGTTCAGTGTCATCATCACTTCAGTTTAGCTTCGACAGATCGACAGTGTTGGTTATGATCAGGTTATTTAGGTAATGTTATGGTTTCATGGTGTTCAATGAAGATGGTTTAGTGCCTGGTTGTCAACTTGAGTTCATCAACAGTTCCCCAGGGTTTTGGTCAACGACATGTGTATTGTCATTCGACTTTGCAGATTTGATGTGTCGACATCAATTTCATCAGTGGCATAGATTCATTGTCCGAGTTGTCGTTGCAAATATAGTTGGAGTCAACGATGTGCGTGGGTTGTCGTCGTGGTAGAGGATCGATATCGTCATTTGTTGATGATCGACATGGGTTTATTGTCATCATGTGACGATTTCGCGAATGTCGCATTGTGTCAAAATTGTACACATGGGTTTTTAAAAATTACATATAAACCCTAATCTATGTACAAACCCTAAACCTATGCCTAAGTCCTACCAAACCCAAATCCTATGCTAAACACCATTCCCTAAGCTACAACCATGTATTAAACCATGTATCAAAACCTAAAAGGCCTAACACCTAAACCTATCAACCTATATATTGCAAAACCATGTATTAAATACATAAAACTATTACAGATAACCCTCGGCCTTTGCATATATGTTAAAAACATTGCAAAACCTTATGACAGGTCCCTAACCGCAGCTCCTTAACCACGTCGGAATCGCGGTCATATGAGCAGTCAAGCAGTCAGGGATGTCACGGTGGTCAGAGGTTAGTAAAGCTGTGGGCCTTGACCGTGTGGGAACCGTGAGGAGTAACTGCAGCATATGAACAGGTATCATAAATCGTCGAGGGCATAGTCAGAGTTAGTTCAGAGGTTAGCCATAGCAGTCGGAGAATGTGGACACATGAACCGTTAGTCTGCAATGTCAACAGGAACCGCCAACGTATTAACCATGGGGAAGTTCGAATATTGACATGAGGTGTCACCCTCCTTCGCCTGGTTAGCTACCAGCTAGTGGTTTCAGGCATTTCTAAAGTCTATTTTGGGTTTTATGTGGTTAAATTGTTTTGAATTAATTCGGTGACCATGGCATTAACCCTAGGTGTCTCCTTGTGACTAGACCGAGATGGTAAACCTAATCTAAAGCAACCAAATTCACCTTAAATGAAGTCAAGGAGGTTATCATACATCTGCAAGCCTATAAAAGGCAGATTTTCTTCTTTGAATAAGAAGAGTGGTTTTCAGCTTTTGTATGTAGGTTCTGGAGGGATAGAGGCGATTTTGTTTTCAGTGTTTCGGGAGCATCAAGAGTCAAAATTGGAAACCGTAAGTGGCATTGGAAAGCTGGTTCAGAGAGATTTCTGATGAAAAAGGTCAGAATTGCCTATGTGTAAGTTCAGTCTATACAAATCACTGTGTAATCGACTCCTTTCTTCTCATTCCTAATAAAAACATCGCACATCTCGAAAGCAGACCCGGAGACGTAGTCCATCAGGGACGAACTCCGTAATCAATCTTGTTGTCTAGTGTATCTATGTATTTGCTATTTATAATTTTGTTTTGCATCTTAATTATGGTTTATCTGCTGTCATAAAGTGTTCTACTCCAGCCGTTTTCCTCGATTCTGGCACTTTCAACTAACATTCAATTCTTAGATGGCTAATCACTTCTACATCAGTTTTTAGTATATGGTCATTTCAGATCAGAAATGGACTATGCAAGACCCAACTCCCATTCATGTTTATCATGATATTTTATGGGACTCCAAATATCATCAACATTTCTATAAAATATGCCGTGGAATCATATTACCAACTTATGAGGTTATCTTTGATAAAAAGGCACCTCAAATGTCTCTAGAAGCTGAATCTAATCTTCTATGAGTAGGGAATTGGTATTGGGAAGAATCATTCACCTATATCAGGGTATATGGAAGTCTGGCAAATCCTCATGTTTTACCATTGTTCATTCCAGATAAACTTCTGACTAGGGAGATAGCCTATCAAACTGTGGGTAATGGTATTTCTAAATTCTTGAAGGAATCCAAAAAAAATGTGTCCTTCTTTCCCAAATCAATTTGGTATATTTTATTTAGATAATTATAATCTTGCACATATTGAAATTAATGCTATTGAAGAACTTGGTTTTCCTACTATACTTAATAGGTAGTATGATCCCCATCAAGTGGTTAAAAATATCATAATTGCGTTACATATTAGATAGTTTTCTCATGAGCCCAATAAATTTGATGATTTATTGTAAAGGGCTTCTTATTATTCACTGGTGGCACAAAGAGAAAAGAAACAATTGACCATTGAAGAAATGAATGAGTTTATGCAATACAAGGCCTCTAAGCTAGAGAAATTCGCTATGGATTCATTCTAGGTTCCTCAAGAGAAGACTATACATGATAATGTTGAAACTATTGGTTCTACACAATCAGTTGATCCTTCTCAACCAAAAGTAATAGTTTCCTCTTCTTATTCTCATTCAAAAGAATTTGTGCCTGATGCTAGGTTGGAAGAAATTTGGGAATAATATAATCAAGCTCCAAATTCCAAGGCTGATGAGTCTCAGGCTGCTAAGAATCCCCAACATATGAAGGTTTGGGACCTTCTAAATAATCCTGAACAAACTTCGATAATAATGAAGGTTCCTGAGAATCCTTTGGATGATAAATATGTATAAATTATACCAGCATTTCCTTCTTTTGAAGTTGTTTTAAGAATTGAGAAGATTCCTCCACTGAATATTTTCTATATCCCTCAACAAAAAGCTGTAGTAAAGAGGGAGAGAAAAAACAAAAAGCTCGACCAGTCCCAGACATTAGTTCCTGGTAATGCATCTTTTGAAGTGTTATGGAAAGGCTCCACAACGAATCCTACAGGGGAATTGGGTAGGCTTACTCAATTTACAGGTGCTTATGCCTCAACCACTATTGAAAAATCCAAAGAGATTCAACAAATTATCAAGGAGAAAGAGGAAAAAATTTCACTATTAGAACTAAGTATTGAAGCAATAAAACCTAAAGATAACAGAACACTAGTAGGCATAGGTGACAGATCTTCAACACAGATTTGACTCTCTAAGAGTCCATTATGATGTTGATACACAGGCTAGAGATACACAAATTCAAGAGCTGCAAAGAAGGATTGAACATCATTGTGTCAATGTAGAATTGATTGAATTCAAGAAAGAGGCTAAAGAGTTAAACACTCTTCTTTCCCAGCAACAGATAATATTTTTCCAGAAATTGGAACTTATTCATGATCAGTGTAGGATAGTTGGCTCCTTGGTAGATTAGCTGTTAGATATTAAAAAATACTTTGAAGATATAGAGGATAAAATTTCTGGTTTCCTAACCTGGTAGGAAAGTGAAGAAGGAAGATCAACCAATCTTCCTTAAATAGAAGAGGCCCATAAAGAGATTGTTCTTAAAGAGTGGGAGATTCACATTAAACATGTAGAAGAAGTAGTTTATCAGGCGTGGGACATTTCAAGCAGTATCATTGAGGCAATGAGTGATACTTTTCTCCAAGCTAATCTCATCTCGAGTTGTGAGGAGGGGAGTTTACCCAATATCAAACATATGACTAAGACATAGCAAGAATATTCCAAGAAAAGGGCCGAGTTAATTGATCAACTAACCAAGACTAACTTAGAGAGTCATTAGAAGTTCTTGGTAAAACCACACAGTTAGTGGCTAATGCTCCAATGCCTATCTAACACCACCACACAGATTCTGCCAACATTGAGAGATGCAAACTTCACAAGCCAGATGCGGATTCAACCAAAGTCTCCACCTGAACTGAAAATTTGGTTGATATCTATGAGTTGCAACAATGCATCAGAGGACAGTCTTCCTCCCAAGCATAGGCAATTTGTTGTAACTGATTCCAAATATGTTCCTTATAATTACTTCTTTTTAAGACCACTTGTAGTTGTTATTCAATTTTCTGTATTTATCTTTTGTTAAAAACTATAAATCCCCTCTCTCAGATAGAGACAGGGTTCTAAATTTTTGTAAGAGAAAGCTTAAGATGCACTACTGTAGCTAAGGTTTTTATTAATATCAAGCTAAACCATCGCCTTTCTATGATGAGAAGATCCACGATATATCAGGTACTATTATCCTTTATTTGTTTATTTGCTTAGAGTAGAATGGAATTATGTTTTTGTTCATCATATATGTGTTAAAGCAATTTTTCATTATCACTATTGATGTGTTTGATTGAAATTACAAATTATATGTGAACAACCAGATCTCAGTATATATGTGGCGATTTAACCAACTAATTTAATTAAATTTGTTATCTTTCTTTGTGCTAACTTCATAATTACATGTTATGTTAATTGTGAAATATTTATAATCACATATACCATCAACTTACCTGGGATAAATAGTAGTATATAAGTTTTTTTTTTGTTTCAGTTTCTAGTCGTATTAGATCATTATATCTTTATTTACTTTTTTTTCATATTACTTTATAGAAATGGAAATTGGTCCCATAATTCTAGTCGGAGCCATAATCCTAAATGGAAAATGATCTGTTCTAAGGTTTGGATCGGGTGGTTTCCGCCAATGTTGATGTAGTCATTTAGGACCATCAACATCTGCTAAGTAAAATAATTCAACTGAAATAGAAAAGTAAAAAATAAAAACAAAAGAAGAGAAACATATCAAGTGGCATGCCCTTGATATTCTACAATTTGTTTTGTTCCATGATATCAAATTTTGAAACATTAAATATTTTTGAATGACATGCTTATGAATTTCTAATATTGGTTGCTAAAATAAATAGATGTATTTTCACTTTCATTTAATAGTTTTTATTACTAGTTCAAAAAAAATTCGTGTAAATTTTATCTCAAAGGGAAAGAGTACATAATTAAAATGATGAAATTTAATTTAATAGCTATTGATTATAAATTTGTTACTTTACTGTTTCCAAATGACCTTTGATTTATAACCTGTATGGTTCAACCAATGCGTGAAAATTTTAAAACTTACACGTACGTGTAGGTCATATATATTTAAAGTTGTGGAAATTTTGCAAATCCATGTTTAATACACATTCAAAATTTTATCTTGTTTACTTAAGGTTTCTCAAATCTATTTCTTGTGAACTTTTAGCCTTAGGGCCAAATCTGAAATATAAATTACAACAACATGCATTTCACTTATGCCCAACTAAATATAAGGTCATCCTGAGAAATAATCATAGAAATAATATACATGAAGGGAATGATGTTTCCAACCCTAAGGGAATACTACCCAACAAATAAAAAATCTAAAAATAAGTTGTAAACAACATATTTGTTATAGACACAAACATGACTTTTTAGCTTCTATTTACTTGTCAAATCACTCAACAAAAAATGATAAGTACTATGTTAAATCTAACATGCATAACCTACACTAAACGTTTCTCAATCACCATAAGAACATACACTAAAAATAAAATATGCCAGTATACAAAGTTCATATAGCAAAGTATATTGGATGCATACATAAGAATGAAGTTACAAGTACTTACCAGATTATTACCACAAGAAATACAAGATAGTCCTTCAAGCTCATCACAAGTTATAACTCTCTAATTCTTCCAAATCCTAGCTAGGAAATCCACTATAAATAAAAAACTCTAGCCAATGAGCATGTCTTAGCAAGGTGTTACACCAAGATACTCCTAGCAACTCCAAAATCTCAACAATAAACTAGCATAAAACACTAACAAGTCTAGCCTTTATCTTTCTCCAATCTTGCCACACACAAGCTCTCCAATCTTTCTACACACAAGTTCTTGAAGAAAAGAACTCCATGTCTCCTCTAATGTTTCTTTGCCACAAACCCTAAGGCCTCCTCACACAAGGAAATAAATCCCAACACTTCCAAGTTTGTTGTAGGTTTTTCCTTTCACAAACCCTAGCACCTTCCTTTGTTGCATCAATTCAAGTACAAAGACAAAATACATGTTGATCAACAAACACTAATATAATGAACTCCAAAACTATTCCAACGTCATTTGTCCATCCTACGTTTTGCATCCCATAAACTCAAGGTATTCTCTTGCATCACACAAGCATCGAGACATCTATATAATATTACGATTGAATATCAAGAATATAACAACACAAAAATTGAAAGCCGTCTTTGAGTTGAGCATCACACGAAGATCTAATATTCCTATTTTCCTTTCATGCTCCATGTTCTTGCTCTAGTGTTCACATCACACAAACCCTCAGTCTTCTTCTCTTTCATCACCACAAATGCCAATATTCAAGATCATCCCTAGTGCAATAATTCATCTTCAGATATCCTCTAAATTTTACATAAAAAACCTAGGTCTTTTACCCTAGAAAACTTCTCTAAAATAATTATAAATATGGAACACTGAATAGATGAAAAGTGAGAAATAAAAAGGCTATATCCTCCCTTTATATAGAATAGGTGAAGGAAACCAATGTAAAACATAGACTAGGTCTAGATAAGTAACCTTAGACCTAAATCAACAACACAACTAGACATAGAGTGCTCTAAAAGAAAAGGATTATATCCCACAAGGGTTTTACCAAACTCCAAGTTGGTACACCCTCCAAGAATGATGCACTTTTGGGCTCAACACTTCTAAAACATGCGTGCTATCCAACAAGATGTTAGCCCACATCTTTCTCTCACATGGTGGTTCATTCTTCAAGTTTCCTCATGCAATGTACCACTCTTGTCATTGTATGCCACATTTCCTCTTGTGCCCAATGTTCCTCAAAATGTGTGCTAAATCGTTACTTGATCCATTTATTTCCCCAACGTATGCTCTCCTGTGTCCACAACCAACCCTTCATGAAGTTTGTTGTCAACCCACAATCAAGTACTCATCCTTGAAAGTGTATGTCACATGGTCCCTTGTTCCCAAGGCTAAGTTCCCTCCTCCAAGTGTTACAATATTGATACTCTAAGTAGCCACCTTTCCATATCAAGCAATTGGCTCCCCATTGTATGCACCCAATGGGCTAGTCATCATGTCACATAGGATAAAAACCTCCTAGGTATGTGTGTTAACACACTATTCAAGGTTAATCATTTACTCAAATTAAGCCATCAATATTTCGTTCAAGCATCACCAAGGGACCAATATACCTAGTTATATCCTAGTAAGTGAAAACACTTTTGGAGTAACCCCAAAATCTAACACTCCCTCTTTATGAGAAAATTGTTTTATGTAACACTATCAAAACCATTTGAATCCACTATAAATTTGGAATAATACTCCTTGATCATGAAATCAACATCATGTACTCTACAAGAATCCTTGTGAATCACTCCCACAAGTACATGTTTGAACACCTCATCATATAAGTGATTATTTCTTACCAAGTTGTCTCTCTCCAAGTAATCAACTAATCAATTTGAAACTTTGCCTCTTGATGGTGAACATGAAAGGAGAAAAACATTAAAACAACTTAGTTACACCGTCAAACCAAGTTACTTCCTCTTCATCACAAACTTCCCCTCTACCAAGGGTTATAAAAGAAAAATGGTCTATGAGATTGAAGGAACAAAACCTTGAATCACTACTTTATGTTGAACTCTATAAGCATGTTAGAAAATGGAAGTCATCAATAATAACCTATCAAAAATCCAACATATCTAAAGTTAACATCATGGGCCAAAATCTTGTGGCACCATGTCAAGATTTATTTAGGATATCCTACAAAGATGATCACATCTCCAAACAAGAGAAAGAAAAGTGGATCAAGTCTATCAAAAATACAAGATAAAACAATATACACATCCCAACTCATTGACTTTGAAATTCCAGGCTCATGGTAAACATAACAACAACCCGTAAAGTTTATCATCGAATTCAGAACATGAGAATTCCTCTTGTGCACTTAAAAATATTTAACGATTGAAGCAACAACCTTAACAAGGTCACTTCCCTGTTTTTAAGTGAATCCTAAAGCAAGATTAACATCTACTCCAACTCTTATTGAGTGAATCCAACAATCTTGTCACTAGTACTCATCACTACCATCAACTACAAGCTTGGAAAGAATTAATGATCCCACACTAAATTTTTTAACCTATCTCCAAGTTTGTTTTCCAAAACCTTATTCAATGCAAACTGCTTCTTTTTTCTACTAGGGTAATATCAAGTCCTAATGGACTTTTGTCCTGATAGAGTTTTCCGTAAACCATAACGCTCTAATAAAAACATACAACATATAACCACATTTGAATAATACACCATGAAAGACCAATAGTTAAATATTAGGGAGAAAATATACGCTACATAATGCAAATGCACAAGATGACCTACTAAGGTTCACCAATAGCTTAGCATCACAATAGCCATCACATCTATGATTAATATGTCATTGTGCACAATGTACAAGATTTGAAACCAATACCAACACTAAGAGATAACATTAGAAGTCCCCCCTAATCTATAATGATCAATGAAATTGAACAAGGTCACCATTTCTATAATCACTTTCATCAAAATTTAGCCAAACATGTCAACAAATAATCATTAATCCATCACAATGTAAGTTGGATCCTTTTAGGCTCTAAAAATTAGCAAAATACAAAATGGTTAAGCGTGCTGATAACATGAATAAATCCACGCCAAAAATTGACATCCACATGAACAAATAAAACACCCATCACAAGCCCTCCTAGGCATCATGTCTGTCAAAATTAAATCATATACCACGCATCAATGAAGTAGATATTCCACCTATTGTAGGTGAAAGCACTCTCATCACTAGAACAACTAGGCTTTCAACCCATCAAACCCTTCATGGGTGCAAGCGTTAACTTCAAGTACTCTAGGGTATCATTACCCTACAATCCCTCCTATGCTCAAGAAATAAAATATCCACTCTTCAAATTAGTAGGAAGGAAATATTAGTCCAACTTGACTCTAATTCCATGTGGAAATTTGAAAAAAATGTGTTTAATGCAAATTTAGAAATTTCACCTCATTTACTTGAGGCTTCCTAGATCTATTTCGTATGAAATTTCAACCTTATCACTGAACCTGAAATAAAAATTACACATACATTTCAATTCTGTTTAACAAATGCACAAGGAAACCCAACAAAATAAACACCAAAACAAAATATTTCAAGGGATTTATGTTTCCAACACCAAGGGTGGAACCCCCTGTTAGTCCTTACAATTTCCTAGGCTGGAAAGGAAATCGAGAAGGGTAACCTCAAACCACTTCAGCTCAGTAGCTAGCCCTATTGAGCATGAGAGGGATCTCTCTAAGTCTCTTATCAGTGATATGAATTTAAAGCAAATGAGTTTTAGGCTAGATCTATGTATTTGTTTGTATGTTTGTAAAAATTTGGGTTTTAGGGTTTGCTGAACTAGGGTTTGGAGCCACAAATAGTTCTAGGCTGTAGGAGTGCAAGAGAAAATATGAGAAGGAGCTAGATATTAGAAGCCATGGTGTATTTAGAATATTGTCAGTGTATTATATAAGAGAAAGTGTAGAAGAAACTAATGAGCATAAGTAAACATGATTTCATTAGCTTAGGAAGACATAAACATAACTATGAAAACTAGATAAACAGAGCTTGCGAAACAAGAATTCTATATATTTCACTATAAGGAATCCATAGAAAGAAGAGATATCATGTAGATAAATATGTTTTAAACTTTAGAAAACAAATAGAATGAAGAACAAACACCATGAACTCACTGGGCTAGAGTTCCTTGAAAATAGCTGCAACTGTCTCTGTATTAGCTGAAAATATGATTACATGCAAGCCTCCTCCACAAAAAGTCCAACCCTCTTCTCCAAAAGAGAAATGATACATATAGACTCTCTTAGACTACTTTCCCACCTTCAGGAGTTGAATTCCTTGGTGGAGGAACTGACTCTAAGATTCTCTCAACCAACAGGTGAGAGTGAGAAGGTGAAAGTCAAACACTTCATGGAGAGTTTGTTTAGGAGTTTGCTTCCTTTATAAGGCCTAATAAACATAAAAAATAACCTCTGTTGTACATTTATTCATGCCTACATCACCTATCCTCAAAACTAGTGCCATTACATAAAGAGGTTTGACTTTGACTAAGTCAAATTGGAAACTAGAAATTTTACACAATGAAATTTACAAATTAAAACACAGAAAAGTGCAGAAGCACAGTTCCGACTTTGAGTTGATTTTGGGGTGCCTTCCAGAGGTAAAAATGAATATTTGAGAGAATTGTCAACTAGCCCTTCAAGTCTAGTTTCCAGAAAAGTTTTAATTTTTGAATTTGGACCATGGGAAGGCCTTAAAAAATATATTCTCCCAAGGTCACTCCAAGTGCGCAACGCCTGTCAAAAAATGGTCCAGAATGATAGGTTTTTTTTGCACGTTTTTGCACTTTTCTCCAAAATTGAGCCACCTCTTCAAAATATGAGAAAATGGGTTTTTAGAGGATGGAAATGGCTTTCCAAAAATGTAGACCTTTCATAAAATAGATTCCTGAGTAAAGAGTGCAGCGCCAAGGTGTTGCGCATCTGGAGTTGTTGATTTTCTGAATTTAGCTAAACAATTCTCTAAAAACTAAAAGTGCTCAGAATTTGTTCAAAATTGGTTGGAAGTTGTAAAATTATGTTTTTTAAACCTTCATAGATGCTTCAGAAAGCATATCCAAGTTTCCCTCATCATTTTGGTCCTTTTTGGCTTCTTTGAGCTTATTTTCAAGCTGCCTTACCTTGACATTGGTGATCATGTTTTGTGCCTGATAGTGGTGCGCCATATGCCTAAGAAAATGATTATCTCGGTTTGCATTCTCAAGGAGCTTATCCAAGTGTTGATTCACCCTATTGAGCCAATACTCCTTGTCTTGATTGACCTCAAGAACAACTCTATTCTCTAGGTCTATGTCTTCATTCAACATGATGTGTTCTTCCTCTTCTTGTAATGCCTTCTTTAGGCCCTTTGTTCTTGGCCTTTTCCTCTTACCTTTCCATTTTGATCCTTCAGGCTCGCTTGATTCTATGATTTATTTTCCCTTTCCAACCTGCTGTAATAACTTGGTTTTCTCTTTTTCCATTATCAATTGATTTGCTTTGAGTTGACTATTCTACTGTTCAAGGAATAAAATGATGTATCTATCTCTCGCCATGTTGACTCTAAGCTCCTTGATTTGATAGTATTTATCTATGATTGTATTTTTCATTCTTGAAGTTTGATCCTCTGCCTCTAAATCAACTAGCTCAAACTCATGCTCAACTGTGTCTTTATCCCACGCTACTGATCCCTGCTTTGTTCATGTAGAAGGCTTGGCCCCTTTCTCACCATGAGAAGCAAACACAAGTCCTTTTCATCTCTGGTATGTTTTGATCACCTCAGGTCTAGGTTCCTTGGTAACCTCCTCTGATTTGTTTAATAACCCTACTTCCATAGGCTGTGCTGATGTGTCTTGGTGATGGCTTGGTGAAGCAATCTCATTTCATTTTTGAAAGCCTAGATGATAGGAAAAGGGAAAAAACAGTGAGGGATGAGTGAAAAATGGAATGATGGGTAGGTGGAATGGAAAAAATGGCAAAGGAGGTTTGAAAGAGGTGGAAATTAACTATGGAGAGCTAATGAAAATGAGTGGAAAATCAATGGAGGAATGATATGCTTGTGAGAAGGAAAAACAAAGTTTGTAGTGAAAGTGCCCAAAAATCCCTAGGAATGAACTAGGGTTTCACTTTTGGAGAGGTAAAATTCTGTTTTGAGGTTGATTGAGTGGTTAAAATTGTTTATTAAACATGTATATAGGTGTAGGGAAACATTTTACATGTTTAGAAACAATAAATAAGAATGGCCATCATCAACCTATCATTCCCCATGAGAAATTTCACTACAGACCCTAATTTGAAAAATTATTGCCATGAGATGATTTTGAAAAGAAAAGAAGGAAGAGTAATGGTGTAATTACTTGTTTTTTGGCTTAGGAAGCAATGAAATCAAGTTTTTAGGCTTAAAAATCAAATTTGGGTGAAATTTGGGCGTTTTCTGGACACTCTGCCCTGTAGAAATTTTGAATAATTTAACACATATTCAATGGAGATTATCCTGATCATGTACTACTGTGGAAAACATACACAATACATAAGCTCCTCTACGTTGATCATCAATATAGCAGCATCAATAACAATAAAACATCAAGAGCATTCACACATTAACACAGTATGTATCCCGGGGAAAGCATCTCGCTAAAAACCCCAACTATCTGTATATTAATGATTGAGTCATGTAACATTACACAACATAATACTTCTCACAAGTATCTCCACCTCTGTTACACACAATACAGCTCAGATCTGATCTCCAAATCTCTTCCACTGCTTGCCTGCCTCCACTGCTCAATACCTACTCAAGAACTGATGAGAATGGCTCACCAAACTCGTTTTTCACCTGCAAAATAGTCACTCACTCTTTGTTGGACGTGAGCACAAGCTATAATGTGGGCAAATACGTGAGCAAACTCATTGGCATACTCAATCCCTTGATTGTGCAAGATCTGGTGCACAACTATAGTCACAACTGATAGCAATCTGATTCTCTACCACCTGTCCCTATTGAACTGAACATGCACTGACATGCAACTGAGTTAACTGATATATTCATTAGTTGTATTATGAGTTAATAACTTGTGAATTAATTAGTAACTAATTCACCCAACTCATCTCTAGTCTATTTTCCAGTTAGACTAAATACAACCAGTTTAACAAAGCTAAACTGAACACAACTCCATCAACTCCACAATCAACTCCACCAAACTCAACTGATTGAGTTCTAACTGAAGTCATGCATGCAACAACTCAACTGACTCATAAGAAAAGCGTATTTCCTTCTGACAGCTGCATGTGCCACCTCTGTAGCTCAAACTGAAGTGCTCCAAGAGAATAAGATTAAGTTTATAGTCCAAATATTGTTGTGAGATAATAATATTTGACTTTTCTATTTTTGACAGCCAGTCTAAAAATAGACTTTGATCACTCACACTGTGATCACTCACACTTTCATCAAAAATAGAAGTCCATCTATTTTTTCCCAACTTGATCAATCATCCATAAACATCAACCTGCAATCCATAGACATGATCCATATGTCTAAAAATAGACATAGTCTAAAAATAGACTTGCGCCAAAAATAGCCTGCGGGCCCACATAGTGAAGGCGACTCTTTTCACTAAGCTCCATCATCTTGTTGCAATCTCAACACTCCCCTTGACAAGATATGGATTATCAGCAACCCCTATCCTGCCTCGGTGGTACTCGAATTTTCTCCTAGTGAGAGCCTTCGTCAGAATATCAGCATCCTGATCCTCCGTTGGAATGTACGAAAGTAACATGATCCTCCGCTGCACACAATCTCTGATATGATGGTACCTGATGTCAATATGTTTAGATCTATCATGAAATATAGGATTAGCCGAGAGTTTAATGCAACTCTGGTTATCACAGTAAATCACAGTAGGATCCAAATGAGAACCGAACAAACCAACTAGGATCTTCCTCATCCATATAGCCTTGCATGTAGCCAAACTTGCTGCCATATACTCGGCCTCCGTTGAACTGAGTGCCACGGATCTCTGTTTCCTGCTGTACCAAGAAACTACTGTCAATCCAATACTGAAGACCCCTCCTGATGTGCTCTTTCTGTCTGTTGGGCTCCCTGCCCAATCTGCATCCGTGAAGCCACATAGCTTCACCTCATCCTCCTGTCTGTACCACAAACCATATCCCGATGTGCCTCTCAAGTAGCGCAATACATGCTTGCCCACCTTCCAGAAGAGCTTGGTAGGCTTAACCATAACTTGTGAACGCTGGTTAACTGCATAGCATATATCAGGTTGTGTATTGACCAAATACATCAGCGACCCCACCAACTGTCGATAAACAGTGGCATCCACTTCTTCTCCCGAAGTGGCATCCTCCTTCCTCCAACCTCCAGGAAGAGGAGTATCAACAGGCTTGCAACCATGCATGTTGAACTTCTCCAGTATCTCCCGAGCATACTTGCCCTGAGAAACAAACAGTCCACCACTGCGCTGCCATATTTCCAATCACAAGAAATAGTGAAGGAGGCCCAAATCCTTCATCTCAAACTCTGTAGCAAGATCCTTCTTGCATGACAGTATCAACAGCTCATCACCCGTTAGAATAAAATCATCAACATACAGTACAATTATAAGCAACTTACCCTCCACCACAACCTGGTATAGGTTCGGATCCGCCTCGCTCTTGGAGAATCCAAGTCCTGTGAAATAGCTGTCTATCCGTGTGTACCAAGCACGTGGTGCTTGCTTCAACCCATACAACGCTCTCTTGAGCCTGCACACATGCGACTCGCTACTGAAGACTTCAAAGCCTTCAGGTTGCTCAATGTACACCTCCTCCTCAATGACTCCGTTGAGGAACGCAGTCTTCACATCCATCTGATGAATGTGCCATCCCATCTGCGCTGAGAGAGCAAGAATCGTCCGTATGGAAGAATACCTTGCGACAGGTGCTGTTATATACCTAGGGGGGATAATATGGGGTACCAAAGGAGGTACCCAAGGTAATAATGTAATAATGGGATGGGCCATAGTAATCATATATCTTTTGGATCATATATCTTTTGGATCAAATCTACAACAATTGGTATCAGAGCTACAACAATTGGTATCAGAGCTATTTCATATCAGAGCTACAACAGGTGCAAAGGTCTCCTCATAATCGATCCCCTCGATCTGTGAAAAGCCTCGGGCAACAAATATTGCCTTGTACTTCTCCACACTCCCACCAGCTGCCTGCTTAACTTTGTAGATCCATCTCGAACCCACCACTGATTTCCCTTCCGGTCTAGGAACAATCTCCCATGCACTGTTTCTGACAATAGAATCATACTCTTCCACCATGGCGTCTACCCATGCGGGATCCTCCACAGCTTCCTCGAAAGAGGATGGCTCAGTCACAACACACTTGCTCATAGGAGCCATGTATCCAGTGTACCGATCAGGTGACCGTCTCTGCCTGCGTTGGGCTGTAGGTGGTCCTACAACTTTCTCTGCATCTTGAGCCAGTCGCTTAGCTTCTGTCAAGCGCTTTCGCCGTCTGATGGTTGGCGCTGCATGAGTGGTCTCTTCCACTCCATGAACCTCGTCCTGTGGCTGATCCACGTCCTGAAGCTCATCCTTAGGAATTAATAGCTCCTCATCTGCATGCAAGTGTAGCTCCCTCTCAAGCGAACACTTCATGGCTTTCTCCTCCTGAAATTTTATATCCCGTCGCACAACAGTTTTACCACTGTCTGGCAAATACACATGATAGTTGTGGGGCGTATCAGTGTACCCCACAAATATCCCAATCTCTGTGGTCGGCTCCAACTTCTTCCTGGCATCCTTCGTCACATGCATGTAAACATTAGCACCAAAAATCCTCAAATGAGAAAGATCAGGCTTCTTACCAGAATAAGCCTCCTCGGGTGTACTCATGCCAAGTATCCTATGAGGACAACGGTTCTGCACATAAACTGCTGTATTGCATGCTTTCGCCCACAAGTGAAGGGGTAGGCCCTGATCATGCAACATTGCCCGTGCAGCACCCACAATCGTTCTGTTCTTCCGCTCAGCTACCCCATTCTGCTGTGGGTTATGGGGAGCTATGAGCTCTCTACGAATCCCTTATGCCTTGTAGAAATCCTTGAACTCGTCCGAGATGTATTCACCACCATTATCGCTCCTAAGAGCCTTCACCTTCTTCCCCGACTCCTTCTCGACCAGTGCTTTGAATTCATAGAACTTTGAATATGTCTCGCTCTTCTTCTGCATGAAGAAGATCCAGCAATTACGAGAGAAATCATCAACAAAAATCACATAATACCTGTGTTTTGCTGTCGAAGCAACTGAGAAAGGTCCACACACGTCTGTGTGAATTCTCTCAAGGATCGTCGTGGCGCGACTATCCTTCTCGTGAAAGGTGGCTTTCACAAACTTCCCCAAAGTACACCCCTTGCACTGATCTGACTGCGCAAGTGTGCCTTTAGGAAGCCCTGTAGTGATCTGCTGCAGTATCTTCAAGGCTCCATGGTGAAGGTGACCCAATCTCCTGTGCCAAAACTCGCCATCATCCCGGCTCACCAATCCTTCTGCCTTGCCTACCATTGCTGCGCATCCATCTACATGCAACTGATAAAGGTTCCTCACTCGAACCCCCATCTTCCGGGTCTCACTAGTTGTCTTGCTGCGCAGGAAGGCCTTTCCCTCGCTGAAAACAACATCATACCCCTTGTCTTCTAACATCACCACTGAGATGAGATTCTTCTTCAATCCTGGAACATGCATGACTTCCTTCAATACAAAGGATTTACCAGACTCCCTCTCAAAGGAAATGGTACCGATACTGGTCGCACTGTATCTACCATCATCGCCCATCTCGATGTGCACTCCAAGATCTTTGTCCTCCAGATCAGAGAACAAATCTCTATCTCCCGTCCTGTGAAAAGACGCACCACTGTCCAAGAACCACACTGATCCCATCACACTTGAAACCAAGCATGTGATCAATGAAAAATCAAGCTCAAACTGAGAAGCTAAGGCCTCTCCCCCTGCAGATCCAACAGCTTGCTTGTTCTTCTTCTTCTGCGGACAATTTGTGGCATAGTGTCCGTGCTGGTGACAGTGAAAACACTTCACCTTGGACATATCTTGCTTCTTGCCTTTCGCACCAGACTGAGAATCTTTCTTGCTCTTCCCTTTCTTTGCTTTGGCAGCCAAAGCACAATTCTCTTCATCAGCTCCCTTTGACGAAGATCCGTCCCTGGTACTCCGCCTGATCTCCTCCTGCACAAGATCTGACCATAGTCTTTCCCATCCTAGCAACTTCTCCCGACCATTGACAGAGTCCTGATAGGAATGCCAACTCTTCGGAAGACCAAGGAGAGCCAAGCTCACCAAGTCCTCATCATCGACAGTAACCCCCACACTTCCCAGCTCATCTCGACACTGAGTGAACTTCGTGAGATACTTGGGAATACTGTCACCCTTCTCGCATTTTATGTTTCTGAGTTTATCTTTGAGCGCCAACTTCCTCTGATCGCTCTTGCTTTGGAATAATTCTGTTAATGATTTCCACATCAAATATGGAGTAGCCTTTCCATGGAGGCTGGACACAATGTGATCCTTCACGCCCTCCAACAGAATCCTTCGACATTTTGCGGTCTTCTTTTGCCAAACTTTCGCCTCAGCAGCATCAGTAGGCTTTGGGATATCCGTATCTATGAACTCCTTCAGCCCGTTATCATCCAATACTGCCTCCATCCTGTACTTCCATGCAATATAGTTTAAGCTGCCCTCAAGAGCATACTCCAATCGCAATCCGTTGAAAGACATTGCTACGTTGTCACCAAGAAAACACTGCTGCAAATTCGAATTCCACCAGCAACCAACTCAACTGCTTCCGATCTAGAATTCGTGAGAACAAAATATTTCTCGTACAGAGATTGACTGTATGGGCTTTTACCGGATATTTCACCTTCCAAAGGAAGGATGAATCCAGAGGCTACCTGGCTCGATTACAGACTCTGCCTGAAGAAATAGAATGTAAACACTTCCTGAATAGTAGATCTGATGATCAATCCTCGCTTGATATCCTGTAAAAATCTCTTCTACAAATCAAGCAGCTCTGATACCATGTAGAAATTTTGAATAATTTAACACATATTCAATGGAGATTATCCTGATCATGTACTATTGCAGAAAACATACACAATACATAAGCTCCTCTACGTTGATCATCAATATAGCAGCATCAATAACAATAAAACATCAAGAGCATTCACACATTAACACAGTATGTATCCCGGGGAAAGCATCTCGCTAAAAACCCCAACTATCTGTATATTAATGATTGAGTCATGTAACATTACACAGCATAATACTTCTCACAAGTATCTCCACCTCTATTACACAAAATACAGCTCAGATCTGATCTCCAAATCTCTTCCACTGCTTGCCTGCCTCCACTGCTCAATACCTGCTCAAGAACTGATGAGAATGGCTCACCAAACTCGGTTTTCACCTGCAAAATAGTCACTCACTCTTTGTTGGACGTGAGAACAAGCTATAATGTGGGCAAATACGTGAGCAAACTCATTGGCATACTTAATCCCTTGATTGTGCAAGATCTGGTGCACAACTATAGTCACAACTGATAGCAATCTGATTCTCTACCACCTGTCCCTGTTGAACTGAACATGCACTGACATGCAACTGAGTTAACTGATGTATTCATTAGTTGTATTATGAGTTAATAACTTGTGAATTAATTAATAACTAATTCACCCAACTCATCTCTAGTCTATTTGCCAGTTAGACTAAATACAACCAGTTTAACAAAGCTAAACTGAACACAACTCCATCAAATCCACAATCAACTCCACCAAACTCAACTGATTGAGTTCTAACTGAAGTCATGCATGCAACAACTCAACTGACTCATAAGAAAAGCGTATTTCCTTCTGACAGCTGCATGTGCCACCTCTGTAGCTCAAACTGAAGTGCTCCAAGAGAATAAGATTAAGTTTATAGTCCAAATATTGTTGTGAGATAATAATATTTGACTTTTCTATTTTTGACAGCCAGTCTAAAAATAGACTTTGATCACTCACACTGTGATCACTCACACTTTCATCAAAAATAGAAGTCCATCTATTTTTTCCCAACTTGATCGATCATCCATAAACATCAACCTGCAATCCATAGACATGATCCATATGTCTAAAAATAGACATAGTCTAAAAATAGACTTGCGCCAAAAATAGCCTGCGGGCCCACTTAGTGAAGGTGACTCTTTTCACTGAGCTCCATCATCTTGTTGCAATCTCAACATGCCCCGTGCGTAGCGCAGTTAGGCTGCGCGTAGCACAATGTCTATGTGCGCAGCACCATCTTCAAAACCACTTTTTGAGGTTTCAAACTGCTCCAAATTGAGAACTTGATAGCACGTTGGAAATATCTTGAAGTCTTCTATAATATTGATGCCTCAAGCATGTAATTTGGATACTCCATCAGGGAGACAAATTGATTTTCCCAAGGTCACTCCAAAAACTCAGGGTTTCTCTGACAAAAGAGCAGCGCCAACTTGCAGAGAACTTTTGGGTGCCCTACACTAATCCAAATCACAAGATGAAGGTACCATTGGAAATCCTAGGATGTCTGATACACAATAGATTCCTTAAGCACTGCAAAAACCTACTCCAAACCCCTGAAAAAACTTTCTTGAAATCAAGCTGTCCAGAAGCGTAACAACTCTCTCGTAGCAAGTGTAGTTTGGGAATTTGTTTCAAATCGTAATACCTGTGCATAAACTGAAGGAGGTTTTTGTTCCTTGGACTATGATGGACAAAAACCTCTTTCACTTTTGTAAAATTCTTCTCCATTGGGTCAAAAACATATTTTGAAGAAAACATGTCCCTATGAGATGATAAGTTGAGGTAGTGTCCTGCAACACTGTCTTATTTGAAATAAAATATTTCCTTTACATTTATTTTGATTTCCCTAAGCTTCTAACTCCCTTTACCCACTAAATCACATGATGGACATGTTTTTGGCAACATATGGTATCATGATGACACATGGAGTGAAACCCTAGACCATGACCTAAAATGAGGAATTTAACCATTTCATGACCCATGACACTTAAATGAAGATATGATACCTCGAAGAAGACAATGACCATGATGAGTGATGAAGACAATGAGTAAGTGAAGCAAGCAGAAACGACCTAGACACAACAATCAATGACCAAATTTTTATTTGAAGATTCACTAAAATGGCAAAAATTTGACTTGACACCCTAACAACACCTTGTAAGAGCATATTTGATCACTGGTGACAATCTAACAAGACTGACTCTAACATTGGTTCCAATTGGGGATGGAAGTTCCTTGGAGGTGTCAAGAACACCGTAGACCAATTAACCTTATCCATTTGGAAATGGAGTGAACATGAAAATACTAAAATCAAACTAAAAACTGACTGACTAATTGACTGACTTGACTATAAAAAACATACTGACTGAACTTACTTATGGCAACAAAACATTGGGATCTTAGGGCCTTCACCTCGGGCTTCAAATCCTGATGATAACTGCCCACATACTAAAGATGTATATACAATCATGTGTAATGATCCGTCCAGTGTAACCAATCCAGCAAATGGCTACTTATTTGAATTTTGATTGCATTTTCCTTGAGCAGGCAGACAAAACAAAAGCTAGGCAACTCCAATTACATATGGATTCAACACCTGTATTGACAAACTTGAAAAATTCTTCCTTTACTGATGACTGCAATAAACTCACCAAAGGATCATGGAAAGCATGCAACATATGCTTTTCTGGATGATTTAAAACAAGAAAACAAACCTCATTACAAACTATTGATTTGTCTATGTGCTGAAATTGATCACCTTCATCAATGGATGCTACAACATTGACCTTCATTACTGGCTATAATGAATTTTCCACAGGATCCTGAAAATCATGAAAAATGGGATCTTGCTGATTTGGAGGAATCAAGAAACATCCTTCTATTGCAACTAGTCGCTCTTCATGATGAATTTTGGGAAGAGTGTGCTCTTGGTCTTCAAAAAATTATGAACGTATAGATGGACAAGTTTCATCTTGAACAAAAATTCAAGAAATAAAATATTTGAAGAGGAATCTGATTTACACTCATCAATGTCATGGTCTCCTGAACACTGATGAATACCTTCATATAATTCGAGGGAATGAATGTGACCTTCATCAATTGATTGCTGATCAATATTATCTTTAGTCAAAGAAGTCATTATTTGCTGGAAGTTTTCTTGAAAACAATTCTCTTCTACAATATGCTTTAGAACAAACTATTCTCTTTCATTGCTCTTTTCTTGATCCTCGACAATATGATTAGTTTTAGTTTCATTTTAAGCTGCAAAAATCACTGTCTCTTGGAGATGTTCTTTGGATCATAAGATTGCTGCAAATCAGTAAATGATTCTTCAATGATATGCTCAATTACTTTTTCCTTATGTTTGGCAAGAGAACTTTTTTTGACAGCCACAGTGCCAAGGTATACACCCACATGATCTAAAATAACCTGTTCTTTTTCATTATTCTCCCTTTCTTGATTAGTTTTGGACTGTTGAATTTCTTCCTTTACCTCTAGCTGATCAATCTGTTGTGTTGCTTCCAGAATTGTTTCCTTTGGGGAATCTTTATGAGAATCTTGACAATATTCATCATCTGATTCTTCATCAATCAAAGAGGAGGCTACTGTGTGCCAAGTTTGATCTCATGTATCAAAGTGATTAGCTTCTTTAGATTGTTGTTGGGAAGAAAAATCATAAAGGGCCTCTATGATTTCATAATATAGACATTCTTCATCACCAAAAGCCTCTTCAAGTTATTGAATGAAGTTTTCACAGGATTCACAACAATCTTCGAACAACAAAAATGAATGATGAGATTTTCCATAAAAATCAAAGAATGTTGTGTGGAAATATTTAAGAGAGTATAAGCTACCTGCCTTCAATCCTTCATACCAAGATCTTGCTTTTCCTTCTAGGGTAGCCATAAACATTTTCATCAAACAATCCTCATGAAACCTGATCTCGAGCTTATGTATATGCCAATGAAATTTTATTAGATGCAGAATAGCCTCATCTTGGCTATCCTAACCTTTAAACTTTGGTAGCCCTGTTTGCCAATCTATACTAGGAATACGATTCAGAAAACCAAGAATATGAACTCGATTCATAGGAGCATACCTTTGAGTAGTTGAATCGATCTTGAAAAAAATTAAGACACCAAGAATTTCTTCAAACTACTAGTTTTCGAATAGTGGAGTCACCGTGAAAATTCTTAACCTTTGGATTCTTCGACACTGGAGTCGCCAGGTGAAAGATGCATAACCTTTATTGTGTCTAATCACTGTTCACCATCAACAATCAGATCTAATCCTTATCGTTATTTCCCAGGGAAGATATGATCTTTTGTTCCCTGGCAACGACGCAAAAAATGTTAGTCCTTACAATTTCCTAGGCTGGAAAGGAAATCGAGAAGGGTAACCTCAAACCACTTTAGCTCAGTAGCTAGCCCTACTGAGCATGAGAGGGATCTCTCTAAGTCTCTTATCAGTGATATGAATTTAAAACAAATGAGTTTTAGGATATATATATATATATATATATATATATATATATATATGTTTGTGTGTTTGTAAAAATTTGGGTTTTAGGGTTTGCTGAACTAGGGTTTGGAGCCACAAATAGGTCTAGGCTGTAGGAGTGCAGGAGAAAATATGAGAAGGAGCTAGATATCAGAAGCCATGGTGTATTTAGAATATTTTCAGTGTAGTATAGAAGAGAAAGTGTAGAAGAAACTAATGTGAATAAGTAAACATGATTTCATTAGCTTAGGAAGACATAAACATAACTATGAAAACCAAATATACAAAATTCTTGTTTCTCAAGCTCTGTTTATTTGGTTTTCACAGTTATGTTTATGTCTTCCTAAGCTAATGAAATCATGTTTACTTATGCTAATTAGTTTCTTCTACACTTTCTCTTCTATACTACACTAAAAATATTCTAAATACACCATGGCTTTTGATATCTAGCTCCTTCTCATATTTGCTCCTGCACTCCTACAACCTAGACCTATTTGTGGCTCCAAACCCTAGTTCAACAAACCCTAAAACCAAAATTTTTACAAACACACAAACAAATATATATCTTGCCTAAAACTCATTTTCTTTAAAGTCATATCACTGATAAAAGACTTAGAGAGATCCCTCTCATGCTCAGTAGGGCTAGCTATTGAGCTGAAGTGGTTTGGGGTTACCCTTCTCGATTTCCTTTCCAGCCTAGGAAATTGTAAGGACTAACACCCCCAACATATAAGAAATATAAAAATAAATTAAAAACCACTAATTTGTTATAGCCACAATTTTCCCCAATTAAATTCTATTTACTTATTTAACCACTCAACAAAATATTCTCATTGTTATGTTAAATCAACATATATAACCAATACTAGAAACTACTAAATCACTGGGAGAACATATGTTGAAAATCATATCTATAAGTACATACATTTTGGACTTCAAAATACACTTCATATATACATAAAAATGATGTTACAAGTACATATCAACATCTTATCACAAGTTAGTACAAGATAGTCCTTTAATACTATCACAATCTAGGACTCTTCAATGCTTCTAAATCCTAGCTAGGGCATCTACCATCAATAGAAAACCATTAATGGTGAACATGATCTAACAAGGAATCAAATCAAGATACTCCTAGCCACTTCAAAGACTCAACAACAATATAACATCAACAACAACAAGTCCACCCTTGATTTTTCTCCAATATTTCTCACACAAGCTTCCTAAGCAAAAGTGCTCCAAGTTTCCTCTAGGGTTTCTTTACCAAAAATCCTAGGTCCTTCTTACATAAGGACATCAATTCTATCACTTCAAGTATTATCTAGGTTTTTCCTCTCATATAATCTAATTTCTTCTTCCCTTGCATCAATGTAATAACTCGTTCTTCAAGGCATGTGCCATGTGGTCTGATGGTCTTAGAGAGAAATGTCCTCCTCCAAATGCCTAGTGCTCATCTTCCTAGGTAGGTTACCCTCATAATCAATCAAATGAATGCCACATTATGTGCACTAAAAGGGTTTGTAATCATGCCACATAAAACACTCACTTATGATCACTACTACATATAGGACTAAATTGCAACGACATAGTTCGACGGTATGGCCCATACTATTGCAAAGGTCAAGAAAAATGTCATTTATTTTTAGTTTTGGTGCCCATGTTTGTCTCAATTTCGATGACATATTTGTCATGATTTGTAATTGTGATGTATTATTTCTAATGTGTTTCAATTGAGACGCTAGAAGTGGTTTGTCAGAAGTTATACGAGCTATGTTTGGTGTTGGAATTGTGGCGAACAACCTCTATTGTCACAAGTGCAACGACCGATGGTTTTTGCACTCCGAGATTAATTTGACAGTTTATTTGACTGGTCATATTTGAATTTTACTAGTCATCTAAAATCAAATTGTGATGATAAATAAATATATAAATATCCAGAGATGTTGCGACATCTTTTCTAAAACTAGAATAATAAGGTCTTTTTTGCAAGAGAAAAATATATATATATATATATATATATATATATATATATATATATATATATATATATATATATATATATATTTTGTGGTTGCGGGAAGAATTCCAAAAAACATTAGATGGGGATCAACTAATCCGCAAGGGGTTAATGATGGGAAATGTTATTTCCCTTGCAATTCTTGCAGGTGTAGATGTTTGTGGAGAATTTCATATGAAACAACTAATAGACATTATAGGAAGAATGGGCACATTGAAGTGGGGAACGAATATCATCTAGTGGTATTCTCATGCTATTTATGAGCCATTATATATATTTTCTTTATATTAATAATATTTGTAATTTTTTTATTGTTATAATATTTGTTTTGCACACTAATTATTTCACATGATTGTTTGAAATTATTATAAAGTCAAGGTTCCCCCCTAGGTACTGTGATTTGAATATTGCACCAAGTATTAGTCACTAGAAATGATGTTCTACAAGTTTAGGAAAATGGAGGTAATATTGAAGCTCAAAATAATGATACTAAGAAAGAAGATGACATGATAATTCTAGTTGATGGGAAAAATCAATTGATCCAAGACATGCTTGGCGTCGATGAGAACAAAGATGTTTTTTTGTGATGATAAACCCAGTGTGCTAGAGAAGGAAACAACACGACTGTATGGAGGCTTAAGATCAAGTATTCTCTTTGCTACATTGTTGTTGGTGAACTTAAAGGTTTTGAATGGTTTGTAAAACACTTGTATGAAACAGACTCTAAGATATAACCTAATATCTTTCATCACAGGAAAGGTTGATTTTTCTCTCCTTTTTAGTGTTAATTATTGTGTAAAATAAGAATGAAATATTTATTATTAATATTTTTTACATGAACTAGTTATTTTTTATGTCATACTAGATTCTTAGGTGAAATTCTATTACCATTACCAAGTGAGTTACCTCACACATACAAATATTTATGGGATATTATGAAGGAAATTGGAAAGGAGTATCAAGCTATAGATGCATGTCCCAATGATCATATTATATATTAGGGACAACATGCATTGAAAAAAAATTGCCCAAAATGTAACAATAGTAGATATCAAATTGATCAAATAATAAAAAATGTGCCTCAAAAGGTTCTTTGTCATATTCTCATAATTCCATGTTTGTAATGATTGTTGAGGTGTGAAATCATAGCAAAGTTTATGGATTCCCATGCACGAAAGAGAAGTGAAGATGGTTTTCTTCGAATGCATGCACTAATGGCTACACATTTAGGGAAATTGGGAAAAATGGCCGCATTTTAAACATGAACCTCGTAATGTGTTATGAAACCAGCTCAAGAAAAGATAGATCAACGCCTTAGAATTCTGCCTCTTCGAGGGGGCAACCTCCTTTACATTACATAAATGAACAATTCTTGGATGAATCAAATGACAAAACCTCCTTTCTATATATAGGAGTCTAAGGAGTCACAATATAATCCAGCCGACCTAACAATAATAATATAAAGCCACAAAAATAACAATATAGGGATTCTATGGGGCACAATAATAACAATATGGGGGAAATAGGGGCACAACAATATTAATAAGGGGTATAACTACAATAGTAATGGGGTAATCACTAGTATTATGGGGATCCAACATGCCCCTCTCCTTCAAAAAAGTGTTGTCCTCAACGCTTGAGTAGTTCTGGATACTTCTGCATAAAATTCTCATCCTCCCATGTGGAATCTTCAGCGGATAAGTTCTTCCACTTGATAAGATACTCTGAAATTGATCGATTTTGTAGCTGTCGAGTTCTTGTTTCTGTGACTGCTTCCGGTTCCAATATAATTTTTCCTTCCTCGTCAAGTTCTGGAAATATTGTTTGAAATGGGAGCTTGTCGCCTATGACCTTCTTTAAACATGAAACATGGAAAACTGGGTGCAATCGAGAAGCTGCAGGAAGCTCCAATTTGTATGCCATAATACCAATCTTTTGCAACACCTTGTACGGACCATAATACTTTGGTGATAATTTATTATCCTTCTTAGCTTGCTTGAGGGACATTTTCTTATATGGTTGTAGCCATAGGAATACCCAATCACCTACATCAAAACTTCTTTCACTGCGATGTTGATCTGCCTGTTGTTTCATTCTATTCTGTGCCAACACAAGGTTATCCTTTAAGAGTTGGAGGACTTGTTGTTGATGTTCAATGTGATGTTCCACTGCCTGAACCTTAGAATTTTCTCTTAAATATGATGTGATGGATGGTGGTTGATACCCATAAAGTGCCATAAATGGGGTCATTTTTGTTGCTGTATGGAAGGAAGTTTTATACCACCATTCAGCTAGAGGCAACCATTTGGCCCATTGTGTCTGTTTATCAGATACAAAGCAACGAAGATATCCTTCCAAACATTTTTTTATTATCTCAGTTTGCCCATCAGATTGAGGATGATAAGATGAGCTATGAGCTAACTGAGTACCAAGACAAGAAAATAATTCTGTCCAAAAATTTCCAGTGAAAATGGGATCTCTGTCACTTACATTAATCTTTGGGTTTCCATGTAGCTTTTGAATTGTTTCCATAAATGCAGTAGAAATTGTACTGGCTTTAAATGGATGTGATAATGCACAAAAGTGTGCATACTTGGTAAGTCTGTCAACTACCACCATGATGACACTCTTTCCCTCAGACTTGGGTAAACCTGTGATAAAATCCATTGAAACCTCCTCCCAACGTTGGCTTGGAATGGATAAAGGTTGTAATAGACCCGGTGTCTTAATTGTTTCAACTTTATTTTGTTGGCAAACCAAACATTCCGCCACAAACTTTTGAATATCTGATTTAAGGCCATCCCAAAAAAATTCCTTCTTAACCCTGTGGTAAGTTTTTAAAAATCCTGAGTGCCCTCCTAAGGGAGAAGTGTGCAATTCCATAAGAATCTTTTGTTTTAGCTGGGAATTCTTACAGAGGTATAAGCAATCTTTGTACCATAACGAATCATTTTGCCAACTAAATGTATCAGACATACTGGAATCTTGTTGTAACTTTCGAATAAGTGTCCACACTTCTTTGTCATTCTTCCACTCCTCCCTTGCTTCATTTATCTAATCTAGTTGGATAATAGAAATGGCGCACAACAATGCTTCCACATCCTCATCCTTTCTTGAGAGTGCATCTGCCACCACATTTTTCTTCCCTTTTTGTAGATGATTTCAAAGTCATAACCCAACATCTTTGTGACCCACTTTTGTTGCTCTTCAGAGGATAATCTTTGTTCTAAAAAGTATTTAAGGCTATCATGATCCATTTTTACCTTGAAGTGTCTTCCCATTAGGTAGGGTCGCCATTTCTTAAGTGCATGGAGTATTGCCAACATTTCCTTCTCATAAATAACTTTGCTTCAAAACTTTCCCTTGATTGGACGACTTTCAAAAGCAATGGGTCTTTCATCTTGCATTAGAACAACACCAATTCCATTTCCTGAAGCATCACATTCCACAATAAAGGTTTTTGTGAAGTCCGGTGTAGCTAAGACCGGTGCTTGGCACATTGCCTCTTTAAGATGTTCAAAGGCCTTTGTTGCTTCCGGAGTCCATGAAAATGCATCTTTCTTCAATAATGTTGTTAGAGGTGCTGCTATTCTCCCATAATTCTTAACAAACTTGCCATAATACCCTGTCAACCCAAGAAATCCTCGCAGATGCTTTATGGATGTGGGGATTTTCCATTCCTTAATGGCTTTAATTTTGCTAGGGTCTACCTTAAATCCTTCATGAGATACAATATGACCCAGATATTCCACCTCCTGGACTCCAAAGAAACATTTGGATCTTTTTGCATATAATTGTTTCTCCTCCAATAGTTGTAGCACCCTGTCAACATGTTCAACATGATCCTTCCAAGACTTGCTGTAGATTAGTATATCATCAAAAAATACTAACACAAATTTTCTAAGGAATGGTTTGAAAATTGAATTCATCAAACCTTGAAATGTTGAAGGTGCATTGGTAAGGCCAAAAGGCATGACCAAAAATTCATAATGACCCTCATGAGTTCTAAATCCTGTTTTCAGAATGTCTTCAATCTTCATTATGATTTGATGATATCCTGAATGAAGATCCAACTTGGTGAAGTAAATTGATCCATGCAATTCATCCAGTAATTCATCAATGATAGGAATGGGGAACTTATCTTTAATAGTGAGCTTGTTGAGCTCCCTATAATCTGGACACATGCTCCATGATCCATCCTTCTTGTGCACCAATACTACTGGAGCAGAGAAAGAACTTTGACTCGGTTGAATTATACCAGCCTCTAGCATTTCTGCAACCATACATTCAATTTCACTCTTTTGGACATAGGGATATCTGTACGGCCTGATGTTTGGAGGAACACTTCCTGGAATCAGATGAATAGCATGATCATGATCACACATAGGTGGGAGACCTTTGGGAGTCTCAAATACCTTGGAATGATTGTCCAGGACTTTTTGGAGATCTGGAGAAATAGATGATTCCGATGTGGAAACATCTAGCAAACATAATTGTGCAATTACACCCCTTTGCTCCTTTTTTAGAAGCTTTGTCATACCATTAGAGCTGATTATCTTTCCTAGTTTCCCTGCAATACCCCTTAATTCAACTTCCTTTCCTTCCGTAGAAAATTTGATGAAAAGTTCTTGAAAATTAAAAGCTATTGTACCCAAGGATTGTAGCCATTGGACTCCTAGTACAACATCAACACCTCCCATTGGAATGGAAAGCATTGGGCTAGTCAATACATATTCTCCCATGGATAGCTTGATATTATGGCACTTTCCAGAGAAATTTATTGTTCCTCCATTTTCAATCATCACTTGACACTCTGGTGCTGGATATAGGAAGAAATTCAATTCTTTTGCTACCTTACAATGAATAAAATTGTGGGTGCTTCCTGAATCAATCAACACTATTACCTTTTTCTTCTTGATTTGTCCTTCTATCTTGATGGTTTGAGGAGTGGTAATTCCCACCAATGCATTACAAGATATGGTCGGATTTATTTGTTCTTCATCTAGGCTTTGTTCCTAGAGTATATCCTCTTCTTTTGACCTTTCTTGCTCCTTTTCTTCTTCCTCTTCACAATCTATGTAGAATAATTTCTTCTCAGCACACTTATGACCTTTAGTGTATTTGCTATCACAACTGTAACAAAGCCCTTTTTCTCTTTTTTCTTCCAATTGTTGTGGTGTCAACATTATAGGTTGTGGAAGACTAGGGGCAACAACACTTCCGTCTTTATAGTTGTGAGTGGTATGCTTCCTGGTTGCCATAATTTTGCTTTCCATTTTTCTTGCTAACCTGAATGCCTTCTCTAATGAATCAGGTTCCCAAAGGTGAGCATCATGTTGGATATTATCCTTTAAAGACCCTATGAACACATCAATCCTATGCTCCTCTGGAATATCTTTTACCCTTATGTTCAATTTTTGGAACTCCTCAATGTGCTCCATTATTGAACCCTTTTGTTTGAGACTTATCAATTGGCTAAAAAAAGTGTTGCTTTTTGTATCCTCATAATTTGCTATCAATTCTTCCGTAAAAATTGCCCAAGTGATAAATTGTTTACGAGAGCAAAGCCATTGATACCATACAAACTGATTTGGTTCCAAATATAAAGTTGCCATACGTACCTTTTGTGTGTTTTGCACATTATTGAGATCGAAAAATTGCTCCATCTGTAATATCCATGTTGCGGGATCCTTGCCATCAAACTTCCTCATATCAATTTTTGGAATATGGTGGGTCTTCTAACCAACATTAGAGTCTATGGAATCATGATTAACATTTCTTTTGTTCTCATCATGAGTTTCCTTTACTACCCTTTCACCATTAGTGACCCTTTATTGTAGCAACTTCTTCAATTCTTCCATGTCTGTCTTCAAATCTGTCTTCAAATCGTCCATCTTAGCTTCTACGCCTTTCTTTAAACCATCTAGCTTCTACATCTTTCTTTAAACCATCCATCTTAGATTTTGTTCCTTTTTGTGCAAGTGACACTTGTTGCACTTGGTCTCGTAATTTTGCTATATCATGTTGCATTTCTTCCTCTTCTTCATAAGTCATGCTAGAGCTTTCATGTTGCTTACTAGGTGTTTTCATTTTCTTTCCTCGGGGCATCAATTACTGATAATAATGCTTTACTATGCCCTTTGAATTTCTTCAAACCAAGCTTACGCAAAAATTTAAAAAAAAACTACGCACCTTTTTTCACTTTGTAGAAGCCTGATATTGAATCTGATGTATCTCTGTAATTTCAAATCATCTAGTTCTGAAATTGTGACCTGTAGTAGCCTTCTGTGTCCTCTTTCCAATGCCACTAGTCTGATCCAAATTGGATTCTTCAAGAAAGCGTTATGCACAATCTCCCACAGTGACCTGATTGTAGACTAGTTCAGTAGAGCGAACTTGTATGAAGGGCCACGTGTCACTGTTTCGACCTTTGAATTTTAAAAATATATACAAGAAAACTATAGTCCATCCTATTTCTGTACCTTCTTGTGAAATTTCAATCCAATTCTCAGAAAGAAAGTTATGACGATTTTCCCCAGGTCACCTGTTTGGAATGTAATTCAGGAGTCTGCAAAAAGACCAACTTCCTCAGATTATATCTCTGCAAATATAGCGCAAAAGGATCTGAAATTTGGACCTAAGGTTCAGCGCGATTTCTTCTAAAATGGGTTTTTTTTGCAACTTCTGAAACTTCACAGAAAAAACGTTATAGCGAAAATGCCACGATGACCTGTTTGGAGCAGCGAAACCCTAGAATCCAAAGCTCTGATACCAAATGTTATGAAACCAGCTCAAGAAAAGATAGAAAAGATAGATCAACGCCTTAGAATTCAGCCTCTTCGAGGGGGAAACCTCCTTTACATTACATAAATGAACAATTCTTGGATGATTCAAATGACAAAACCTCCTTTCTATATATAGGAGTCTAAGGAGTCACAATATAATCCAGCCGACCTAACAATAATAATATAAAGCCACAAAAATAACAATAGAGGGATTCTATTGTTGGCATTATGATGCATGTGTTGTACTTGATGGCAACCCTCTCATAGAAGATCATCTCACTTATATACATTCAGATGAATCTACAGAAGAGATATCAGATGTGACATAATACATAGATGTAGGACATCTCAAAGGAATCAAATGGCAAGTTCTTAGTAAGCTTTTCCATCAAGTCCAAAGGGGGAGATTATTGGCATTATGGCTAAAGTGTTGTCCTTGATGGCAACCCATTCAGGTGATAGATCACTGTACTTCAAGTCAGCAGCAGAGGTTGATGATCAGCTATCAAATATTGAAGAAAATAAGGGGTACGCAGGTACACCTTACAGAAAGTACGTACCCGCAGGTACACCATGCAGGGACCGCGTCCAGATACGCAGGCCAGCTGTTCAGGAGGTGCGTACCCCCAGTGCACACATTTCAAGGCAAAGAAATTCACATGTGGGGTTTTCTTATGTGTTACTCTTGGTATTTAGCCGACGGTATTGGGTTATTATGGTGTCGGCTCGTGGTATTGTTCCATGATTTTAGGAGGAGCTTGCCTATATAAAGCAAAGGAGATCATTTGGCTTGAGCATGTTTTTGGTTGAATATCTTATGAGGGCTAGATCTGGTCTAGATCTAAAGAAGGCGAATCTACTGATGGACTGAGATCTCTTCGGCGCATGATCAGATCTGTAGATCTGACTGTCTGGGTTATTCTTGAAGTCTTGAAATCATTTATGCCCGAAGGTACGCAGGTACAGTGAAAGAAAAGTGCGCCGGTACGCAGGCTCAGAAGCGCTGCAGGTGCGCCGGGACGCAGGCGCAGAAGCACTGCAGGTGCAGAAGCGCTGCAGTTGCAGAGGTACGCAGGAAGTCTATTTGGCACAGTGCGGGGTACGCAGGTGCACAGTTCAGAACAGTGCGTACTGTACGCAGGCATTACATGGGTGAAGCTGCGTACTTCTCTTGAAATCAATTTAGCTGTTCATGTTTATCATTGTTGTGTTCTGGGTTTTGAAGTGATGTCTGGTTTCTGGTATTATGTTCTGATAACAACAGTGATTGAGTAAATGATTATGATTAGCTTCAGAATTGATGGATCAGGTTCTTAATGATCTGATGGACTAGATCTGATTGATGACTCTCATTATATATGTATTGATCTAGTGATTGGGTGTTTCAGAAGGTTGTTTGATTATGAGCTTCAATGTTGTTGTTGGGTCCAGTATGAAAATTGGATGAAATGTGGCCTTTCAGATTATGGGTTGTGCTTCAGTGTATCCAGTATGAAAATTGATGAAACGTGGTACTTGGAGGAGAGAAGATTGTAGGCCGGCGCCTACGTACTAGTATCTAAGCTAGTACAAGAGCTAAAGAAAATCTTTGGAGCATTTTAGCAGGTAGTAGCCTGCGTACTAGTAAATGGATCGGCTAGTACAAGAGCAAAGGGGGTTGTAGCTCCCGTACTGGTATAAGACTGCACCAGTACAAATATTGTAAAAGGATTTTCTTATTAAGAAGAAGATTGAGATGACTTGCAGCAGGTGGTTTTCTCCCGCATTGGGTTTCCACCTTATATCATTGTGTTCATGTGTGTGCCTTATGTGTGATGATCTACTTTATGTTACTGCATCTGTTAACTGATAATATGGTTGATAATGTTCTAATGCACTCATTGAAGATCGATTAACTTAATCATAAGAAGTTGTGGAAGTAGCATATATGAATCTGATTATGGAAATGAAAAAGTTTCATTAATGTGATAATACTGATTCACCCCCCCCCCCTCTCAGTATTATTTCCAACAATTGGTATCAGAGCAGGTCCTTTGATAGAAGCTTGATCGCTTGAAGGAGATCCGTGGAACAATGGGAAAGAAGCTTAAGAAGAAAGCTCATAAGAAGAAGAAGACATCTCAGAAGAACTATGACAGTGGGAGAATCGATTGGGGATTAGGCATAAGAAGCTCTTCAGACTCAGAATCAGATTCAGAATCATTATCAGGTATGAATGTGTTATCCTCTGATGTTCCAGCTATATTTCCTTATGAAAGAGATGAAAGTGAAAGCGAAACTACTGAATTAGCTCTCATGGGTGAACAAGAAAGAAATGAAATAGAAGCAGAATTTAGAAGACTGACAAACAAAATTAGAACTCAAGAAGAACTTATGAACATAAAGGATGATACTGCTAAGGCCCAACGAGAGTTATTCAAGGATAAATATCACAAGCTGCAGGATGAAGTAACATTACTAAGAAATGAAGTCAATGAAAAGAACATAACCATCATGAAACTCAGAGATAGATCCAGCTATTATGAAAGTCTTGAAGCCACAATCCGCTCACTAAAGGAAGACCTTGAAGAATCAAAGAAGCAGAATAAAGATCTAGTCCAAGATATTGAAAAACAGGGAAACGAAGTTATCAGCCTAAAATCTCAGCTAGAATGTGCTTTCAGAATTCGTCAAATGCAGCAGGATCTAAATGAAGAACAAGAAAAGGAGATTCTCAAACTAAGGAAACAAATGGAAGAAGGAAGGAAAGCTGAAGAAGATTTGAAAAGGCAATCTCTTGAAAAGGAAGAACAGCTTCAGGTTGAGGTAAATATCTTGAAAGGTAAACTAGAAGAAAAGGATAAGCTTTTACGATTTCAGGATAGTTCTAAAGTCTTGGATGATATTCTTAGTAGTCAAAGGTCTCCTGCTATAAAGACTGGTCTTGGTTTCCATGAATCTGTTGAAGGTGAATCTAGTTCACAAGGTGAGGCAAGGAACTCTAAAGAGAAATCTAAAGTGATCAACGAAGAAATGAAAGATCAATCTCATCATCAACCAAGAAAAGAGATTCCTCAAAGAAAATCCTTTACTCCTCCTATGAATAATGTTGAATGTTATGTATGTCATAATCTTGGACATGTTGCAGCTAGATGTAGAAGAAGAAGAGTTCAAGACCATTATGCAGAAAAGTCATCTCAATCAAGGTATTTTTATGGATATTGCTTTGCTTGCAATACGTTTGGTCACAAAGCTGATGATTGTTACAAGAGGAATATGAAACATGTAAGATGTTATGCATGTAACAAGCCTGGACATATAGCTAAGGAATGCAGGAACAAAGTGTGGGCACCATATCAAAAGGAGAAAATGTCATCATCACGCTTGAAGATATGGAGGAAAAAGGAAGTACAGTCAGAAAAGGATGGCACAGCACAATGTACAGACATACCAAAATCAGAGGAAGCTGAAAGTACAAAACTTCAGGTTCCTGAATCTCATATGCAAACTTCATAAAGGCAAGTCGCATATATACGCGAGTTGGATACTGCACAATCGCGTATATGCTTGATTGAAGGCAGTAGGCAAGTGAAGTTGGAAATGAATCTATCAGATCTGGGAATCTGGCTGTCAGTGGCACAAAGGAGGACTGTTAATTCGGCCCTAATCAGAAGGACGCAGGTGTTTAACAGAAGAGCTGCGTGGGGACGCAGTGCAGAAACAGGAGATCTGCGTCGGGACGCAGTGCAGAAACAGGAGATCTGCGTCGGAACGCAGAGAAGATACAGGAGACCTGCGTCGGTACGCAGAGCAGAAGAAGGAGAACTGCGTGGGTACGCAGAGCGACTAAGGTTCAGGTGCGTCCGTGCAGTAAAAGTACGCGGCGCGATAGTATTTTCAGGTGCGTCCGTGCAGTAAAAGTACGCGGCGCGATAGTACTTTTGGGTGCGTCCCTGCAGTTGCAGTACGCGGCGCAACTGATGGAACAGGTGCGTGGGTACGCTCTGTAATAGAAGACTGTCTGCGTATATACGCAGTGCAGCAGAAGGATATCTGCGGGTGTACGCAGGGGAGCAGAAGATGAAGTGCGTACCTGTCTTAAGGCATTTATTGGCTGATTCTTCTTATTGATTTGACAGATGGCACTGGTTCAGGGGGAGCATATGTCCTGAATGCATTGTTGGCATTATGGTCCTTGGTGACGATGCTTATGATTCATCTTGCTATGGTTATGAGTTGGTCACATGATCAGATTTATGGTTAATTCTCTAATGATGCTTGCATGGAGTCTTTATTGTTCTTGGCACATATATGGATGAGGTTGGCTGATTTCATGGATGATTATTCAAAGTTGCATTGTTGGAGACATGATGATGATGAGTCACTCATATGCTGCTGTTGACATGTGCATGATGCATGATTTCTTTCTTGGCACAAATGGATGAGAATTGTTGGCTGGATACAGGGATGATTATTCATACATATGTTGATTGATGCAGATGCTTTCATTTGACGGCTCTTGATTCATGTAGATCTTGATGGTTATGAGTTGATGCAGAAGTCCTTGATGTTGACAGATACTATGGAGCAGATTATACAGTGCTGTTGATGATGTTTGTCATGATCTTTAGATGTTTGATGTAAAGGTCATAGCAAGACTCATGTTGTAATGGTCTATCTATTGTAGTCATCTCTTCAGGTCATGTAACGGCCTATGTCCCCCCACTATGCATGGGATGAAGATGTAATGTATTTGGTTTTCATATTTCTGATGTATTCCCACTTGGTTGGATGGATGATCCTTATTGTGAAGGGTGATGGATGTATGTATTGAGTCTTTTGGTGATAGGAAGGTCATTTATGATATATAAAGTCATGTTCTTCTTGTAGAACATCTTTTTGCAGACCTTGCTTACAGTCAGGGGGAGCTTGAGCATGAACAACACTATATAGCAGAGCAGACATCTCAGCTTGTTATCAGATTGGAGCACCATGACATATACAAAGGGGGAGCTCATTCAGAGACTTCAGCAGATCTGGTTTATAGTCAAGGGGAGCATGTTCTTAGGGGGATCATACCCCTTTGCCCTTGATGTCAAAGGGGGAGAGTGATTTGGTGTTGTTGCCATCAAGTCCAAAGGGGGAGATTGTTGGCATTATGATGCATGTGTTGTACTTGATGGCAACCCTCTCATAGAAGATCATCTCACTTATATACATTCAGATGAATCTACAGAAGAGATATCAGATGTGACATAATACATAGATGCAGGACAGCTCAAAGGAATCAAATGGCAAGTTCTTAGTAAGCTTTTCCATCAAGTCCAAAGGGGGAGATTGTTGGCATTATGGCTAAAGTGTTGTCCTTGATGGCAACCCATTCAGGTGATAGATCACTGTACTTCAAGTCAGCAGCAGAGGTTGATGATCAGCTATCAAATATTGAAGAAAATAAGGGGTACGCAGGTACACCTTACAGAAAGTGCGTACCCGCAGGTACACCATGCAGGGACCGCGTCCAGATACGCAGGCCAGCTGTTCAAGAGGTGCGTACCCCCATTGCACACATTTCAAGGCAAAGAAATTCACATGTGGGGTTTTCTTATGTGTTACTCTTGGTATTTAGCCGACGGTATTGGGTTATTATGGTGTCGGCTCATGGTATTGTTCCATGATTTTAGGAGGAGCTTGCCTATATAAAGCAAAGGAGATCATTTGGCTTGAGCATGTTTTTGGTTGAATATCTTATGAGGGCTAGATCTGGTCTAGATCTAAAGAAGGCGAATCTACTGATGGACTGAGATCTCTTCGGCGCATGATCAGATCTGTAGATCTGACTGTCTGGGTTATTCTTGAAGTCTTGAAATCATTTATGCCCGAAGGTACGCAGGTACAGTGAAAGAAAAGTGCGCCGGTACGCAGGCTCAGAAGCGCTGCAGGTGCGCCGGGACGCAGGCGACAAAGCACTGCAGGTGCGTCGGTACGCAGGCGCAGAAGCGCTGCAGTTGTGGAGGTACGCAGGAAGTCTATTTGGCACAGTGCGTGGGTACGCAGGTGCACAGTTCAGAACAGTGCGTACTGTACGTAGGCATTACATGGGTGAAGCTGCGTACTTCTCTTGAAATCAATTTAGCTGTTCATGTTTATCATTGCTGTGTTCTGGGTTTTGAAGTGATGTCTGGTTTCTGGTATTATGTTCTGATAACAGCAGTGATTGAGTAAATGATTATGATTAGCTTCAGAATTGATGGATCAGGTTCTTAATGATCTGATGGACTAGATCTGATTGATGACTCTCATTATATATGTATTGATCTAGTGATTGGGTGTTTCAGAAGGTTGTTTGATTATGAGCTTCAATGTTGTTGTTGGGTCCAGTATGAAAATTGGATGAAATGTGGCCTTTCAGATTATGGGTTGTGCTTCAGTGTATCCAGTATGAAAATTGATGAAACGTGGTACTTGGAGGAGAGAAGATTGTAGGCCGGCGCCTACGTACTAGTATCTAAGCTAGTACAAGAGCTAAAGAAAATCTTTGGAGCATTGTAGCAGGTAGTAGCCTACGTACTAGTAAATGGATCGGCTAGTACAAGAGCAAAGGGGGTTGTAGCTCCCGTACTGGTATAAGACTGCACCAGTACAAATATTGTAAAAGGATTTTCTTATTAAGAAGAAGATTGAGATGACTTGCAGCAGGTGGTTTTCTCCCGCATTGGGTTTCCACCTTATATCATTGTGTTCATGTGTGTGCCTTATGTGTGATGATCTACTTTATGTTACTGCATCTGTTAACTGATAATATGGTTGATAATGTTCTAATGCACTCATTGAAGATCGATTAACTTAATCATAAGAAGTTGTGGAAGTAGCATATATGAATCTGATTATGGAAATGAAAAAGTTTTATTAATGTGATAATACTGATTCACCCCCCCCCCCCCCCCCCTCTCAGTATTATTTCCAACATCTATGGGGCACAGTAATAACAATATGGGGGCAATAAGGGCACAAAAATATTAATAAGGGGTATAAATACAATAGTAATGGGGTAATCACTAGTATTATGGGGACCCAACATAATGTTAGGATTTTATTGGCAACTGATGGTGTTAAGCCATTTGGAGAGCTTAAGTCTATTTAATCAATGTGGCTGGCTTTTTTTTAATCAAAAATAACCTTCCTCCTTGGATGTCAATAAAGAGGGAGCATGTTATGTTGAAAATATTTGTTTCCAGTATTTGTTTACATTAATTTTTTGAATATTGTAACATTTTCATTTTACTTGTTTGTTGCATAATATGTTATATTTATTTATCTACTTGTATGTATATATCGTAGTAGTAATTATGTGTACTTTCAAAAAATTAGGTAAGTACCAAGTTAAAGTTATGAATGTACATATCGAGCCTCTTATCAATGAGTTAATGAAGTTATGGGTCGACATCACTATGTATGACATCTGTAAATCAATAAGCTAGGGGCAATTTCAAGTCCATGGCATACTTGTATGGACAATTAATGATGCCCCGGGACTAACACATTTTTGTGGTATTTAACGTTCCATTGCACTTTAATAGTATATAATTATTTCAATTAGATCATATCATGCATGTATTTTAAATAATCCCTTCATTTATAATTGAGATTAATCCATCTCTTGCATGCCTTCAAACTAAGGGTAACTTTGCATGTACAGTTTGTGGTCCCAAGATTAAATCTCGTTGTTCAACAAGTTTAGGAAAGGAGGTGTTTGATGAGTATAGGAAATTCCTCTCTAAGAACCATAGGTAATGTGTTTCTGAAAAAAATATTTTCAATGGGAAAGAAGAGATTGGATTAAAACCACGAAGAATGACACCTCACCTATGGAAGTTGGAATATAACATAAATCATCGTGAAGGACATGGGATTCCACGAGGAATGAAAAGTTATCCTGCTCAATTCATGAGGTTTCCCTACTATGACCACCTAATAATAACTCATTTATTTGATACAATTCATATTAGGAAGAATGTGGTAAAAAAATTATGGCAAACCATAGATGGTAGGAGGGATAAAGAAAAAATCAAGAAAATTTGTAATGACATTGTGAAAGCCAATCACGCAATGAAGAGTGGGATAAAAAATAGTGATGGAGATCAAAACAACCTTCCATGGTTATTAATAGAGAAGAAAATTGATGATATAAAAGAGGTCATTCGAAGAATTAAATTTCCCACAAGATTTTCTTCAAACATAAATAATATCTTAACAAAGAAAGGTGAATATGGTGGTGTTGACGGTGTTGGACCCGCCAACATGTCAGGGGATCTCCCCGGTAAGAAGTCCCAATTAGACCTCAGATTGTTTGGTGTATGAGTCCCAGTAGTGGGTCATATAGTAATGCCTTGACCGCGATTTCGCACAGAGGCAAGTAAGATAACTCTGTTGGTATCAAGGGTGTGACAGCTGCGGTGAGCCAAGGAAGGTGCGTGAAAGGTTCTAACATATGGGGAGTGAGGTGAGTGCGCCCCTTGGAAACCTATAATAGTACTTGTCTTGGAAGGGAACACATGAGAAAAGATGCATCACCAGCTGGAAAGCAAGATAGCGAGCAATCAAAAGTGATGTTCAAACCAACGAAACATCTGCAACAAGATTCATACAATTGCATACAAAATATTTCATACACAACTACGCAAGTTAAACAACATACGTTGCTACATCAACTAGAATAGTCCAACTAAAATAACAACATATGCATGAAAAAGTGTTGGCTCTATTTTATTAAGAAGTGCAAGTTCCAGTCATACAATACATGCATGTACACCCACTAGTTCCAATAGTGGAACATTACAGCCACTTCCGCTTGCTCTGCGCAGTGGAGAAGCCAAGGCTCGTTACATTACTTTCCAAGCTTTCTCTAAGATAGTCCTATCGAAGCTTGGCTGACCAAAAGCATCTAAAATGAATTATGAGGGACTATTTATAGCAAAGAGTGGGGGGATCCTTGACATTCCCCTTTGTGACAGTTCATCTAACCTGATGACTCTTCATCTACTCTATGACTGTTACATCCAACTATTGTCACTTGAATTACACTTGACATGATGTTACATTACAATGGACATGTACTCATGTGAGACAAAATGGTTAGAGCAAGCCATGCATGACATCACTGACACTCGGTTCGTTGTAGTGAGACCAAATCTTTGACATGCTTGTGATGGTGAAGGTGGTGAGTTGATTGCGAAGCTTGGTCGTCTGTGATGGTGTGCATGCACTCCATGGTGACATCTTGTTGAAGCGAACTCTTGCCTCTATTGCAACTGGTGCATTGGTTCGGCTGCTTCATCCAACTCGTTTGCTAACATGCACATGGTCTTCTTGGGTGCAACGAAATCGACAACACACTGATACATAGTGTCCGTGTTGATATTCAAGTGTGTGCTAGTGGTCATGCACATCAACTTGCCAAAGTACATGTTCAGCTCTAGTTGGACTTGCTTCTTGTCTTCGCCTTGGTAAGTGTGCTGAATGGGTTGGATGGCATGCGTGCACATAATGAAATGAATGCTGCTAAATCCCTTGCATGCGATCAACAACACTGATCACCATGTCTGCTCCATGCCAGCTGCTGGGATAGATCTATAACTTGTACGGGCACAATTTCATCTGTGAGTGGATGTTGTGCCCACTACTATTCTCATTCCTATTGCAAGTCATTCAGCTATCTGTGCAGCTTCATGTTATTCCTTGAGTTGCTTCTTCGGCACATGCAACTCCTTCTTTGTTCCATTCTCTATCTTCGCACGATATTCATGTTGTGCTGTCACCTCATATCCTGAGTCTCCAAAGTTGCTTTCATCATCAGTCGATCTACTTGAGCTCGCAACTTTGTCTCACCTCTGTGTTGTCAACAACCTTCCTCTTGCATTCGTTGCATTTAGTATGATACCTTCAACTTCTATTCATGATGCTGCTCACTGTGATGTTGCTGCTATCATATCTTGACGTCCTTGTCTACGAACAACTTGATGTCTTCATGGGTAGGCAAGTTCATAGACACTTGATCGACTGCATCCCAAAGTGTGCTCTGAACGGTGTCTTTGACTCTGCTCTCTTGAAACCATTGTACCTGCACTGCTGAGAGGCAGATGAACACCTGTAATACCTAGAGACATGGCAACACTCATGGCAAGCAATTTGTTAGTAGAAAACCAAAATGAACTTGAGAATTGACTTGCAACATATCTATGTGAATGATCATGAAGGTTGCACAATTTCAGCTGGGAGGTCGGGACACTGACTGCCAAGACTATGAAAGGCATAGTTTGGTCTACTAGGAGACTGACTGACTGCTGGAACTTCACAATGCACAGTCCAATCTGGCTGTTGGCTACTGGAATTGCGCAATGCACAATCTCACCTGGAAATGGTTGCAGACTTAGAGACTGTATTGTGCAATTTTCTGGGCCAACAATCACTGTCCCTCAGAAATGTGCAAAATAGTCCTGGAGGATAGTTCATGGGCATAAATTCACATTTATGGAGAGGAAGACAAAGCCTTCCTTCCCTGGATTACGCAATGCTATCTCAGTGAAGGTAGAGTCTGGGCCAAGGTTGGCCAGACTCACCGATGGGCAACTGAAAGCATATATGGAAGCGTATGCATGGCGACACTAAGTGGAAAAAGAAGTGATTGATCGTGCATGCAAACATTGAATGAAAGATTCAGTAAACAAATCAACATGCATGTGGGTGAATTGAGTCGCTGAATCTGCGACCGTTCATACAAAACAGTTTCATGCATGCGACAACAGTGAGATAGCAACGAAAACTAAAATGATGCTAGTAAAAGCTAGATGTATCAAAATGACAAAAAGCATTCACTGAAATCAAGCAGACAACATTCATGCTAAGTGAAACACAAAAAGTTCCAGAAATGCAACACAAGGCATGGAAAGCAGGCTTACCCAAAAACAATTGAGATGAATGTGCTGACAGCTCCTAGATGTGACATGGGATGTGAGAGCTGCAAGGTTGATGTGAGGAATGAGCTCTGTAGCATTCGTTGATGAGTTTTGATAACATTGAGGTTGTGATGCGCATGCCACAAATATAGGGAAAGCGACACTTGGTGGGAGGTTTCTAAAATGATCCTTGCATGTAACATCCAACTGCTAAAAATAGATCCCTAAGACAAGGGATTCCTTTGCATGTTTCCTTGGCAGAAGCAGCCCATGCATGCAAGTCTATTTTTCTCGGTCCCTGAGGGAATCGATCAACTCAGCTGCACATGTAAGAGGCTGTTCGAATGCTGTGAGAAAATGTGCATTTCAGGTTGGGAGCTGGGTTGGCTGCCAAGGAGACTTGTGCAAGTTCTGGGCAGAACAGTTGACTGCTACCCAGATTTGCGCAAATTCTCGGCTGAGTAGCCCTGCTGGGGAAAATTGTGCAATTTTCACTAGGAGTGTTTAATGGAATAATTGCGCAATTCTAGAGCCCAGCAGGCTTCTAGACAGGATTGCACAATTTCTGGAGGGAAGGTTGGTTTCCCTCCATAAATGTGCAATTTATTGGGGGAGATGCTCAGCTTTCAGCTGGACCAAGTTTGGGTGATCAGCCTATGAGTGGAATGCATCAAGCTGTGATCAACAGGCTGCCTTTGTGTGAGAAAAACACTAAAGCTTGTGTACTCGACGAAGCAAGAAAAATTGTTGTGAAAGGTTAGTATGGAGGCTCCAAAATGGAGCTAAGACAAAATTTTGGAGGGTGGTTGTAGCCGCTACAACACTTGGCGGCACACTAGTAGAACTCCAGCTCTTTGAATGGACCTTGTTCGTGAAAAGCAAGTCTAACTCCTCTGGAAGTATTGTTCAGTTCTCAGCTCATATTGGTTTCACACTAGCTTGATTTTAAGATGTAGTATCTTCCAAGCTCTTGGTCGATTGACACACATTCCAAGCCAAGGCAACATAGTTGTTTCGATTGGGGTTGAGGGGTATATTGGTGCACATGCAGTATAGTCGTCAGAGTCTTAGTTTCATCTCTGGTGTTACTTCGCTACTAGCAGGCCTAGACAGTACCCCGACAGAGTCACATAGGAACACAAGCATGGCTCCGCTGCAAGTGAGCCTGGTCAGTACCTCGATGGAGTTACTTGCATCACCTCCATGCGTAGGAAGCCTTTCTCTTCTTTCACCTTATTCATTTTTCATTTTTTCAGCTGTGCATAACACTTATTCATTTCAGAGGCGGAAGAGGGATCCCGAGTTATTGAGAGCAGAAGAGGTTTTTCCACCAGAGAAGTAGTTTATTGTATCTTTGACATGCTTGTTAAGGTTTTCCCCCTCACCTTACTCTACTTGACTGAGCTGATAAGGGTTAACCCAAAAAAGCTGACTAGAGAAGGTGACACTAGTTTGCGTGCAGGCGTTGTGTTTTCACTAAAGTTCACTTCGAATAGTACATATTTTCCTTCAACATATCATGGACTAAAAGAAACAAGTTCTTCATACAGAGGTAATATGACAGATAACCAAGTAGTGATAGCTGTACAATATATCTTTTACTTCACCCAGGTCATTTCAAGAGTCATACATGGTTTCATGTGAAACTAACCTACGAACGAAACCAAACAACAAAGCAAAGGAAAAGCAGAAGAAAAAGCGAAATCAAAGCAAGTAAGAAAACAAGCAAGCAACAAACAAACAAACAAAGCAAGTAAGCAAACAAGCATGCAAGAAAACTGACTGAAAGAAAACATTATTCCTACTCCTACACTAACGGTGCATGGGCTCGATAACATGAAGTGATATTTCCAATGCAGCCACCGGCACATTGGTTGACCCATGTTGGTGAAGGCTTGGTCTGCGAGCAACCCAGTTGGGTGAACCAACAAGCAAAAAAGATATAACAATGAAGACAACCACACTTCGTGTTTCAAAGTGCCCATAGGACATAAGTGAGTGCAAGTGCATGACGAGCAGTCTGTGGACTTATCATAGTGCTGTGTGATACTGCATGCAACTTTGAAGCATAGGAACGCTCTTGACTATGACATGAAAGCAAGCGAAAGAAACAAAGATAACTTACGTCGTGCACAAGTACTTGAAATGTAAGATTGCTCCAATGCCTGAGTGATGGGATCATGCAGTTCGAGTGGAGGAGGTATGATTTGTGTGTGAGATTAATCTTCAATGCACACAGATGAATGATGAGGAGCCTTGGGTGATTGAATAGTTTCCTGATCATAAGTGAGACTAACCCCAAGAGAGGGAGGGGCGACATAACCATTAGCTTGGGCTAAAGTTCTTGGACAATCTTGGGTGTTTCAACTTCATCATTAGATAGATCATCATAAACTGGTGGCTTCAAAAGATCAACAATGATAGAGTCATGATCATGATCAAATATGGGAGTAAATGGATCATGATTGCCATGATCAGAAAAATCAATGATTTCATCATAATCCTCATGATCAGATTAATCAAAAAGATGGGTAGATGAAAAACGAACAAACTCATTCTCAGTGTTTTAAAAAAAGACAGATGAAAGATCAAGCAGATTTTCAATGAATAACTTATCCTCTCCATTTTCGAATGATGGACCAACATCCGGTGAGTCCTGCGAGTGATCAACAATGGGTGCATCCGTGGATGAAGACACACATGCGAAATCATGGATGGCAGGTTCACCAAAGATGTTAGGAAAGAATGGAGGGGGCTCAGATAGAAGGGAGTCATCCTTCGTCGGGTGTTGATGCTCAAGATCCTACTCATACTCTTCATGAATGACAGTGCATGTTGGTTGTACAACACCAAATCCATCTATGGCTTGTTCCTCATTCACTACAAGTGAAGAGTCAAGAATGGAAGAACACAAGACAACATCATTTGGAGGAATAACCGAGTGCGAAGATGGAGGTTGTGGAACAATATGCATATGACAACTCGAAGGAATCACAACCAACATTGCACGAAAATTGAGTGAAGTGATGTTGGGAGGATGTGAAAGATGAACAAGTGAGTGAGCATGATCCTCAACATCACTCGACAGTGGTGGAGCTGTTGAATGAGGGGATGGCCGACAGTCAGTTGAGACAGTGGCCACATTCAGATGAGACTGCGCAGCTCCATTAGTGAAGAATGTTGAGTGAGGCTTGATTTCAAGCTTCTTCTTTGGACGAGCATATTTCTTAAGGAAATACTCGAATTGGTCCCAAAGATAGGAAAATTTCATCTAGCTCCTCGGAGCTTGAAACTACAAGTCACGGAAGCGCTGCCAAAAATCCATAATCGATTCATGTGGAGCCTTCTATTGTTGTAACCGTTTTTGGTCAAGATGGCTTGCATCAAAATGATAGAAAGTGTCTTCAATGAGATCACAAAAGTGCTCAAGTGAGTGAATGCTATCATCCGGTAGGCTGCACAACCATCGAAGTGGATATTTACAAAGTGTGTATGCAAGCAGCAAGCTGGCCTATTCATCAAAACACCCATCTTCCTCATGAAGCATGGAAAGAAAGTCATGTAAGTACTCAGGCCAGGCCACTTCGCCTTCACCATCATATGTGTAAGTGGACAAGAGATCGAAAAACTCCCTCGTGATGGTGACATCTTCATGATTCGAAAAACATCGTGGAGGGAGAAGAGTGCAAGAATCCATGAAATATATGCAAGGTTCAAAACTAGATGAGAGGACACAGTGTGTCATCTGGCCCTCCTTCTAGCACCAGAAATGTTGATGGTGCTAGACCCACCAACATGTCAAGGGATCTCCCCGGTAATAAGTCCCACTTAGACCTTAGACTGTTTGGTGTAGGAGTACTAGCAGTGGGTCATATGATAATGTGTTGACCGTGATTACGCACAGAGGCAAGTAAGATAACTCTATTGGTAGCAAGGGTGCGACAGCTACAGCGAGCCAAGGAAGATGCATGAAAGGTTCTAACACATGGGGAGTGAGGTGAGTGCGCCCCTTGGAAACCTGTAATAGTACTTTTCTTGGAAGGGAACACATGAGAAAAGATGCATCACCAGCTAGAAAGAAAGATAGCGAGCAATCCAAAGTGATGTTCAAACCAACAACAAATCTACAAAAAGATTCATACAATTGCATACAAAATGGTTCATACACAACTACGTAAGTTAAACAACATACATTGATACAACAACCAGAATAGTCCAACTAAAATAACAACATATGCATGAAAACATGCTAGCTTTGTTTTATTAAGAAGTGTAAGTTCCAGTCATACAATACATCCATGTACACCTGCTAGTTCTAATAGTGGAACATTACAACCACAACCGCCTGCTCCTCCAAAGAGATGTACTAGCTCTGCATAGTGGAGAAGCCAAGGCTTGTTACAATATTGTCCAAGCTTTCTCTAAGATAGTCCTATCGAAGCTTTGTTGACCAAAAGCCTCTACAATGAGTTATGAGGGACTATTTATAGCAAAGGGTGGGGTGACCCTTGACATTCCCCTTTGTGATAGTTCATCTACCCTCATGACTATTCATATACTCTATGATTGTTACATCCAACTATTGACACTTGACTTACACTTGACATGACGTTACATTACAATGAACGTCTACTCATGTGAGACAAAATTGCTAGAGAAAGCCATGCAAGACATCACTGACACTCGGTCCATTGTGGTGAGACCAACTCTTTGACATGCTTGTGATGGTGAAGGTGGTGAGTTGATTGCCAAGATTTGTCATCCGTGATGGTGTGCATGCACTCCATGGTGACATCTTGTTGAAGCAAACTATTGCCTCCGTTGCAACTGGTGCATTGGTTCGACTCCTTCATCCAACTCGTCTTCTAACATGCGCATTGTCTTCTTAGGTGTGGCTGAACCGAGAACACACTGATGCATAGTGTCCTTGTTGATATTTAAGTGTGTGATGGTGGTCATGGGCATCAACTTGCCGAAGTACATGTTCAACTCCAGTTAGACTTGCTTCTTGTCTTCGCCTTGGTGAGTGTGCTGAATGGGTTGGATTGCATGCGTGTGCAAATGACATGCATGTTGTTGAATCCCTTACATGCGATTAATAGCATTGCTCACCATGTTTGCTCATGCCATAGATCTATAACTTATACAAGCTTAGTTTCATCCATGAGTGCATGTTGTGCCCATTGCTGTTCCTGTTCCTGCTGTAACTCATTCATCTATCTGTGCAGCTTCATTTTCTTTCTTGATTTGCTACTTCAGCACATGAAACTCCTTATTTGTTCCATTCTTTGTCTTCGTGCAATCTCCATGTCGTGCCATCACCTCATACCCTAAGTCTCCAAAGTTGCTTTCATCAGCAGTGGATCTGCTTGATCTCGCAACTTTGTTCTGCCTTTGTGTTGTCAACAACCTTCCTCTTGCATTCGTTGCATTCGGTATGATGTTTTCAGTGGTTGTTCATGATGCTGCTTGCTGTGATGTTGCTGCTGTCATATCTTGATGTCCTTGTCTACGAACAACTTAATGTCTTCGTGGGTAGGCAAGTTCATAGACACGTGATGGATTGCATCCCCAAGTGTGCTCTAAATGGTGTCTTCGACTCTGATCTCTTGAAACCATTGTACTTACACTGCTGAGAGGAAAATGAACACATGTAGTACCTAGAGACATGGCAACATTGATGGAAAGAAATCCGTCATTCGAAAACCAAAATGAACTTGAGAACTGACTCGCAACATACCTGTGTGAATGATCATGAAATTTGTGCAATTTCGACCGGGAGGTCGGGATATTGACTGCTAAGACTGCACAAGGCATAGTCTGGTATTCTGGGAGATTGATTGACTGCTAGAACTACACAATGCACATTCTAGTCTGGCTACTGGCTACTAGAATTGTGCAATGCACAATCTCAGCTGGCAATGGCTGTAGGCTCAATGACTGTATTGCACAATTTTCTGGGCCAACAGTCATTTTCCCTCATAAGTGTGTAAAACAGTCCTAGAGGATAGTGCCTGGGAAGAAATGCACATTTATGGAGAGGAAGACAGAGCCTTCCTTCCCCGGATTGCGTAATGCTATCTTAGTGAAGGAAAAGTCTAGGCCAAGGTTGGCCAGACTTGCCGATGAGCAACTGAAAGCATATATGGAAGTGAATGCATGGCGACACTAAGTGAAAATAGAAGTGATTGATCATGAATGCAAACATTGAAAGAAATATTTAGTAAACAAATCAACATGCATGTGGGTGAAGCGAGTCATCGAATTTGCGACCGTTCGTGTAATATAGTTTCATGCATGCGAAAACAGTGAGATAGCAACGAAAACTGAAACGATGATAGTACAAGCGAGTATGTATCAAAATTACAACAAGAGTTCATTGAAATCAAGCAGACAACATTCATACAAAGCGAAACACAAAAAGTGCCAGAAATGAAACACAAGGCATGGAAAGCGGGCTTACCCCAAAAAAATTAAGCTGAATGTGTCGACAACTCCTAGATGTGATGTGGGATGTCAGATCTGCAAGGTTGATGTGAGGAATGAGCTCTTTAGCATCCGGTTGATGATTTTTAATAACATCGAGTTTGTGACGTGCATGCCATAAATCTAGGGAAAGCAACACTTGGTGGGAGGTTTCTGAAATGATCCTTGCATGTAACCTCCAATTGCCAAAAATAGATCCTTGAGAGAAGGGATGCCTTTACATGCTGCCTTGGGAGAAGTAGCCCATGCATGCAAGTTTATTTTTCTCTATCCCAGAGGGAACCAGTCAACTCAACTGCACATGCAAGAGGCTGTTCAACTGTTGGGAGAAAATGTGCATTTCACGCTGGGAGCTGGGCTGGCTGCCCAGGAGATTTGGGCAATTTCAAGGTAGAGTAGCTGACTGCTGCCCATATTTGCAAGAATTCTAGCCTAAGTAGCCATGCTGGGGAAGATTGTGCAATTTTCGTTGGGAGTGTTGACTGGAAGAATTGTGTAATTTTGGAGTCCAGCTGATTGCCAGATAGGATTGCACAATTTCTAGAGGGAAGGCTAGTTACCCTCCAAAAATGTGCAATTTCTTGGGGGAGCTTCTCAGCCTGCAGCTGGACCAAGTCTGAGTGATCAGCTTGTGAGGGGAATGCATCAAGCTGTGAAAGATAGGCTGCCTTTGTGAAAGCAAAACACTGAAGCTTGTGTACTTGACAAAGCAAGACAAAGTGTTGTGAAATGTTGGTAGGGAGGCTCCAAAACGAAGCTAAGAAAATTTTTTGGAGGGCGGTTGTAGCCTCTACAATAGGTGGGGTAAAAACACATGATTGGCATGCCTTCATTAAGGTAATTATTTTGTTATATATATTTCTATATTGGTATATATACATCTTTATGGTTTATTTTGTCTACTTTGGATTAAACAAATAACGATTCATTTTTATTGTTACAGTATGATCTAAATCTATCTATCCCAAATGACTTTGACAAAAACGTCAAACAAGTTTTATATGATCTTAGAAAACACATGAGGTAAGTAGTGATTTATATGCCAAGTATTTTTTCAATTAATTGTTGATCAACTTAATAACATGTGTTTTACTTGTAATGCAATATATTATGTTTTGTTGAAACATGTACTTATTTGCATGCATCATCTTTACATGGGTGTCATTGAAATAAATACATAAAGATGATATAAAGCATTGGAAGAGAGAAATTCCTCAACTAATGTGTGAAATGCAAAAGTATCTACTTTTGACATTTTTCAATGTGAAAGAACACTACCTCATATACTAAGTTGCGGATATTGAATTGTGTGGACTTATACACATAAGGTCAATGTGGATGGTGGAGAGGCACTTGAAATCATTGAAGGCTTTGGCTAGATAGAGAGTATGTCCTGAGGGTTCTATGGTGGAGGGATATATGGTATATAAATTCATGGTGTACATTACTCAATATCTTCCTATATCAGTAGAAAAGTTGCATGTGGATTGCACTTGGGATGTGAACTCCATCAAAAAATTTGAAGGGCAAAACCTGTTGGGGAAAGGTAGAATAAAGAAAGTGAAAGGTAATTAAATATTTAATGTGGAGATATAACACACACACACACACACACACACACACACACACACACACACAGTTTTTCATTTTTGTGTATATCTTACTTATTTACTTTTTATTCTTTCATCAATTATTAATATTTACCATTGTAACTAATATTTATTGGCGAATTATTATTTTTTGATACAGTTGGTCGAGAGTCGAATATACTGCATTTATACATTGCAAACAATCTTTATTAGATGACGCCATGGACTGAAATATGTGAACAATCTCATGGTACATTATTGTGGCAAGGGTTGTCTGCATTAGTTAAAAAAGCTCATCGTGCCTGAGATGCCAATCTAATGCAAAGAGAAATTGATTTAGCAAATGGTTAGAAAGATAAACGAGCAAGCATGCATTTTCACCAACCTGCAATATATATATATATATATATATATATATATATATATATATATATATATCTATATATATATATATGAATGTAGGTGTGTTTTATCAGACAATTTCCAAGTTATATATATGAATATATTTATTAATTAACAATTTCTTTTTTATGTGTTTCGTATATTGCAGTTGAAACATCATAAGGCTATGTAATGCAAAGGCCATAAGTTTCACGCCAAAAAGTTGGATGAAAAGAGGAAAAATTCTGAATGTGGGATAACTACAATCTTGTAGGTCACTAATATTTCCTATAGAAGTGACACAAGTCCACAAGTCTTTGAAAATAGATACTATGGGTATTTGGATGACATGAGTGTGACTTTGATTCCTTCAAATTGGTTCTATTTGACGTGAAATGGTATAGGCTATGGATGAATGAACATGATCCCGATAAAATTGTTATTCAACATGCTAATGGATTTACCATGGTTAATACAAGGTCATTGGAGCCAAGATCATATCACTATGTTCTTCCAAGCCAATGCGAACAAGTATTTTACATAGAGGTTTCAAGTAGAGTAGGTTGGTCATATGTTGTTATATATGATCCAAGAGGAAGGCTGATAGAGTATAATGTAGAAGAAGAAGATAAAAATGTTGAAGAGGATGATGGTGCAGGGGAGAATTTAGTTGACTATCATTTGTTATAGCACAAAGATGTTGAAGAAGTTCAAGGAGATGTTCGAGACAATGTTCTTGATGAAGATGATATTGATGATGTATTGTTAGATGAAGAACTTGAAGAAGTTGAACCAAATGTAGGAGATGATGTTTGTCATGATGATATGATTATTGGAAATGATGACATTGATGATGATGCTGAAATTGTTGATTGTTTCAACACCATTTTTGAAGTAGATGACATAAATGTTGATTTGATGGATGAAGAAGAAGATTAATGATATCGAAATGTTGTAATGTATGAGGTATGCGTTTATATGTTTTTAGTTGTAGATTTTTTCTCTTTCATTTAACTTAAATATTTTTTTCTTAGTAATTTCTATATATGATTGATTCTTACTATGTTTCTTTCAAATAGTTTATAGTAGATAAATTGGGTGTTGGGAATATTGGGAGTGATGTGAGGGGGAGGGAGGCGGCATATGAGCTTCCAGCTTCATGTGGTTGCCCTTGTTTAGTAGAGAATAATATTATTGAAGCCAAGAGAAGTTCATTATTGGATGAAATTTGCATGCTCTTATTAATTAACCCCCTTACATAGTGACTTGTGAATGGGGCCAACTTTGAAACTTTTGCAGTTTTACTTGTATGAATTAAAATTTGACATGGATATGGTAGATGCATCCATTGATGGTATGTTAGGGTTTCGAGACTCAAATTAAAGTTGTGGATGAATATTCATAAATAATTTATAAAGAGAACATTAGATTGGAAAAGTGATTAATACAATGATGTGCGTATCACTGATAGGTATTAATGCCTTTCTGATGGTTTTGAAAACGAAATTAATAGTGTAATAATGGGTCTTAAGGTATTGACCATGGTTCAAGAACTGTAACCATGGTCTTACTTATAAAGTGAAGCTTCTAGAGATCATAGGTTAGGAGTGAAGCATTGAACCACCACATAGGTGTTATGACATATAAAGATATTTATTTCTATGAGTATAATATGTAAATAGTTGCAAGCTCTTACACAACAAGGATGGGTCTCATGACCTTGATGATGACTTTGGAAACAAAGGAAATGTTCATGGTTGAAAATGGTTCTTCTACCATATATGGGTGATGGATAGGGACTTGGACAACCAAATGTATGACACAAAAAGAATTAATTCATGCATCACCTTGTCAAGGACCTATAGGGATTGACTATGTGAGATAATTGGTATTTGTATATGAATTATTTATCGAGCCTTCACATATATGCTAATATTTTGAAAAGGAAGAGGATGATTATCATTTCATCATTTTGAAAATGATCATGATGATTATTTATATTTTTGATGTTGTGTAGTGCATGGCTGTATTTCAATCCATGAATTCTTCAAAAGTTCACTATTTTAGACAAAAATACTATTACAAGTGTCCATGTTAACCAACACATCTACTTTAAATTTGGTGTGCTTGACATACCTGATGGTTCATACTACATAAACCAAATTAATTAGAAAATTGTCTTCAAGATCCATCACATGAATGAATTAGTTATCGACATGTTTCAAACCGACTAATGTGGTTCATCATCATGATGAAAAGATGGAGACAATTTGACCCAGCAGGGAATTATAAAGACCAAAAAGTCAAAAGAAAATGACCATTGAATCATTTAAGAAAATTTAGATTAGATTTTCTCTTAGATACCTGTAAGCGAAAGCGTTGCAATAAATGAACATTGATATAAGTTTCCCTCACATAAAGGGATAAAATATCTAAATGTAGGCTTCTATGAGTAGAATTAATTATAAAATTGTCTTCAAGATCCATCACATGAATGAATTAGTTGTTGTCTCATTTCGAACCAACTAATGTGGTTCATCATCACAAAAAAATATGAAGAAAGTATGACCTAGAAAGGAATTATAATGAAAAAAAAAGTCAAAATAAAATAATTAGTTAATCGTTTAAGAAAATCCAGATAAATTTTTCTCTTAGATACCTATGAGCACAAGTGTTCCAATAATCGAACATTGATAGAAGTTTCCCTCCTGTAAAGGGATAAAATATTTGAACGTAGGCTTCTGTGAGTAGAATTATTTGGAAAATTGTCTTCAAGATCCATCATATGAATGAATTAGTTGCCGATGCGTTTCGAACAAACTAATGTGGTTCATCATCTAGAAAAAAACATTGGAGAAAATTTGATCCAACAAGGAATTATAAAGAACAAAAAGTGAAAAGAAAATGACATTTGAATCATTTAAGAAAATCCATATCATATTTTCTCTTAGATTCCTATAAGATAAAGAATTCCAATAAACAAACATCGATAGTAGTTTCCCTCCCATAAAGGGATAAAATATATAAATGTAGACTTCCATGAGTAGAATTATTTAGAAATTTGTCTTCAGGATCCATCACATGAATTAGTTTTCGAAGCATTTCGAACTAACTAATGTGGTTCATCACCAGGATGAAAATAAGGAGAAAATACAATCCAACAAGGAACTATAAAGAAAAAAATGTCAAAATAAAATGACCATTAAATCATTTCTGAAAATTGAGATGAAATTTTCTCTTAGATACCTTTAAGCGCAAGCGTTCTAATAACTGAACATTGATAGCAATTTCCCTCCCGTAAAGGGATAAAATATCTAAATGTAGGCTTCTATGAGTATAATTATTCAGAAAAATCTTTTCAGGATCCATCACATGAATGAATTAGTTTCCGACGTGTTTCGAACCAACTAATGTGGTTCATCATTAGGACGAAAATATGGAGAAACTATGATCCACCAAGGATTACAAAGAAGAAAAAGTCAAAATAACATTACCATTGAATCGTTTAATAAAATCCAAATTAGATTTTCTCTTAGATACCTGTAAGCTTAAGCGTTACAATAACTGAACATTGATAGAAATTTCCCACCCATAAAGGGATAACACATGTGAATGTAGGCTTTTGTGAGTATAATTATTTAGAAAATTGTCTCCAAGATCCATCACATGAATGAATTAGTTGTCGACATGTTTCAAACCAACTAATGTGGTTCATCATTAGCACGAAAATATGGATAAAATATGATCCAACAAAGAATTATAAAGAAAAAAATAAAAAGAAAATGATCATTGAATCATTTAAGAAAATATAGATTAGATTTTCTCTTAGATACCTGTAAGCGAAAGCGTTCCAATAAATAAACATTGATAGTCCTTACCTTAGCTTACGAAGGAAGATAAGTGCTATGAAGAAGGGTAGGTTCTACGAAAGAGTGAATAGATTGAATAGATATCCATCTTTCTTTTTTATAAATGTTTCTATCTCTAAAAACTAGGTGCAGTGATTGGATATTCCGGTACTCATTGGGACTAGGACAGGTTGCATGCAAAGAAAGAAGATTTCCATATTACCTTAGAATTTGCGAAAAGAATGTCCTTGTATAATATGGATTCCAAACATTCATGAACTATACCTCCTGTAAAGGGATAAAATATCTGAATGTAGGCTTCTGTGAGTAGAATTATTTAGAAAATTGTCTTCAGGATATATCACATGAATGAATTAGTTTTTGACGTGTTTTGAACCAACTAATGTGATTCATCATTAGGATGAAAATATGGAGAAAATTTGATCCAACGAATTTCAATTTCATGTGAATCTCTATCATTTTGGTAATATGTTTTAAATGTGTACGTATAGTCATCTCTAATGAAAATGAATGTATGTGTGTGGGGTTCACTCTAGATATAACAAACTAAAGTCAACATTTTGAAATACCTATTAATATCTATCATTTTGATAATAGTTTTTAAATATATATGCATATTTATCTTTGAATAATATTTATGTTTAAAGAATATTATGATTTTCTATTTTTAAAATATTTATCTTATATTATATGTCATTATTGAAAAATAATTATGTCCATGATTTCCTTTATATCTCTTTAACTATTTTGGAAAATGATATGCTACATTACAATACATGCTAATATATTTTTAAAATATTATGATTCGAGCGAGAGTTGCATTTGGGGAAGCAAATTGGGGATGCCCAAAAGGATTTTGTTTACCATTATCAATTTCCACCATCGTTGTTCCCTTTCCTTTGCTTCTGCAAGTGAATAGTGAGAACAAGGGCTTCCATTTAATCTCATTACGAGTTCCATTTCCTTTCCTTTCCTTCCATTCCATTCACAGGTGTGTGCAAGCAAAGAGCGAGAACAAGGGTTTCCCTTTCATCCCGTTACAAGATCCTATGGTGAGCTAGATTGATACACACCAGAGATTGATCAGAGGATTTGAGCGGGAACAAACAATAGCCAAAGACTAAAAAATAGTAATCCTTTCAGCCTCTTCTCAATTGTTCATGAACCAAGGAGCTAATTGTAGGAATAAGACTAGGGTTTTCTTCATTGGGTTTTTGGTAATATTTTTATCTGTGGTTTTCATGGGTGCCTGATGTAAGAACATTTCTACTTTTCACTGATTCCCCTTCAAATAGTTAATGCATCCTTCAACAAACTTTATTAATAGACATAACATAAAATATCCAATGAACTAAATTCAATGCAATGTACTTATCAATCCAATACACACAAACAATAGTTCATAAAAATTTCACACAACATTATGATTCTCACTGAATAGAACCAACTAATTATACAACAAACCCTAACCAATTTAAACCCTACTCCTACTCTAATGGATGACTATAAGATGGATCATTGTTTCCTTTGCTTCTCGAAATACTCGTTGGTCTAAAGCTAGAGCTTTGTTGCTACCATAAGGATGATTCGATCTATCTTAAAGCCTTCAATCTCGGACTGTGCCAAAATTACAATTTTATGTGCCATCAACAATCCCATCTATCTCCTAGAAAAATATTCCCTTCACTTCATTTTTGTGATGGAGATCAGACTTCTGCACAATCCCTTCAAGAGTAAATAAATGATCTTATTGCCTCCTCAGTGATACTCTTATGCCAAAAACAAGAAACCATGAGCTTCACTATCCTTCTACTATGCCCAGAACAAGGGATCTAAGTCAACAAAGACTTCGTTGTCCTTCTATCATGCCCAAAACAAGAGATTAATCTCAAAAGAAAACTTTGTTGCCTTTCTATTGTTCCCAAAATCAAGGATTAAGGTCTCATAAAACTTTGCTGCGCAAACAAAGATTAATCATTATAGAATTTGTTTCCCAAACAATTATTAACCCTCACATAACTCATTGCCTTGGATAGAAATCATGTGCCAATACTAAAGAGAAAAAGAGAAGGATGTCAACTAGGGTGGAATCTTTCACCACCAAAATTGAAAAAAGAGAGAGAGGTCTTAAAACCTTCAGAGATAATGCTCAAAAACAAATGAATTGATTCACACTTGATGATCCAAAATGAATTCATCCCTCTCATATTTATAGATTTCCTAAAGGGGTCTCTTCTTCCTTAATGATTCAGTAGACTTTACTTCAAACCCCAAATTTGGGTTTTTTCGCCCAACTGCCCCAAAACTTGCCCAACAGTGAGTAAATTTTTAGTTTTTCCCCTTTATGGAGGACCATATCCTACATGGATGGATAGGATATTATGCCCCATTCATCCTTGTTTTGTAGAGGATGTTACAACAAAGCATTCCAATTAATGGCTGAACTCTAGCCACGAATTTAAAGGCCAATACACATTGTTTTACAATTGCATTTAATTCATAATTCAATCTATGTTGGGAATACCCATGAGACATATTATTAGGTTTGTTTTTTCCTATGATCTCACTAAGGTGATTTCCTTAATATTTCAACAAACCGAGACTATGATTAATCACTAATTCATGTAAACGCTTTTACCAAAAACTAATGATTGCAACTCCATGTGCTTGGCATTCTACTCAATAGTTGGCACTTGTAGCTATCGATCCAAGGGTTGTTTGTACAAGTTATCTTCAAGAAAGAGATGGTTCCTTCTATGGAGACCAAATATCTATGTATTTACCAACAATATTTCATATCCATGATATGGTAATACCTTTCTATGACTGATGGTTCCAAGGCTTCAACATATATCAATTTCAAAAATAGAGGAATAAATTTATGAGAAATGCATATTTAGAACAACATAAGAATCCCTTACTAGCAAATCGATAATTGTTCCTAAGTCAATATTTACTTGGCCACCTTTTCAACGTGGATATTTGGGTGAATTCTCCACACACTCCATAAATCTTTTGATACCACAATTTTTAGTAGTTTAGAAAGCCCCTTTTCCAGTGAATGAAAATTATGAAGACCGACCATAGCTACATTTTCCAATAGTACAAATACCTCAAGAATGAGGCTTCTTTGCACTAATAAAATGAGGGTTTACACAAATCAATACATTTGGTAAACAACATACAACCCATAGGTACACCTCTCAGAGACTAGAAAAAACACCAATCAAAACAAAGAGGAATCCAACAATGACAAGTTTAATCGTCTATAATTATTAGGCAAGTCTGCTAATGTAGATTTGCATGATAACAACTTGGTGCCATTTCTAAGGTCTTTGTCAATCCTTGGATATCTATAATGACATGAGTGAGATTTTCTTGCTTAGTTTTCAAGATTCAAAGCTCCCTCTGAATCCAAGGACTAGTCACAGACTTTGTTTTGATATTATAACTTCTTCTAGCCCAAACAATCTTCAGTATGTACTTGCAATCCTCTCTAGGGATATCATAAAAGAATAGTTACAATAAAGCAATGAAAATAAAGCAAGAGACTAGATTTACTAAAGAAATCAATAATAGTAAAAGAATAGATATAGAGCACTTATGTTTTATGAACAACAACAAGTCCCTCTTAATCTTGTACTTCTCAACATCATCGATCTAGACATCATTACGATTTTTATTTCTTTCAACAACTCATCCTAAGGCTTTTATTGATATTAGGGTTTTTATCACAAACCATAATGTCAAAAACTTAAATATATATTTTGCACCAAGATTAGATTACTTTAGGTTTTTGTCCAAAAACCCTAGAAAATCAACCAAACCATAACTCTTTGCAGGACATATTCTTGAACTTCGCACAATCCGATGCTTTATCCAAGTGGTCTAAATCATGCATTACATTAGGTTTTTCTTGAACAACTTGATCATCAAAGAAGGTTTCTATTCCTCAAAATGATTTCTAATCATAATACCATTATGCCATAGAGGCATAACATCAATGAAATAGTAGGCATCATTTCAAATGGAATTCAATCTCGATTACATTCATTTTTATTACAAGAAACTTGGATTAAGTAGAAGAATATTCTCAAATTTTATCTTTGTACACTGTTCCTCAAGGATGCCATATCAACTAATTTAGGTTTGCATTAGACCATATCACAAAACTTCATTTTTTTTTTCACATTCTACTCACTTTATATTTTACCATAGATTCTACAATTTGAACTTGTGTTAAGAGGACTTTGTGTAACATCATAAACTTCACTCTTAGGTCATCTTCAATGAGTGATCTTCGTACTTCTTCCAATCAAACCAAAGCTCTGATACAATGTTGGAATCACTCTCTCCATTTGTAAAGTATGACTTTGAAGATATATAAAGTTTTGGAATAAAAATGCTCTATTCATTGTCTAAGATATTTTGGAATGGTTATGCTACTTTGTTGAATGAGTGGTAGATATTTTTGGTGCATATTGGTGATTTTATTATGGCTTTTATATTGTCAAAGTTGACCAAGGTAACAATGGGTAGTTTGTCAAAGTTAATTTTGGATCTCACAACTTGTGCTTCAGGACTTTTACACCAAGTGAGAGCCTAGGAGGTAACACCTTAAATATTCTAAGGATTTATTTCAACTATTTTATTGAGGCTTCTAGTATTTTATAAATACATTTTATTGAGAGGTAGCAGGTAATTGATGCTATAAAATGAGGAAATATTCTCATTTGAAAGGCATAAGTTCAATAGGAGGAAATACCCTCTATGAGGCCAATTCCATCATCATTTTGTAGGTGAAAGGGAATAAAGTATTTTTGGTGAAGTTATTTCATCACAACTTCTTTTGTTATAAATCACGTTGAAGTTTGGGCTTCCAAATTAAATATGTTGGTGTATCCTGTTAGGTTCCTATACCAATAGGTTTCATTTTTCATGATTGACTGTAGAAGAGCCAAATATGTTCATCCTTGCATGCTACAAAGGTTCCATATTTTGTAAACAAATCAAGAAAATTAAAAAATGAAAAGAGGGTATGCCCTAAAAGAAAATCCAAAGGGAAAAAAGAATGGATTGGTCAGAAAAAATGATAAAAATGAACCCCAAACCAAAAGACCAAGAAAGTGTGCTAGTTTAAATGCCACTACTATTTATTGTTGCAGAGCTTCATTGTGTTGAGGTGTTTGATTCTGCATACAGTTGATGAATAGCCAGATAGTTCAATCCTGGTCAGATCATGATTGAATTTACTTGTCTTTAGAATAGAGAATAAAGATCTGTCCAAACAGTGTAAGCTTGGCAGATGAGTAAATAGGTAGAGAAACAAAGGAGCCCAACTGTTAATCCAGGCCCTTGGAAGAGATAAGCGTAGACTTAGATAGGAATTCATTCAAAAGAAAAAGAGGAAAATCAGGGTTTGCTAGTCCAAATGCACCCAATCAAAAGGAAGAAAAAATGCTAGGTGTATTAGGCTGGGTAGGCAGTTTGAGGTTGTAGAAGCAAATATTTAATCACTTTTTTGTCTTGTCAAGAAAGACTCATCTCATCAATGACACAAGTATCATGGCAGTTGTTTGGTTGTAGAACAGTGGGAGCATGACTAACTCCCCCTTTCATTCCCCCAGAAATCATTTACTAACATCCCCTCAAGGACCTTGGGATCTGCCCAAGTCCTGTTTCACTTCATTTTATGAGAAATGCTAGGTTGAACTCTGAGTTTACTTAGTGAAAAGAAGCTGCATTTCTTGTGTAAAAGATCTTACCATTTTTTCATCTCCCTTAAAACCTAAGTTATTACCTCATGAACTTAGCATTACGTGTCCATAAAATCATATTGACATTAACTCTATTATTTAGCTCCTCTATCATTCCCCATCCCTATTTTATAAGAACTATATCAAAAAACCCAAAAAATACTTAAAATATCCCTACCCTTGGCAACTATAGCCATATAACACAAGTTCAGGAATTATTGGTCCATTTGGGGCTTTAATAATAACCCTTCCCCGTTCATAAATCATCAGGGCTTATTTAACACCAGGTTAAATAAATAACCGCACTTAAAACCTCCACATGAACCATACATTAACCTAGCGTGCATGTATATTGGGATTTGTTTTGACATTTGGTTAAACGAATAACCATGGCTGCCTGCATAAAACCCATAATCCAAAGTTTTATACCCCGCAAATATTAAAACATTAAAATATTACGGCGGGTCCCGTATCATAAACTCTCCACCATCTATCACCGCCCGTCGACCGTCCAATCCCGCGCTGTAGATCCAACGAATGGCGGCAATATCTGAGCCCCTCATCTGCCGAGAGTTAGCGTCCGGGGGATGGGTGATATTACTGCCGTACCCCTGCCACGCGTCGGCTTCCCAACGTGATCGGAGCCCACTCCTGCAAAACCACCATGGGCCAAAGGTGGTATGGGGAATACCACTTACTGCCCCGCCGCCTACCCCCCGACGTCATCCCCACATCACATGATGACGTCGCATCCACGTCGCCCGCCACTGCTCTGCACCAGTGCCATGTCATCTGCTGACATCACCACCCCACCACCGTGTCATCTGCCACGTCATCTGACACGTCAGCTGCCATGTCAGCTGCCACGTCATCTGACACGTCAGCTGCCACGTCATCCTCCATGCCCACTACATGACAAAAGTACGTCATGATGACGTCATCATAAAAAAGCGCCAAAAGCCCAAAAAGACCCAAATTTTGTTAAAAGTCGTGAAAATGACAGTTTTTTGTTTATTTCTATTTGTGCACTAGTGGAGACACCTGCATGTGATTTTACGACCAATCCGCCACCAAAGGTGCATAGTCCATCACCCTGCAAATTGGCTCCGTAGCTCGACCCCGCAGCTCAAGTTGTACCTACAATTCGCACCAGGCGCCTGTAAAATAGTTATTTACCCACTTTTCGCCCGAAAACCCTGTTTTTTCCAAAATTATCCATTAAAATCGCCTGAGGATCTGTAACTCGAATTTAAATGTGCTCCTGCCTATGAATCACTGCATTTTAATTCACTGGATGACCCCTCTCTCCTAAGAAAATCTGCAAACTCTGCTCTCGTCTGCAAATTGGTCATTAAACCACACTTCGAGCCCATTTCCACTGAGTCTCCAAAACTGCCCATGCATTGAGTTAATTTTCCAAAATCTCCTGCAAAAGAGCACCATTTCCTCTGTTTTATCCAGCTACCCAATTTAACCCTACAGACTTTGTCTTTCTCCTCTGAATTCTGCCTAGTGAGGCCATTTCTATATCAAAGCTCAGTCTGAAAATTCCCGGGGAAAGGCTTCAGAGCCAGTGTACTGTCTTCTGTTGTTGCACAGACCCGAATTCCAAATTACAAACACAGAGAATTTAAATATGGCCACTCCAACAGCCTTGAATATCACTCCTCTCAATGCACCCCACAAGGAATTAGAAGCACTACCTTTGGCTGATAGGGACTACTTAATCCAAGACTTGGTTGGTGACAGAAACCACCTGCAGACATTCTGTGAGCTGAGGAACAGTTACTTGAACAACAGTGATATTTATGGGATATGGGAATCAAATTTGCCCATATACTTCCTCCCCTCTGTCAATATCTTCCCTGAGATAATTCGCCTCTGCTGTGAAAACTATGAGCCAACTCAAAGGGCAGTCAAGTCTCCATCTGGGAGCATCCTCTTTCATATAACTCCTGACTCCATCAATCAAATGCTAAACTTCAAGCAAAATCAGCTTCTAGTCCCTCTTTCTATGAAATTCCTGCTTGATGAAGGTCCCAAACTCTCCAGCTCAGAGATAGCTCGAATTTCCCAAGTATTCATGAGAGCAGACCGCCAGCCTACAGGGCCACCTCCTTTTCTCTATGTACATTTCAATGAAGTGGGTAAATTACTTGTTGAAATGATATCTTATGTTCTGGGTTTCAAGACAAGTGAACATATTGATGAAACTATACTGGTCTTGCTGTCTGCATTTAGCCCAGGACAACCCCCTGCTGTCAAATACAATTATGCCAAATTCATTGCCAATAAGATACATGACCAACCACTGAAACTGGATAAGGAGGGAGTCTTCAAGTATTCATCTTACATCTATCATCTATTCCTGTATTATCAGTCAGAGTGTTTCCAATGCCCCATGAAAAGATTGGACTCCAAAGGAGAAAAGAGGTCTGTGATTTTTTGGACCTCAGTCTTTCATGAAGTCCGCAGCTCTCCCTACTCTTACTATGAGTTCATTGACCTGTTTGTTTATCCAGTCTCTTCTCTCCTGATGAGAACTCCTCCTGCTAGGCTATCCTATGACATGCAGAAAATATTGCAGCTTTCAAAAAACTACAAAATAGGTGACTAGTACTTTTACCAGAATCACACTGTCATCAGGATATATGGCTGTGAGCTCTGTCCCTACAGGTTGCCAAGATATGTGCCAATGAGACTGTTTTCCTTGGAATATTACAGATAGTTTATCAACTCAGATTTAACTCATTTTCATAGAACCAAGAAAAAGGCTCAGTTGAAATTCAAAGACCAACTAGGCCCCTTTGTCATGAACAAAAAAGAAGGATGGCAAGATGTTGATCAAATATTGGGGGAGAAACTTAGGTTAAAAAGAAGTTTTTGATGGGTACCTTATGACCCAAATGGCTTTATCAATGCCAGAAAAATAAAATATAGGCTGTCAGCCTATGAACATTACAAAATCCCATAGATAGAACAATTTTCCAACCAAGATGAGTGGGTGGAAGGGACAGTAGTTGAAGAGTTCACCCAAGAAGAAATAATGGAGCAAAATGTGAAAGATTTGGAAAAGACTCTTGACTTGGATTCTTTTGAGCAGGTGACATTCAAACTACCACAACAAGTTGGAGAAGGCACATCAACTGCTGCAACTTCACAAGCTGCCCAAGAAAAGACTACACCAGCAGCAGGTACAACAAAAGGCAAGGAGGTAGTTGATGCAGAGCAATGAACAATGACAGAATAGCCAACTACTTCAAAGGAACAGAGTCAAGGGCAAGCCCATCCACTGCAGATAGAGGCACCACAGATTCCAGCTTTACAAACTCCTCTCAATGAGGAAAGAGGCAAGAAATGAGACAGGGAAGAGACCACACCTGCAAGTGGGTCAACACAGCAGCCAGAGGCCAAAAGGCAGAGAATAGATCCTCAAATTGAAGAGGATATTAGTGAAGGAATAATAGAGAGCCCAAGGAGGGAGAGGGAAACTAGCCAGCAAACATCTACCAGCTCTCACAGACAAGAAACAGAGAGGCAACATGGTATGGAGGTATCCTCTTCGAGGCAGCAAGGTGCACAACCATCTGGTATTAAAGGAACTTTCATGGAAATCAAGGCCCAAAATGAGTTATTCAGAATATAGTTGTATGATCAATTTCTTAAGACAACACCCTCCAAACAACAAAGATTAATGACAACTTATGACATTAAGGAGGAGAAAATGATCTTAATTCATTTCAAGCCTAAGGTACCACAACCACAGACAACTGTAGACTACATAAAGACAAACTTAGAGGTCCTCACCAAGGACATAAACCCAATGGACCAAATTGAGCTACATAAGCAGACAGGTGAAATGGTCTATGCTACACTAGCAGACAAGGCAATGCTGGCCCACCAATTGAAGGAATCATTGAGAAATACATCTAATCAATTGGATTTGGAGAAAATGTCTTCCTTGGCCAAGGAAAATAGAATAAAGACATTGGAGGAAATTATTATGGAACTAGGGCATGATCCTAAGGATGCCAAGGGCATCAAGGCCCTCATAAGGAAAAAGGAAGAAGATATTGCTGCACTTAGAAAGAAATTGAGGCTACCTGCAACCATGCATCCTCAAACTACAGAACTTGTACAAGAAAAAGAAGGTGAAGATATGATGGATCTGCTAATGAGGATGAATCAAAGGATAATTCAAATGGAGCAAGAATTGGAGAAAGCATTGCAAGGCAAGCAGGGAGAGTCGACCTCCCAGCCACCTGTGACAGCTCCAACAGTCCCCACTACCCTTCCCACAGTAGCAGTAGCAATCCCTCCTATCATCCCAACACCAACAACAGGTACATCAACCACGGATGCTTCAGCAGCAGCAACAACAGCACCAGAATCTAACATGAGTATGGAAGAAATGATGAAAGCAGTCAAAGAGCTAGAAGTTCAAATGTCAGAGCTGAAAGAGGCCAAAGAAAAGTTGGCCAAGCTAGAAGTAAGCTATGACAAGTCCAAGATAACAGTGGCTGAGAAAACAAGGGAAATAAAGGCCTTGGACAATAAAATAAAGTCCTTAGAAAAAGAGCTTACTCTAGATAAAACTCTAGCTGAAATCAAGAAAATTTTGTGGGCCAAAATTGGCCAGTCTATCACTGACCAATGGCAATCAATTCAGACTATACATGAGCAAATAGAATTGATAGGCCTAGCTCAATTTGAGACTCAAAAGGCTAGAGCATCAATGGGAAATATGCCTGAGCAAGCCAATAGAATGATTCAATTTTTGAACACTCATACCAAAGAGCAGCTGGGAGCTCTAGATATCAAGAACAGGACAAACACCATTTTGATAGTAAAAAAGGTGCTGACCCTGAGGAATTTTGTGCAGACTTTAGAAAGAAAGTGCCAAGAAATGCAGGTAGAAATAAATGCCTTCAAACTAAAATTTGCAACATTGCAGAGCAAAGGATTACCCAGCTTGTTAACCAGCAGTGGAAGACTGCTAACACATGAACAGTATGCCAACAGGGTAAATAATTATGTTTCCAATCAAATTACAGCATCCTCAAGCACCTCAGAAGAAACAGGGCCTCCCTCTGGACAAAATCTTTATGATAAATTAGAAAATCTGTTCTACATTGAACATGAGATAAATCATCTTTTTGAAGTCCAACCCAACTTTTATAGATATACTGAAGCTGATGAAACACTGATAAAAATACAAAGACATCAGTTGCCTACAGAAGACTGGTGGCAAGGAATGCTGGAGGTTTTACCGAGGTAATTTTGTTTCTATTTCCTTTTTTGGTCAGCTATAGGTCAACAAATTCAAATGCACGGGCCACCTGTCAAAGAGTGAAAACAACAGAAAGAAAAAGTCGAATTGTGACTGCAGCTCATTAATGAAAGACCAAGCACTGATGACAAGGCCGGGACATCAACACAACAAGACGTCAAGGCAGCAAACGCAGGAAATGCAGAGCAAAGATGCAGCTACCAGCCGACTTACTCAGTCCAAAAGTCAAATATCTCTGACAAATTAAATGGCCAACACACCAACATTTACTGTGGCATTTATTTCTGTCATTTAATTCTTCTGAAGAGTTGGTGAAGGAAGTTATTGCTTGAGAACTTATCTACATGTTATTTTGTGTCTCCTTTTCGTATAAATACCTCCCCATAATATGTATTTAGGGTTGGTGATTTTCTCTCTGGACTGTGATGTAATTCTAAGACTCTCTAATACAAAGGCTGTTTGAAGTTCATTGTTGTTGCGCCGTCTGAAAGTGGATTTGATGTTTTGGGAACTGCTACAGAATTCCTGTGTCTTTCTATGGATCAATAAGTTGCTCTAACCTGCGTTTATGTTTTCTGTGTTTGCAAATTTCATATATGTTTCATAGTCTTAGTAACAGAGAAAAAGAATAGCCCAGAATTTGTTTAAATACACTCTGTGTTCAATCTCTGGTATTAATTATGTTTTCTTCAGAGTTAGTCATAAACAGGAATTCTTAGTTGCTCCTGTTTCCACTGATTCTTTCACTTTGAATATTGCCTAGGAATTCTTCACTGCTCCTTGATAATATTCATGCACCTTCCCTCTGCCAGCATGATGAAGGATTCTTCACTGCCCTTCATCCACTGGCTTACATTCCATTAACTTCCAGATCTCAAAATTGTTCCAAGACTGATTATCTTGCTCTGTAGCATTACTCTTTACCAAAGAAAACACTTTCAGCAGTACATCATCATTGACCCCATTTTCCCAATGGTATAAACTGTTTTGGACTTGCATCCCAGCTCTATTTGAGATCACCATCCAAAAAATTTAAAAATCAAACTCCGTGCATCATAACTAGCCTAAAATACTTCAAAACAAAGCTAAATTACAAAGAGAGAGCCCTCTCTGGTTGTAGATTGGCTAGAATCTACAGCTAAAAGATTGGTTAGTGGTTACCTCGGCCGTATTCCCCCATTAGAGCTTTCCTGTGGAACAACCTGAGTGATAACATATCCATCATTGTAGGGTTGTATACACATTCTCTATGGGTTGTTTGTACTTAGAGAAGGAATTTTAAGAGAATCATTTCATCTCTCTTTATCTCTTGAAGTAAACAAATATCATAAAGAAGAAAAATTTGCATATTCTTCTATTTCTAAAGGTTGTTGCTCTCTCTTGCATTAATTTTTGCACAAAATAATAGTTACAATATAGTTGAAATAATATTTGGCATATAATTGGAGGTGAAATAACATATTTATAGCATTTTTATTCAACTTTATGTATTAACGTAGTTGATTTAATTGGTAAGGTTTATGTTTATGCAAATTTGTTGATTTCCCCATTACACTTCAATATTATTTATCAAATTATGTTTTTGACTCCATTTGCCCAAAGGTTGACGCAAATGGAGTCTTTATTTTTTTCAATTTATTATCTAAAAATCCAAAAATAAATATATTCCCACCAACAATTACAACCAAGAAAAATATACAAGGACAAGAGAATAGAATCAAGAAGTTATTTATCTCTTAATTGCATGATGTCAATCCTGTCATTATAGTGTTTTGTTCATTTTACATAGAAAACAATTAGCTAGGGTTTCTAGGGTCTTCTAATTCAAATCCTTGCTAGGTTTCATAAATCCTAGGTTCTTCATTTGAAAAATTCTTAACGAAAAACCGAGAAATCATGTATACTTTTTTCAAATTATGTATACTAAAGGGTTAGCCACAAAACCCTAGAGACATTACTTCTATTTATGAAATTTCAATTGTATGTAAGAGAATGCTAAGGTTCTCTTCATCATGTATTGAATTTTTTCAAGAGATAGAAGAGAAAAGTATACGTACCTTTATCAAAGTTTACCTTATTCAAATATTCTCCATTTGTCAGGTACCAAGGATGCTTCAATTCTTACAAAAAATCTTTTGAGATAATTGGTTGATTTTACTAGTGTAGTGGATTCCATTTACGTATAGATTCTTTATTCATCATTCTTGTATGCATTTATATTTTCCTCAATTAAATGTTTATGTTGATACCTATTGTTATAGACATATTTAGGAACTGCAACCCCAATCACATATGTCGATAAACCAAGGGCTCTTAAACCCCTAAAAGTGTTGTTTCACACCCTAAAGGATCATGGTCAACTGATTACATAATTTCCCAGAAGTTCCACCTAAAAAACCACTCAGATTTGGCCAAAACTGGACCATACAGACTGCTCCATGCTGAGGGTGTGATGCATATTGGCTGCTACACTGGCCATGTGCGATGCATACTGAAAGAGCCTTCTATAGGGTGCGATGGGCAAGAGTAAACAAATGGTAGAGGCAGTTTGCTAAGTGGAAAACCAGGGAATCTTCTAGAAACTTCCCCTATGACACTTGCCTCTCTGAATTCGCCCAGGGATGAGTAAGAGATCATGAAATCTCCAAGTGGAATCAAGAACTATCAGTGAAATGACACTAATAAAAAACCCAGAAGCTGACTCACCCCTCTACAAATATCTATAAATGGATCCCTCATCACAGAGATCTAGAGGCTGGAATTTTGTAATTTGTAAGGAAGTGCTGTTGGTTTCTCTTTGAGACATTGCATTGTTGGGTGATATTGATTTTCATGAGGTGAAGAGGGCTTTCATGCTGGGAGGATGATGCTGGATCAGACAGCTGGGTTGTAATCCTCTCTTCTACTTCTATTATCAATAAAGTTATTTGAGTTTTCCTCCATTTACTTGTGTATTTGTGAATCTTGCTATTTGTGAATGCAATTGTATGGTTAATGTATTTCTAATTCTGCGTTGTTTATGGTATTATAGATCTCTATGATTTGATGGTGTTCTATTGCTTTGCCTCTACAGGTGTTCTTTGAAGCAGGACAAGTGAGAAAGGAGTGGCAGGCTCTATCAAAGGAGAGAGGAAATAAGTAAGGAGCCAAGCGAAAGATTCAGGTTGGTGCTCTCTACTTCTCTCTTATCTATCATACATAAAGGAAAACACAAGTTACTTTGAATTGTTTGTTTCTAAGATAGCTACCCATCTTAGTGCGACTAGCAGATCGAATAGACACTATTTTTCCTGGAAACAAAATGGCGACTCCACTGGGAAGCAAATAGTTTGTTTGTTTGTTACTGTTGTTTGCTTTATAAACTACAGATGGAGCCTGAAGTTAAGCCAACTAGCCTTCGAACTGCTTTTTCTATGCAACTGCAAAGTAGATCAACGCTGCTTCAGTCAATCTCCAGGTTGGTTTATGAACTGAACATCTGACTTGAAAACATCCTAAGTGCCCTTGTGGTAGCTCATTAACCTCATAAGATCATACCCCTATACTTTGTTGTTACTGTCTATCGTAGCTTAGCCTAAATCACTGAACTTAGCTGCAAATTTTGAGCAAAAACCAAGCTCAGTTTCATTCTCTGGTCCATCGCACTATCTGTAACTGGTAGCTTGGATGCATCGCACCTCTCGTGTGTTGCAGGTGAGATGCATCCCTGTTTCCCTTAAGGACAGGTGCAATGATTGAATGATACTGTTTCTATCTCTAGAATTTGGTTTTTTCCTCCTTGTTTTTAGCTCTATTTAGTAGTTTTGCTGCTTATGATCAGTATATCATTGTTGAAACCTTCTTCCTTTACATTATTCAGCCTCCATTGATCAGGAATTGTGAATATTTTTTATGTATTTTTTTCATCATTTACAGTCCTCCTTTGCAAAAGGTAGCTTAATTGAACTATTGTCTTTTGATTCAAAAGTGTCGTAACTGTCATTTTGAGTCAAGAAGGAGAGTGTCATAAAGTCTTCCTCTTCTAGATAGTTGATTGTACTTTTTTCATTGTATTTGATTTGAATTGTCAATATTTGAAGTGTCAAAAGCAGTTTTCCATTCGAAATCGAAAGTGTCGTTTTAGTCTTCCTTTCATTTTGAAAAGAAATTGTTGAAGTGTCGCTTTGAAGAAAATAGTTCAGATTTGTACTTAGTTTTCTCTTTAATTTACCACCAAGGTGTATATTGTAGTTTTGCGATTGGTTTGGTAATCCCTCTGTCTAGATTTCGAGAGTAGTCACTTTTGTTCCTTTTCGACTCCTTAAAAGAAAAGGTCCATCTGAGCACTTGTCACTTCAGGCTCATTAAAAATCGAAGGCAACTAGAGTCACCTTTAGCTTTTTCTCGAATCTTAAAAATTGAAAAAGCAAGTTGTGTCAAAGCGTCATAAAATTTATTTAATTCAGAATAACATCCCTGTTCCTTCGTTGATCTTAGGTTGAGGTAATGGAGTCCACCAATCAAGAATTTCCCCTTGGGGGGGATCCTAGTCCTTTCTCTTCTTGGGGAGATATTGGTGCTCCATATATGGCTACATTGTCCCTTCTAGGAATCACAATTGGCCTGCTGGTATGGCTATTCTCAACCTCTTGTTGTGTGTGGAGCATGATTGTTTAGAGGTCTTTGTTTCAGTCGGATGTATACCCCAGGAATTTTGTACACCCCTCCACGCGGGGGGGTGCGGGGGGGCCGATCCCTCCCGACTGGGGGGTCCGGGGGCCAGCGGTCCCCCGGCGGGGGCTCGGGGGCAGCGCCCTCGAAGCTAAAAACAAATGTAAAATTGCCTTGTAAAAGTATAGTAATTTCTAGTCAATCTGGGCCGTTCATTAGGCAGATGATCCGACAGTAGAACTTATGTTTAGTTTAGGTTTTTTTGCCCTAGAAGGAAACCCCTCTCTTTGTATGAGGGCATTGTATTGGAGGCTGAGATATAGATGTGTATTCTGTGAGCGAGAAACTGAGAGGTGACACTGTGAGAGAAAACAAAGGATATTACAGCGGATTCGCTGTAGGTTGTGTCTCTTCATTTTGTTGGATAATAGAAAGGAAGGACTGGCTGTTCGGGGTGGACGTAGCCCAAACTGGGTGAACCACATATATCTGTGTCTCTCTTGTTTTATGCGTTCTCTATGTTTATATTTCTGCAATATTTTATGTGTTCCATTGCTCCGTAATATATAATTTTCTAACACCTCTGTCGTTCAAAACACTGTAATTCCTCAGCAATCAAATCAGCAACTAGATGATACTAGAGTTGCTCCCCCACCTTCTACTTCGTTTGTTTCTCCCTCTCCTTATTCCTCTTCACTTGGTGACACTAGTGATACTAAAAACCAAGTAACTGAGAAGAAGAAGAAATGGAAGGAGAAGAAGAAGAATAAGCCAATCAAGCCAGGGGGAAATAATGAATCATCTAATGAAAATCCACACATTAAATCTCCTAAATATCCTTGTCTAATGTGCAAAGGAAACCATTTTCATCGAGATTGTCCTTACATTCCGTGAGTCTGGAGAGAATGGTCTCCCCATGCGCACCATCCGGTGTTATCAACCTCTGGCGATCATGTTGACAATGCACCATCGACTAGTGAAAATGAAGTTCCTGGAAAAAAAGTAAAGGTCAAGATTCCATGTCAATTATGCAATGAAGACCACCACCTTAACCAATGCCCTTTTCTGGATGAGGCCAAGAGAATCTTACATAACCGTCTTGCTTCACTGCAACGACTTTGCCTGGATACAAGAAACTCTTGCCAATTCCATCGCTAGTTGAAAATCCGACTGACATACCTCAGTTGTCGGTCGAAATGCCTATCATTGAAAGAAAACCTTATGAGTCCATACCGGACCAAAGTCTACGGGTCGGGACAAAAACCGACCCAGTCTTGCTTTCAAAAGGTCCACCTTCAGATGATACAGTTTCCAAAGAGAATGAGAACGACACCGTTCAAATTCTTTTTGTTAATACAGAGTCTAATGAAGATGGGGGCAATCTACCCATTCCTTTACCACAGGAGGGAAGTTCCCCATTTCAAGATATTCATCCAGCCATTTATTCGGTCGCCCCCCAAGCAATCTAATAGTTTCCTTTGATTGGAATGTGCTAGAGGGACCTCACCTTCCATCTAATGTACCATTCTGAATCATAGTACAAGTTTACAGAATGATCATGTCTGGCACTATCATAGATGAAGGGGCTTCTGTGAGTATCCTTTCCTCAACTGCTTGGAAAGCACTTGGTTTGCCATTGCTTCTGCTTGAGAATTGAAATTTGTCAAGCTTCAACAAAGGAACCGATCGACCGTTAGGGATCCTTCCAAATTTGCCTATAACTTTGAGAAGGAAAACCGTTCATTTGAATGTGATGGTAGTCCAAGGGCCACTAGATTACAATCTACTCCTTGGGAATGACTACATTTACAACATGGGAGCTATTGTTTCCACACTCTTTCGGGTGATGTGTTTCCCGCATGAAGGCAGAATGGTGCAACTTGTCGACCAGCTTTCATTTCCCGGTTCAAACACAGCTACGAGTCAAACACCATCCCTAAATGGTCTCTTTGCACAAGGAATGTCTCTTCAACCTCCAGTTCATCCACCTAATTACCACGAGTTGGATGTAACGAAGCTTAGGGGGCATGCACCTTGGTCTGCTTTGGCAGGCGAACCCAGCTGAAAAGATAGATTTCCTCGTAGGATATATGATTGATATGAAACACCATTTCCTTGTAGGATTTGAGTATCAATATGAAATATGATTGATCTGAAACACCATTTCCTTGTAGGATTTGAGTATCAATATGAAACTCGAAGGTTATGTGACTGGAAGCTCACACCATTCACCTTTGTCTATTTTGATGGACAAAGCCAAGGAAGTTTTTTGATTGCTCCGTGGATGAAACAATCTTGCTTAAGTGCAAGGACTTCCATACGGTGACCTGGAAACCCTACTTTTATTTATACCTGGGGGCATGCAAACCTTTTTTATGTAAGTGAAAAGTGACCAACGTAACTCTAACCTTGTAGTGTTTTAGATTAACTCTTAGTAACAACCTCTTAGGTTAGGTGATTGGTCTGATGCACCATTCACCTTTGTTAGCGGCATGCAGGCAAAGTAAAGGAAATGTTTTTTTCTAAACTATCCTACCTAACCTCAGTGGTTCATTAACTCTTAGTGTAGTTAGTTCTGTAGTTGGTCATTTCTAGCCTGCATAAAAAAGGCAATGAGCAAAGTTTCGCATGGGGCAAGCTCACTAAAAAATGAACCTACTAATAAGAGACATCTTTAAAGACAACTGCCTTGAGCAATGTTACCACAAGGTTCAAGCTCATTAAAAATAAACCTGCCACTGAGCATAGTTTCTAAAGATTCAAGCTCATTAAAAAATGAATCCACCCTTGGTAAATAACCTTTGTGATTGCATTGCTGTCAGCCTTTTGAGCCTTGGTTGTGTTCTTACCATCACCTCCACTCTTTTGTCCGATCATACGCTTCCACTTGATTGTTTACCCTTTTGAGGAACAGCTGCAATGAGTGATTCTGTTAGCCACCCTCATTACAGTGCCTTGTCTGAGAAGTTCCAAACTTACCTGGAACCAGTTGCTACCCGAAAACATCACTCGTTCCTCAAAAAATGAGTCTCTTTTAAGCTCTTTTTAGACTCGTAAAATATGAAAAGATTGCCGAGCTACTGGCCTTTCCAGCTCGTTAAAGTAAGGGGAAGCGCCATCCCTCCTCTACATTTTAATATTTTTGGACCTGAGGGATCATTCCACAAAAATATCGAGCATTTGTCTTTTTCGGCTCGCTAAAGCTATCGAAAAGTCATCCCTTTCGTATTATTTTATACTTTTTCGGACTTAAGGGATTATTCCACGAAAAAGGACTATTGGAGTTTCCTTTCCATCTCTTTTCAAACTCTCTAAACATGAAAAATACCGAGTTATCTTTGTAGTTAAACTCGTTAAAACAATAGCGAAAAACTTGTCCATCCAGACAAGAGCGAGTTTCATTGTCGCTAGGCTCACTAAAACATAGAGACAGGTTTGCCCGAAGGGAAAATTATAGAACAAGCATATGTTATCCTCCTCAAGCTTGAAAAAAATAAAGAGGTACTGGTCAGCAATGACTGGGGAAAAAGGGAAGAAAACTTGAAGAACTTCATTGGTAGTAGGTCACTCTTGAACATGACACTATCACTCCATCACCATGATTGAGTCAGGTTGGGTTATTTCGTTCACCGATCACATCACCATCGGTCCTCCGTACCATCCATTTTTTGGGCTAACGTTGCCAATCCATCTCAGTGTCACCGATATTTTCAAGAGAAGTCATTCAGAGAATTCACCAACCCAGTGAACGCCTCATCCACTGCAATACCTTCAGCCTCCATTTTTCATGACCACCATTCCTGAACCTTGTATCATCAGATCGTTTTCACCTCCACAAAATCATTTGCTTCGTTTCATGTCGTAGATATGGGATTCATTAAGGCCCTCCTATGATGGGTCACTTCTTGTCGACATCAGCTCATTATCCAAGAAGTTGACTTAGGAACAACCCTTTCAGTACTTTGAAGCTTGCATGCCTCAATGGCAAGTTTCTCACTTTCGATGATAGGTTTACCTCAATGGCCTTCGACCAAAAGATTTTGCATGGTGTTTGACATCGACTCATATATTCACACCACGTGAATTGTACTGTAGTACCTTGAGGGTCATTATCATTATTGGTGATTCCTCTCGTGCCTGTTAACAGCTTACATCATTGGCTGGTAATCAGGCGATGTCTTTCCATGTTCGACTTCAGAACATCTTTTCACATGGATCGAATTGTACATTGGGTGAAGATTGAACGAGTTTGAATACCTCGGATCTAGTTTCATCCATCCGAGCTGCGATATATTCAGGAAAATAAAGACATCAAATGTACACCATAGCTGCACAGATGATCATCCAAGCTAAGGGATGATGGCTCTATAAGAATCACCAGTCTACAACAGCAAACGATTGTCTGTCCTATGTACATGAGAATGAATTTATAAAGCTGAGAATGGGAATGCCTGCCTCAGCTAGATCACGAAAATAATATGAAGATAATGTATTGTATTGTATTTTATATAGGTCACCTTCCAGTTCAAAAAACCTCGGATCCTCATGATAAATCATTTCACACGACATCAGAAGATTTACGACTTCATGCTTTAGGGAACAACTATTATAGACATATTTGGGCACTGCAACCCCAATCACATATGTTGATAAACAAAGGGCTCTTAAACCCCTAAAAGTTTTGTTTCACACCCTAAAGGATCATGGTCAATTGATTACATCATTTCCCAGAAGTTCCACCTGAAAAACCACTTAGAACTGGCCAAAACTGGACCATACAGATTGCTCCATGCTGAGGGTGCGATGCATACTAGCTGCGACACTGGCCAGGTGTGATGCATACTGAAAGAGCCTTTTGTAGGGTGTGATGGGCGAGAGTAGACAAATGGCAAAGGCAGTTTACTAAGTGGAAAACCGGGGAATCTTCTAGAAACTTCGCCTATGACACTTACCTCTCTGAATTCAACCAGGGATGAGTAAGAGATCATGAAATCTCTAAGTGGAACCAAGAACTATCAGTGAAATGACACTAATAAAAAATCCAGAAGCTGACTCACCCCTCTGCAAATATCTATAAATGGATCCCTCATCATAGAGATCTAGAGGCTGGAATTTTTTAATTTGTAAGGAAGTGCTATTGGTTTCTCTTTTAGACATTGCATTGTTGGGCGATCTTGCTTTTCATGAGGTGAAGAGGGCTTTCATGCTGGGAGGATGATGCTGGATAAGAAAGCTGGGTTGTAATCCTCTCTTCTACTTCTACTATCAATAAAGTTATTTGAGTTTTCCTCCATATACTTGTGTATTTGTGAATCTTGCTATTTGTGAATGCAATTGTATGGTTAATGTACTTCTAATTCTGCATTGTTTATGGTATTATAGATCTCTATGCTTTGATGGTGTTCTGTTGCTTTGCCTCTACAGGTGTTCTTTGAAGTGGGACAAGTGAGAAAGGAGTGGCAGGCTCTATGAAAGGAGAGAGGAAATAAGCAAGGAGCCAAGCGAAAGATTCAGGTTGGTGCTCTCTGCTTCTCTCTTATCTATCATACATAAAGGAAAACACAAGTTACTTTTAATTGTTTGTTTCTAAGATAGCTACCTGTCTTAGTGGGACTAGCAGATTGAATAGACACTAGTTTTCCCGGAAACACCTATTCTTTAATATTTTTAAAAAATATTTAACTGCTCTAATTATATTATTATGTGGAAAGTTGATCCACATGGAAAAGCATCTGCACAGTCAGAAGTAAACAAATAACAATTTTTCTTTACATTTAATGTTAAATTTTGATTATTTTTTTTATATAATCAAAATAATAACTTTTCTTTTGTTTAAATATTTAGTCTGAGAACCATGAAGATGATGTTTTTTATTAGGAAGACTTGTAGTCATCCCCTAACCTTGAGGTGGAAATAAGAAAGTATGTGACGAAAACGAACAAAGAAATTATGGAGTTGATTCACGATACATAAAGAAATCCTATAACCTAGGCTAGGATCAAGAAATTGAGAGAAGATCTTCAGTCATACAAGGTAATAACCATATTTTAAAGTGAGTTTTTTTTAATGTCATAAGTTTAATTCTTAAAGTTTGTTTTTTAACTTTTACATTATTTAATTGAAAAAGTATTTTCTTTCTTATGTAGACTTATTTGGAGGAACTTCCCCCCCGTAGTAGTTAGTTGATCCTCATCTCAGTTTAGTACTAGTGGAATTGGTGAGACACGACATGAGCATTTGGCCAACACTAGCACCCAACATGTATCTACGAGACAACTATTCACTACTCCAACTTTAAGTGGTCATTCTCCTAGTACTGACACTAGGTCCACACCATTGGTTGTGACCAATGAGCACATGACCCCTGAGCCAAACACATAGCCAAGATATAGATTAGGTGGTGACAGAGGTGACCCTAGTACTAATGACATTATGGGTTCATTTCCTAGAGCATCACGTGTTAAAAGCATGGGGAAAATTGACTACACATTTTTGGTGAATGAGGAAGTAATTCCAATAAAAACACAAAAATTTCGTGGTATTTTTTGATGTTTTAACTGTTTCATGTTTTCTATCTAAAACATAAGTCATATATATTATTATTTTCAAACTAATGATCATATATTTTTGCATGTAGGTAGAAACTTGTTTTATACAAAAATGGAAAACAAAGCATTAGATATTTTTGGGCCCACCATATGCAGAAGGGTGGAATTACCAAAATTCCAACCTTAAAAAAGAGTTTATAGACTACCTTGAAGATGTATTTGAGGTAGATCCCTTCAATAAAACCAAGGTCACTGTCGCAGTTGGAAGATAGTTAAAACAAAGACGGGACCACTATAGAAGAAAATTGGTAGAAAAACCTAGGTATGAGTGCCCTTGGCATGATTCCTAATATGGAATGGAAGGGCCTCATCAAGGATGCATAGGAGAAGGAAATGAGAAAAGATGGGAAAGCACCACTTTGTCAAGTAAGGTACAAATTACATCCTGAATTTAATATGTTTAATTTTCTTTAGTTTTGAATAAAATTGTAGTATATAACATACTTGAAACTTTTCATAGGCTCCTCGACACTTCGAGGGAAACCAAGGCAAGGCTTGAGAAGCATGGGAAACACAAACTATGTCAGGGTGGCTATTTGAGGGTACCGACACAAATTGTAAGTAACCAAAACTTCTTAGAAATATTATTTGTTATATCGCCTTCCAACATTTTGGTAATTGTGCTAGAAAAAAAAAATACTCTTATGCAATGCAAGGTGATGTATTCAAAACTGAAGCCACGAAGGAAGACCTCAAGATTGGTTTCAAGTTCAGATTTAAAGGAGTATTCGAATGATGAAAAGGCATGGGGAAAAACCCTAGATCTAGTTTGAAGGATAAGGTAAATAAAAATCAATCCACATTAAACTTTTAGAAATTATAAAATGCAATCATGTTTGATATAAATATAATGTGTTTCTTTGCTTTAATTAGAAAGGGAGCAGTACAAATATAGATGACCCCATGAATACTGATCATCGATCATATGATAGTGCGCACTGGCCAGAACATTTTTTTTCTCTCGAGGAAACCCATGATAGAGGGGTGCAACCCCAAGATGAGGCCCACAATGGTAATAGGGTTGTATATTAATCATATACTCACTAATTTCGTACTTATAAAGTATGTACTTTTTTTCACTTATTCATTTACCATTTTATACTTATAAATTTTGTGGTTTGAATGGCATAACGTTTCGTATAGGAGGATCCTTAACTAGAAGAGGACCATGAGGTAGTCATTGCAGCAATGTCAACTAGTGCACAAGGTCAATAATTACATTGCAAAGCCAATTTTTATTATTAAAAAACTACTTCAATGATATTTGATAACTGACCATATAAATTTCATATTTTTTGTAGGTGATGCTTCCCCACAACATCCTCAACTTCGTGAGAAAATTATGACCAAGGGTGAAATGCATTAGAGGGGTCAATTACAATCATCATCAGAACAATCTCGGTCATAAGATGAAAATGTAGAAATGGATGATTTTTTTTTGAATTATATGGGTCGTAATAAAAAGAGGCAAAAAAAATTGATGATGTACAATGTTATAATGTATAATACAAGGCATATTATTGTAATATATTTTTGATGTATAAAAATATATTGATGTATAAATATTTTTGAATGAGTTCTTCCATACTTTTTTGTACTTATGTTAGAAAAATATGAAATATACTTGCTTATATGTTTTCAGAGGATGAATGTCAACAAATATGTTTGTTTATTAATTTTCTATTTTGCTAGTGTGTATGCATGAATCTTAATGTGTTCCTATCAATTATTTTTTATAATAGATAGATTGGGTACTGGGGAATGAAGAGTGATGTGTGTTGGGGGGGGGGGGGGGTGGGGTGGTTAGAAATTAATTAACTGAGCAATGAAATATAAAAAATATTGTGGAAACACAAATACATAAATGAATAAAAAAAGAGAGACACAAATATAAATGGTTCACCCAATTTGTGCTACATCCATGGAGAAACAACCAATCCTTCCTTTTATATTATCCAACAAAATGAAGAGATACAACCTACAACAGATCCACTGTAATTTCCTATGTGCTCTCATACAACCTCCTCCTCCTCCTCTCTCTCTCTCTCTCTCTCTCTCTCTTTTCTCTCTCAAAATAATAATCCATAGCCACAATACAATTCCATCATATAGACTGAGGAGTACCTTCTAGGGAAAAACCATAAATTAACATAACTTCTACCATCATATCATTCGCCTAATGAACGACCCAGATTGACTACGAAATTACAATATTTTACAAGGCAATTTTACATCTATTTTTAGCTTGGGGGGCACTGCCTCCAAAACCTTATCAAGGTTGGTGGGGGGGCTCATAAAAGTTGTCGTCGCCCCCCCAAACCCCCCTGACAGAGATTAAATGGGTGGCGTTGCCACCCTGTTAGCAATAGGGATCCAACATACCCAAAAGAAAAAACTTCTGAACAACCAAGAAGATAATTAGGCTCCACACCCAACAATCTCCCACTTGGATATTGATTATATAAACTCCATCGTTGCTTCACTTGTTGGAGAATGACTCCACTTGGACCTAGCTGTTTCTCATCTTCACCATCATACTTGAAGACCAATTGAAACTGAGCAGAATATCACTTTCTACCTGGTTAGAACTTTTGTTAACATATCTATAGGATTCTAGCTAGTGTGTATCTTTTCTAGCTTCAACTATCCATCTTCCAACACTAACCATATGAAATGGTACTTGAGATGTGTGTGTGTTTAGTCTTAGAATGAAATGATGAGTTATTTGCAAGATGAATGGCACTCTGGTTGTCACTGTATAACTTGCCCATCTCCTGCTTCTTTCCTAATTCATCCATAAACCTTTGTAACCAAATCATTTCTATACTAGCCTCTGTAGCAACAACATACTCTGCTTCCATTGTTGAAAGTGCAACAATGTTTTTCAATTTTTAAACCTAATTGTGATCTGAAATGATAATATGTTAAAACTGAAGTAGAATTGATTATGTCAATAGTGAAATGAATGTTAACTCAAAGTGTTGAAACCGTGAGAACTGCTTGAGAAGAAAGACTTTACGAAAGAGATAAACATGATCAAGATTCAAAATAGAAATGAAAACAAAAAAAAAAATGATACTAGACAACAAGATTGATTACAGAGTTCGTCCCTGATGGACTACGTATTCGAGTCCGCTTTCAAGATGGGCGACCACTTTATTAGGATTGAATTCGAAGAGGTCGATTACACAAAAAATTGACCAAACTAAATGTTCACACAGGAAATTCTGGTCATTGTCATAAGAAAGCTCTCTGACCAACTTTCCAACGCCTATCTCGGTTTCCAGTTCTGACTCCCGATGCTCCTGTTACATTGAAAACAAAATTTCCTATATCCTCTAGAATCTGTACTCTCAACTCAAAACCATTAATCTCCTTCTTCATGAGTAAAAGGATGAATTTATAGGCTCAGTAGGTTCATTCAAACTCCTTTTGACAAAACTTGGCATGAATGGATTCTAATTTTGGTCACAAAGGCTCGGTCTAGTTATGATTTGAGACCTTAGGGTTAGGTTGCATGGTCATCGAATTAGTTTTAAATGACATAATAACCAAAAACCCATTTTAGCACTTTGGATAAGAGAAAATTGTCAACGGTTTGCTAACCGGGCGGAGGAGGCGGATGGTTAGCATGTGACTTTTGTGGTCTAACCACAAGCTGCCACCTCCGTGGTCATTATCCCGACGGTCTCGGCTTACGGTGCAGCCATGCATGTGACCTGACTCCTGGCAGTTATGGTTAGGGCCTGATCTGATGCGGTGACATGGATATCCACTGCGGTTACCCCTACTGCTCATATGTCTTGCGGTACAACTGCAGTCTCCATGATCGGCTGTTAGGATTGCTAGCTGCAATGTTACCTCTGTTCACATGCTCCTTTCTCCGCTGTGGTCTCCATACCCACACGGTTTAGGGACTTTTGTATATAATTTATAATGTTTTGTATTTGATTTAGAAAGGCCGAGGGTTTTAGGCTTAGGGTTATGATTTTTTATTGCATTTTTTAATACATGGGTTAGGTTCAAAGGGTTTAGGTTTGTACCATGGGTTTAGAGTTAGGATTTAGGACTTATGTTTATTAACATAATGTCTTAGGTTTAGGGTTTTAATCTTAATATCATTTTGTTCTAAAGACAACTTTTTTACATCAATTGTCACAAAGTGACATTCAAACCCACATGACGACAAACCCTTGTCGACAAACAAACTCTAGAAGGTGGATGACCAACCCACGTCGACAACCATATCCTGGCGAACTGACGGAAATCACATTTCGAAAACCAGGTATCAAACCATATCACCATGAAAACCATATACATTACCGGACAACCTGAACCATAAACATCACTGTCGAAGTTGACGACACCGAACACTGAATGCTAATGACGAAATTGAACCTGTGCAATTGATCTTACGAGATCCTCCTAGATCAATCCTCTCCACTTGAAAGCTTTTGGACCACAAAATTTTGACTAGACATATAGTAGATGAGGGTAGATCTCCATCACTCTCCACCTTGCCCTGATGATGTACCAATACATTCAATCAACCACATGAAATTGATGATCCTGATGATGCTAATCATGGTACACTTTGAATTTGTGAATTGTTCCATCCATCTGTAGTATACACAACTTGCAAAGATGGTCAAACAACCTGTTTTGAACATGGCAATTGACTTCTTTCCACGAAGTACCATGAATTAGTGATTCATACATATCTTTGAAAATAGTCTCTACATGATATTGTTTAATACTATTGACATGTATTAACAATCTATATTCCAGAATGATAGAGACAATCAAAGACATTTTTGACATCAAACCAGCTATTCGACTTGATATACTTTCCTAATTCCTGATTACTAAGTGAACTTGCTGCAATAAACCCATCAAAATGTAAGGTGAGAACTGCTGCAACTTAGTTTGATTTTGAAAGTATTGAAATGGCTGTTGATTTGTTTGAATCACTATTTCCTTATTCATTAAATGATGTTTCCATTGATTAGCACTTTCCTCGGATGCATAAGTTTCCTTTAGATTTATTGGATACTTTGACACTGCTTTAGAAAAGGCTTTGATATGAAAAAAATAGGCTTCCTCTCCACTTGAAAATAGGCTTCCAAACTGTTTGAAAAATGAAATGGTGACAAAATACAAGATAAATTTAACACTAACTTTCCCTAATATTGACCTACATCCCTATAACTGTTAACTTCCAAACTTGGACTGAATTGATTCATTCTGACATTAAGAAGAGGAGATTTAGGCATCAACTGTAATTCATGTATTCCTTGCTTATGAGTAAGATGTTTGGTTTTAAATAGAATTGGAGAAGTTTATACTTCTTTGATCAAACTATGTTTAAGTTGAGACTCGTAACTTGAACAAACATCATGTTGATTCTTATGTTGTTCCTTTATACACATGTTTACGAATCTCTTATTTGAACTTATTAATCGCTTCATCTTATTAGCAACAACTAAATTCAAGTGATTTTTACTTTGATGTGCCCTAACAATAAATTCAACCCCATCTTTCTTAAGGTGATATTTATGCTCTCTTCTATAAAATACTGCATCACGATCATGAAGATAAGGACTTCCTAAGAAAACTCCACATATGTCTACTGGAACCACATCTAATTCCACTTCATCAATGTAATTAGCTATAATGGAAAATCTTAGTCGACATTGTTTTGTGACTTTTATCTGCGTTGATTTATTTAGCCACCCTAATGGGTATGGTCTTGGATGATTCCGTGTCTCCAAACCCAAGTTCTTAACTAAATATTCAGATATTAAATTTTCCTGTGATCCACTATCAAACATTGTATCTATCTTTGTGTGATTAGAAGTTATCCTTATGTTAATAAATTCAACTCTTTTATCCTCATTTAAAGGATTTATGTTTGATGAAGATGCAATAGTATTCAAACTTGAACCAGTGTCAGAAGTTTTACCTATCGAAACTATGGTAGTTATCCTCCTTTCATCACCTGAATCGGAACCTAGATCTTGCTGGACTGCTGCAATTACCTTCTTTTCATCCTTCTCCTTAAGGAAATTTTTGGGCTTAAGTTCTGGGTGAAGTTTCCAACACATATATTCATCATGACCGATTCTCTGGAAATGAGAACAAGGAGGTCTTTCCTTCTGAGCTATCGTTGATTTCTTTCTCTTTGAATTGTTCTTCCCCTTATTGTCAATGGAATCCTTGATTTCCAACTCTTTGGATGATTGTGGTGAAGATTTGAATGCTCTGCCACCTGATTCAATATGTATTTCCTGAACACACACTTCATCAAAATCATCAGGATTAAACATCAATAATGTATGTTGCAAGTATGAATGTAAACTGCCGATGTATTTTAATAAAGTTTCACGTGTATCAGATGAAATACCAAGCGCCAATTCTTTCTTTCTAAACTCCTGAACACTCTGCCCTTTACCTTGCCTCAAATGTTTCCAATCAATAACAACTTGTTGCATGTATCCTAAAGGATAAAATTGTTTCCTAAGAGCTTTTAAAAACTTAGACCATGAAGAGATGACTTTACCTTTCCGCTTTACATCTATCTGAGTTTTAATTTCACACTAGATTAAAGATGTTCCCCCCATTCTAAGTGTAGCTAACTGAATTTTCGTTTTATCATCAGAAATGTTATGAATACGAAAATACACTTCTAGCTACTTAATCCAGTTATCTAGCTTTTCGGGATTCATTTCTCCATCATAAATAGGTAACTCAAATTTTACATAAAGTTTCAAAATATATGTTTTCTTAGGTCTCTTTTCTATTTCAGATTCTTCACTGGAAGAAGAAGAAGAAGAAGATGATGATGATGGAGATGATGGAGGTGAAGGTGGTTTATCAGCCTTACCTTTAGCTTTGTCCTTCTTCGATGTCTTTGAAGAAGAAGCTGCATCTCTCACCTTCTTATCTTCATATAGTTCTCCCAACATCTGCTGCATACTCAAGAATTCTTGCTGAAACTGTTCATCACTCATCTTAGGTTTTGGTGTTTCATCTGCATCAGATCATATCATGGTCGACTTATGAGTGACTCTTTGCTTTCCAATCTCTGGATCAATCTGCTCAAAAATTCCTTCTCCACGTTGCAACTTTGACCTGGTTAACATTCATTGCCAAATTCTACAAACGCATTCTGATCTGATACCAAATTATATGATCTAAAATGGTCATATGTTAAAACTGAAGTAGAATTGATTATGCCAATAGTGAAATGAATGTTAACTTAAAGTGCTGAAACCGTGAGAACTGCTTGAGAAGAAATACTTTACGACAGAGGATAAACATGAGAAAGATGTAAAACATAAATGAAAACAACAAATAAACAATGAAACCAGATAACAAGATTGATTATGAAGTTCGTCTTTGATGGACTACATCTTCGGGTCCGCTTTCAAGATGGGCGACCGCTTTATTAGGATTGAATCCGAAGAGGTCAATTACACAACAAATTTACCAAATTGAATGTGCACACAGGCACTTCTGGTCACCATCATAAGAAATCTCTTTGAACCATATTTCCAACACCTGTCTCGGTTTCCAATTCCAACTCCCGATGCTCCTGTTACACTGAAAACAAAATCGCCTATATCCTCTAGAATTTGCACTCTCAACTCAAAACCATTAATCTCCTTCTTCACGAGTAAAAGGATGAATTTATAGGCTCAATAGGTTCATTCAAACTTCTTTTAACTAAACTTGGCAAGAATGGCTTCTAATTTTGGTCACAAAGGCTTGGTCTAATTATGATTTTCCACCTTAGGGTTAGGTTGCATTGTCATCGAATTAGTTTTAAATGACATAATAACCAAAAACCCATTTTAGCACTTTGGATAAGAGAAAAATGTCAACGGTTTGCTAACCGGGCAGAGGAGGTGGACGGTCAGCATGTGACTGTCGTGGTCTAACTGCAGGCTGCCACCTCCGCGGTCATTATCTTGGTGGTCTCGGCTTATGGTACGGCCATGCATGTGACCTGACTCCTGGCAGTTATGGTTATGGCTTGCTCCGATGTGGTGACATGAATATCTGCTGTGATTACCCCCACTGCTCATAGGTCCTACGGTCCCGCTGCGGTCTCCAAGCCTGATGGTTAAGACTGCTAGTCGCAATGTTACCTCTGTTAACATGCTCCTGTCTCCGCCATGGTCTCCATAGCCGCACAGTTTAGGGATTGTTGTATATAATTTATAATGTTTTGTATTTGATTTACAAAGGCCAAGGGTTGTAGACTTAGGGTTATGATTTTTTATTCCATTTTTTAATACATGGGTTAGGTTTACAGGGTTTAGGTTTGTACCATGGGTTTAGATTTAGGATTTAGGACTTAGGTTTATTAACATAATGTCTTAGGTTTAGGTTTTTAATATTAACATCATTTTGTTCTAAAGACAACCATTTTTACATCAATTGTCACAAAGTGACATTCAAACCCACATGACGACAAACCCTTGTTGACAAACAAACTCTGCAACCCTTGACCAACCCACGTCGACAACCATATCTTGGCGGACTGATGATAATCACATGTCGACAACCAGGTATCAAACCATATCACCATGAAAACCATATACATTATTGGACAACCTGAACCATAAACATCATTGTCGAAGCTGACGACAGTAGACATTGAATGATGACGACGAAAATGAACCTGTGCAATTGATCTGAAGAGATCCTCCTGGATCAAATTGATAGTTGTTCCACCTACAATAAACACATACCATGTGGTGCTCCTTCTATTATCTCTATCAACTCCCATCAACATAGCCCTGTAGAGAAATGTTTAAACCACCAAAGCATAATGCTTGATTTATGTTACCTCTCAAATACTTGAGAATCCATTTCATTTCCATCCATTGCTCTTTTCTTGGATTTTTCATATACATGCTTACAACTCCCACTTCATGTGTAATATCAGGCCTTGTGCAGAACATTGCATACATTAAGCTTCCAGTTGCTGATACATATGGAAATTTACACATATAATCCATCTCTTCCTGAGTCCTTGGACACATCTCATTACTTAGTTTGAAATTATTATCCAAAGGTGTACTAACTAGTTTCACATTCTGCATATTAAATCTTTCCAACAGATTTTCTAAGTACTCACTCTGAGACAATGTTAATTTGTGATTTTCCTTATCTCTAGTTATTCTCATACTAGGGGTTTGTTTTGTAGCACCCAAATCCTTCATTGCAATGAATTTTCTAATTTTCCTTTGAGCACATTTATTTCCTGCATGTAAGACACTACAAAAAACGTGGCATCTACATACAATAACAATATAATATAAATGTCGTCATTTGGTCTTTTAAAATAAACACAATGGTTAGAGTGACATCTAGTATAACCTTGTTTAGACATAAACCTATCAAATTTTAGATACCACTGCCTTGAAGCATGTTTTAAGCCATACAAACTCTTCTTCAATTTGCACACTCATTTATCCTCCCCTTTGACCTCATACCCTTGTGGTTGATGCATATATATTTCTTTCTCCAAATCCCCATGGAGAAAGGTTGTCTTTACATCTAACTACTCAAGATGCAAATATTTTGCTACCACTAGACTTAAAATAACTTTGATTGAAGTCATTTTAACATAAGGAGAAAAAAATTCATCAAAGTATATACCTTTCTTTTGTTCAAACCCCTTCACCACAAGTCTAGACTTATACCTATGTTTACCTCCATATTCTTGTTTCAACCTGTAAACCCATTTATTCTGCAATGTTTTTTTACCTACAGGTAGCTTTACTAAGTCTCATGTTTGGTTATGCATGAAAGAGTCCATATATTATTCCATGGAATGCTCCCACTTCTTCCTGGTTTCTACCTGCATTTCTTCTTCATATCTTTCTAGTTCACCAGAATCAATCAACAATATATAATATAATGAAGGAGAGTATCGTTAAATGGGTCTACTTATCCTGGTAGATCTTCTAACACCACTTTCAGGTGTTTGAGATACCTGTTGCTATTGTCATTGTTATTATTGTTGTGGCTTCTGATCATTATTATTTTCAACATGTTTATTTTTTGTGTGATCTCATCAAGAACTACATATTCTTTATTTTCTTTTTCCTTTTTCTTTCGTTGCATTTGATCCTTATACACGACCTTTTCATTGAATATGACATCTCTGTCCCTACTAATTTTGTGATTTTCATAATCATATAAGCGATAACCAAACTCATTTATACCATATCTAATAAAGGTACATATCTTTGATTTTTCCTTAAGATTTGTTTGATTTTATTTATTTATGTGGAAAAAGGCTTCACAACCAAAAGTCTTTAAAAATTGAGTTGTTTAGCTTTTTACATGTCCATGCCTCCTCTAGAATACCACCATCCAAGGAACTCGAAGGCCCTTTGTTTATTAGATAAACAACAATATCTACATAATTTTCCCAAAATTGTAAGGGAAATATTGCATGCAATCTCATGCACCTTTCACGCTCCATGATTGTCCTGTTCATCCTTTCTGACACACCATTTTCCTATGGTATTCTTGGAACTGTATTCTGTTTGCAAATTCCATGATCTGAACAATAGTTATAAAACTCTTTGCTGCAATATTCACCTTCATTATCTGATATGATACACTTCAAATTCTTTCCTATCTCATTCTCAAACAAAGCTTTCCATTTCTTGAAAGTATCAAATGCGTCATATTTATTTCAAATACAACAAATCCAGGCATTCCTAGTTGCATCATCAATACAAGTAACATAATAGCGAGAGCCATTGAGAGATGATACCTGAGTAGGTCCCCATACATCTATATGCACAAGCTCTGATTTTTTGCTTTTCTTTTCTTTCCCAAATTTGATAAATCTGCCTCTCTTCTTCTTTCCATGAACACAATTATCACAAAAATCCAAATCAACATGCTTCAAACCTAGCAACAAATTTCTTGAGTGAAGAATCTGCATCCCCTTCTCACTCATGTTATTGAGCCTATAATGTCACAATGTCATATTTTCTCCTGTGGAGGTTAAATAATTAACAAAATTATAAATACCATTACATAAATAAAACGTACCAACCTTTTCTCCTTTTGTTATTACGAGGGCTCCTTTAGTGACCTTCTAGGTTTCATCTATAAAAGTAGTTACACAACCTTCACCACCTAACTTCCTTGTTGAAATTAGATTTTTCTCCAGATCTGGAACATACCTTACCTCCTTTAACAACCATTGGTTTCCATTATGTTTTTTTATAAAAACCTTACCCATTCCAATGATTTTACTAGGTTTATCATCACCCAAATGAACCTATCCAAAATCTCCTTGAACATAGTCATGAGAATGTTTCCTATCAAGTGTGCCCTGGAATGAGGCCCCTGAATTTACCACCCATGCATCAATAATATTTTCTAATGAAATAATCAAAACATCTTTCAAAACATCACCTGTCACATTCGCTTTATGATTGTTCTCTTACTGTCCATCTCATTCTTTTCCCTTCTGAGATTTACAGTCTTTCTTTAGGTGGCCTTTCTTCCCACATTTCCAGCACAATATCCCTGATCTAGATTTGGATCTGCCTTTTCTTGACTTGCTTCTATTTCCTAGGCTCCTTCCTCTTTCCATTTTTCTTCCCCTAGTATCTGCAGTCAAAGAATTAATTGATCTCTCACTGAAGCTTTTCCGTCGCATTTCCTCGCTAAGTATGGCACCAACAACATCAACAAACTTTAAAGTACTAGATCTAGAGACACAGTTACTAATAGCCATAACCAGGCCATTCCAAATTTTTGGTAATGAGCACACATCATCAAAATTTAGCCCTACAGAACTTAACAGACTGGTAACCATGTTAAATTCATCTAAATGATCAAAAACAAATCCACCTACTGACATCTTCATATTAAATAAATGCTTCATAAGAAATACCTTATTTGAGGCCAATGGTTTTTCATATAGTTTGGCCAATGCCTTCATAAAACCTTTTGTTGTCAATTCCTTTGAAAGGTTGAATTCCATCGATACTACTAGAGACAACCGTATTCTTCCTAGTGCCTTTTTATTGAGAATCTCCCATTCTGCGTCCAACATACTCATCGAATTATTTTATTTTACACTCAATGGTGGGTACAAATATTTTTGATAGAGATAATATTCCATATATATCTTCCACAACGGGTAGTTTTTGCCATTAAATTTCTTGACCCTAAACCTACCATCTTCTTCCATTGCTCCCACTCGAACTAGGAACCCTTATCTCCTTCGATTTTATCAGTCAAATAAACATTCGGCTCTGATACTAGTTTTTATAAATTAATTAACGAAGCTATGAAATACACAAAATATTATGGAAACACAAATACGAAAATGCATAAAACAAGAGAGACATATATATATGTGGTTCACCTAATTTGGGCTACGTCCACGGAGAAACATCTAGTCCTTCCTTTATATTATCTAGCAAAATGAAGAGATACAACCTACAGTAGATCCACTGTAATTTCCTCTTCGCTCTCACACAACCTCCTCCTCCTCTCTCTCTCTCTCTCTCTCCCCCTCAGAATAATAATCCACAACTGCAATACAATTCTCTCATATAAACCAAGGGTTGCCTTCTAGGGAAAAAAGCCCTAAATTAACATAAATTTTTCCGTCACCCCTCATGGACCCCCCTGACGATGATTAAACAAGCAGTGTTTCTGCCATGTTTGGAACAAGGATCCAACATGGATGAAAAAAAGACCTATAAGCAACAAGAAGATAATCAGGCTCCACACCCAATAGGGTGGTGGCGGGTGGGCCATAAGATATTCCACCTTCAGGTGGTTGACTTTGCTCAGTAGAAAGTAATTTAGGATTTGGATAGTCTTGGAGCAAACCCCCCTCATTCCAAAATATGAACAACCAAGTCAATGTTGAGTTTGTTGTTTCTTCTTCAAATAAAGGAATATTTTCACCAAGGTTATACTAGTCCAATAAATTATTCTTGAAACCAAGAGGATCTCATTTAGGTATTCATGTGCCTCAGTCTTGTCTAATTTTTATTTAGCCATAAAAATGTTTCTTAATTTATTTTTGTTGGAAATAATACTAAGAGGGGGGGTGAATCAGTATTATCAATTCAATAATTTTTCATTTCCCAAATAGATTTATATGCGCTACTTCTGTGAATTGAAATAGTGTGTACATGCTACCGTTATTAGAGAAACCAACGTATACCCAGAGAACTTATGATTTAATCAGTTTATCATGTGTTGATCTTTAATTAGTGCATCAGTAACTTTTTAAATAATGCAGTAAAACCATAATAAACAATCACACATAAGAAACACACGTGAACACCAAGATTTAAGGTGGAAAACCAATGTAGGATAAAAAACACCTATTGCTGTCGTCTCTGTCTTCTTTTAATAATGAGAAAATCCGTTTACAATCTTGTACTAGTGCAGACTCATACTAGTACGTAGACACCCACTTGCAGAAGGCTACAAACTTCTCTCGTTTTCCAGCTTCTACCGGAAGGGAGCTGCAACACCCTAGCTATTGTACTAGCCAATATGTTTACTAGTATGTAGGCACCAGCCTACATAATGTTACTACCTTCTCTCTTCTTCCAGGTACCACATTTCATAAATTTTCAGACTGGATTCTCCTGGCACACAACAATATACATGAAGGCCTTGTTTCATCAAATTTTTATATTGGACCCATAAGAACTTTCAAACTACATCAACCAATAATAAGTTAAACTGAATAGTCATTCACTGTCACCAAAACACTGTGCTGAACCCATAAACCTGCATCATCATTCAAAACTAGCTGCAAACTCAAAAATCATGCATCAAAATGTATACGCTACTTTACTGAACCTAACATACATGTATACACTACTTCCTTTAATCAAACCTGCGTATACCTTCAAAACTACTGAAACATAAAACTTTTAAATCAAGTCTGTACCAACTAGAAATATATTGAACATCTACTGCCAATTTACAGAGCTTTATATAGGTAGTAGTAGAGATCACCCTTCTCACTTATATAATCAATCAATCAGATATCAAACTCCTTATGCATTCAATTTTACATTCAGATCTAAGAATTCATTGGCAGACAACAATAAAACAACATAACTGATCAGATATATCAGTCAGATCTGAAGAATAAGCTTTTCTTTTCTATACACTACTTGGAAGAGTAGAACCTGTGTGTACATGTGCTTTTACTAAGACGAACTAGCGTATAGATCTGCAAATATTAACTCACAACTTCGCTGCTATTCTAGACTTTAGACAAACCCATATCATGACATTTAAAGAATAAAACAGATATAGCCCAACCAATATCAGATCATTCAATGATAAGTCTTTGCAGGTCTCATGATCCTGATCCAACATTGAATTCAAGGTAAACAAAATATTTCAGATCAAATCACAAACATGGCCCCTACAACATAACATATACTTCAGATAGAAGTATTCCTTAGAAACCCTTTCACTTACACACCCTGACCTTATGATCTTCTCCTCCTTATATAGTTTTAGGCATTTCTCAATACCTCAGACCAAAACCACTTAAGACACGTGGTATTCTTGGACGAGATCAAATAGTCATTACTCCGCTCAATATTGTGGGCTAATACCATGGTATTGACCCCTAGTATTGTCTTCTCTTGAATTTCCTTGATTTTCCAACATATACACGCTTTTCTTCTTATGAAAGTTCGTGTATACGTATACGATCTTTTTGTTTTGTGAACCGGCATGTATATACTGCTTTGACTAAGTGGACCTGTGTATACATCTTAATCTGCTTTTCACAATGCATTACCTTCAACTTCTTCATTCCGATTAGTCGACTTTAGTTCCATCCTCCTGTTCTTTTGTACCAATGCCCTGTTACATATGAATGGACTTGTTACACTATGGGTTGCTTTTCATCAAAACTGAACTGACTTGTGGGTGAGTTTCCATCAAGGAAAACAATTGTATCATAATGCCAACAATCTCCCAATTTGGATTTGATGGCAACCATGCTAGTGTTGATTATAGAATTTGTTAGAGATAAAAAGCAATACCAAAATACTCTCCCCCTTTTACATCAAGGGAAAAGGGTGGACCAACCTATTCTCCACCTTTGATATACATTATGTTGTCCATGCTCCCCCTGAGTACATTTCGAGTCTACAGAGATATGTTTCAAAATAACAACATGACTCTATAACTCAACTAAGTGAGTATGACCTCCCTATGACCAATGACTCATTCATACATCAATCACCCAACCAACTGGGGATACACCATATTTGACTCATCCATCGAACCAAGTGGGGATATACCAATTGTCTATACATGACAGAAATACAATAATTATTACATCATCCATCCCATGAAAAGTGGGGATACAAATTACATCATATGTACAATAGTACTCATTCGAATATAGACCATGACATAAGAAGTCATATCACACCCTAGATCTTTACATGACAAATGATATAAGTATATGAAGCCATAACTGAACTCAACAACCATGATGCAAACAATGCAGAATGCGTGTGAAGGCTAATGCTCCCCTTGAACCTGTGCTACCTGTGCATTGTCAACAAGTCATTCATTAAGGCATCTTTGTCAGTCAGATAAAAATAATGAACAAAGCATATCGTCAGACTATAATCATTAATGTCAGATAGAGCACCCATATCAGAGTCTGAACCACTGTTTTTTCTGTCAGAAAAACATATACACTCCTTCATCCATAGAAACCCGTGTGTATACGCGACTATACTTCATGCAACCCGCGTATAATAACCTTCCTTTGAAATCTGGATTTAACAACAGGATGATGCAACAACTACTCCCATATTTTGTCTGAGATATTCAATTGTTTCTCTGGGAAGCGGTTTAGTGAATATATCAGCACCTGTTCTTTGGAGGGAACATACTCCAATTTAAGCTTTTTTTAAGCACTTGTTCTCATAGAAAATGGTACTTAATGGGTATGTGCTTGGTCTTGGAATGCATGGCTGGTTTTTTCGAAATACTGATGGCACTTGTATTATCACATAGAATGGAGATGAGTGGAGTACATGTGATCTGAATGTCTTGCAATATTTGCATCATCCAAAGTAGTTTTGTGCAACAAGATGCAACAGCCACATATTTTGCTTTAGCTGTAGATAAGGCAATCGAACTTTGTTTCTTGTTGAACCATGACACTAACCGATAACCCATATAGAATGCACCTCCACTACTGCTCTTTCGATCATCCACATTTCCTACCCAATCTGCATCTGTATATGCATGAAGAGTAAGGTCTGTATTTTTAGGATACCATAGTCCAAAGTCCTGATTTCCTTGAAGATATTTAAAAATTCTTTTGACTGCCTGGAGATGTGATTCCTTTGGATTTGCTTGGAACCTTCCAACAATTCCTACTGCATGCATGATATCAGGTCTGGTACCTGTTAGATAAAGAAGACTTCCAATCATAGATCTGTAAGTTGGTTGGTTTACTACTGGTGATTCATCGTTAGAACTGAGACTACATCCTATTGCCATTGGAGTACATACTGGTTTAGAATCTTCCATTCCATACTTCTTCAAGATCTGCTTGAGATATTTGGTTTGTGAAAGAAATATACCATCTTTTGTTTTCTGTACTTGTAGACAAAGAAAATAAGTAAGTTCACCAAGTAAGGACATTTCAAACTCTTGTTGCATTACTAAAGCAAAATTTTGACTCATGGATTCTTCATTGCTACCAAAAATGATATCATCAACATAAACAACAATAATTAGCAGTTTATCATTTTCAATCTTTGTGTATAAATTGCTATCTGCAAAACCTTTTGTGAAACCTTTTTGTTGTAGATATCTATCAAGGCAGTAATACCAAGCCCTTGGAGCCTGTTTCAGACCATAGAGAGCCTTTTTGAGCTTGCATACGAGTTTTACATCATTTCCAAGAATGAATCCTTTTGGTTGTTCAATATAAACTTCTTCTAAATCTCCATTAAGAAAGGATGATTTTACATCCATTTGATATACTTTGAATTTTTGAAAGCTAGAAAGAGCAAGAAACATCATTATGGCTCCAAGTCTAGCAATAGGTGCAAAATTTTCTTCAAAATCTATATCTTCTTGTTGAGCATACCCTTTGCAAACAAGTCTTGCCTTATTTCTAATAACTTCTGCATTTTCATTAAGCTTATTCTTGAATATCCATTTTGTTCCTATAACATTTTTATCATGAGTTCTAGGAACTAACTCCCAAGTATCATTCTTTTCAATTTGGTCAAGTTCTTCATCCATGGCCTTGACCCAACATTCATATTTGCAGGCTTCATTTACATTCTGAGGTTCTGTGGAGGATAGTAATGCTAGATAACTTGAGGTCCCTATAAGAGTTCTTCTTGTCTGTACTCCAGACCCTTTTTCTCCTAGAATTTGAGATTCTAGATGATTCTTCTGAACATACCTAGATGAAGTATTTTCCCTGTCTGTTGTATCATATTTTGGTGCTTCATTGGTTCCTTCTTCTATATCATTTTGATTTGACGCGGGAAATCATTCCCCATATTCCTCATTGTCATATTCCTTTGTTGATTTCATTTGTTCTGGATTTCTGCATGCTTCATCAATTACAACATCAATGCTTTCAACAATTTTCCGAAGTCTTTTGTATCCTTTGCTTCTGGATGAATAACCAAGAAGAATTCCTTTGTCTGCTCTTGGTTCAGACTTACCAAGTTTTTCATTAGTCCTTTTGATGAAATGTTTGCTTCCAAAAAATCTAAAGTGTTTTATAGTAGGAGGCTTACCATACCAAAGTTCATATGGAGTTTGATTGCTATTTACCCGAATATTCTCTTTGTTAAGAATAATCAAGACAACAAATGCAGGTTCACCCCAAAAGGTTGCAGGAGTTCTAGATTCATCAAGCATAACTCAAGCCATTTTTTGAACTGTTCTGTTCATTCTTTCCACCACGTCGTTTTGCTCAGGAGTTCTTGCGATGAAGAATTGCCTTTTTATTCCATGTTGTTCACAAAAGTCAAAGAATTCATCTGATATGAATTCTCCCCCTCGATCAGATATGAGACATTTGATTTTTCGATCTGATTCATTTTCAACTAAAGCTTTGAAGGCTTTAAACTTTTCAAATGCTTCATCCTTATGCTTTAGTAGACCTATCCAACACATCTTGGAAAAATCATCAATAAATAAAATAAAGTATTCTTTTCCATGAGGTGACTTTTTCCTTGTTGGACCACATAAATCAATATGGATGAGTTCAAGAGGCTTACTTGTTGATCCTTATTTTTCACTGAAGTGAACTCTGGTTTGCTTACCGACTTGACATGGTTTTCATATGGTGTTTTCTAGGATGCTAATATCTGGAAGATCATGAACTTCCTTGAGCCTACATGCTTTTCTTATCTAAGAAAAACTTAGATGTCCTAAACTTCTGTGCCATAGCCAAATTTCATCTATTTTTCTTAGATAGCATTGCTTTTGTCCTCATTTGAGTATGTATAAACTATTTGGAGTTCTTGTACCTTTGATCACGATATTTCATGTATCAAGTTCACGAACCACACATCCGTTTGATCGAAACACAACTTCTTTTCCTTGATCACACACTTGACTGGCACTCAATAGGTTATGCTTTAAACCATCTACATACATGACATTTCCATCTTTAACGTTTTCTTTCAAGAAAACAAAACCTTTACCTTTAATGAAAAATGGAGTGTCATTTCCAAGTGAGACATTCTTTTCCTTTTCTAAAGCATTATATGGATGAAGTTTCTCTTTATCACCTGTCATGTGTTTGAAGCATCCACTGTTGATGTACCACTGATTTTCTTGTCCTTCTGTATACATAGCTATGCCACATCTTTCTGATTGAGATTCCTTCTTTCTCCATATCTTGGGATTTAATGATGTTTGCTCCTTTTGAAGTGTTGGTCAAAATTTGCTCCTGCATTCAGATTCTTCATGACCAAAGTTGTTACAAATCAAACATTCTATTTCATTTTCAAGAGGAGAAAAGTTATTATAGGAACTTTTCTTGATTCTTGTTACACTCCTTTGATTTCATGCTTCTCTAGTCATGATGGTTTTGTAAGCAACACAATGAACAACTTTATGCCCACAGTTATGACATGAAAAACATTGCCCATTGAAAAAATTTCTGTGATCATAGAATCTTTTGATGTTGTTTACCCGTTGGTTGAAGCTTATACTGATATTCATCCTTGGAGTAAATTGAGTATGATTTACCTGATGAGTAATTTTATGCCTTTGCTGATGATTAACATACTGTTCATCGGTCTTTGCTGCATCAAGATAGCTTCTGGTGGAGGCTGACGACTTTTGTGATTGAGATGGTTCTTGAGTATATCCAAGACCTGTCTTTATCAGAGGAGAACACTGCACTTTGATGATTTCATTTACAATTTTAGATCCTTTAGAAATTCTAATATTAAGATATTTTTCTTCTCAAGTTCTTTTCTTAGACCCATAATTTCACATTCTAGATTTTCATTATGTTTTTCTCTTTCAATGAGTTGGTGTGTCAATGTATCTATGATCATATTATTTTCTTCTAAGCAGATTTTGAGTTTTGTGATTTCTTCAAAAAAGTCTTCCTCTTCTAAGTCATCCAAAAAATCATCATTGCCATAATCCATGAGTAGTCTATAATCTTGTTCAGTTTCATCTTCATCACTATTGGATAAACCATCACTATATTCATGCGTATAGTAACTCCTTTTATTGACAACCTGTTTTCTATTGCCTTTTGCATATTCCTTTCCCTTTTCATATTTATATTTATGAGGACATTTGGCAACATAATGGCCAACTCTACCACAAGCAAAGCATTTGAATGGTAACTTACCTTTGAATCTTCCGGAACCCCGTTGAAGCTTTTTGACAAAATTTACCTCATCTTCTTCTTCTGAAATGTATCCTAGTTCATTGTGATCTTCCTTTTCTTTTCCCTTTGTTGAAGCTTTAAAAGTGGCTTCTCTCATATCTGATGGACCTCCTTTCCTCATTTCAAAGGTAGTTAGGATTCCATGGAGTTGAGTCACAATAATAGTTTGAAGATCCTATTTTTCTTCTATGGCAGACACTTTTGACTCAAATTTAGAAGACAAAGATCTCAAAATTTTCTCAACTAAAGTAGCTTCCTTTATCTCTTCACCCAGATTCTTCATATAGTTAACAATCTCATCTATACGTAAAAAGTAACTAGCAACACTCTCATCACTATGCATCTTAAGAGTTTCATACTGAATTCTGAGAGTTTGAAGCTTAACACGTTTTACCTGAGAGTCTCCTTCATAGCTCTGAATGATTTTGTCCCATATCTCTTTGGCTATCTTGAGCTGCATGACTTTGACAAATTCTGATTCTGACAGACTTCCCAATAATGTATTGACAACTTTGGCATTGGTTTCATATAACTTCTTACCTGCAGAGTCTGTAGGTATTGCTACTGGAAATTGATATCCTCCTTCCACAATTTCCCAAACATCGGCTCCAAGCGATTGAAGATAGGCTCTGGTTCTTATTTTCCAATATACCAAGTTGCTCCCATTGAAGATTAGTGGTTTGATAGATCCCATGCCTTCGTGATTATTCATCTTGAAAGATCTTCCTTCAAGCGATCAAGATTCTTGTGAAGGACCTGCTCTGATACCAATTTTTTGAAATATACTGGGGGGGGGAGGGGGGTGAATCAGTATTATCAGTTCAATAATTTTTCATTTTTTGAGAAGATTTTTCGGCGTAAATCACATTAGAATGCATATGTCAACGCTTTTCGAACCAACGAATGTGGTTCATCGTTAGGACAATTTGAAGAACCAGATCATGGCTGCATGTTAAATAGAAAGAGCAGAACATCCAATGGTTATATTTGACCAGGCAACAACTATATTGAACAGGTCAACTAGACTGGCTAACGACTATATTTGACTGGGAAACAGCTAATTGGACTGGACCAAGGGATAGGGACCGGAAAAAAAATAGTTAAATAGTTAGTAAGTCAGTTATATACCTATTACCATATTTAAATAAGGTAATGTATATATTAATTAATGGGAATTAATTAGTTACCGAAAGGACTTATATAAAAGTTATATAATTAAATATTTAGTTAGTTAATTGAAAGTTAGTTTAATATCCATTATCATATATAAGTTAGGTAATGTATTGAATCAAAAGTAATAATATTAAACTTATATAAAAGTTATATAATTAAACATTTAATATTATATTAATGTTATATACTTAAATATTTATTTAATTAATTGTAAGTTAGTTTTAATTATATTTAATTAAAAGGGCTAATATTAAATTTATACATAATTAAATAGTTAATTGAAAGTTAGTTTAATATCTATTATTATATATAAATAAGGTAAATTAATATGAATGGTTGATATTAAATTTATATAATTAAATATTTAATATTATATTAAAATTATATAAATAAGTATTCGTTAATTAATTGTAAGTTAATTTTAATTATATTTAGTTAAAAGGGCTACTATTAAATAATTAAATAGTTAATTGTAAGTTAGTATTGTTATAGTTGTTACCATAACAATTAAATTGTTGTATAACCTATTAATAGATCTTATTAATAAACTACATATAAACTTAAATCACTAAGCCATAAACTTAAAACTATCTAATTAAATATAAAACATTAATAAAATATAATAAGAATAATTCATTAGAAGGATAACTTATTAAGATAATTAAATAATGGACCAAGGAAATGGGCAAATTTCCCAAAAATAACTAAACTAAAGAGGAGAAAGAAAGTAGTTGTTTTAAATTGGTTAGATAATTAAAATAGTTCTCATCTTAAAAATCCTACATCAATAATTAGGTAAGGAAAAAAAGGATTTTTATTCCTTAAATAAACAAAATCGTTCTTAATATTAATCGAGAATAAGTGAAAGAGAACAGGTGAACAATTGTTTTTTTTAAAACATAAAAATCAAAGGGACGATAAAAAAGGAAACACCGACGATCCAAAAAACGAGGGGTAAAAAACAAGGAAGGCTCCACCGAGACGAACACCCCAAGGAGCGGGGGCGAAGGAAAAAATGGCTAGGAAGAGAGGGCAGGGATCCAACAACTGCTAATTTTCCAGTCGTCATCTCTATTGAGATTTCTCGGCCTTTTTTCAATCTCAATGGCTTCCCTAAATTTCTGGTGATGAAACTGAGCAACCTTAGCAATAACACGTGCCTCCTCAATACATACATGATGTTTAGTCTTCTCAGCATGCTCTGCTAGGGTGGAAGATTGGGTCCTCCCATGTTTTAAGTTGGCTAAATGCTCATTAATCCTCTGAATAATAGAATGACCAGTCTCACCAATATAGGGGGTCCCATAAGAGCAGGGAATAACATAGACACATTTCATGTCCCTGGGGTCGACCGGGTCCTTTACCAATCGAAGGGAGCTACAGATTGTGTTAAGGGGTCTAAAGGTAGAGGGAACATTATGCATCCTAAGAATCCTAGCAATATTATTAGTGGTCCCTTGAATGAAAGGGAGATGAACCCCTGAGACTCTATCTTTAGGGTTTTTCTTGACCAATGAATTCTTGCTGGCTTTAAGGAAATCTTTCTGACTGAGGTGCCTATTATAACCATTATTAAAAAATACATTAAGGAGGTGGGCCTTCTCTTAATCAATTTTTTTTTCATCAGAGATTCTCAATGCACAAGTGGCAAGCGTGTTGAGAACTCCCAACTTTTGAGCCGAGAAATGATGGGAGCTAGCATGAAAATACTGATCAGTGTGTGTTTTCTTCTGAAACACTTGGTGGGAGAAGGAACCATCATTATTCTTTGAAATAAGAACATCGAGGAAAGGAAGGCATCCATCGACTTCCTGATCCATAGTGAAATTAATGGCGGGGGATTGATTGTTGAGATCCTTGAAGAAAAGATCCAATTCTTCTTGGCCATGAGACCAGATGACATCCGTGTCATACACAAATCTCTTCCAGAGCTTGGGCAAGAGATGAGCTGAGGTAAAAGCCTTGGATTCAAAATATTCCATAAAAGACAACAACAGGAGACAGGGGGAGCCCATGGCAACACCATAGGTATGTTCATAGAAATCGCCTTCAAAGATGAAAAAAGTGGAAGTGAGACAGATCTCAACCAACCTAGCGGTATCAGGGTCCGTGAAATGGTTAATAACCTCAATGGCCTCCTTTATAGGAATGCATGTGTAAAGGGATACCACATCAAAAATATTTCTATTTAACATGCAGCCATGATCTGGTTCTTCAACTTGTCCTAGCGATGAACCACACTCATTGGTTCGAAACACATCGACATATGCATTCTAATGTGATTTACGCTGAAACATCTTCTCAAAAAACTTGATATGGATCACAGAAGATTAAATTCAACAATTTGTCATTTCCCGAAAAGATTTATATACGTTACTTCTATGTGAACTAGCGTGTACATGCTACTGTTATTAGAGAAACCAACGTATACCCAGAGAACTTATGATTTAATCAGTTTATCATGTGTTGATCTTTAATCAATGCATCAGTAACTTGTTAAACAATGCAGTAAAACCATAATAAACAATCACACATAAGAAACACACATGAACACCAAGATTTAAGGTGGAAACCCAATGTAGGAGAAAAACCACCTGTTACTGTCGTCTCTGTCTTCTTTTAATAATAAGAAAATCTGTTTACAATCTTGTACTGGTGCAGACTCATACCAGTACGTAGGCACCCACCTGCAGAAGGCTACAACCTTCTCTCATTTTCCAGCTTCTACTGGAAGGGAGTTGCAACCCCCTAACTCTTGTACTAGCCAATGTGTTTACTAGTACATAGGTGCTAGCCTACAGAAGGCTATGACCTTCTCTCTTCTTCCAGGGACCACGTTTCATAAATTTTCAGACTGGATGCTCCTGGCACACAACAATATACATGAAGGCCTAGTTTCATCAAATTTTCATACTAGACCCATTAGAAATTTCAAACTGAATCAACCAATAATTTTTTAATCTGAACAATCAAATCACTGTCACCAAAACACTTTGCTGAACTGATAAACTTGCATAATCATTTAGGACTATATGCAACCTCAAAATCATGCATCAAAATGTATATATTACTTTATTGAATCCAACCTATGTGTATACACTACTTCCTTTAATCAAACCTGCGTATACCTTCAAAACTACTGAAACATAAAACTTTTGAATCAAGTCAGGTACCAACCAGCAATATACTGAACATCTACTGTCAATTTACAGAGCTTTACACAGGCAGTAGCAAAGATCACCCTTCTCACTTATACAATCAATCAATCATATATCAAACTCCTTATGCATTCAGATCTAAGAAGACTTCATTGACAGATAATAGTAAAACAACAGAACTGATCAGATAGATCAATAATATCTAAAGAATAGGCTAATCTTTTGTATACGCTACTTGGAAGAGTAGAACCTGCATGTACACGTGCTTTTACCGAGACGAGCCAACATATAGATCTACAAATATTTACTCACAACTTCACTGCTATTCCAGACTTTAGAAAAACCCAGATCATGACATTTAAAGAATAAAACAGGTGTACATAATCAGATCTAGCCCAACCAATATCAGATCATTCAATGGTAAGTCATTTCAGGTCTCATGATCCTGATCCAACATTGAATTCAAGGTGCACAAAATATTGCAGGTCAAATCACAAACATAGTCCCTGCAACATAAAATATACTTCAGATAGAAGTATTCCTTAGAAACCCTTTCACTTACACACCCCAGCCTTATGATCTTCTCCTCCTTATATAGTTTTAGGCCTTTCTCAATACCTTGGACCAAAACCACTTAAGACCCGTGGTATTCTTGCACAGGATCAAATAGTTGTTACTCTACTCAATATTATGGGCTAATACCATGGTATTGACCCCTGGTATTGTCTTCTCTTGAATTTCCTTGATTTTCCAACATATATGCGCTTTTCTTCTTGTGAAATTGTGTGTATAAATATACGCTCATTTTGTTCTGTGAATTTGGCTAAGTGGACTTGTGTATGCATCTTAAATTTCTTTTCACCATCCTTTACCTTCAACTTCTTCATTCTAATTAGTAGACTTTAGTTCCATCTTCCTGTTCTTCTGTACCAATGCCCTGTTACATTTGAATGGACCCGTTATACTGTGGGTTGCCTTTCATCAAAACAGAATTGACCGGTGAGTGAGTTTCCATCAAGGACAACACTTGTATCATAATGCCACCAATTTTATTACTTTTCTTATTCTTTATCTACCTTAAATACATTTTATGTGCATTATAGGTATTCTTATTCCAAAAAGCGTTTGCCCACAAATGTAACATGGCTGGAAAGTATGTGGAAATAATTCTTCTCTTAAGTAGCCACTCCTTTTCAGGTGTGCACCCTACCTTTTGCAATTCATTTCTAATCCTCATTTGTTGTCAGTTATTTGCTGGTTAGTTGTCAGTTATTATAGTGCTTAGAGTCCTTAATTCACATAATACATGCATCCAATTTTTCAGCTTCATCCTGTAATCTTGCAATAGAGCCTCATTCACATCATCATGCATGGGTTAGGGATTTGATTTCTTTATAACATAAGCAATCAATTATAGGGTACAAACCCTAGATCTTTCTAATTCAACCCTTGGCTAGAGTTCACGAATCAACATTTTCAAATAATCAAGACCTTTTCTTTCAACTTCCTCTCAACTCACTAGGGCTCTAAATTAGCAAGAGCCCAAATGATAAGATCCTGTATTCAATAATAAACCCATAGATTTACTTGAAATAATCTTAAGAAATTAGGCTCAATATCAAAGAGACTATCAATACCAATAGTTATCAAAGATAGGAAATACTTATCCTTTCAAGAAAATTCAACTCCCTCTTAAACTTAAGTTACATGATCATTTTTCACCTTCTTTCATTCCCAAAAGCTAGGGTTTCTTTAAAAAAAATGAAGGTTTCCTTAATCATACTTTGCAAGGGTTTCACAATATGCTAACATTTAAAAAATTGCTAATAAAAAAAACATTTTTAATGCGTGACATAGTATTTAAAAAAAACATGAAAATGAAAAATTCTTGCAGTTAAAACAATTCAATTGCATGTTACTTCATATGAGGGATTCTCTCTCTCTCTCTCTCTCTCTCTCTCTCTCTCTCTCTCTTTTATATAAATCCCTTGTGGATCCATATTAACTCTAGATCTATAATGTATTAATAGGGATAAATTTATCCATTGGTTGCGTAAAAAATAAGTTTCACAAATACCCTTCCCTCCCTAAATTTGAGGCGAACAATGAATCATGGTAACTTTCTTCAAAAGTGAAAGACTTTGGTAGCTCTGACGCCCATTGGGTGTGATATTTCTAATAGCCTTAGTGGAGCTTATATTGAGTAGGTGCACTATTATATCAATTGCTTCACCTTAGGAATTGTTTGAGGAATTTTGTCCCTAAGCATGCTCTCCTTCTCCAAGATGGTCCCACTTTTCCTCTCCACAAAACCATTTTGTTGTGGAAAAGTAAATAATCTATTTGTAATACCATAAGATTTGGAATACTTATGTAAGTCATTGGATCTATGTTCTTCCCCACTATTTGTATTGAGAACTTTTGTAGTTTTTGTAAACACTCTCCACCTTAACCTTGGTGAAAAGTGTTCACCTACTAATCCAATCCCTCTTGTAAGGGTTAGAGATATGGGATAAACCCACTTTTTTTTCTTCAGAATAGGAAATGGGTAACATCATTATGTTCGTCTCATCGATATGAATTCAGTGATATAAACATTTGTCCCAATCAAAGCTTAAGATTGAAAGATATCACCCTTGAAAGAATAACTGAATTGGACACCGCCACGTCGTCATCCTGCCACATGGAATCCATGTGGCTATACCTGTCATCTCCCCCCCAAATGGCACTTGGCACCTCCACCACTATGTCGCCTTGGAGGAAAAATATCAACGAAAAGGGTTTAGGGTTGTTTGACACGAGGTCTCCATAGGTTTCCTCTAAGAGTTGATAATCCAATATTATGAGATCTCAAAGAAACATATTCAATGATAACAGTTCTTGGTGGAGTGGTTGCTGTAGGTTTCCTCTCAGATTCGAGAATCTAAGATTAGGGACTAACTCTTGGGTACTATCCACCTATGGTTCTTGTCTCCTCTCCCCAATTATATATTCTGGTACATGTGATTCCTCCACTCATCCACTCTAGGATAAGAGAGGATCCAACTTTTGACTTGCACCTTCCATAATAGGGGTTATTTCAAGCCATGCAGATAAGGTTTCTTGACCTGAGGCTATAAGGTTGAACCTACCCTTGAGATGCAATAGTGCCTCTCGTCTAAAGTTGGTGACTGATCCATTGAGACGAATCCTACCATGAGTAACAAACTTTCTCTTGCATCCGATGGTTTTCGTCAAGGATCTATATCTTCCTACACCATATGATTTTTGTGAAGGAATTCTAATATGGCCTAGTTGTTGTTGTTCCAAAACCATTTAGACCTTCACCAACGTTCCACCATGGCTATTAGAGTATACTAAAAAATCCATTGGTGTTATCTCTCCTGATATTACTACAAGTTACTGCTCCTCTAGTTCACAATACTTGTAGCCATGGATAATTAACATGGACCTATCCATCCAGGCCCGTGGTTGGTCTACCTAGCCTCTTGAGGGTCTACCAATATTAAGGTATTCGAGCTACCATAAAGCATATGGTGTGAAACATTTTGTAGGGAGATCATCACTCCTCAATGGAATAGAGACTCACTCTCTCAGATCTATCAACAAGCTAGAGCCTTGTGGCCTGGAGCACATTGGTTAAGATCTCAGACTTACTTGCGTTCCCATATTGGGGTTAGGGAATTTTAGGCATGGTTGTGCAGAAGAATATTGAAAGCCCTCTGCCACATACTTGGTGACTCTTGAATGACCTCCAATGCTTACAAATCACCCCTTGGTGCAACCTAGGGTCTTCAGAAGTCATTCTAGTGTTAAAGTGCACCTACCTAGGTACTAACTGCATGATGGATCAACATGGAATGCTTGTGAAGGGTTCTTAGGAAACTTGGATATTATCTTGGACACAAGGGTGACTACCCCTAATTGGGTGGCTTCCACATACAACACTAGACTACAAACAACCTCAAGGAGTCATGCTCTACACAACACAGTGTATTGATAAGTTAGACCGCTCCTACACAGCATTAGGATGTGCATCTCCGAGGCATCAAGGAGGTTCCTGATGTAAGGTCATGAACTAATGAGATAAGGAAGAGGAAAAAAATCTTAACAATATCACCTTGCAACATCAACCATGTCAAGGCAAATTGATATAGTGTAACCACCATGCTGTAGAAAGATAAGTTCTCTTCTATTATTACTGCAATTAATACAAGATCTTTTATGGAGGAGTAGAAAATCCTCCATTTAGCAGCAAGAAAAAGCTAAACTTGAGGTTTAGATATAAATTTTCTGGAAATGCATTGCATCTATAGCTACTCTTAATGAATGCCTTTATATTTATCTCTTTTTTTCACAAACAGTACCTAATAAAATCAATTTATCTATTATAGGTTAAGGGTGAACCAAACATATCTTACATTTTCTCAAGGTATTATTCAGCTCTTGAGCTCATATTTGGAGCCATAGAGTATACCACAACAATTGATATGTGGTCGATAAGTTGTGTCCTAGTTGAGCTTCTTCTGGGTTAGGCCAGGGACATGGATTTTACTTCCTTATGAATGAAAACATAACTTATTTGGTCAAACAAAAATGTTTTTAATGGTTTTTTTTTTATTCCTCTTTATATTTTTCGTATTATATATTTTCCAATATTTTGTAGCCTTTGTTTCCTAGTGAGGGTGCAGTATATCAACTTGTGGAGATCATTAAGGTGAAATTTATATCTTTATGGAATACATGTTCTTCCTTTTCTAATGTGTTGTATTAACCTTGACTCATTATAATGTGTGGACTTTCCAAGAATATGGATAAATTGTCTCTCTTTTATTTATTGTTTAGATCCTTGGGACCCTATTGATGGTTGGAAGTGACCTCATCAACATCAAAGGATACCACCTGGTCAGAGTCCCAAATTAGACTCTTTTTTGTTTATGATAGTGGTTTCGATTGGATTACGAAAAGGCCTAGTTACCTTCATGAAATATGCTCCAACTAATGAAGACTTTGAACAATGAATGAATTGGATGTGTGTATATGTATAGTTGGAGGTCATAATTCAACAACATAAAAATAAAACTATAATCTAAATAAACTAATATCTAACCCAAGTATTTTATATTCTATGTAAAATTCAAATGAAAACTTAAAATAAAGAAACATATAGATATTTCCTTATTTTAGTTTGATTATAATAAACTGTAAGATGATATCGTATTTCAATTAAATAGTTAATTAAAAAAAAACATGAACAACATTCACATAAATCGTATATTTAAGCTCATAAATGACAAACACAATAAAACAATAGTGCTATATTGAATCTATCAGATCTAAACATGTAAATATATGAATGATTCCCATAGATTATGAAAACAATATTTAAACAAATAAAAGTACCTTTTCAAATTCGTTTTGATGAGACATGGAATCATAAAAAAAAGGATGGTTCAATTAATATCAAAGAGAAGTCTGTAAAAAAGTGTAACATTTTTTTTTCTCAAAAAGTCATAACCCTTTAACCAAATTTTGAGAGTTGTTTAAATAGGAATTTAAGATGTTAAGATGAGAATGACTCATCCCCTTAAATGTCTAAACAAACTTGACAAAAATAGTAAATATTTACATCTAACAAAACTTAAGAAGAAACATATGTGGTTGGATCTGATGATGTGGTAGGCCAATGGATAGAATCCCATTGATGATGGATCTCGAGGAGCTTTGTTAATTATGGAGGTGGTTGCAGTTGTAGATTGACTTGAGAAGAGATGATTCGGGCTTCTAGAAATGACAACATTTGGTTAATCTATTCACTAGCAACTTAATATTTCACCGAAAGGTTTAACTAAATATTTCCAAATTACATTGTCATTTACTGATGGCAATTCTTTAACATTCTTTTCATCTTTTGACTCGTTGATCTGTAAATTTGATTCTGTAAGTGTAGCTCATGGAAGTGAATATTCAAAATAAAAATTAAGCAACTTAGTACCCTTGATGGCTTGAATAACAAATTGAATGATTGTAGTGTTGAATATTTCAACATCCCGCACCTTAGGTTTAATAGAATGAACCTGTGTCTTCTAAGCGTGCATAACAATAATTTTTTTTAACTTTAGTAATCTTGGATAAATTGAGGGAGAGTTTCTTTGTTTCTGACTACCATTTAAAAAATATGATTAAGCTTTTTCTTTGGCTCCTTATAATGTGTTTCAATACCTTAAAAATCACTGATATAGTTATCTACTATCTTCTCCTGTGATTGTAGCTTTGAAAGTATTTCATAGAACTCTCACTAAATTTGCAGCACCTGTTGACTGAGGCCTTTAGCATCCGATTTGAATATGATGAGATCTAGCATATTTGTATCATAAATTTTGATCTTTGCAAAAATATAATTAAGTACTAAATACTTTTGTTGTATCTCATATTGAAACTGAATTTTTACTTGTGTGATTTCAAATTGAAAATTGGCTTTGAGTTGTTGATTTTATCCCTCCAATTGCTTGATATTTTTTTCCTTTTCTTTGAAGAATTGTTTAACCTTGGAAGCTTTATAAATGATAACATTACTAAAGGCTCCAACATATTGAACTAAATATTCATAGTCTTCATCAAGTTTTTAGAATATATTTCCGATATTACTTCCAAAGGTTGATCTGCAATGATAGATATGGATAAATCTTGTTCTTCTGATGTTCTTTTCCTTTCTTTTTTTCCTTTAGTAACAATAAACTGTTTCTTTGGATTGTAAAATACCTCAATGGGAGGCATTTCATATATCTTGAACTCTGTAGGAATCTATTTCTTTGAGGGTTTACTTGTGGACGGGACTAAATTGATAGGATTTTGGCTTAGGACATTGGTGTGGCCAGAGAAACTTCTGTATTTGCAAGGGTGGAAGATGATCCTTTTTATTACTCTGTATGCATAGGGGTTCACTCTATATGAATAGGATCTATTGTAGGATTTTTGACAGAAGTAGCAATAATCTCTGGCTCATGAATTATTTTTTCAAATTTTAGGTATTATTCATTGAAGTTTTTACCAGACATTGTCCCTTCAGAAGTGTCTGTTGGAAATAATATTGAGAGGGGGGTGAATCAATATTATTAGATCAATAATTTAATTTACCAGACAAATTTATATATGCTACTTCAGCTAAGTGAACTAGCGTGTACACGTGACTGTACTTAAAGCAACCAACGTATATGCAGAGAACTTTTGATTTAGACAGTTTATCATGTATTGAACTTTAACCAGTATATCAGAGATTTATTAGACAGTGCAGTAAAAGTAGAATAAAGAGCCACACATAAGAAACACACATGAACACCAAGATATAAGGCGGAAACCCAATGTAGGTAAAAATCACCTGCTTCTGTCGTCTCTGTCTTCTTTTAATAATAAAAAAATCTGTTTACAATCTTGTTCTGGTGCAGAGTCATACCAGTACGCAGGCACCCACCTGCAGAAGGCTACAACCTTTGCTCATTCTCCAACTACTACTGGAAGGTAGCTACAATCCCCCAAGCTCTTTTACTAGAAAATATATTTACTAGTACGTAGGTGCCAGCCTATAGAACACTTCACTATTCTACCAAGGACCACGTTTCATGAATTTTCAGACTGGATACTCCTGGAACACAACACCACAATTTGAAGGCCACGTCTCATTCAATTTTCATACTGGACCCATAAACAACATCATATCAAGTACATCTGCATCAATCAATCACTGAAACTCAATCATCATAACCTGAATCTGATCATTAAGAACACTGTCACCAGAACACAAAGTAGAACCCAGAACTCTGCAACAACAAATAGAAACAACTGAAACATACTTCATAAGGTATATGCTACTTCCATGTGTCGAACCAGTGTGTATACACACTTTTATCAAAGCCAACCAGCGTACACATCTGTAAATATTAATTCATAATTTTGTAGCTATTCCAGACTTCAGTTATACCTAGATCATAACATTTACAGAATAACACGTGTCAGTATTCAGATCTAGATTATACATGATCAAACCATATAATGATAATTCATTTCAAGCCTTAAGATCCTGATCCATCATTAGATCTTATCCCTCATCAACCGCTAAGGTTCATCCTTGGTTCAGATCAAGCAAAGAACCATGAGCCAATAACCTACATACTAGATCTCACACTTCATCAGATATGTGATACTTGCACACCTTGGCCTAATGATCTTCTCCTCCTTATATAGTTTTAGGCCTTTATCAATACCATGGATCAAAACCACTTAGGACCAATACCTTGGACCAAATACCTAGGGTCAATACCTCAGACCAAATACCTTGGACCAATACCATGGATCAAAATACCTTGGACCAAAAACTTAGTTTTCCAACATATACACGCTTTTCCTTCTGTGAAAGTGTGTGTGTACGTATACGCTACTTGTGTTTAGTGAACCTATGTGTATATGCAACTTGGTCAAGCTGAACCTGTGTATACCTATCTTTCTTCATTCTTTGCAGTATGATCTGTAATTCTTTGATGTTCACATGCTACACCGTGATCTTTCATCTGAGTGAGTTGCCATCAAGGACAACACATGTATCATAATGCCAACAATCTCTCCCTTTGGACTTGATGGCAACAACAACACCAAGTCACTCTCCCCCTTTGACATCAAGGGCAAAGAGTGGACCAAGATAATCTCTCCCTTTGACATACATTATGCTGGTCATGCTCCCCCCTAAGTACATGCTAAAATCTCTGATTGAGCTTCCCTTTTGTACATGCTAAGATGCACTGAAACCATCCATGCTCTTCCTGAGTATAAGTAGAGTTTGCAAAAAAATATTTTCTAAAAGAATAACATGCCTCTATAACTCAACTATGTGAGGATGACCTTCCTATCACCAATGACTCATACATACATCCATCTCCCAACCGAGTGGGGATATGCCAAATTTGACTCATCCACCCAACCAAGTGGGGATATACCAATTGTTTATACATGACATAAATAAGAAATATTACGTCATCCATCCCATGTAAAGTGGGGATACAAATTACATAATTTGTCCAAGAGGACTCATATCACTTCCTAGACTTTTAGATGACTTGAGCAACAAATGGTATAAATATCTAAAGCCATATTTGGACTCAGCAACCATAATGCCAACGATGTTGAATGTACATGAAGGCTAGTGCTCCCCCTAAACCTGTGCTACTTGTGCATTGTTAACATGTCAATGATCAAGGCATCTTTGTTAGTCAGATAAAATTAATGAACAGAGCATATAGACATTAATCATCAATATCAGTCAGAGCACCCATATCAGATCCTGTCCAACTGCTTTTCTTGTCTGAAACACATATACACTCCTTTACCCATAGAAACCTGAGTGTGTACGTGACTACACTTCATGAAACATGCGTATAATAGCCTTTTTTTGAAAAAGTTCGATTTAACAGCAAGATGATGCAACAACTACTCCCAAATTTTTTCTGAGATATTCAAATATCTCTCTGGGCAGTGATTTAGTGAACATATTAGAAACCTATTCTTTGGAGGGAAAATACTCCAATTTGACTTTTTGTTCAAGCGCTTGTTCACGTAGAAAATGACATTTGATTCGTATGTGCTTGGTTTTGGAGTGCATGATTGGATTCTTTGAAATACTGATGGCACTTATATTATCACATAGGATGGAGATGGGTGGAGTACATGTGATTTGAATGCCTTGCAAGGTTTGCATCATCCAAAGTAGTTGTGTGCAGCAAGATGCAATAACCACATATTCTGCTTCAGCTGTAGATAGCGCAATCGAACTTTGTTTCTTTCTGAACCAAGACATGAACCTGGAACCGATATAGAATGCACCACCACTAGTGATTTTTCTGTCATCAACACTTCCTGTGCAATCTACATCTGTATATGCATGAAGAGTGGGATCTGTATCTCTAGGATACCATAAACCAAAGTTTTGTGTTCCTTGAAGATATTTGAAAATTCTTTTGACTGCTTGAAGGTGTGATTCCTTTGGATTTGCTTGGAATCTTCCAACTATTCCTACTGCATGCATGATGTCAGGTCGGGTACCTGTTAGATAAAGCAGACTACCAATCATGGATCTGTAAGTTGGTTGATGAACTAGTGCTAATTCATCATTTGAACTAAGATTGCATCCTGTTACCGTTGGGGTACATACATGTTTAGAATATTCCATGCCGTACCTTTTCAAGATCTGTTTGAGATATTTGGTTTGTGAAAGAAAAATACCATTTTTATTTTTTTGAACTTGTAGACCAAGAAAATAGGTAAGTTCACCAAGCAAGGACATTTCAAATTCTTGCTACATTACTAAAGCAAAATTCTGACTCATGGATTCTTCATTGCTACCAAAAATGATATCATCAACATAAACAACAATAATTAGCAATTTATCAGTGTCAATCTTTATATATAGATTGCTATCTGTTGGACCTTTTGAAAAACCTTGTTGGTGTAGACATTTGTGAAGACAGTAATACCAGGCCCTTGGATCTTGTTTCAGACCATAGAGAGCCTTTTTGAGTCTGCATACAAGTTTTGCATCATTTCCAAGAATGAATCCTTCTGGTTGTTCAATATAAACTTCTTCTTCTAAATCTCCATTAAGGAAAGTAGATTTTACATCCATTTGGTATACTTTGAATTTCTGAAAGCTAGAAAGAGCAAGAAACATCCTTATGGCTTCAAGTCTAGCAACAGGTGCAAAAGTTTCTTCAAAATATATACCTTCTTGTTGAGCATACCCTTTACAAACAAGTCTGGCCTTGTTTCTAATGACTTCTCCATTTTCATTCAGCTTGTTTTTGAATATCCATTTAGTTCCTATAATATTTTTATCGTGAGGTCTAGGAACTAATTCCCAAGTATTATTATTTTTAATTTGCTCAAGTTCTTCATTCATGGCTTTGATCCAACATTCATCTTTGCATGCTTCATTTACATTTTGAGGTTTGGTGGAGGATAATAATGCTAGATAGCTTGAGGTTTCTATAATAGTTCTTCTTGTTTGTACACCTGCCTCTTTTTCCCCTAAAATTTGAGTTTCTAGATGATTTTTCTGAACATACCTGGACGAAGTCTTTTCTTATACCGTTATCTCTTCTTCTGGTGCTTCATTGGTTTCTTCTTCAATATCATCGTGATTTGATGTGGGAAAATACTCCCCATCTTCTTTATTGTCATAATCTTTTGTTTTTGTTTGTTTTGGATTTTTGCATGCTTCATCAACTACAACATCAATACTTTCAATAATTTTCCCAAGTCTTTTATTATAACATTTATATCCTTTACTTCGAGAAGAGTAACCAAGAAGAATACCATCATCTACTTTGGGCTCAAACTTACCAAGTTTTTCATCATTCCTTTTGATATAACATTTTCTTCCAAAAACTTTAAAGTATTTTATAGTAGGAGTCTTACCATACCAAAGTTCATGTGGAGTTTGAGTGCTATTTACCTAAACATTTGCTTGGTTGAGAATAGTTACGGCAGCGAATGCAGCTTCACCCCAGAAGGTTGTAGGAGTTCCAGATTCATCTAGCATAGCTCGAGCCATTTGTTGAATAGTTCTGTTCATTCTTTCTACCACTTCATTTTGTTGAGGAGTCCTTGCGGTGGAGAATTGCCTTTTTATTCCATGTTGTTCACAAAAGTCAAAGAATTCATCCGAGGTAAATTCCCCTCCTCAATCTGATCTGAGGCATTTGATTTTTCGATCTGATTCATTTTCAACCAAAGCTTTGAAGGCTTGGAACTTTTCAAATGCTTCATATTTATGCTTTAGCAGACCTATCCAACACATTATGGAAAAATCATCAATGAACAAAATAAAGTATTCTTCTCCACGAGGTGACTTTTTCCTTGATGGTCCACACAAATCAGTATGAACAAGTTCAAGAAGCTTACTAGCTGAACCTTCTTCTTCCATGAAGTGAGCTTTGGTTTGCTTACCGAATTTACATGGTTTGCATATTGTATTTTCAAGGATGTTGATATTTGGAAGATCACGAACATCCTTGAATTTGCATGCTTTTCTTATTTGAGAAAAGCTTAGATGTCCTGATCTTCTATGCCACAACTAGTTTTCATCATTTTTGCTTAGATAACACTATTGTTGTCCTCCCTTGAGTATGTATAGGTTGTTTGGAGTTCTTGTACCTTTGATCACTGTCTCCCCTGTATCAAGTTCATGAACAACACATCCATTTGATCAAAACACCACTTCATTTCCTTGATCAGACATTTGACTGAAACTCAATAGGTTATGCTTTAAACTGTCTACATACATAACATTCCTAGCTTTAATATTTTCTTTCAAGACAATAGATCCTTTACCTTTTATGAAAGTAAGAGTGTTGTTTCCAAATGAAACATTCTTTTCCTTTTCTAAGGCATTATATGAGTGAAGTTTTTCTTTGTCACCTTTCATGTGTTTTGAGCATCCACTGTCGATGTACTGTTGATTTTCTTGTCCTTCTGCGTACAAGGCTATACCACATATTTCTGTTTGAGATTCTTTCCTTCTCCATATCTTGGGATTTAATGGAGTTTGCTCCTTTTGAGATGATTGCCGAAATTTTCTCTTGCATTTAGATTCTTCATGACCAAAGTTGTTACAGATTGAGCATTCTATTTCATTTTCAAGAAGAGAAAAGTTATTATAGGAACTTTTCTTGACCCCTGTTACATTCCTTTGATTTCGTGCTTCTCTAGTCATGATGGTTTTGTAAGAAACACATTGAGCAGTTTTGTGTCCAAAATTATGACATGAAAAACATTGCCCATTAAATAAGTTCCTACGACTATCGAATCTATTGACCTGGTGATTGTAGTTTCTGTTGATATTCATCTTTGGAGAAAATTGAGTATGATTTAGCTGAGATTGGTTGTGGCTTCTATTCATCCTTGGAATGAATTGAGTCTGATTTACCTGGCGATCTGCTTTATGCCTTTTCTGACGATTGTCATATCGTTCACTGGTCTTTGCTGCATCAAGATAGCTTTTAATGGAGGTTGACGACTTCTGTGATTGATATGCTTCTTCAATATATCTAAGACCTATCTTTATCAGAGGAGAACGCTGCACTTTGATAATTTCATCTAAGGTTTTTGATCCTTTAGCAAATCTAAGATTGAGAGATTTTGTTTTCTCAAGATCCTTTCTTATACGCATAATTTCACTTTCTAGTTTTTCATTGTGTTTTTCTTTTTCAGCAAGTTGGTATGTCAGGGTATCTATAATCATATTCTTTTCTTCTAAACAGAGTTTTAGTTTAGAAATTTCTTCATGAAGGTCGTCTTCTTCTAAAGCATCCCAAAAATTATCATCGTCATAAGCCATTAGAAGTCTATAGTCATTACTATTTTCATCTTCATCACTATTTGATAAACCATCGCTATCTTAATGGGTATAGTAACTTCTTTTATTTACAACTTGTTTTCTATTCCATTTTCCATATTCCTTCCCTTTTTCATCTTTATCTTTATGAGGAAATTTGGCAGCATAATGACTGACTCTGCCACATAGAAAGCATTTGAAGGGTAGCTTACCTGTAAATCTTCCAGAACCCCATTGAAGCTTCTTGAAAAAGTTAACGTCATCTTCTTCTTCTGAAATATGTCCTGATTCATTGTGTTCTTCCTTTCGTTTTGCTAAAGCTTTAAATGCGGCTTCTCTCATATCTGATGGACCTCCTTTTCTCATCTCAAAGGCAGTTAAGATTCTGTGAAGCTGTGTCATAGTGATATTCTGTAGATCCTATTTTTCTTCTATGGCAGACACTTTTGATTCAAATTTAATGGACAAGGATCTCAAAACTTTCTCAACTAAGGTAACTTCCTTTATATCTTCACCTAGATTCTTCATACAATTAACATAATCATCTATATGTAAGAAGTAACTAGCTATACTTTCATCACTGTGCATCTTAAGAGTTTCATACTGAATTATGAGAGTTTGAAGTTTAGCACGTTTTACCTGAGAGTCTCCTTCATAGCTCATAACGATTTTGTCCCATATTTCTTTGGCTGATTTGAGTTGCATGAATTTGACAAACTCTGATTGTGACAGAATTCCTAATAAGGCGTTGAAAGCTCTGGCATTGGTTTCATATTGCTTCTTACCTACCGTATCTATATGAATTGTTGTTGGAAATGTATATTCTCCTTCCACAATTTCTCAAACATCTGTTTCAAGTGATTGTAGATAGGTTGTGGTTCTCATTTTCTAATAAACAAAGTTGCTTCCATCAAAGATTGGCGGTCTGATGGATCCCACGCTTTCTTGATTACTCATGATGATGTATCTCCCTTCAAGTGATCAAGCTTTTTCTGAAGGACCTGCTCTAATACCAATTGATGGAAATAATATTGAGAGGGGGGTGAATCAGTATTATCAGATCAATAATTTAATTTCCCAAACAGATTTATATATGCTACTTTAGCTAAGTGAACTAGCGTGTACACGCGACTTTACTTAAAGCAACCAGTGTATATGCAAAGAATTTTTGATTTAGACAGTTTATCATGTATTGAACTTTAACCAGTATATCAGAGATTTATTAGATAGTGCAGTAAAAGAAGAATAAAGCATCACACATAAGCAACACACATGAACACCAAGATATAAGGTGGAAACCCAATGTGGGTAAAAACCATCTGCCAAAGTCGTCTCTGTCTTCTTTTAATAATAAGAAAAATTGTTTACAATCCTGTACTGGTGCAGAGTCATACTAGTACGCAGGCACCCACCTGCAGAAGGCTACAACCTTCTCTTGTTCTCTAGCTAATATTGGAAGGGAGCTACAACCCACTAGCTCTTGTACTAGCCAATATGTTTACTAGTACATAGGTGCCAGCCTACAGAACACTTCACTCTTCTACTAGAGACCACGTTTCATGAATTTTCAGGCTAGATACTCCTGGAACACAACACCATAATCTGAAGGCCACGTTTCATTCAATTTTCATACTGGACCCATCAAAAACATCATATCAAGTATATCGGCATCAATCAATCACTTAAACTCAATCATCATAACCTGAATCTGATCATTAAGAACACTGTCACCAGAATACAGTCATCAGAACCCAAAGCAAAACCCAGAATTCTACAACAACAAATAGAAACAAGTGAAACATACTTCATAATGTATATGCTACTTCCATGTGTCGAACCAGCATGTATACACACTTTTATCAAAGCCAACCAGCGTACACATCTGTAAATATTAATTCATAATTTTGCAGCTATTCCAGACTTCAGTTATACCCAGATTATAACATCTACAAAATAACACATGCGTCAGTATTCAGATCTAGATTATACATGATCAAACCATATAATGATAATTCATTTCAAGCCTTAAGATCCTGATCCATCATTAGATCTTATCCCTCATCAACCGCTAAAGTTCATCCTTGGTTCAGATCAAGCAAAGCACCATAAGCCAATAACCTGCATAATAGATCTCGCACTTCATTAGATATTCGATACTTGCACACCTTGGCCTAATGATCTTCTCCTCCTTATATAGTTTTAGGCCTCTCTCAATACCATGGATCAAAACCACTTAGGACCAATACCTTGGACCAAATACCTGGGGTCAATACCTCGAACCAAATACCTTGGACCAATACCATGGATCAAAATACCTTGGACCAAATACCTTGGACCAAAAACTTAGTTTTACAACATATACACGCTTTTCCTTATGTGAAAGTGTGTGTGTATGTATACGCTACTTGTGTTCAGTGAACCTACGTGTATACACAACTTGGTCAAGGTGAACCTTCGTATACCTCTCTTTCTTCATTCTTTGCAGTCTGATCTGTAATTCTTTGTTGTTGACATGCTGCACCGTGATCTTCCATCTAAGTGAGTTGCCATCAAGGATAACACCTGTATCATAATGCCAATAGTGTCAACTGAAATCTCGTTAGTCTTCTTAAGCAAAGCCCTATTCTAAGGATTTATATCTATCTTTACTATTTTTTGGGCTTCAGTGTCTTTGAAAGATTGTTATTTTGGAGAATTGTCCTTCTGAGCGAATTTTTCTTTAGTGACCTAAGCGCCATTAGTTCCATTAAGTGCCTTTGGATAAATCTCCAGTTTCGATAAACTTGGTACTTTCATTGTTTCTTTGCTTCCTTGAAAGATAGATGGGAGTGACATTCTCCTTCTATCTTTGAAAAAAATGAAACACTAGTATTCTTCTGGGGATAAAGCCTAGGCTTTATTCATAATTTCTTGATATTATTGGGATTTCTTAAAATTATCATCCAATTCAGACTCCTCATGAGTGTAATTTTTAATACCAACTTCAATAGTGACCTTTCCAAAAATCGCACAAGGGTCATGTAATTTTAATGGAGTATAAGCCAAATTCATAGCATTGAAAGGAATAAGTTATTTTTTTGTGTAAGGAGATTTTGGTAGGGAATAAATTCCAATTTTAATTGGAAATTTGGTCCACAACTTCTTGTTTACCCTTTTCAGCTCATATGTTATCCCTCTTCATGTAGTATCATAGGAAACTTCCCTGGATATTGCTGTGTATGGAACATATAAAGGTAATACATGCAGAGGATGAAGACATCCATAAATCCTGACAAATTGAAACTTTATTCAGTGTACCAATTTCCTATCATTTCTAAATCCTCTTTGGAAACTTTAGATATTCTTGGTGGCTTTTCATTAAAGATATTTTGATGAAACAAAATGATAACATCATGAATGATCTGGTAAAAATGTTCATAATATTTTTCTTCCCATATCCTTTTGTAATATACATGAATAGGGACACTTTCAAAGGGTGTCCATTTCCAACCTATTGTTAGAAAGTTAGTAGAAAAGAATATAACATCCATAAGATAGGCTGACATGTAATATGGTGGATTATGGGTAGGAGTCTGATCTTCTCAGAATTTTAGAATACTTTTGGCAATGTTTTTAAAGAGAAAATAAGGCCAATTAAAGATAAACACTTATGAAGCTCTTTGGATTAGAGGAACCCATTGAAGCGGAAAATGGGATGCATTTTTAATACCAAATAATATACATAACATAGCGACTATATAGAAATATGGGGAACTAAGGGAAACAATGGCATATTCACAGGAAGAATCTTCTTTATGGTTATTTGGCTCTTTCCTCCAATATATAATAAGAGAAGGGAGAGTTTTTTCCATCTCTTTACATTCTTTCTACACAAACTGTAATTAAAAATTCATCATAGCTAAGCTTGAAATAAGAAAAATTATCTATATCCTTAATATTTGTTGGCCTAAAGGAGCCTACCATAGAACCAAGGGGACTAATGATTTACCTTTTCTTTACATCAACGAAGTTTATAGCCCATTGTATAATGTCTGTATACGATATTAGCCTTGGTATTGCACTAATTTTGTGTATCCTGGAAGTTGATGAATCACTTAGTGGAGAGCGTTGGCAAAATTTTGGATCTTCATATAGTGTCATAACACTAGTGCTTTCGTCTGCATATTCCAATTATTCTTCCATTAGTTTATAAATTTCATCCCATGTTGACATGCCGACATCTTGGATATAAATTATAGTGTCTAAGAACAACCAAGCCTATGAATTTTTACTATCCACTTCTTCTAACAATGACCCAAGTCTAGTTGTCTTCTGAATGAGTTGTTTCTTCTTAGCTCTTCCCATATTTGCAAATTCCCTTGAATATTCAAAAGGCATAGGCTTTGGAAGCTTGGAAAGACTTGAAAATTTCTCTAGCTGCAAAGAATAGAGAACAAGAAAATTATGAAGTAAAAACTCATAAATATGGAGGTAAATTGAAATAAATGAAAAATTAATGAATACATAATTGTGTCATACATGCATCTATCAATATACTGTCAAATTGAAATAACACTTGGAATTCAATCATAATAATTAAGTGTGAAATTCAAATTGCATGCGTGGAGATGTGGCCCACTTAATGAATACATAATAATAGTGTACGTCTATCAATTTACTATCAAATTGAAGTAACACTTGGCATTCAATCACAATAATTAAGCATACAATTCAAAATGCATTTGTGGAGATGTGGCTCACTTAATGAATACATACTTATGGTGTACATCTATCAATTTACCTAAAATTGAAATAACACTTGGCATTCAATCATATTAATTAAGCATAAAATTTGAAATGCATTTTTGGAGATGTGGCCCGCATGAAGATCTACAGGTGTTAGAGGAAATGGGTAGTTGATATGAGGTGTGATCTGAATAGGCTTGCATCGTCTTCTTGGGGAAATGATATATCAGAAATAATTTGGAATGGAGAACTCAAGTTATATTCGATAACGAATTTCTCAAGATGATGTGGATTTAAAAGGAGAATTGAACCAATCAACAAGAACAAGAAGGACCCACCAACTTATGTTGTCGGGTTTTATTTTCTCAGTAGAAATTCATGATTTTTCTTTGGGAATAAGCAAATAAAAACATTACAAGATGTAAAAGACCAGATAAGTTGGCACTAGAAAGAACATCTCAGGACATGAAAATCTCTGGGACAATATAAGTATATCTTTTAAGAAATAACTGAGATATACATTATGATATGGGAGATTTATCTGAAAATCGACATAAAAGATTCCATCTTGGAAGAAAGTTTATCGGATGATGTAATTCTTGGGTGATAATATAAGTGCATCTTAGGGGAATAACCCAAGATAAATGTTAGAGACAAACTACTTTATGTGAGTTGTTGTCTGTCTCAAGAAATATAATCTTGGGTGTTTTAATAAAGGGAAAATAAGGATTTTCATGAGAATAAAGCTTCCAATATTTAAATTTCTTTTTATAAGAGGCCTAAAATTGTGGGATGTTCTCGGCTACAATGGTTCTCACCTTTGGGCTTGTCCAAGTTATCTAACAGTGTATCCTTGACCTAATTTTATGATGAAATTTGCTTAAATGTAGTTGGAAGCTTGTGTTCATCCATTTTTTGATGAACTCTATGATCTTAATGCTCAACTGCCAAATGGCCATCCTTTGCCTGCTTTTTTTGACTTCAAGCCAGAGGCTATTATCAACAACATATTTTTCCTACTCTTGTTTTCTAGTTTTCGAATATGTTGAACTAATGTAGTCTTCAAGTGTGTTTTTATTTCCTTATATTCATCATGGTAATTTTTACATCAAAAATTATCATATATGTTTGTCTTGCAGAATTAAAGGGGGCCACCCTTGAGCTTCTTCGTAAGTTGATTCCAGAGCATGCAAGGAGGCAATGTCCACATCTTGGCCTTTATATGTTTTTGCATATTGGTTATGAATCAAATAATATAATATTGCATAAATACCTTGGTAGAGGTTGTACGGTGGCCAGTACTAGGAGTTGCGATACTTGCAACAATGGTTGGAAGTCAAGAAATCATCACTGGGACATTTTCAATTATCAACCAGATCTTGGCACTAGGTTTCTTTCCTAGGGTGAAAGTAGTGCACACATCTGACAAAATACATGGACACATCTACATTCTAGAAATCAACTAGATTTTGATGATCTTATGCCTAGCTGTTACTATTGGTTTTCAAGATATGAAATGAATGGGAAATGCATTTGGTATGTGTTGGTTTTGTTCTTTACACCTTATGTGTGTATTTTGGATTTAATCATGGAACAATTTTTGTTAGTGAAAGAACATGTTCTTGAGTATAGATTTCCAGAGTCAGTCATATTGTTGATAGTTTTTTGGAGTGAACTGTATGTATTATCTTGGATGTTTCAAGCTAATACAAATAGTTCAATCCAAAAAACTATAAAAAAAAATAATATGTTTTCATTATCCAATGTAATGAATTTTGAAATGCTTGGTATTCTCATAGTAGGTTTAGCTATCATCACAATCATGCTGGTTACTACCTGTCTTACATCATTGGTAATAATTATATGCTGGCATAAGAGTATTCTACTATCAATATGTTTTCTACTTTTCTTTGGTTCTATCGAAGCCCTCTACTTCTTAGCTTCTCTCATTAAGTTCCTAGAAGGGGCCTGGGTACATATTCTTCTCACTCTCATATTCATGACTATTATGTATTTGTGGAATTATTGGACAATAAAGAAGTATGACTTTGACTTGAAATATAAGGTATCCATAAAATGTCTTCTTTCACTTGGTCCTAGTTTGAGGATTGTGTGTGTCCCTTGTATTTAACTTATGTACATAGAAATTATAACTAGAATACTTGAAAATTTTACACATTTGTAACAAATATTCTAGCATTCCCTCATGTTCTTGCCTTTATATGGATTAAATAAGTGAACATATTCTTCTTCAATCTAGTTGGTGAACATATTCTTTCTTTGCTTCTTAAATTGCAACCCCTATGGTTAGGATGGTAGTTGTTTAGATTAGTGTTTGGATTTAGGCTCTCTTGAAATATTGAGAAAAACCTCCCAATAATCTTAGTGACATTGCAATATATCTAAGGTAAGTGAGATTCTTCCTATCTAATCCCCCCCACCCCCTTTTTTGATGCATACTTCAAATTACTTCTTTCTTTTAGGTTTTGGTCTTTATTATGCCATTCTTATTGACATCATTATCAACTAGTCATCATCAAACATAAGCCTTGTTTTACTTTATCTCCCTCCTCATCTTACTTTCTCAACTATTTTGACATCCTTCATTATGTGCGTGCAATTCTCACTAGAAAGCAAACAAGTGAAATATACAAAGGCAAGAGGGAAAAATCAAGAAGGAACTTATCTCTAAAGTGTATGCCAAATCTTTTAGCTTGATGTCAATTTAGGAGCTAGGGTTTCCAAATATCTAGGGTCTTTTAATTCAAATCCTTGCTAGGGTTCATAAAATCTAGGTACTGCATTTACAAATGCTTAATGAAAACCCTATCATGTATACTCTTTCAAATTATGTTAGTTTCAAAACCCTAAAAATAACATATCTATTCATGAAATTTTCAAATGTATTCAAGAAAATGTTAAGAATATCTACATCACTTCTATCCATGATGCATTGCAAAAATAAAATCATGTGTAACTTACTTGAACTTTACCTTGTTTACTCTAATAGAGATTGGGTTCTCCAGATTTAGTTTACTTTTGCGTTCCCTAAAGAAAATACTCTACCCGCTGGCCTAAACCCAAATCACCTAATTAATATCAAGACCCACTCCAAATGTTACAGAGAATTCCCTTACATTTTAATTTACAGATGATAGTGTAGAATATAAAAAAATATCTAAACATTGTGACAATGTTTTCAACATGTGATATTTTTTTTAAATCTCCAACTCCATTTGTATTGCAACACCAGTATAATCATCATAGTACCTAAGGCCTTCAGTCTTGCGATGATATTTCCCACACCTAAATGAAACAATTCACATGCCTAAATGTCACAATTACTACACCTAAACGCCACCATTCACACCCCTAAAAGTCATGATTCCTATGAATATAACATCACAATTTCCATGCCCAAACAATGCACGAATGTGAAAAATAGGCTATCTGACCGTGGGAATTGAGACACTCGCGACAACCTTACCACGTCTCAACTTCGCAATTACTACACATAAATGCTGAATTCCCATGCATAAATTTCGTAATTACCATGCTTAAATGTCACAATTCCCACACCCAAACATCGCACGACTGTCACAAAGAGGCTGTCAGAATTGAGATGTACCTTGTGACGAGCTTTCCCACACCTAATCGTCACAAGCATGTCAAGTTTATGTCGGTATTTCGACACTAGCTTTGACAACACAAACAAGTTGTTTTCAAATGAGATGCAATGACGATTTCCATTGAAATGTTGATCCCATGAATTGCGATGGCGCATTAGGGGAATTTTGAGGTCTAAAATGGGCCTCCTAAGGAAATTATAAAATAATAGTGGAAATAATAAAATAAGATTACATTACATCATCAGATTTTAGAGGGAAAAAAGAAAAAACTAATTTGGCAACTCATATTTTCAACTTATCGCCATATGGGTTTACTAAAATTTCTAGCGGAAACACTCATTGGATGAAAAATGTGATTCCCCATTCAAGGAGTACCCATGTTCCATACTTTCGATGCAATCTGCTACACGAAAAATGAGAAATACATGAAAAACGTGATTGCAATCATGTTGTTTCATGTATTTTTCATTTTTCATGTAGGAGTCCATCAAAAGTGTGCAACATGGGTACTCCTTGGATGAGGAATTAATTTTTTCATCCAGTGAGTACTCCCGCTAGAAATTTAAGTAAAACCACAAGGAGATAAGTTGAAAAAGTAGTTTTATTATTTTATTATTTTTTAGTCCTTTTATTTTTTTACTCTAAAAATGGTGAATCATCCCCCATGGTTGACATCATCACCTATTGGTCCTTATAAATTTTATTTTGGTTGTACATTTTTCTTAGGAGGCCCATTTTAGACCCCAAAATTCCCCTAATGTGTGTCATTGAACTTCCAATGATCAAGGACACGTAAAACATATGATTGTAAAATAAACGACATTTTGCAAAAATCTGTTTTCGTCATTGTAGCTATGAATGATCGTTGCAATAAAAACAAAGAATCATTGAAAATTGGCTTGATATTTATTAGTGGATATTCTTATCCTATGTGGTACGATGACTAATCTATTAGGTGTAATTTATGGGATTGACTCAATGTCACACTAAGCTATTGATAATTTAAGCATGGGAAACTCATTTTGGAAGGTAGGCACCCCTTATAATAAATTAATTGACTCTCCCATTATGTTCGCTAAAAGGGTTAGCCATCATGACACATAGGGCACTTACCTAGGTGTTGTTTATCATATGTGGTATGGTGGCTAACCTATTAGGTGTAATTTATGAGACTAACACATAGAGAACTTACCTAGGAGTTTTTTATGATATGTAGTATGATGGTTAGCCTGTTAGGTGTAATTTAGGTGTAATTTATCAGACTAACTCAATATCACATTGATTATTTGATAATTTTAGCATGGGAAACTCATTTTGAAACTAAATTTGAAGGACATCTACATTATAAGAAAATGGAGAAACCCATTGATGATTACTAAAAAAAGGTGTGCTTTTAGATACAACATCTAGATGGGCATGAGTCAATGAAGGATGTTATTGGTGAATTTTTACTTGAATAATGATGAGAAGAAATGAAAGAAAAGTGGAAGAAAATAGTGGAAGTTCCAGGAGTTGTACTCTAAAAAATTGTCATATCTTTGCTTTATATTGGAGATATCAATTTCTATCGAGCTTCAAGTTTGTTAATTTGTGAGTGCATTCAATAATCTCCAACCCAATAGGAAAGCATTGTAGTGGCTACAACACCCTCCAAAATTTTGGCCTGTATCCAAATTTCAAAGCCTTCCTTGGTTTTTCCCCTGATGGTTGCAAACACTCGGTCTCATTCGATGAGCTCTTGTCGCGTCTTTACACCCCTCTTGCTTGATTGACCATCGGTCGCATTTTAGCATGTTGATTGCTATGTCATGCTTGTGGCCTTGTTCTGGAAATTCCAAAGGTTTGTTTTTGTGTGCATGAGTTGTTTTTTCTCTATGAACACTGGTCGTACCCACACAAAAAGTGGCACGCATTGTCGCACAAGTGTCGTCACGGTCATTCGAAGATCTATCTCAAGTGTTGCACTTGTCGCTCTTAGCCTTTAAGTTAGTCTCACTGAGCACATGTTTGTCTTGTTGGTTTGAGGTTTCATGTCATCGAGTCATGCTAAGTGTGTGATCACAATGTCATGTATGCACAAGTTCACTTGCTCTCACACTTAACCATTTTTCCTGAAAATTTATCAACTGGACAACCCACCTTCAACCAGACCCTAACTAAGTTTCACTGTGCAGTCTCAGCTCTCAATGACCTTGCTTTACTACCCAGAACTATGCAGAGCTTGGGGTTGTCCTTCGGGCTAGCCTGCACTATGCAATCCTGGAAGTGAGCAGGCTAACTGTCTCCTAGAACTGCACAAAACTTGTCCCCAAGTCCGATCCAATTTGTGCTTCCCTCAAGATCACTCATCAAGCCTCCCTCTGGTCTACTAAAAATCCCAAATTGCACCGTGACCCGGGGTTGCACTGCTCCCCAAAAATTCATAGAAGTTGTCCAGTTCCCTGCCTTGCACTATCTACAAAAATTGTATAATCATGTGAGTCAGGCGTCTGCTGCCTGTCATTACACTATACCAAGGAATTCCGTAGATATGACTGACAAGACCCCTTGCTGGCTTGCCTCGCTTTCCCTCTAAAAATTGTGCAGTTTTGACTGGCACTCTCCCTGCTACCCCACTCTGCACTAATCCCAAAAACTGTGCAACAAATGCCCATCTAACACTGTCTCTTAGAAATGCACAGTTATGACCAACAACTCCCCCGCAGCCCGATCCAGCCTTGCCCTAGAAAAATGCATAGAAGTGTCTACTAGTGCCTCCTGTTCCCTGCTTTGTCTTCCTTGGAGAAATTGCATAGATTCCCAGTTGTACCCCTAGATGACTTTCCATTCATCATCCTGAAAACTGCACACAATTTCCCAACAGTTCCTCCCGACACCTTGCCCTGTTTTCCTCCCCGAAACTGCACAGTTATACGCAACTAGGTTCTACCTTGCAGTTGTCACTATTACCCAGATTGCACAAATCTACCTCCCGGTGACATTTGCGCATATTTTCCCGAAAGTTCTTAGGAGACCCTCATCCTGGCTTAAGATGTGATCTGCACAGTTTCAGCACCTTGTCCTCCCTCTCGGTCACCTGCACTCGAAACAGAAAAAAAATAGTGATTGTAGGAATAGGTACATTGATGAAACATGGCATGACGATGAACAGGATGAAGAAGGAGCACATACTAGAAGGCTTGCTCATAGTTGAAAGAACGTATGAAGCACATCGAGCAACAAGCTAAATGGACACATACACGTGTAGCATCAAGCAATGACCAAGACCATCAAAGACCCCGCACACTTTTCCATGGGGAGGTGAAGACATGATACACCAAGAGCACACCCATCACTCAACAGCATAGCAGCTCGACACGGACACCACAATCAACCAGTACATGTCAGCAGTGTCATGTCGATTTGTGTCATGAGTTGCCTTAGCCACATCACTATTATGGGCCATACTTGTAATTAAATGTAATGTAATGTGAAAGTCCAAGAGACACACATATGAAATTGAAGAGTCATGTAAGTCAAAAAGTCACAGGAAGTCAAACAGTCATGAGGGAAGTTGAAGAGTCACAATGTTAGGTCCCTATAATGGTAGTGATTCCCCCATTACTATTTTCATTGTAGACCTTATTTTTATTATTGTGCTCCATAAAATCCCACTATTGTTATTGTTGTGCCCTTATATTATTATTGTTATGTTGGCTTTAATTATATTGTGACCCCTTATACCCCTATATATAGAAAGGAGGTTTTGTTATTTGTATCATCCAAGAATTTTTCATTTGTGTAACATAAAGGAGGATTCCCTCTCGAAGAGGCTGATTTGAAAGGTGTTGATCTCTCTTTTATTCTATTTTGTGATCTGGTTGCATAACATTTGGTATCAGAGCTTTGGATTCTAGGGTTTTGCCGCTCCAAATAGGTCATCATGGCATTTTTGCTATAAAAAATTTTTCTGCGACGTTTCAGAAGAAAAAAAAACCCATTTGATATGAAATCTCGCTGAACCTCGGGTATGAATTTAAGATCTTGTCTCACTATATTTTCAGAGATATGATCCAAGGAAGTTAGGGTTTTTGTAGGCTCTTGAATTATATCTCAAACAAGTGACCTAGGGAAAATCGTCATAACTTTCTCTCTGAGCATAAAATTTAAATTTCGTAAAAAGTTACAGAAAGAGGAAGACCTTTAGTTTTTTTTGTATTGGTTTCAGGTCCTAAGGGTGAAACAGTGACATGTGGAACTTCATACAAGTTCACTCTACTGAACTTGTCTATAATCAGGTCATCGTGGGAGATTTGGCATAACTCTTCCTTGAAGAATCCAATCTTGATCATACTTGCGGGGTTAGAAAGAAGAATTAGAGGGCTACTACAAGATTAAATTTCAGACCTTGGAGATCCGAAATTACAGGGATACAATAGATTCAATATCAAGCTCCTTTAAAGTGAAAAAAGGTGTGTTGTGTTTTTTAAAATTTTGCATAAGTTTGGTTTAAAAAATTAGTTTGAAGGAGTTCAAAGGGCATATTGAAGTATTATTATCATTAATTGATGCCCCGAAGAAAGAAAATGGAAGCACCTAGTAAGAAACCTGAAATTGCTAGCATGAATCATGAAGAAGAGGAAGAAATGCAACATGATATATCAAAATTACGAGACCAAGTGCAACAAATTTCACTCTCACAAAAAGTAACATAAGCTAAGATGGATGGTTTAAAGAAAGGTGTGGAAGATAAGATGGATGGTTTAAAGAAAGGCGTGGAAGCTAAGATGGATGGTATGAAAGACAACATTGAAGATTGGAAGAAGGACATGGAAGGTTGGAAGGAAGGTTTGACAAATTTGCTACAAGAAAGGATTCCTAATGGAGAAAACTCAGAATGAGAACAAAATAAATGTTAATCATGATTCAAAGAATGAAAACATTGAAGATTTTAAGAAAGACGTGGAATGTTTGACAAAGTTTCTACAGGAAAGGCTTCTTAATGGCGAAAATATAGTAGAGAAAAATCATGATGAGAAAAAAATAAATGTTAATCATGATTTCATAGACTCTAACGGTGGATTGAAGACTCGCCATGTTCCAAATATCGATATGAGGAAGTTTGATGGCAAAGATCCCATAACATGGATACTATAGATGGAGCAATATTTCGATCTCCATAATGTGCAAAACACATAAAAGGTACACATTGCAACTTTATATTTGGAATCAAATTAGCTTGTATGGTATCAATGGATTTTCTTTCGTAAACAAATTGTCACTTGGGAAATTTTTATGGAAGAAATGATAGCACATTATGAGGATACAAAAAGTGACAACGTTTTTAGCCAATTGATAAATCTCAAACAAAAGGGTTCAATGATGGAGCACATTGAGGACTTCCAAAAATTGAATATAAGGGTAAGAGATATTCCAGAGGAACATAGGATTGATGCGTTCATAGGTACTTTAAAGGATAACATCCAACAATGAGATTCACCTTTGGGAACTTGATTTATTGGAGAAGGCATTCAGGTTGGCAAGAAAAATGGAAAGCAAAATTATGGCAACAAGGAAGCCTACCACTTAAAGATGGAAGTGTTGTTTCCCCTAGCCTTCCACAACCTACAAGGTTGACACTACAACAATTGGAAGAAAAAAGAGCAAAAGGGATTTGTTACAATTGTGATAGAAAATACACTAAAGGTCATAAGTGTTCTAAGAAGAAATTATTTTACATAGATTGTGAAGAGGAGGAAGAAAAGGAACAAGAAACATCACAAGAAGAGGATATACACCAGGAACAAACCCTAGAGAAAGAAGAAATGAATCCAACCATATCTTGTAATGCATTGGCCAAAATTGCCACTCCTCAAACTATCAAGATAGAAGGACATATCAAGAAGAAAAATGTAATAGTGTTGATTGATTCGGGAAGTACCCATAATTTTATTCATTGTAAGATAGCTAAGGAATTGAATTGATTCATATATCCAACACCAGAGTGTCAAGTGATGGTTGCAAGTGGAGGAACCATAAATTTATTTGGAAAGTGCCATACTATCAAGCTATCCATGGGAGAATATGTATTGAATAGCCCAATGATTTCCATTCCAATGGGTGGTGTTGATGTTGTATTAGGAGTCCAATGGCTACAATCCTTGGGTACAATAGTTTTTAATTTTCAAGAACTTTTCATGAAATTTTATTCGGAAGGAAAGGAAGTTGAAATAAGGGGTATCACAGGGAAACCAAGAAAAATAATCATCTCTAACAGAATGAAAAAGATCCGAAATAAAGAACAACGAGCGTAATTGCACAATTATGTTTACTAGAGGTTCCCACATCGAAATCATCTATTTCTCCAGATCTCCAAAAAAATTGGATAGTCATTCCAATGTATTTGAGACTCCCAAAGGCCTCCCACCTATTCGTGATCATGATCATGCTATTCATTTGATTCCAGGAAGTGTTCCTGCAAACATCAGGCCTTAGAGATATCCCTATGCCCAAAAGAATGAAATTGAATGTATGGTTGCAGAAATTTTAGAGGCTAGTATAATTCAACCTAGTCAAAGTTCTTTCTCTGCTCTAGTAGTATTGGTGCACAAGAAGGATGGGTCATGGTGCATGTGTCCAAATTATAGGGAGCTCAACAAGCTCAATATTAAGGATAAATTTCGCATTCTTGTCATTGATGAATTATTGGATGAATTGCATGGATCAATTTACTTCACCAAGTTGGATCTTCATCTGGGATATCATAAAATCAGAATGAAGACTGAAGACATTTCGAAAACAACATTTAGAACTCATGAGGTTCATTATGAACTTTTGGTCATGCATTTTGGCCTTACCAATGCACCTTCTACATTTCAAGGTTTGATGAATTCCATTTTCAAACCGTTCCTTAGTAAAATTGTGTTAGTATTTTTTTATGATATACTAGTCTACAACATGTCTTGGAAGGATCATGTTCAACATGTTGACAGGGTGCTCAAACTATTAGAGTAGAAACAATTATATGTAAAAAGCTCCAAATGTTTCTTTGGAGTACAAGAGGTGGAATATATGGGTCATATTATTTCTCAAGAAGGTGTTAAGGTAGACCCTAGCAAAATTAAAGCCATTAAGGAATGGATAATTCCCACATCCATAAAGAATCTGCGAGGATTTCTTGGGTTGATAGGGTATTATTGCAAGTTTGTTAAGAACTATGGGAGAATAGCAGCACCTCTAACAACATTATTGAAGAAAGATGCATTTTCATGGACTCCAAAAGAAGCGAAGGCCTTTGAACATCTTAAAGAGGCAATGTGCCAAGCACCGATCTTAGCTACGTCGGACTTCACAAAAATCTTTATTGTGGAATGTGATGCCTTAGGATATGGAATTAGTGTTGTTTTAATGAAAGAAGAAAGACCCATTTCTTTCGAAATTCTTCCAATCAAAGGAAAGTATTTACACAAAGATATTTATGAGAAGTAAATGTTGGAAATACTAAATGCACTTAAGAAATGGTGACCCTACCTAATGGGAAGACACTTCAAGGTAAAAACAGATTATGATAGTCTTAAATACTTTTTAGAATAATGGTTATCATTGGAGGAGAAACAAAAATGAGTCACAAAGATGTTTGGTTATGACTTTGAAATCATCTACAAAAAAGGGAAGCAAAATGGTGTGGCAGATGCACTCTCAAGAAAGGATGAGCATGTAGAAGCATTGCTTTGTGCCATTTATATTATCCAACCAGATTGGATAAACAAAGCAAGGGATGAATGGAAGAATAACGAAGAAGTGTGGGCACTCATTCAAAAGATACAACAAGATCCCAGTACATATGATACATTTAGTTGGAAAAATGATTCGTTATGGTACAAAGATCGCTTATATCTAGGTAAGAATTCCCAACTCAAACAAAATATTCTTATGGAATTGCACACTTCTCCCTTAGGAGGGAACTTAGGATTTTTAAAACCTTACCACAGGTTTAAGAAGGAATTTTTTTGGGATGGCCTTAAATTGGATATTCAAAAGTTTGTGGCGGAGTGTTTGGTTTGCCAACAAAATAAAGTTGAAACAATCCAGGTCTATTACAACCTTTATCCATTCCAAGCAGAAAGGGAGGAAGTTTCAATGGATTTTATCATAGGTTTACCCAAGTCTGAATGAAAGAGTGTCATCATGGTGGTAGTTGACATAATTACCAAGTATGCACACTTTTGTGCATTATCTCATCCATTTAAAGCCAATACAGTTTCTACTGCATTTATGGAAACAATTCAAAAGCTACATGGAAACCCAAAGATTATTGTAAGAGACAAAGATCCCATTTTCATTGGAAATTTTTGGACAAAATTATTTTCTTGCCTTGGTACTCAATCTGATGGGAAAAATGAGATAGTAAAAAAATGTTTGGAAGGATACGTTCATTGCTTTGTCTCTAATAAAAAAACACAATGGGTGAAATGGTTGCCTCTGGCTGAATGGTGGTATAACACTTCCTTCCATACTGCAACAAAAATGACCCCATTTATGGCACTTTATGGATATCATCCACCATCCATCACATCATATTTGAGAGAAATTCTAAGGTTCAAGTAGTGGAAGATCACATCGAGAATCAACAACAAGTTCTCCAAATCTTAAAGGATAACCTCACTTTGGTGCAGAATAGAATGAAACAACAGGTAGATCAACATCGCAACGAAATAAGTTTTGATGTAGGTGACTGGGTATTCCTACGGCTACAACCATATAAACAAATGTCCCTCAAGCAAGATAAGAAGGATAATAAATTATCATCAAATTATTATGGTCCACACAAGGCGTTGCAAAAGATTGGTACTATGGCATACAAATTGGAGCTTCCTGCAGCTTCTCGAGTGCACCCAGTTTTCCATGTTTCATGCTTAAACAAGGTTATAGGTTAAAAGCTCCCAGTTAAAACAATATTTCCAGAACTTGATGAGGAAGGAAAAATCATATTGGAACCTGAAGTAGTCATAGAAACAAGAACTTGACAACTACGAAATCGATCAATTTCGGATTATCTCATCAAGTGGAAGAACTTACTTGTTGAAGATTACACATGGGAGGATGAGAATTTTATGCAGAAGCATCCATAACTACTCAAGTGTTGAGGACAACACTTATTTGAAGGAGAGGGGAATGTTAGGTCCCTTTAATACTAGTGATTCCCCCATTACTATTGTCATTGTAGCCCTTATTGTTATTATTGTGCCCCATAGAAACCCATTATTGTTATTGTTGTGCCCTTATATTATTATTATTATTATTATTGTTATGTCGGTTTTCATTATATTGTGACCCCTTAGACTCCTATATATATAAATGAGGTTTTTTCATTTGTGTCATTCAAGAATTGTTCATTTGTGTAATGTAAAGGAGGTTTCCCCCTTGAAGAGACTGATTTTGAAGGCGTTGATCTCTCTTTTATTCTATTTTCTGAGCTGGTTGCATAACGCACAAGCGTCAGTTATCCTCCTTGGCTATATATACCCCCTCATTGTGTAAGCAAAGGAATTTTCACCTTGGCTCCTCGCACATAGCCTTGAGATTCTGTAGTATGTTCTTTGAGGAGTGAGGAGTGGATCCAATGTCCCACTACTGGGGCTAGTGATGTATGGTGTACAAATGTGTCTTGGAACTTTTTCTTAATTCAAAAGCCTATCTTAGGCCAACACATTTTCATGCATGTTTTGTATCCATTTGTAAGACTATTCTTTAAACGTTTGCAATGCATTTTTGCTTAACTTGTACCAAGATAGTTGAACTACTTCAGTTATTTTAGTACTTAAATTGTTGAAGATGTGTTGTATTGTTTATCGTTGATGTCTTGTCTGTGCGGACTACTCCACTAGACATTAGACATACCATCCTTGTGTTTTCTTGGTTATAATGGCCATCAACCCTTTGTGGACTACTCCGCTAGACAGTGTACGTTTTTTCCCTTGTACTTTGGTTTTAATGATTGCCGCATCCGCTGTGGACTATTCTGCTGGATGCTAGACAGACCCTTATTGTTTTCACGTGTGTCTCTCACTGGGTGGTACTACTACCTCTCATCTAGAGGCTCAATTTTAACTTCTCCCTTATAGTAAGAGAACCCGGACACAAAGTTACATTACACACTCACCAGGCATACTCACCTCAGTTTCTTCAAGTTACATGCATAACACTCTCATGTGTTGAATAGTAAGAGCTAAGGTAAATCTCTAATATAATGGAAACTGGGCCATCGTACCAGATGGGAACCCTACAATAAACGATGTAAGGTCTAGTTTAGAATTCATACCAAGGGGATCCCTTGAATGTTGGTGGGTCCAACAAAATCAACATTTCTAGCGCTAGAAGGAGGGATGCCAGTAGTTTATGGATGAATGTCCTCTCAACCCCATGTATCTATCATCTGGTCAAGGCAGTGACACACTCCCTCTCTCCCACGCATAACTATGAAGTTGGTTACTCCTAACCTCCAAGACCTAAACAAGAAATTTCATATCACCACATTTGAGATGTTCGTCCCTTCACCTATCAATTTGATAAATATGTTGGACTGATTCGAGGAGTACACACTCTTCCCTCTTCGTAGAGGAAAAAAAATAATACACACATAGGAGTGGTAGTCTCATTTGTCGAAGAATTTATCCTCGCCACTCTTGAAGAGTTGGCAGAAGCTCTTGAGAATGAAGAGGAACCTCTTCTTTTTCTAGAAGGATAAGAAGTTAACAAATTACTGTTGGGCTCAGGTTCCGATGGAGGTAGCGGAGGAGGCGGAGGCGGAGACGAACCAATAGATTTGGAGGTTGAAATGTTAGATTCACAAGAAGAGGAGGAGGACGAAGAAGAGGACAATATGGCTGATAAAATTATGGAATGGATGACATAGGGCCCATTGGCACTCCTGGGTGCCTTGCACAAGATTCCAAGGAAAACAAAGAATTCATTGACAAAGTATGACCCTGACAGAACAATAAAGGCAGAAGACCATCTAGACACGTTCTACCTACATATGGAGAAAATCGAGGTACGTTATGGCGATGTTGCATGTATATCGTTTCCATGTACCTTGGATGGTAGAGAAATTGTATGGTACCATAGCCTTCCTATCAACTCCATACAGAACTGGAGGATGTTTAAGAGAATTTTCCTTGAGAAATTTGCTAAGGACAAAACCCCCGCCATGTTGTTGAAAGAATTGGGTTGTCTCAAGATGGAGCAGAAAGAAAAAGCGAAAGATTTTAACCAGAGGTCTAACCCTATCCTGAACAAGTTCATTGCAGACACTAAACCTCATTACTCCATCACAGTTGACTACTATGTGTTTGCACTACCGACCAACATTGTGTAGTTCGTAAAGCAAGTTGCGAAACACACACTTCTAGAAAATTGCCAAGAAGCAATTGATTTGGAGAAATACCTGCGCGCTATTGGAGTCATTGTAGATGATGAATCAACTAAGGACTCCAAAGAAATGGGCAGGAGATCTCAGGATACTATGAGTAAGGTAAAGGAAAAGGAAGCAAGTGAAATCAAGACCCTTACTCATCTCCTCATGTCCTTGACAACTAAAGTAGCTGAACTTAAGCAACGCATGACTAAGAGAATAGTGAGCAACAGACCTCCTAGATTTGCATAGAGGAAGAATGTGATATTAGGTAGTAGCAGTAGCCATCTAACTAAAATTGTAAAAAGCTCCAATGTTGTGTTCCAAGTGGAGAAAATTTTGAAGGATAAATTCTGTGCGATCCACGAAGAACAACATTCAAAGAGGTCTTGTCCATCATGGAACTATGTTATGAGCACTATGCCTTCAAGGTTTGTTGGGCATGGAATCTTCCCAAGGCATGTTTTGGGGCTCAAAGCCCAAGTTTTGACCTGATATTGTTGTATTGACTCTGCGAATTGTGGGCACGGAGCGCGAAATGTATGATAGAGTCACAGGGTTGTCCGCCCTAGTCTTGTAATGTAATGTCAGCCTACCCATGGTCTGCGAACCATTGTATTGTATAAATAGAGTAAGGCTCTAAGTGTAAAAGGAAAAATAAGGAAGTGATAAGAGAAGATAGAGTCTAAGTGACTAAGTGTCTCTTTGGGTCATAGAGTAGGAGAAGGCTCTGTAGCTGAGTGCGCAAAGGCCTAGTAGTCCGCAGTTGAGTGCGTGGACGCCTGCAGCTGAGTGCGCAGGGTAGAGTCGAGTATGTAACTGAAGAAGAGATTAATAAAGAGAAGTTTTATCATAATTCTGTGTATTTTTTCTTGGGTTAATGCAGGTTTTATGTAAATTGCAAATATATTGTTTATTTATGGTGTGCACCTGTATGAATGATTTATGTTGTTAAGTATAACTTAAAGCATGCAAGTAGGCTAAAATAATCAACTAACATTGGAATACTAGTAAGAACTTGGGTAATAACAGTGTTTGGTCCCCGAGTAGGGCTGCACAATGATAGTATCTTAGGCTGCAAGGTACGGGAAAGTGCGCATAGCAACGTGCACACAGGATCGAATTGCGGACCACTTCCACTCATTAGATATCTCCAAGGTGTGGAAACCTATTTGTAGCACCCTCCCATACTACTTTGGGTGAGACCTCAGTTCGCACTCTGTGGACTGTTGCCAAAAGGGCCAGTAGTACCAAGATTTGTTTGGCTAAATCGCCTCTGAACCTGGGTCAGGCCCCAATAAGCCAAAAAATGGTTCCGTTGCCGGGACCAGGATCTGCATAAGAGATGTCCGATGTCGTGTCACTGGAATTTGATAAAGAAAGAAATTGAAGAGTGGTTGGACAGAAATATTCACGAGTTCGCGGCATAGGAAAATAGGAATCCATGAGTATCGAAGGAACAATGGTTAGAGCGCTACTTATATACGCAAATCCACGAAATTTTCTTTGCATCCTTCCCCTCTGAGTTGTACAAGTGGATTGCGAAGCTAGCGGACAGTCAGGGAAGGTGTAGGCTCGAAAAACCTATTGTGTGGACTCCAGAGTTGGTGCGCAGACTAGAAGCATTAGGAGATAAGATCACGCGCCCTGTGGACCATTGGCTTGATCGAATTATAGGAGGGTTTATCAGCGAGTTCGCAGTAATATGTCAGTCAGCTACAATGAGGCAGAACGACGCTTCCTCAAAGGACCGCGAGGTAAGTACATTAAATATTTGAACACTTGGATTAAAATGCCATTGTGTGAAAAGCGGGTTATGCGAATAAATTGATGTTTGGGGTTGTGCGAAGTGGGAGGATATACAGAAATGAAGGTAGTGAGGAATTAGAGGCTAGTCCCTTAATTTCACCTCTGTAGGAGAGCGAGGAGGAGCTCGCTAAAGTTTCACCAAGAAGTGCGGTCAGTCCGATAAGACAGTGAATTCCATGCATACCACCCCCACCTACACCACCACTAGTTTCACCGTCTTCACCCCCATCTTCACCCACACCACCTCCGCCACCACCACAGTTCAATATGGCGAGTGCAATAAAGTTTCCAGTGTTTAAAGGAGTAGGGAATGAAGATCCAGACCAATTTTGGTTCATAGTAAAGGCTGTATGGGAAGTGCAAGGAGTCATGGATGATAATATAAAGAAGGCAACACTGGTCAGTGACTTGCAAGATCGTGCACTGACATGGTACATTAAGCATTCCAATGACAATCCAAATGTAGGGATCACGGATATCCAAGCTGCGCTAAATAGAGAATTTAGTAGGCCAAAATCAGAGACACAGTTGATTATCGGATTCAAGGAAATTGTGATGCTTCCAGGTGAGACCCCCTGGGAGATGGATTAGAGACTGAAGTGTATGATTCGTGAAGCCAACATGACCTTGATGGATGGGAAACACCGTGCATGGTTTGTAGTGTCGCTAACGCTGCATCTAAGGAATGCGCTATCACAACAAAAGCTGTCAACTCGGACTGAGGCCTTGGAGATTTCAATGAGACTGCACGAGACCCCGACACAAGATCCTAATTTGGGAGTCCAACAGATCCACGGGTAGTTGAAGAACTTGTGTCTTGAGATGAAAAGCCTGAAACAAGACAGAACAGCTCGCCCAGAAGCACATGTGGAGGTATGGTGCATAAAGTGCAAAGGCCAAGGACATGACAAGGACCCTTGTCCAGTCTTCGTGAACTACCTAGGAAGAGGAGGGCCAATGCCATTGAGACCAGAGGCACAAGCAGGACCGAGTGCGGTGCTTGCATTATGGTGCGTGATTTTTCAGATAGGAGGGAAGCATGCCACATATAACTGCCATCAATTACAACAGTATACGTAAACGTCCCAACAGTTGTTTTGTAATTTCTACAGGTCAGTAAGCCATGATGGGCGTACCTGTAGAAGTTATGAAATGATGATGGATTAGACTCTTACCTACAAATTTTAGACCGAAACGTGAGCCCTCGATCAAAGTTCAGGGATGGTGTGCACTGGATTTCAGGGGTGCGGACGAGGTCGAGGTGGAATGGGACCAGGAAGGGGTCGCAGATAGCTGATCTGTTACACTTGCGGAGGTCCAGGGCATTATGCCCGCGATTGTACTAATCTAATGAGAGCATCATGTTTATATTGTACCCACTTTGATCATGAGATAGAGGACTACCCCACACAGATAGTGAGGTTGCGCAATAAAGGAACACTCCAACCTCCCCTGACTCAGAACCTACAAATGATGAGGTATGAGCCGCGCGAAGAGGACCCGAATGTAAACATCATGCTCCAAAGTGGTATAACGATAGGAGATGACAAGGGCAAGTAGCCCAAAGAGAGTGCCTAGGTTTGCAAGGCTCCAACAAAGGAACTAGAGTTCGATTTGGAGCGCGTGAAGGAGACATTCATGGAAGCTAAGAAGAGATTCATGGAGGCCTCCACTTCAGGTAGTAAAGACAAACTAGAACCAGAGACGGACCATTAATGCTCACTACCTTTCTAGAGACATGCATGAAGCTACTGAATGACAACAAAGCGGTGAAGGGGCTACAAGAACTCATCACTAGATGTGCGGGACTAGGAGAACCGCGCGTAGTCTGGAAGCTCGGGAAGCACACAACACAAACAGGAAGGGAGTTGAGATTGACTGCGAAATCTAAAAATATGAAATAGATCAAGTGATTTTGGATCTAGGATCATATGTGAATGTCCTACCAAAGCAGACATGGGAGCACATGGGCAAGCTCGCGTTGCACTTGTCTCCTATTCAATTGTGAATGGCGAACCAGCAAAAGATCCTATTGATGGGAAGATTGCAGGGAATAATGGTAGATATCGAAGGTGTAAGCGCTCTTGCAGATTTTGAAGTGATAGAGATTGTTGATGACAATAATCCCTATCCCACGCTACTGGGAATAGATTGGGACACTGATATGAATGGAGTGATAAACCTAAAGAAGCGCAAGATGATTTTTGAGAAAAAGTCACTTGTGTAGTGGTACCTCGAGTCCCCGCGGAGGGATTGCGCTACACATAGCCAATGCGTGACTGCGACAATGACAATGATCTGGACTGTATCTACAAGATAACCGCTCGAGAGCAGGATTGGGTGAATCCTACAGTGGATGGCAGGATTTCATGGGAGCGCGAAAGCTCCTGCACCTCAGATTCGGATGAGGAGATAGAAAGATGGCAGAACTGGTTACACGAGGTAACCACACTCAACTACAACATGATGATAAGGTCACTATGTTATGTAGCAATAGAGGCAAGAGATCTACCTATGTATGATGGACTAACCACGATAGATAATTTCCTGAACAAATTTGAAAGAGAAGTACCGGAACAACAACGTTTTGACGCTCTAAAATGGGCACTGTGCGCTACGCCCGCAAGGTGGTGGGGTATGCACCAGCAGGATTTTGAGGACTGGTAGGAATGTAGAAGGGTGATGCTCATATGGTTTGGAAAGCCTTAGATGTGGATGAAAGCTGGGTATGATGGACAAAATAGCCTGCGCACCCACCTCTCCAGATGGGTACAGGCGTATGGTATGCAACCTGCACGAATGCAGGAGCGGGAAATAGGACGAACAAGCAGGAGTGGGCAAGAAAAGGGCACGAAAAATGAAGTATGATAAGTCCAAGCGCACTAAAGATTATCCACATGGAAGCCTTTGACAAAGTGTATGAAGTACTAAACGCGGTCCACCATGTGAGACGAAATGACTGGGACCTACATGTACCAATGGTTCTATGGGCTTATAGGACCATGTGCAAAACCCTGACCACACAAGCACTTCCGAAGCTAAAGTATGAAGCAGATGCTGTAATCCCTATGGAGTGTACAAAGCCTAGTCCATGCATAGCAGCACCTGTAGATACAATGGTTCACAAAGCCCGTAAAGAAGGAATCACACAGTCGCAAGAAACAGAACACATTGGACTTGAGGAAGAAATCTGACAGGGAAACTTTAGACTCCGCGAACTTGAAAAAGAAAGGGTACGATTAAGGAAGAAAAACGCTTTGATGGACGCGGAGGTCAAGAAGCTGGAGGATGAGATAAAGGAAGCATTTCTCATCAAAAAACCTAGGATGGTAAGTTAAGGTGCGTATGATCATACTGACAAGTTTGAGAACTATCGTTGTGAATTGGTTAGTCTGATGCCTTGGCTTGGAACGCATATCACCAAGCATGGTGACTAGGGTAGCACGTTGCAAGCGGTGAAGTGCGCGGTGCTGACCACAACAATAGAAGAAGGGGATTCTCTGAGAACCGTGATGGAGGACAGGATGGAGCCCGACACGAGTGGTGCAACCACCTGACTAGCCATGGGAAGGACATTCTTAGAGCTCCAGGCTGTTGGAACGGAGCGCGGGACTATAAATTATTCTGCCTAGGAGCTGCATGATATGGGAGATGCACACAGAAGCAGAGAGTCACAAGGCCTATGACCGTACATGGAGGGCTGCGTTTCCGCTCGGATTGACCAGAAAGTGACCGTTGAAGTCACTGTTCACGATGGGATGATCGAACTGAGGCCAAATGGAGCGGGCGATGGGCATTTAAGATGTGATTTATGGGCAAGATTTGGGAAAATCTGCCACCAAGAAAGAATTAATGGACTGAAATTGGGGGGAATGGTTGAATTCAAATTCAAAAGGTGTTATAAAACACAAAGGCCTGCCCAACAAACAAAACTTGGTCATTTGAGAATTGAGCGATTGAGGAGAGCCCTGAGCATTGTAAGTCGAGCGTTGATTGAGCCCCTGAACTTGCGAGTGACAAAATACAACCTATATATAATGACAACAACTAAGGATGGTTTGGGAAGAGAAGAGGTAACCACTGACGAGGCCGCGTAGGCCCTAACTGTGGAGGATGTTCCAGAAGGTGCTGGGGTTGTGGCAGAGATCCCCAAATCACTGAGTACGCCAAGACCCAAGAAGGATAAGTAAGAAATGGCTCCCATATGCGTGTTGCCGAGAAATCCGCTGCACAACACAATATCATTGGAAGAGAAGGGGAAAGTTGTCACAATAGAAACAGATGAGGAAGAAGAAGATTTGCAGGCCCTTATCATCGCAGAGGAAGAAGACGAAGGCATGAAGGAGGATATTCAACCTACATACTCTATGACAAAACTGCGTGCATATGTCCCCCCGCGAAAAGGGAAGGCCAAAGTGCTCAACGACCTGGAAAAAACCAAGAGTTCACTCCAGACCCCACTCGTCCCAGACGACATTGTGTTTGAAGGTACGCACCTGGGCCGCATGCCAACCATGAAGTTTGAATATTGAGACCTCGCTGACTGTAAGAATTTCTCTCACCTGGAGACCGAGAACCTCATGAAGCAGAACACTGCGGGGGTGGTGACAATGTTAGAGCTGCGGAAGTGGCTACACGGAGTGGAAAAGGATGGGTTGCTGAACTTACTATGGGTGTTGCATTTCCATCGCACACCAATAACCATTTTCGTCATCATGCAGCTGCCCTGCCTGGTGAATGATGGGTATTTATGGCTGGAGGAGCCTATCCCCATCATGAAAGACCTAATTCACTGTGTTTCTTGGCTCCCCTACAAAGGAAAGGACCTCGCGACCATAGCCGAAGGAAAGGGCAGTGATTTGGCCCTTGCGGAGGCCATGAAAACAAAGTATAAGATGGAAAAGAAGAAGAGCGGCTACGCCATCTCTAGCATCAAGGACAAAGAAGTCCGTGTAACTACCCAAATCCTCGTAGGAAAAGTTATGCGGAAGTGCCACACTTACGAGGTACCGGCGCCAGTGGTCGAACTAGCGAGTAGTGGGCAGAGGGGGTCCAGTTTAACTGGTCCGAATTCCTTTGTGCAAAATTTTTGAAAATTTGTCGCGAAGCCTAGGAGCAGGGTAAAAACCTTCACTATGTGTGGTTGTTGCTATCCATAGTGCTTGTAGCAGGGGAACTACCAAAGGACAGTCAATTCCCCAAAATTGACAACGATTTACCAGAGGCCACGAAGTACACTTCGCTTTGGGCCACGAAGGATGTAAAAAGGATACGCGACAACAAGATTTTTTGGGTACTCATGGAGATGAACATACAAATATGGATCAACTAGAAGCCGTGCCTGTCACCCACGGTGTACAACAGTCTGTAGAGTTTTGCAGAATTCAAAGCAAACATACATAATATATACATCAGGGGCGAAAGGATCTGACGAAGCTGTGGAAAAAGCTACCCTTTGTAGCCACTGATGATGCCATTTTCACCATATTGGAGGCTTGGCCTTAGGAATGGCACGCCCCAGATCTTGCAGAAGTCGAGAGGGTAGAAGCGCAGAAGAAGAAGGATGATGCCAAGTTGTGTGTCACATAGTTAGCCGAGAAAAGGCGGAAGGAAACAACAACTGCTAAGGTACGAGCAGCATGGGAAGTGGCACAGAAAGCTACTGAGCAGAAAAAGGCCATAGAAGCAACAACAGTAGCACAAGAAGCAACCGCGAAGGCAGGCGAAGGCCAAACAATGTCATCGCAGGGGCAGGAGGTAGAGGAAGCATAAACAACAGAAGGGAGTGCGGACCTAGGGACCACATCCACACAGTTGAAGCACCCACACACAACAGAGCGAGCAGGACTGAGGAAGAAGGTCAAGGCCTCGAAATTGGCCATTGACCCGATCACCTTAACCGAGGGTGATTTGCATGACATCGGCGAGATGGTGCGTGATGTCATAAATGAGACTCTTTAGGATTTTATGCAGGAGCACCAGACTATGTTGGGGGCCCTCAGAGCGTAGTTGCAAGAGTTACAGGTGCATCTCCCTCAAGTGGGTACCCTTTCAACCCACCTCGCAGTAGGATCCTCGGTAGCAGAGCAGATGCTGTGTGCACGGATGGAAAACACAATAATGTTACCGGAAGGGGCCCTAGTGACAGCAAATGAGGCCGATAGATTTTCGGTTAGGATGATGAAAGGCCTTGGCCTTAATCTAGCTGCCCTTCCACGTGAGACACTGTATCTGCTACATGATGGGATAACAGCAGAGTTGCACGGTAGGGAGAGTTGTGTGATCCAAGTCCTCAACGAGAAAAATATAAACATGGAACAACTCAGCTTCTAGCGTGACGAATTAGTGTCACAAAATCAAATTGGTACAGGTGGTAGACGATGCTTTCCGAAGTGTCCCGGAGTTGGCCATCCTAGCAGACCTACTAGTGGAGGTGTGGATCCAGAGGTTAGCCATAGGAGTCCACGAGACCAGGGAAGAAACGACCAAGGTTCAGTTGGAGCTGAATCTTTAGATCGCCGAGCTGTGGTTAGAGGTGCAGCCAGCCACTCCCCCGAAAGTTAGAGAACAACGCACTAGCACTATCGCAGAGGGATTGGAGGAAATGGGAGGTGCAGTGCGAGATTGCATTGACATGGTTGAAGAAGCACTTGAGGTTCTCACGACTCTACAGGAGGACCCCAACATCCAGCGCTTGGAAACAAAAGCGTAAGAACTTCAGCAGCAATATGATAGTGTCCAAGGAACTGCACAAACAGTGGTCCTCACCTAGCGGCTTGCGAGGATGTAGCAGGCTAAGGCACTAAAGGAGCAGGTGGATGCAGCGCGACACAAGGAGGTAGTTCTCAAAGCGCACGTTTAGCCTTGGATTGATGAGGCCTTCACTATCATGGCAAACATCGAAGGAAAGCTCGCACACATATAGGGGATGCATGCATAGATGTAGAGAAGCACTCCAGACACAGAGGTCTTATAACAATGGATGCAGCAGATCCAACAAGCAGCAACTCAGTGCACTGCTAACCTCAACACCATTCAAGAACAGTTGGAGGGACTCCATGCAAAGATCACCGTGCCGACAGAGTGGCTCGAGGGTGAGTCATGATGTTTGTGTTGGGGGTATGTTGGGCATGGAATCCCCCCAAGGCATGTTTTGGGGCTAAAAGCCCAAATTTTGACCCAATATTGTTGTAAATACTCTGCAATTTGTGGGCGTGGAGCGCAAAATGTATGATAGAGTCATAGGGTTGTCCGCCCTAGTCTTGTAATGTAATGTTGGCCTACCCATGGTTCATAGATGATGGGATTGTATAAATAGAGTGAGGCTCTAAGTGTAAAAGGAGAAATAAGGAAGCGAGAAGAGAAGATAGAGTCTAAGTGACTAAGTGTGTCTTTGGGTCATAGTGTAGGAGAAGGCTCTGCAGCTGAGTGTGCAGAGGCCTAGTAGTCCGCAGCTGAGTGCACGGAACCCTGCAACTGAGTGCGCAGGGTGGAGTTGAGTCTGTAACTAGAAGAGATTAATAAAGAGAATTTTTATCATAATTATGTGTATTTTTTCTTGGGTTAATTCCTGTTTTATGTAAATTGCAAATATACTGTTTATTTACGATGCGCACTTGTATGAATGATTTATGTTGTTAAGTATAACTTAAAGCACGCAAGAAGGCTAAAATAATCAACTAACATTGGAATACTAGTAAGAACTTGGGTAATAACAACATTTGGCCCCCGAGTAAGGCTACACGAAGACAGTATCTCAGGCTGTGAGGTACAGGAAAGTGTGCGTAGCGACGTGCGCGCAGGATCGAATCGTGGACCACTTCCACTCATCAAATATCTACAAGGTGCAGAAACCTGGTTCTAGCACCCTGCCATACTACTTCGGGTGAGACCTTAGTTCACACTCCGCGGAATGTTGCCGGAAGGGCTAGTAGTACCGGGATTTGTTTGGCTAAATCACCTCTAAACCTGGGTTAGGTCCCAATAAGCCTACAAGGTTGAATGATCATTTTAAAGCCAGTGAGTAGGTTCAACTAGAGGATGAAGATGAAGAAGAGGAAACTCCATCCGATGAAGATTTAAGTTCTGGGCATGTAATTAACATGTATCAATGTATTAACACCACCTCAGAAGAAAACAACCACCGAGAAGGAGCCCCCAAAACAAAAAAATTCGATACAACTTAAGAAGTCAAAGGGCTCCCACTGTGTTTGAGATATCGAAAGAAAAATTTAGAAAAATACTCAAAACAATTGATCCACCAACCTACTCAACGCAAAAAACAAAAACAAGTCCAAAAAGACAGCTACAGTGAAAGATATGTCCATGAGTAGCAAACTCCAAAACACTCCACTGGACAGTACAAACGTAAGTCTTCCCCTAAACAATTCGGTGAGTCTTCCTGCTTTGGATTACAATATTGATGAAGATATGAAGAAGACCTATGCAAAAATTTCCCTGCACGAGCTAACCAAGCTCACGGGTCAGTGGGATATTCTTTTGTGTGCACTGGGGCAAACCTCCACAAACAATGTTTCCTGTTCCAACAAGGGACCAAGAAAGTCTCCCAGATTACTCGCATCTATACTCAACGTGCTTCGCATGGAATAATCAAACTCGCTTCACCCACTATTTCTTTTATCATTCGAAATATTCAACTTGAATGTCCATAACTATTTGGTTGACTCTGGCACATCAGTCAATGTCATGCCACTCTCCATTGCTAAAAAGATCAATGTGCAATGGAGCAGTACAACTATGCAGATCATCCAACTTGACTGAACATGTGTACCAACCATTGGTGAACTTCGGGATGTGGTCATTTGGTTATCGTTTTACAGATGAGTTCACCAGTGAATTAACATTGTGATTGTGAACATCCCGTAATCATATGGCTTATTTCGCAGTAGAGACTAGTCCAACAAGTTTGAAGGATATTTTGCTACAGACTGGTCACATTTATGGCTTCTGTATGAGATTAGAAACAACCATATCCAGGTGTTGTCGGAGAGATATATGAAACATAATGTTACTCTCTTGGATGGTTAGAATGAACTGTTGGATTTCACAGAACTTTTGTTCAACAATTTATTTCTTGAAATACAACTATGGTGTTATCTTACACAGTCAAGCCCCACCCCACCAGATACACAGTTGGGTCTCCTTCGTTACTCAACTGATGGAAATGAAACTTGTACAATACATTGTAACAATAGTAGCAGTAGTGTTAGAAGTACTAGCACGACAAGTAGTCCTTGTACAATGACTTGAGGATCTTGTATTTTTATGGATCCAAAACACAAGATGGCTCTGGAAGTAGGTGTGTTTTGATAGACCCAAGGCAAAGGAAACACTTAGTCTCAAGCCACTTGGAGTTTGAGTGCACGAACAATACTGTTGAATACGAAGCACCCATTTTGGGTTTACAGAAAGCCCTCAGCCTCAATGTTTCTATGCTGAAATTGGTAAGCGATTAAGAGATTGTGGTATGTCAGGTACATAACACCATACACTATGTATGACCTTGTCTTAAGAGTTACCAATAAGAGGTATGGCGGCTTATCTCTAATTTCCAAGATTTTAATATCATCTTTGTACCAATAATGTGCAATGAAGTTGCAGATGCTCTAGAAAATGCAGCTACTAGGATGACACCGCTTAGGGATATATTTACTATTGAAATTTTGTATAAGCCATATATCCCTGACAACACCACTAATTTGCATGTTTTTGATGATGATGAAAAAATACTACATTTCATGGCCAACACTGGCGCCTTCAAAGACGCATCAATAGAAAAAGACATGCATGAGCAATCTTTGCAAGGCATAGCTAATGACATTAAGGAAAACCTCATCCCCAAGGGTGTGGTTTCACTTGAGAAGCTATATGACTTGTAGAACCACTTCAGAGGGCCCAAGAACACTAAAACCCATAACTCCACATTAATGCACGAACATATTAATATGGAAATAGACAAAGATATGAAGTTCATGAATCTCGGTACGTGTTGCACACTGGAAGAGCGACAAGCCTTTGTCCACCTATATAGACAATACCATGATGTATTCACGTGGACATATGATGAATTGAAAACATATGACATGTGAATAATCCAACACATGATTCCGACTAAAGAAGGGGTCAAGCGATTTCAACAGAAGCTTAGAAAATTCCATCCGTCACTTGAACCCATCATACAGAAAGAATTGACTAAGTTGTTGGATGCTTAGATCATTTACAAGGTTCATCATTCTACTTGGGTTTCAAAATTAGCTCCTATGAGGAAGAGTTCTAGGGAGATCCTCCAGTGCGTTGATTTCCAAAATTTGAATCGTGCCTCGGACAAAGACAATTACCCTGTGTCATCTATGGAGCACATCTTGGAGACAATATCTAGAGCATAAATGTTTTCTTTGCTTGATGATTTTGTTGAATATAACTAGGTTCTAGTAACAGAACTTGACAAACCTAAAACTACATTTTGTACCAAGTGGGGTACGTTCACTTATCAAAGAATTCCATTTGGGCTGGTAAATGTAGGCACAACTTTTCAGCGTGCTATGGACATCGCCTTCCATGGGCTCATTGGATAGAGCATGGCAGTTTACCTTGATGATGTGATAGTCTTTTCCAGAAAACAATCATACCACCTGTGCTATCTTAAGAAGACCTTTGAGCGATGTCGAAAGTATGAGATATCCTTGAATACCAAGAAGAGAATCTTTGTAGTGTCTGAGGGGAACCTCCTTGGCCATATCATCGCCAAGAATAGGATCAAGTTTGATTCAGACCGAGTTCGGACTATCACGCAGATTCCTCACCCAGTCAACAAGAAATCTATGCACTCCTTCTTGGGGAAGATCAATTTCCTCCAGAAGTTAATCTCAAATTATGCGCAGATTGTTAAACCTACCCAAGATATTATCAAGAAGGATTCATTCTATAGTTGGGGAAAGAAGGAAAAGGATGTGTTTTCTCTCATCAAGAAGGTGATAGTAGATTCACTTGCGCTATACAACCCAGATTTCAACAAGGATTGCTTGCTTTATACTTTCGCTTCTGACACTTCACTCACTGCAGTTCTCACTCAGAAGGATGAGCTGAACAATGAACATCCCATCTCCTTCATGAGTGCAAGCATGCAGGGACCTGAGCTCAACTATCCCACTATGGATAAGAAAGCATACGCAGTATACAAGGCGGTGAAATAATTCAGATCATACCTGGTAAAAAATCATTGCATAGTCTTTGTGCCACACCCAACAGTCAAATCGCTGCTTGTTCAACAAGAGTTGGGTGAAAGACATGCGAACTAGATGACAAGATTAAAAGAGTATGATCTTGATATCAAGCCAGTTCACACTGTCAAGGGTCACAGTCTCTGCAGACTTGTAGTGGAAGCAGTACATGCACAAGAGGAAGAAGAAGAGCTCACTGGATGGGAACAAGAAATCAATATGTATAATGTAGTGCAAGCACTACCCACTTCGCAAGAAAAATCTTGGTACGAAGAAGTGTGCCAGTACCTTGAGCATGACACCATGCCCTCTCACTTTTCCATGTGGCAGAAGAGGGCACTCTGACTCAAAGCATTATCTTACTAGTTGGTGCATGGAGTGCTTTACAGAAAGCACAACAATGGAATTTTGCTTAGGTGTTTGGAGGCACAAGATTCAAAGAGAGTGTTACATGATCTGCATGATGGACTAGTCAGAAGTCACTTCGCGGGTAACAAAAATATGCATAAATTCATGAGAATTGGTTTCTACTAGACCACATTTTTTAAAGATGCACATGCTTATGACCACAAGTGCTCGTTCTGTCAGCGATGCAATGACATAACTCGAAGGTCAGCAACCTTGCTGTAGCCTATTGCAGTGGATGAACCATTCCAATAGTGGGGATTAGACATCATTGGGGAAATATTCCCACATTCATCAAAGAAGCACCACTACATCCTGACCACTAATATTACTTCATGGGTGGAGAAAAGCAATTCCGCTTAAACAAGTGAATGACCAGGAAGTCATCAACTTCCTTCAGCAAAACATCATTTTGAGGTTTGGCATTCCTGTATCACTTGTTTTTGAAAATGAAACTTACTTCTCTTCATTTAAATTTTATGATTTTACATTGCAATAAGGTATTGTGCTTAAGAATTCAACTAACTACTACCTGTAGAGAAATGGTCTTGCCAAATCTACAAACGAGAATCTCATTCACATCATAAAAAAGACCATTTACTTTGAACAATGAAACTAGCATTCTGCTATGGTGAACGCTCTTTGGGTTGACCAAGTTACACCCAAGTCCTCTCTGAACACATCTCCATACTTCCTTGTATATGGAAAATAAGCCATCCTCCCACTAAATATCTACTTGCCTACTCTCTAGTTATCCCAAGAATCCCAAGGAAAGCTGTGTCTATTGGTTCAACATAGGATGAACACATTACACAAGTTATAGGAAGAAGGGATGAAAGAAAATGAAAAATTTTCACTCCATGAGAACCGTATCAAGAGATGGTTCGATCAAAAGTTTGTAGGGAACACCAGCTTCGTTGTGGGTGACTTAGTCTTGAAGTGGGATAAACCCCATGAAGACAAAGGAAAACACACGAAGTTCCAGTCCCTGTGGATTGGTCCTTTCACAGTTCACGAAAAACTTGGCCAACACACGTATCATCTACAATCACTTGATGAGAGGATTGACAACCTTCTTGTCAATGGCCAAGATTTAAAATGTTATTTTCAATGATCTGGGGCTATGCCTTGCCCTATGTACATAGTCTTTTCATTGCTTGTTCTATTGTTTTACTTTGTTGTTTTCACTTTGATTTTCTTTGTTTTTATGTCTTGTCATTTTTGTTTTGTAAATAAGTGTTGTCCTATACTGTGTTCTGGCTTTTGAATAAGTATGTGGCTGAAGTTAAAGAGTCTTGTGACACTGCAACACTTGGCCAATCCTGTGTCCATCTTCTCTGTGCTTGGTTGTAACTTTTGGCTGATGAAGACTTGATGGAAAATATGACACGTCTATATGGGAAGCTCTGGTCAAACCATGAACCTGTGTCCAAACTAGAAAACCCCATGCCTATACTCAATATTTTTCTCTGTGTGTTCAATATTATCCAACGAGTAGAAACAGAGAAGGGGAAAAATCTAAACGAGAAAATTTAAATCAGAGGTCTTAAATTCTTCTCTGAAGGAACAACCTCTTCTGCTCTCAATAAGTCAGGATCCCTCTTCCGCCCAAAAATAAATAAGTGCCTATGCACATTTCCCTTTCAAAAAAAATACAAAGGTGAAAGAAGAGAAAGGATTCCTGCACAGAGAGGTGAAGTAGGAAACTCCACTCACTAACAGTGGAGAAATGCTTGTGTTCCTACGTGATTCCACTGGGGTACTATCTAGGCCTACTGGCAGTGGAGCAACACCAAAGATGAAAACCTATACTCTAAAAATATTAAGCTTGTGAGTGAAACTACCCTTCCCGATTTTGAAACACTGTGATCTAGTTGAAAATTTTGTTGTGTTTGACTGGGTTGGGACAAGGGGAACCATGTATGTACATGGGGTAAGTGGGGACGACAAAGTAACCTACACAACAAATCAATACTCCCTAAAAGGGCAAGGCGCTATGCTGAAAATGAATTGAAACAGATAAGTTGGTATTCAACTAATGTGTCGCCAAGTGTTGTAGCAGCTGCAACACCGTCTAAAATTTTGGCCTATATCCAAATTTGATATCCTTCCTTATTTTTTCCCCTGATGGTTGCAAAAACTCGGACTCATTCCATGAGCTATTTTCGAGTCTTTACACCCCTCTTGCTTGATTGACCATTGATCCTCTTTTGGCATGTTTATTGCTATGTCATGCTTGTGGTCTTGTTGTTGACAATTATGAAGGTTTGTCTTTGTGTGCATGAGTTGTTTTCGCTCTGTGAACATCGGTCGTAATCACACACAAAGTTGCACGCACTATCATGCAAGTGTCATCACAGTCATTCACAAATCTATCTCAAGTGTCGCACTTGTCGCTCTTAACCTTTAAGTCAGTCTCACTGAGCACATGTTTGTCATGTTGGTTTGAGGTGTCATGTCATCGAGTCATGCTAAGTGTGTGATCACATTGTCCTGTATGCACAAGTCCAGTTTCTCTCACACTTAGCCATTTTTCTTGAAAATATATTGACCGAACAAACCTCCTTCAATCAGACCCTAACTGAGTTGCACTGCACAATATTAGCTCTCAGTGACCTTGTTTTTCTACCCATAACTACGCAGAGCTTAAGGCTACCCCCCATGACAACCTGCACTGCGCAATCCTGGAAGTGAGCAAGCTGAGTGTCTCGCATAACTACGCAGAAGTTGTCCCCAAGTTCAACCCAATCCACGCTTCTCGTAAGATCACTCATCAAGTCTCCCTTTGGTCTACTGGAAAACCTGAACTGCACTGTGACCCAAGGTTGCAATGATCCCCAAAAGTGTGCAGAAGTTTCCCAGCTACCCACCCTACATTTTCTACAAAAACCACACAATCATGTGAGTTAGGCCTCTATTGCCTGTCACTGCACTATTCCAAGGAATTGCACAGATATGACTAACAAGCCCCCTTATTGGTTTGCCCTTCTTTCCCTATGAAAATTGTGTAGTTTTGACTGGCACTCTCCCTGCTACCCCACTCTGCAATCATCCCAGAAACTGCGCAACAACTGCCCATCTGACACTGTCTCTCAAAAATGCGCAGTTATGACCTACAACTCCCCCGTAGCCCGATCCATCCTTGCCCTAGAAAACTATGCAGAAATGTCTGCCAATGCCTCCTGTTGCCCACTCTATGTTCCTCAGAAAAATTGCGTAGATTCCCAGCCAGAACTCCAGATGACTTGCCTAGTCCTCATCCTAAAAACTACGCAAAATTTCCTAGCAGTTCCTCCTAACACCTTTCCTTGTTTTCCTCCCCGAAACTGCATAGTTCCGCGCAACTAGGTTCTACCTTATAGCTGTCACTACTGTCCCAGATTGCGCAAATCTGCCTCCCAGTGACATCTGGCTAATAGTTCTCAGGAGTCTCTCATCTCGGCCAGAGCTATGCTCTGCGTAGTTTTTGCACCTTGTCCTCCCTCTCGGTCACCTGCACCCAAAACAGAAAACAATGCATCATGCTAGAAAATGATATTTTTGGATTTGATGTCGTCTCATCATGAGTGATTTCAGGAATAGGTATATTGATGAAACATGGTGCGTTGACGAATGGGATGAAGAAGGAGTGCATGCTAGAATACTTGCTCGCAGTTGAATGAATGTACGAAGCACATCAAGCAACAAGTGAAAGGGAAACATACTTTTGAAACATCAAGAAAAGACCAAGACCATCAAATACCCTGAACAATTTTCCATGTGGAGGTGAAGACATGATACGCCGAGAGGATACCCATTACTATGTAGCATAGCAGCTCGAGACAGACACCACAGTCAGCTAGTACATGTCAGTAGTGTCATGTCGAGTTGTGTCATGAGTTGTCTCGACCACAACAGTACTATGGGCCATACTTGTGGTAATCAAATGTAATGTAATGTGAAAGTACAAGAGACACACATATGAAAATGAAGAGTCATGTAAGTCGAAAAGTCACAGGAAGTCAAATAGCAATGAGGGAAGTCGAAGAGTCACAAGGGTCAGTTATCCCCCTTGGCTATATATACCCCCTCATTGTATAAGCAAAGAAATTTTCACCTTGGGTCCTCCCACATAGCCTTGAGAGTTTGTATTCTGTTCTTTGAGGAGCGAGGAGTGTCTCCAATGTACCACTACTGGGGCTAGTGATGTATGGTGTATATATGTGTCTTGGAACTTTTGCTTAATTCAGAAGCCTATATTAGGCCAACAAGTTTTCACGCATGTTTTGTATCCGTTTAAGACTATTCTTTAAATGTTTGTAATGCATGGGTTTCTTAACCTGTACTAATATAGTTGAACTACTTCGATTATTTTTGTACTTACATTGTTGAGTATGTGTAGTATTGTTTATCATTGTTGTCTCATCCCTATGGACTACTCTGTTGGACATTAGACCAATCGTCCTTTTGTTTTCTTGGTTACAACGACCATCACCCCTATGTGGACTGCTCAGTTGGACGGTGTACATGTTTTCCCTTGTACTTTGGTTTTAATGACTACCGCATCTGCTGTGGACTATTCTGCTGGATGCTAGAAAAATCCTTGTTGTTTTCGTGCGTGTCTCTCCATGGGTGGTACTACTACCTCTCATCTAGAGGCTCAATTTTACCCTCTCCCTTACAGTAAGAGAACCTAAACATAAAGTTACATTACGCACTCACCAGGCATACTCACGTCGCTTTCTTGAAGTTACAAGCATAACACTCTCATGTGTTGAACAATAAGAGCTAAGGAAAATCTCTAAGATAATGGAAGCTGGGCCATCGTACTGGATGCGACTCCTACACCAAACTATTTGAGGTCTATTTGGGACTTCATACCAGGGAGATCCCCTGAATGTTGGTAGGTCCAACATCGTCAATAGAAATTTAGTACGACATGCTTCTTTTTTAACCAATGAAAACAATGGGCATTTTAGGGTCTAGAGAAAATGTGGCCTTTAGTCCACTTATATAGTATAATATATCTATATGCCTATGTTTTATTTTTTGATTGAATATAATCATCTTACAACAACTACTCTAATTGTTCTTGTATTAAAAATCTTGTTTTAATTTAAGGAAACGTCCACATAGCTTCATTAAAGAGACATCATAATGATTAAAATGAATCACTATTGGTTCCATAAATATATGTATCTCCTTATAATAACTTATATAATATATATATATATATATATATATATATATATATATATATAAAATATAAAATTATGAAAATTATATCTAATTAGTGTACCATGTTTTTGGAGATGAGAGGCTCATTCTAGAATTCAATATGAGGGAGATGTGTAATTCCGTCTATGCTTAACATGGAATTGACATGTGTCTCTCTTAAAATAAAAATAAACATTTCTCTAAATAGAAAAACAATGTCGACTATAATTAAAAAATAAATAAATATGCTATGCATGCTTAGTTAGTTGTCCATATGATTTCATGTAAAGTAATTAGAAGTGAAAATTGTGAGTAAGATGTTTAGAAAGCATATTTTTCAAAAACATCTCAACACAATATTTAAATAATCTACTTGAAAATATATGTTAACTAATTTATGTCGATATCAACTTCATAGATATCTATATATAGAAAAATTGTTAAAAAAATATGTTTTAATACTGTATATAAAAATATTCAATGCAGGTTATCAATAAAATATTTTAATATGAATTAATATTCATGTATAGGTTTAAAATAAATTCATACCAAAAAACTTTTTAATGTGCATTGATAAAATGTCTCAATGCACATGTTCTTTAAAATATTTTAATGTCAATTATGTATATATTATATATTGTTTTAAATCTTTTATGTATATATCATATAAAGATTTTGAAAAAAGTAACTATGAGTATTTTACAATTTGGACATTGTTTATCTATATGCTTTTTATCAGAATCCAACAAAGATTTGTTGGACTTACAAGTTTAAGTTATGTATTCTATATAGCATTCAAAAATACAATTTAAACAATGAAAAATCACACCTTGTATTTTTCACTTTAAAGGAAGTTTTCGCTTGAAGAAATTAGATCTCTATCGGCTCATATTAGATCCATATTTAGATGGATCTAGGTTGATATTTACACATTCCATGTTCATAATGATATAGGCTTCATTAACATCTCTCTCTGGATAAAAAACCATAAGTGTGTACATTAATGTACACAACCTAGAAATTTGTAATGTGGTAGCTAATTGGAAGAGACAAAGGTTGGGCCACATGCTTCATGCAAAAATGGTCAAAGTGTAGAAGAATACATCATGTGCTTTTGTAGGGATCATGGAACAGTTTCTAAGATTTTTAATCGATAGTTTCCATAAGGAAGTGACATCAAAATATAAGTAATTGTTTTTTGTTTTTTTAAATCATAGGACATCATGAAGATAGGGCCAAGGACAACAAAGATGATGAGTATTAGGAACAAAGATTTAGAAACATGTACTTTAAATATGGAGAAATTAACCCAATAGAAAAAGTGATAGTACAAAAAAGGATAAAGCTTCGCTAATATATGAAACACACCATGGAAATTCATGAAACTAAAAATACCCAAAAACCAAATAGGGGAAATTTCTAGTAAAGAAGTGGTTCATAGAAGCATACAATACAACATGGAAGGAGTACAAAAATCACCCAACCAACAATAACCTTAAGAGATAGAAGTAAGTGGTAATGATACATATACCAAATTTGTGAAACCGAAATAGGAGGAGCTATTCATTTGGCAAAGAAGAATATAAGGCACTTTGGAGAGAATTGAGAGAGAAGAAAGAGAAATAAGAAATTGAAATATAATATTATTAATGGCTACCCTACACTAAAAAACTATATGAAAGCATCTCAACAAGGAAGAACACTTTCAAAAGCTACACTGCAAAGAAAGGTTTTAGAAAATATATTGTTGTGGTAGGGTTTAAAATGTTAACATTGAGAAAGGAAAAAAACATAGAAGGGTTTTATGGAAAACATATAAAAGAGGGGAAATATTGCATTAACTAAAACATAACAAAATTGATAAATAACTATAAAATTGAGAGTAAGGTTTTTATAGAAATATGGACATAACAACTCATTCCATTTATAAAGGAAGATAAAAAAATTAATGTAAGAAACTAGAATATTGCAATGATTAGTTCAATACTTTCCAAGCTAATGGAGGAATGATAGAAGGAAATATTAGAAATTGGGTATAGGAACAAGGGAAGATATAAAAATTCTCAATAAGTGCCTTAGTACTTTACAATTGATAATTTCCACTCTCTTAGCATATGGATGAAGATATGGAGCACCAAAGAGGACAAGTTATGGTGTTGTTTTGTGGGCTTCAAAAAATATATTGAAATGGTCCCCAAGGAGAAACTAGGGAGCAACTTATAGAGATTGGTGTTCCAAAAAAATGGAGGGAAATAATATATAGGCTCTATGAAATTTTCAAATATAGGATTAAAACAAAGGAATGACTCCAAGAGTTTTCAACGTTGATATTAGAGTGAAGCAAATATGTCTCCTCTCATTAATACTTTTTGTCTCTAAATGCACAAACTAGAGGAATGGATTAATGCAAGTGGTAGGGGAGGAGTAAAGATAAATAAAATCATCATCAAAATCATCCTATATGTGGATGACGTAACCCTAGCAACATGGACACTTTCTAGCCTCCATTTTACATGGAGGTAAAAAGGGAGATAACACATATAAAACCAAGGTATTCTTATTTTTTCTAAAATAAAAACCAAAATATATCCAAATAACATTAAAAAATGGTTTTCTAAAGGGGTTGGATCTAATAGTAGAAACCAAGGGGTTTTTTACCCTTGGGAAAATCCTAGTTCTCATGAGGGCCGAACCTGAAGCCATGGAGGCACCTTGAGGTAGTGGTTGAACTTGTGCTTGCTCCTAGAGAGGCTATATTAAATGATCTCATGACCCATGCACACATATGTGGATCAAATCCACTCCCATGTCCTTCAATTTTTAATCACCCAAGGTGTACATCAATTTTCAATAAGGTGCATTGTTAAGGCACTCCTTTTGACGCCACTGAATCAAACCTCAACTAGCCTTACATGCCATGTGAAGGGCCACATTAATATGCTTGGGGGTTATGGTGCTAGTGGTTGAAATCAACCTTGTGTCACATGAGTATGAGCCAAACCTACTTTTTGATTCTATAATTTCACAAAATAATGATAATAATAATAAATTTTAAAAAATGACCCATTGGAGATCACATAAAGCTATAAATACATGGGCCTAGATATCAAGTAAAGGCTAAGCTAGGAAGGATTAATAATAAAAAGAGTATAGGGAATATGGAGAGAAATATATATTCTACAAAACAAATGTATATCAACAAAATGTGGGATTGTAGAATCATTATTTCTCTCTTCCACACTTAAGTAGTACTAGTGCATCTATATTGTTGCAAACTACAAGGACCTAGCATCTCAAAAACCAAATGAATCCATATATAGAGAGTAGAAACATATAGTGTCATCATTTATGTGTTTAATATACTCAATTCCATATGAAATAGTGATAGTAGAACAAGCCTTTACCACATTGAAATGGAAGATATGGCGAGGCTAATGCTATACCAAACAAAAGTCACTAAAATGGAAAAAAAATAATCTCTAAAAAATCAACAAGGAGGCATTGCATTGATAAGAGTGAACATGGGTAATGTATATCATAATTCAACTTGAATAGTGGGGCATAAATTAATAATATTTCCTACCAGACACATTTTAAATGAGAAAAAAAATTCAACCATGTTACATGGAGGGGAGATGGTCCAAGAAAGCACAAGAAAAACAATAATACACTGGCCAGTTGAACCTAGTGAGGGATATCAAAATCTAGGAAGAATTAAAGTTCAACATGCCTTAGAAAGAGAATTTTTTATATCCTAGATTAAGACAAAGATCACAAAGGGTTATATACAAGACATGTAAGTGGAAGGAACCCAAGGAGGAGTGTAAGGACATGACATGCATAACATGCAAATTGGGTGAAGTCAAAACTAAGGAGAAATTATTGCTTCATTAGGAGGCCTGTATATGCATTAGAAAATGGTTGAGTTTCGAATATGAAAATTTATCAACACTCATCTAGATTAGAAACCTAGAAGGCATTGCTTTAAGGGCATTGAGATAGTTTTGGAAAAGTTACAAATTATTCTAGGATCACGGTTGAATAACTTGAGTCTTCCAAAGAGGTTTCAGGTTACAAACAATGTTAAGGTTACGGAAAATGTTTCATTGGTTAGAAACAATACATGTAGGTGGAAGAAACAAAAGGAGGAGTGTAATGACATGACAAGCCTAACATGAAAACTAGGTGAAGTCAAAACTAAGGAGAAATTGTTGATTATGGGGCCTATGTCTTTATTAGAAAAGGATTGAGGTTGGAATGTTTAAAATTTTCCACACTTTTCTAGAATAGGAACTTGGAAGGCCTTGCTTCAAGGGCCTTGAAATAGTTTTGGAAAAGGAAAAAGTCAATATAGGTTGGAGAACTTCATCCATCCCAAGAGGGGCCATGGTTTATGAACTTTCTCCCACTTTAGGACACCACTTTGTATTTATATAATTATACTTCTTTTACTTTAAATAAAGGCATAGCCTCCCTAAGATGTAACCTCTTCGTACCATAGACCATTTTTATTTGTGGGAATTTAATATAAAATATATTATATTTCTCTCTTTCTCTCTCTCTCTATATGTGTGTGTGTGTGTGTGTGTGTGTGAATGGGAATACAATGTTTTATCATTAATAATATTGTAACAATAAGTATATGTATAAATTAATTGTTCTTAGAAACTAAAAATTATACCAATTCGATCCCTTTTATTTTGGAACAATAGGATTTATAGGTTCATCACACCTCTAGATATTTTGGAGACACCCAATTAATAGTCAACTAGGAGAGTCAATTAGAAGGTCAATTGAGTGCTCAACAAGGTGGTTTATTAAGGATTTGACTAGGAGGTCAACTGGATAGCCAACTAAGCATTTGAATGGCTACTAAGTTAGAATAGAGAATTTGACTAGTGCATAGAACAATGCAAAAATTAAGGAGTTTGTTATGTACCCTAACTAATCTTGGTGGACCTTATCTTCCTCACTTCAAGGGATTTGAATACGACTTGTGCTATATAAGACGTCCCTATGGTTCAATCTAGATATTATAGTGAGAATGTATATTTGAATGTTTGTGTAACAAAATGTCTTGATTTCTTACACTTCCATATGTGTTGATCTATGCTTAATTATTCTTAAGTGTTGTAATAATGTCTTTAAACACCAGCACTCCCTTGGAACACTAGTTATTTGATCTACCTAATCCTCTAATTCTCCAACATAGTATTAGAACTAGTGCTGTGAGATTTAAAGTATTATCTACAAGTCTCATGGAGGTCATTAGTGTTCTTAATGAGTTAGATCTAGATGGTAGATTGACTTATAGTTTCACTTGAAAACCAAATATAGTGTTATATAAATAGATTGTCATTGTGAATTCCAAGATAGAGCTTGTGGTATTAATGGAAACAATTATGGAATTTGGGAACAAGTTACAAAACATTATAGAGTAATAAAGCATTGTGAAAATTTACAAAAATTATGGTTCTAGATCCAAAGGATAATCAACAAAAGTTTGTCATTGACAAAAATATGGATGAGGTTGTAGGCGTCATAAAAACCTACATAACTAGGGAGGTTAACTTTCATAAGAGAGTTCTATTACCTAAATTCTATCTGGAAGAAGCTAAATACCTTGTTTGATAAAAATAATGAAATTTAGATTATGTTATTAAGAAAAAGTCAACATTTTTGGATCCTCTCCCTTTTAAAAGAACTATATACTATCTAGCTTGTGTGAAGGAACTTTAGTTAAAATTGGATGAATGCAGAAATTATTTTTCAAAAAAATATGGTCAAATCATAGAAACAATCTTGATGAATGTAAAAATTTCATATGACATCGTGTTTTCTTTAACATTCTATGCTAGTGAACCTCCAAGAAAGATGATGGTGAGGATTACACCTTTGAATCTTTCTCTAGTTAGGCTAGTTAAGGCATATGATACTTTTTTTGATGAAGGGAAATATGTGATCAAACAAATATACCCATTTACTAAAGGGAAAGGGTCAACATAATTGCAGAGAAAGAAGCTAATAGGAGAAGGAATGAAACCATGTTGACTAGATTGATAAAAAGATGCACAATGATCACACTTCTATTGAGAAAGGTATCCTAAATACAATACCAACTACTATTGTGACAAATTGGGACATAATGATAAGAATTGTTGGCAAAATACCAAGGATCTAGAGGAGAAAGAGAAAAAAAACTTGTAGGAGAATGTAAATTGGAGGATTAACCAAGCTATGAGACTAAAATTCAAAAGGCATGGTAGATAACTATATGTTTTTTTCATACTTCTTAAGCTTTTCATGCTAATACTTCTTAGAGTGAATGGATAGTCAACTTTGGTTGTACTTATCACATGGATAAGGATGCTTCTCTCTTTCTTCATTTAAAGAATCTATAGAAAAATAAATATTTAGAGAAAATGGTTACGTAGTTACTTTTATTGATTGTTGAAAAATTGAATTTTCAAATGGTATGATCACTAATTTGTATCATGTACCTATCCAGAGTGAAAATTTGTTATCAGTTCCCCAACTATAGAAGATTGACAAGAAAATAGTGTTTTATCCATATTGTTTGAATATGAAGAACTTGAACAAGAAAATTTTTGTTGTTGATGAAGGTTTCACAAACCTGAAGAAGTGACTATATAATTTTTATGAATTTCCCAAGAAATAACCAATATTGACTACACTCATAGATGACACAAACAACCAAAGTACATTGTTACATGAATGATTCATACATCTAAAATTTTGAAGCATGGATCTGATGGTAAAACAAAATATGGTTATTATTTTAACCTCAATTTTTCCTCCTCATGGAGTATGTCAAGAATGTATGCTTGGAAAGCATCGTTAGAGTTCCTTTGAAATAGGGAAATATTGAAGAGAAAATACTCATTTGGAGCTTATCCATATTGACCCTTATTCCATGAGTAAACTGATCCAAGTGGATATTAGTTGCCACCCGCCAATTTCACTTGGACCCCCACCATTGTTTCTTTCATTTTTTCAGTTTCCTTAATTGTAGCACAATTTACTATTTTTAGTAGTTTTTCGGGTCCTAAACTTCTGGAGCTATTTTGAGGTCCTAAACGACATTTTTTTGGAAATCTATCGCCAACGATTTTTAAAAAAATTATCTTTTTAGTCATAGTCCTCGGATAGATCTTTCCAATAGGGTATCATGTGCGTCAAACGGAGATAATATGACCAAGTCACGACCTCGGGAAGTTGGCCATCCAACTAACCCCAATGGGGCCCATAAACTCTTGGTGTTACATCTCCTCAGATTAGGGTTTTGGTTGTTTAGGGTTTTATCTTATTGTTCAATAATAAAAATGCCCTTGAGCCTCATTGTAATGTAGTTCAGAGGCATGTAGCCGCCACATCTCTTCTCACGGATAAGCTACCATCGCCTGAGCTAGTTTATTTCCATTTCTGTTACTAGGCATATTTTAGTGTTTTACATTAATTAAATGAAGTATTATTTTTGCTGCATTTATGTATTTATGGTTATATCTATAATTTGTTGCATTCCTATTTAAATCGGGATCAATGGTATCAGAGTGGTCTGCTCTTCCTCAGTTTTCTTTGCATGTCCCTAACGAGGTCGGGATATAAGGAGTTAGGGCTTGAACTGGTCAAACCTTTGCAAGACCAGCCTCAAAAATCCCGACGGCCTCCCATGGCAGATGAAAAGAAAGACGAGGGGGCATGAGATCCTATCAAAATCTTGCTCAAAGAGGCCCTCGAGTGACAAAGGAATGTGACGATGGACAACTTTGCTAGATCCTTCAGCGGTTACCCAGGGGCGACACATCTACTTCCAATAGCTACTCTGGAAGTGCCACACCATTTAAGGTACAAGTTAACTTTGACATTCCCACATTTGAGGTTCAGGTATATGAAGACACTGTAGATAAATGGTTAAATATGCTAGAAGGGTATTTTTCTGTGGATAATTTTTCCAGACGGGAAAAGGTTACTTTCGCTCTTCTGAAAGCCACTCCCCACATCAAGGACTGGTGGGAAACCTATTGTGAGCAGAAGGATGTTTGTACAACCTCACTGTTTTCAGTTGCACCAAATTGGAATTCATTCTGGGATGCCATCAAGGAGTAGTACTACCCTGTCGAAAGCTATGAGGATAAATACATAAAGTGGACCATGCTGTGACAGGGAAGGGACCAAGACGTGTCAAAGTTTACCAATATTTTTCATACCCTTCACATAAAGTTGGGTATCAAGGATACTGAGCAACATTTGGTACTCAAATACTGTGACTGCCTACACAGGTACATCTAGGACGAGATGGAGTTCTGGGAAACCTCCTTGCTCGACACAATGTACCAATACGTTGTCAAGTTCGAGCAGAAGTTTAAACAGAAGAAGCGAGACTTTGGATCTGTGAATCCAAAGCAAGGGAAAGGTGTCCCCAAAATATAGAACAAAGGAAAAATCCAAGGCTGGGTGGCCCAGGACAACCCGCCAAAGCCGCAAGCAAAGAAAAACACGCGAAGTTGAAGAAGGACATAGGAAAGTGGTGTGAGTTCCATAAGAGCTCCACTCACAATACAAGTGAGTGTCAAGCCAAGAAGTCACTGATGGCTGAGCTAAAGGCTTCAGAATCAAATGCATGTTTCGAATCCGAGCCAGAACATGACAAAGGGAAGGTGATTATCGATGCAGAGCCCAACGCCACTGTTGCCACCATGAAGATTTAGAAGAAGGAACCCGAAGATCCAAAGGAGGAGGAGCGCCTCTTCCATTCCTAGATGTGGGTAAAGGGTTCTTCGCTACAATTCATTGCCGACAGTGGGAGCCAAAAGAACCTCATTTCAGCAGAGGTCATGAATCGGCTAGGATTATAGATCATAAAAAATCCCCAACCTTACACCATCGGGTGGCTTCACCAAGGACGGGATCTTCACGTGAGCCAGCGGTGTCACCTGCCATACAACATCAAGCCCTTCATGGATGAGGTATTATGTGACATTGCTACCCTTGATGTTTGTGATGTATTATTAGGCCAACCATACTTGTGGAAGTGACATGCCAAGTATGAATCAAGGACTCGTGCTGTTATTGTTACTTTGGGAAATAAGTTGTACAAGATATCAAAGGTAGCACTGCCTACCGCCATCTCTTTGGTTACTGCAAAACAATGTAGTAAGCTCATTTCTAAAACTGAGAAATTTGCTTTCCTGATGATAATCCCTTAGGGAAAGAAGAATATGGGGGCCACGACCTCTAGACAGGGCCCCTCCGTATGAAAACTACAGATGGACAAGGTCATGGAGGAGTACGAGGACATCTTCACCTCCCCTGCAGGGGTTCCTCTGCACTGCCAGGTCAAGCATTCCATCGATCTGACGCCAGGTGAACCAATGCCCAATGGACCAATCTATCAGCACTCGGTTCTATAGAACGAAGAAATCAAGAGGCAAATTTAGGAGTTGTTGCAAAAAGGTCACATCCGACCAAGTTCATCACCCTGTGGGAGCCTGATCATGTTGGTATAGAAGAAGGATGGGAATTGGAGACTCTGTATTGACTATCGGGAGCTGAACAAGATCATTGTCCGGAATAGGTACCCGATCCCACGGGTTGATGACCTTCTGGACCAATCGAATGGGGTAACATATTTCAGCAAGATCGACTTGAAGTCAGGATATCACCAGGTACCAATCAAACCCTTTGATGTGTGGAAGACTGCCTTCAAAGCCAAGGAGGTCCTTTTCGAATGGTTGGTTATGCCTTTCAGGTTGACAAATTATCTTGAAACCTTCACGAGGCTGATGGATGACATCTTGTGGCCATTCACCAACTCATTTGTAGTGGTATACATGGATGACATCCTGATCTTTAGCCAGAGTTGGGAAGAGCACCTCCACCACATCCTACATGTTCTCCAAACACTGTGGCAACACAAGCTATGTGCCAATTTGGAGAAATGCACTTTTGGCATGACCCAAGTTCAGTATCTGGGATACATTATTGATGAACGGGGGGTGCATGTGGATCCAGCCAAGATCCAAGTCATTCAGGATTGGCCATCTCCAACCACTCTGACAGAGCTTCACAACTTTATGGGTCTTGCCAATTTCTACCGCAGGCTTGTGTTGGGATTTTCTCATATCACTTGGCCCTTGAGTCAAGTCACCAAGGGAGGAGCGAAAAAAAATTATTTTGGTTTGAATCTCAATAGAAGGCATTCACAGAGTTGAAACATCGCCTCTGCTCGGCACTAGTGCTTGCATTACCAGACTTGTAGCAACCATTTGAGATCAAGACAGATGCCTCTGATTATGATATGGGGCAGTCCTTACTCAACACGGGCATCTAGTGGCATATCAAAGTGAGACACTTCTAGACACAGTCCAAAAGTATCCCACTTATGACAAAGAGATGTATTTCATTATGCAGAACTATTGACAATGGAAGCATTACATTTTGGGGATGGAAATGGTCATCCACAGAGACCACCGGTCCCTGCAGTTCATACATACGCAAGGGAAGTTGCAGAATGATCACCATCAGAAGTGGTCCACATACCTACAACAATTCCATTTGAATATCAAGTATAAGAAGGGAAACATGAATAATGTTGCAGGTTGCCTCAATCGACCACCGATCATGGCATTAACCGCCATGCTCAACTCTTGTGGGCACGAGACTTATGATTCGCCACTTCTCTAAAAAAGCAACCCAAAATTCGGCCACACATACCGCACACTCTTGGAGGGTCAGCATGTTCTAGATTTTCACCTTTAGGATGCCCTGTTATGCCACCTAAGTCACCTTTGTGTTCCTTCAAGCGAGCGTGCCAAGATGATTTGGGAATCACACTACAGTCAGGCTGCTGGGCATTTCGGGGTCGAGAAAACAGTGGTAGTACTGCAAAGTATTTCTATTAGCCAAATATTTGACGTGATGTCGGGAAGTACATCAGATACTGCACTACCTGCGCCATTGCCAAACCGATCATCAAGAAGAAAGGCCTATATAATTTGCTGCATACCCCTAGTCAACCTTGTGAATCCATCTCCATGGATTACATGTCGGGCCTTCCTTCTAATAAGCATGGAAATGATTGTGTTTTTGTGGTCATCAATAGGTTCTCAAATATTCTACCAGGCTCTCCACATCGTGACTGGCCACAACCCTTTTCAGGTGGGCTTGAGATTCCAGCCACTATGTTCCATTGATGTGGCCATGCCATTTGTAGCTACTCAGGCAGATTCGGCTCATGTCCAGTTTGAAATAGATAAGGCAAATAACTTCATTGAGCACATCTAACATATCCGCTAGCAGGTCCATGAGATTTTGGAGAAATCAAATGCCAAGTACAAGCAGTGACATGATCAACATCGGGTGCCAGACAGGTTTCAGGTGGGTGAAAAAGTTTGGTTGCATTTGAAAAAGTAATGCCTTATCGGAGCCTATCAGAAACTCAGACCACTCTGATATGGTCCTTACACCATTACCGAGGCTATGGAAGACAATGCATTTGAGCTCAGTATTCTCCCATTCCTTGGCCTACACCCAGTGTTCAATGTGGACTGCCTTCGGCCATACTTTCCACCATTACTAGACACATCCGCCATTGTAGAACAAATCACACCAATAGAGTTAAATCTAGATTACATGGAACAAGCTAAAACTAATTGGATCATGGACATGCAAATCAAGCACACTCCCCAGCATAAGATCCAACTATATCGAGTTGTCAAAGTAGGCCAACTCCACCAGGGACCAAGTTCAACAAAAGTTTCCTCATCTCATGGAGGAACTCAACAAAATGGGGACCATTGCTTCCTAAGGGGGGAGGAATGATTCAGGTGGATATTGGTGGTCACCGGCCAATTTCACTTGGACCCCCACCATTGTTTCTTTCAGTTTTTTTAGTTTCCTTAATTGTAGCACAATTTACTATTTTTAGCAATTTTTTGGGTCCTAAACTTCCGGAGCCATTTTGAGGCCCTAAATGAATTTTTTTTGGAAATCTACCGCCATCTATATTTTGATGAAATTGTCTTTTCCTTGTAGTCCTCAGAGACATCTTTCCAACGGGGTATCATGTGCGTCAAACAGAGATAATATGACCAAGTCACGACCCCAGGAAGTTGGTTGTCCAACTAACCCCAACAAGGCCCATAAACTATTGGTGTTACATCTCCTTGGGTTAGGGTTTTGTTTGTTTAGTGTTTGATCTTATTGTTCTATAATAGAAAGGCCCTTGAGCCTCATTATAATGCAGTTCAAAGGCATGTAGCCACCACATCTCTTCTCAGGGATAAGCTACCATCGCCCGAGCTAGTTTATTTCCATTTCTATTACTAGGCATATTTCAGTGTTTTACATTAATGAAATGAAGTATTAATTCTACTACATCTCCGTATTTATGGTTATATCTGTAATTTGTTGCGTTCCTGTTTAAATCTTGATCATAAACCATCACAAGATGCTGCAATATATGTATTGACCTTCATTGCTGAATTTTCTAGTCATATTTGGGTGCATTTATTTATGAATGAGTGCCATGTATTGAAAAGTTCAAGGAAATTAGGAAATTTGTTGAAAATAAATGTGGTTGACCAATGATATACGTAAGATTTCATAATGGAGGAGAAATTTTGAGAAGGAAATTAAAAAGAACTTGTCATAGAATGGTATCTTTGTAGATATTTGTAGCTTACATGCCTCAATAATATTTTTTACCAAAAGGAAGATTTATACTTTTTGTTGAAATCACATTGTTGCTTGAAGCCAAAGGTCTATTGATTAAGCTTTGGTTTAAAGTTGTTTACTAGTCAAACTATTTTTTATAGTTGAATCTAACTAAATCTATATGGGATGTGATTCTATTCAAAAAATGGATCAGAAAAAAAACCCAAGTCAAAATATCAAAACTTTTCGATGCATGGTGTGGCTCACATTTCATATAATAAAAGAAAACAATTGCATGTGAAGGGTCATGCCTGTATCATGATGGGATACTATGAAGAGTCAAATACCTATAGATTGTTTGATTCTATCTAATAGAATGATTATATACAAAAGACATATCTTTGATAATAAGACCTCAGGAGTCACTTGTTGAATTCTTATATTGGTTTATTGAGCACTAGTCCATCCAATTTTTTTGTGAATTCTTTATCTAGCTAAAAAAATCGTTGACTAGACAACCAATTTCTCTATTTGAAACAATCAACAGTCAACCTTCCATGACCAAATTGATTACAAGTTTTGGAAAGCTTGTGTAGTCCAAAAATAATGATATTGGAATAATAAATATCTAATAATTGGAGCTTTTATTCTAAAATGGGTTATCGAGACAATTGAAGTTTCTAGAACCTATGCAAGAAACATCAATGAATCAAGGGAAACCATAAATGAAAAACAACAAGGTATGGTTGATCCAATAGTGCATGTGCCAAGATGTGATGTAGATTTACATGTTAAATATGAATGTGAGAGTGTTATGAATGATCAATAACAATCCTTAATTGACAATGGAACATGTTATTCAGTTCCTTGATTGCAAGGAAAGAATGTGGTGAAATGCCAATGGGCATATGTAACAAATTTACATTACAAATATTGTTGAAAGATATAAGGCTTGTATAGTGGATAAGAATTAGAGGTATTTTGAGGTCACAGTTGGCCACAAAACAAAAAATGTACAATCAAAATCAAATTAAAAGAACCAACAAGATTCAAGATGATGATGTCAACCATACAAATATATATTTTTGGAGGGAAAGGGAGACACCTACTTTTCTTAATCATATTTTTGACTTATCTAATAATTTTACTCAAATTTCAAGTGCAACATTAATTAGATGTATAATTAAATTACATGTCCAACAAGTACCCACTTTGTGTACTTTTGATAGACCAACAATGAGATAAACTAGAAATACATAGAAAATATGTGTTTCTTTTCAAAGAACCTTTTTTTTCATGTATTTCCTATTTATTTCAATGTGGGTCTATCAAAAGTATGGAAAATGTGTACTCTTTGGATGAGTAATTTAATTCCTCATCCAATTAGTGCCTACATTTCAAATTTGAGCAAACCTATAAGGAGAAAAGGCAGACTAACAATTGAAAAAGTAGTTTTTTTTTTTTTTTTTCTTTCCCTTTGGAAATTCATAAATATTATTTTATTGTTACACTATTTTCCTTATGATGCCCATTTTATACCTCAAATTCCCCCTAACGAGATTTTATTAGTAAGAACGAATTAGTTACACTAAGACTTTTACACTAGTTACAAGCTAAACTAAATTCAACTCTTTTTTTTCACTTGTAGCTCACTTTAGATGGGAGGTACATCTAATGAGTTCTTTATTAATGATTATCCTAATAAAGAAATCTATATGGAGAAAACCTTTTGTTATCAAAAGGATGTCAGCCTTTGTTGGAAATACTAAGGGGGGGTTGGGTGAATCAATATTCTAGGAATTATTACAAATGTGTATTTTCAAATGCATTCAAACATTCAAATATTAATGCATCATCAAGAAACATATAAATAAGCCATAAACATCATACACAATAACACTGGTATTTTAGGTGGAAACCCATAAAGAAAGAAAACCGCCATTAATTTTCTTCTATTCTTAAATATTTCTTTACAAATGTTCACTAGAAATGACCAGTAGGAAGCACCAAATCCCTTGCACTATTTTGTTGGCACCCACCAGTAGGAACCACCCACTCCCTTTCACTAATTCATTGGAACCCACCAACAAGAAGCACCCACTCCCTTCGCTATTTCACTGGAACCCACCAACGATAAGCACCCACTCCCTTCATTATTTCACAAGCACCCACCAGTAGGAAGCACCCACTCCCTTCACTATTTCACTGGCACCCACCAGTAGGAAGTGCCCACTCCCTTCATTGTTTTTTTGACACTCTCCAATATGAAGAACCTACTTCCTCATATCAGTTTATTGGCACCAACCAATTGGAGGCTTCGACCCAAAATCAATGTGGACCTCCATTTCATCCATTTTCAAATTGGATCCACTCCCTTTAGCAAAATTTCAAAATCAATACAAACCCTTTGTCATATTTATTCTTTGATAGGAAAAATACTCACTCTGTCATCAACACATTATCAATACTCTAAGTCTCATGCAACCTTGTCATTACAACACCTCAACAATTTCATATTCTTGACATATAATCAGAGAAACCCTGCAATATCTATCAAGAACAATATCATTAGTAACATAACAACCATTTCCAAATCACTCAACCATACCACTTCTTATGTCATCATCAATTCGTCAACACCTCATTGAATTTGTTATCTGTAATTATACACTTTTCATTGACAACAATTGGATAGTTAATAGCTCAAAAAGAAAATCTAGTCTTCAATAAATAACATAATCCCTCATAAAAAGATTTTATAGACAACATCAAGAAAATAATTCTCTGACTCATCGTACTCAGTGGCAATAAATCAATCTCAACAACATAAACCATAAACTCTAACTTATGATCAACCTCAATAGATGTAAACAACTTATTGCAATAACCCTATCAAATATTAAACCTTGAGCCAAATATTTGAATATGTCTCACTAGTTCTTAGCAGCAAACATGACAAGCAAATTAAGACAGATCATTAGCATGTACACTACTTCTTTCTCAGTTTTCAATTCTTGCATCTCTAATCATTAGAAATATACATTGTCATTAGTAGTGCACAAATTCATTAGCACAATAGTAGCACATTATCAATATTATTCATCATCATAGCATATATATTATCAGTATACTACATACTTTTCAACAACTTGAGTACATCAGTAAACACTGAAAACATTGAACAACTCTGGACACATAGTATTCATCAACAGTTCCATCACTTTATTGTCAAACACCTTTAAATATCAACCTCTAGAATAACAACTTCTAACAAAGAATCTGAATACACAATATCAAACTTATTTAAGACAACAGTGCCCCACAATATAGATCATTATAATAACCACAATTCATATTGAAACAAGAATCATTGACTTCATTAAGAATTTTTTTAAAAGATATCTAGCCACCATATAAACGATCACTTTTTCTTGATATGAAAAAGACATTTAAAGGTAGTGAACATAATTTCCCTCAAACATTTGATAGCGAACAAACACTTGTAGTTTGGTGTTTCATCAAACACTTGTTTACTCTAAGAAATCTTAGTTACCATTCTACCTTGGCCTTTTAGTGGCAATTCATCATTAGCATTATACTAAACAAGATACAAGCATTAGCACTATATAGTCAAATACACTGCAATATTTTGATCATTGTGTAAGCTCTGCAAATGTTGTGAGCTCAGTCAACTCCAACAATAATCATCAACAATGTTCTAACCCTAAAGTAGAATAGAAATTATATTCAATAGCATAACCATCATAGTTCAAAACCCTTGAAGAAATAAGAGGAAATATCAATAAATAAAGGAATGATATACTGGAAAGCTCAAAAACTCTAAAATGGCCTCAAGGATTATGTTCCACTAATTGAAATGATTAGTAAATGATTGCACTCATAATAAAACCAACATATCCACTATAATTAATGTTGTGTTGTAGAGGACATAATGATACAATAGTAATGAAATGATCTATAATTGGATTTCATCATAAGCGACTTTCCCTGTGACACCTTTGATTACTAACAAATTCCATATGTGAATGAGTCAAGAGAAGCTATGGTGTGGAATACCGACATACAATAATCAATGTTATCTTGTTAACATGGTTAAACAAACCACCTCAGATCCTCATTGCACAAATAAAATTGACCACCACCTATTCTTTAGGTGGAGTTATAGTGCCTCAAATTAGGTGTAATACCATGTGATCATATCATTATCAATGATTTAGATTAGTAAAAATACACATTGCACTTTAACCGCAACACACCATACCATCGAAAATTGCTTATATTCCCTCATCATCAAATGATTCACCAATGGCATTAATTTACTTATTCACACTTTGTGCCATACAAAAGAACATTCCCCCATTGGATCGTAACCTCTCAAGTTGCATTGTCTTTATGCCCATATCAATTTCCTTCAGATTACTTGGTGCCATTATTTTCTACAAAAAAACACTTAAACAATGCCTTATACTTCACTCACTGATCGAAAATGAATAATATGGGCCATTACACTACGTTATTAACAATCTAACATACTACCAAACCCAATCACTTTCCATGTACTCTCATTGCACCGGGTCTAATAACACGTCCAAATCAAAGATATCATCAACAAACCAGGAAAAACTATGTAGATCATGAGATTAATCAAATCCACACACTAGTTTAACCATTACAAATGAATCTTATTTTAATTCCATAAAATAAATGCACCCATCACATCAGGTCACTCATGTGCTCAGACCAGTACAAAGGTTTCATCATACCAAAACATCAAAGACATTGCAACCTTGTACTAGAGAAAAATCAAGAAACGATGATGTTGATCGAACCAAATCACAATCACCAATGTGCACTTAATTTCTTCGCCATATTTGTTCATCCATTTGATACTAGATACATCTATTTATACCCATTATTTGAATACAAAATAAATTATGCCAAATGAAATACAAAAAGCATTCCCACAATATAATTTGATGGTATTTGAACCAAAATGAAAACTATTAATTTGGCAGCTCGGTGACAAATTCCCTCCTTTATATAACCTTCCTCATCATGAAATACGCCTCCTAGCCTTTGGAAGAATTTAATTTGGTTAAGGAAAAATGTATTTTTAAGGTGAAAACCCACATCTGCACAAAAGTACAGGTTGAGTTTAAAGAGAAATTAGGCACTATTGGAAACATATAAATAGAAGACAAGTCAGCCTCATTTGGACATCACATCGAGCATCTTATTATCTATCTCTTCTTTGGATTGGTTGATATAGGTCTTAGATTGGTTCATACAGGTCTGAAAATTGCAATGTCTGAGCTCACATGTGTGAGAGGAAGAAATTAATCTGAAGCCACAGGGTTGGTTCAAGGAAATCTCAGCTATAATCACTCGATTGATGGGGTGCTCCCTGCAACTGGAGAGCTAAAACTACACTGATAGTCACTAGCTCCCTATGCATATGACCTAATATATCTTTGACCATTGAACGTAGGCTTGGAGACCTTAACTTTGATAAGATTTATCTATTGGGCTCATACCTTGGATATTGTTTGGTTAGTTTTGTTGTATAGTCAAAGGATTGAATTTTAATTTTGCTTGGTGAATTGGAACATTGCACACTCTTTTTGCTAAACATTTTATGACAATCTAATAAGAAGAAGAATTTTAAAGGGTTTTCTCCGTTGTGGGATTTTCCCTAGTCTTTGACCAATCCTGGTGTCTCTTGTTATTTCTCTTGATTTTCTTCTAATGTATATTGCATTTATTTTTCTATCTACAATTTATATTGACCATTGGAACATTAAATTATTTTGAAATATTGCTAATTGAAGAAAAGAATTGGGCTAAAGTGATTGTTGCAAGATAGTGCAGTGGGAAATTAACATGGTATCAGAGATAAGTTGAAGATAATCCCAAAGAGACAAGAGCAATCATATATGAAAGAAGCTAAAGGAGCCTATTTGATTTGGTCAATATGTCTACCTCTTACTTCAACAATTTTGAGAAGTTGGGTGACTCATCAAATTTTGTTGCTTGGAAGATAAGGTTGGAAGTAATATTAGATGAAAATGATGTCTTGGAATATGTGCAAGGAAATGTACCCGAGCCTCCAACGAATGCTTCTACTGCTATCAAATCCAAGTACAAGAAAGGTGAGATCAAAGCCAATAAAATTCTCGTTGATGGTTTGCAAGTTCATTTAGTTGTTTATGTTGGTAGCTTGAAGAAGTCTAAGGATATTTATGAAAATCTAGCCAGGATGTATGAAGTCAACAACCTAAATCATATCCTCTCCTTGAAAAATCAACTCAAAGAAATGAAGATGAACAAAGGGGAATCCATGAAATCCTATATCATTATAATATCCCACCTAAAGGATCAATTGCAATTTAGCAATGAACAAATATTTGACAGGGAGTTGGTGGTGGTGACTCTTCAGGGTCTTCCTCCTATTTGGGAAACTTTCTTTACTACTCTAAGAAACAATAATTTTCTTTCAACATTTGATGAGCTCATTTGTAAATGCACTTAATAGGAAGTCAGTATGATTTCCAGAGGCAGGAATCAAAAGCATGAAGAAGGAGAGCCCTCTAAATTCATTTCTCAAGACAAGAAGAGGAAAGGAAGAAGAAGACCATCTGGTTCAAGAAGGCCTCCCCTTGAATCAAATGAATCTAATTGATCCAAAAATGGATCCTAGATAAACCTCTAAGTATAAAAGATTTCATGCAAGAGGTAAAAGGTGCCAAATGGCACAAATCCTTTGTAAATCAGAGGAAAATGAAAGTCACATGATGCTCTCAGAAATAGTCTCATTGCAGAGATCTCCTCCTTCTGAATCCAACACAACTTGAATGGGCAAAAACGAACTCCGGATGAAGGAGTTATTGTAAAATGAAAATTGCCCAATGTCCTTAGAAAAGGAGGCAATTTCATTAAAATTTTGAACTATATTGAAAATTTTGATATTAGTATAGGCTCACGGGCCAACCCACAACTGACACATGGCAGGCCGGGATTGGGCCACATGGCCCTGTTTGATTGGTCAAAGAGGAAATCACATCGCAGCCTTTTAGTGCATCGCAAGCATCCGAAGGAAGGACTTAACCACAGGCATGAAGGTTTAGCGATAAGAAATAAACACTTTATCGCATTGCACAATTCCATGGGAGGACTTAACAAAGGCCGAGGCCAATGCGACATGCAATCGCCGATTATCGGCATTGGCGATATGTATCGGATCGGCATATGTCAAAAGGAAAGGCCCCGGGCCGATGTGACTTGCGACTGCGATCGCTGTTGGCAATCCCAAAAGGGAAGGACCCCAGGCCTAGCGACATGTGATATGCGATGTAAACTGGACCCGAAAGGGTTTTGGAATGGAAATGTATATAATTACAAATCTGCCAAAAGCCATTTCTTACATTAATTTCACCGTTTTTAATGTATTTCCAAAATACAAAGGGACGGGCCATTTCGACATGCGATGGTGACTTGCAAGCAGACCCAATAGGAGAATAAGGTGGATTTAAGGACTTTTTGAAGTCTGATACATTGAGTTTTGGCGGATTTTCTCCGTTTAAAATACATTTTCCTGTGTAAAACAAAAGGCGACTGCATTTGGGATTCTGAAGGATTCCAAGAGGCCTGAGGCACTCTTACGTTATAGAAATGGTGACCACCTTCCCTTGGCATTAAGCAATGATTGTATAACGCCTGGAAGAGGAATTCAAAATGAACAGGCAGCATAGATTTGGCTTTGAAGCCACAGATGGAGAGCGAGGAAAAGGGGGCAACACTGAGACAGAACGGAGAGAACAAGAAGCAAAAGGAGGCGCGGAAATTCATAGAGGCCGAGAGGAAACGCCGAGAGCGCAATTGATTCATTTTCTTGGAGGTCGAGTGAAGCATTGATAACACAGAGAGTGGTGAATTCTCATTCGTGGAGGTAGCATGATGCTCAGGAGAAGTTCTGAAAAGCTCATGGAGGCCCGTAATGCTCAGTGAATGTGTGGGCAGAGTTGGAGTGCTTAATAGAGCGAAGCCACCAGGGGTTGGAGGCAGCGCATAAATACTTTAGTGAAGTATCAGACAACAAAGTGACTGAATGCTCGAGCTGTTGCTGGTGTTGTTTGAGTTGAAGACAGAAGAAGGATTCTAGAGATAGTAAAAATTCTGAGGAAGTTAGAGAAGCCAGAAGCTCAAAGGAGCTCAGAACACTGACTACAAGATAGCCAGGGGTAAGATGGTATTCTGAGCCCATTTGTTCATTTGTAAACCATATGGAGTTGAGTCATGGACTTGTAAAAGAATTCAGCCATAATCCCAAAGAGCCTAATCGAGTTGATTAGAGCTCAAGGAGACGTAGCCCAAGATATCAGGGTGAACTCCATATTAATTTGTTGTCTTATGTGTATTGTTTTACTGCTGCCTTATTCACTGTTATATGCATTTATATATATGTTCAAGCACATTTAAATATCAACATACACAACAGATTTTAAAGCACATAACAGCCAACAATAAAAACAAGCATATGCCTATACTTTAAAGCATTTCTTAATTCCGCATTGGTTAATCAAATAGACTTGGGAAAATTCAAGCTTTGGAAGTGGGAGAGGTTCTTGTAAGCTAGAAAAGAAGCCTAAGTACCCCATTTTCAGATCAGGTGGTATCAAAGCTTAAGATTGACTAACCACACCATTAATAAGGTTATATTAGAATGCTTGATTGACAGAGCAGAGATTGCTTGTCTGAAAGGTGTTTGTGCCGTCAAGGATTGATTGTCTGATTGATTATATGCTTGTTTGCAGACTAACTATTTTTTGAGTTGCAGAGGTGAAGGGAACGATATTAATAGCTTAGTCCAGGAAGGAAAGAAGGAAGAAGAGTGTTAGGACACTATAATGTACCATTTTTCTCATACTTTTTGCTATCATTACATCTTTTCCCACTCATATTTAAGCCTACATTATCACCTTAATCTATTTTTCCAAAGGTATATAACATTTCTTCTCTTTGCTATATGTTTAACTTGTTTTACATGTAAATTTACATTACTTTCATACTTAGCCACTAATCAGAAATATATAGTTGCTAAAATAGTTTGAAGACTGCAGTTAATATATCGTTGCTGCTTGAAGACCACGTTGTTGAAACAGTAAACAGTACGCAAATCCTGATGCTGAAACAATCTGTGATCTGCGATGCTGAAACAACCTGTGATCTGCGATGCTGAAACAGTCCGTGATTTACGATGCTGAAACAATATTTCATATACAACAGTAACAAGAAAGGATAATTAAAGGAGCTATTACACTGGCTGCAATAGCTGTACCTCAAAGCCAACACCATTACAACCATTGTAACAACATTTTGCTATGGAAGATTGAAATATCCTATTCTAGCATAGAAGATTAGATCAAACTAAGAATAGGATTTGTATGTACACATGTAATCATTGTATTAAGAGGATTTCTCCTCTTTAAATAGAGGAGAAATCAACATTAGAGAGGGATGACAGAATACGGAAGGCTTAGCTAGAAGGGAATTACAGAGGAGTGTGTTTATTTTTATTGTAACATGTTACATTTGACAGATGAGTAAAATATCACTTTGAGCACTTCTTCTTAGTTCCCGTTCATTTCTGGGGAATCTTGTGAGAAGGAGAGGGCCCACCTTCCTCACAAGATTCACCCATTAGTTTCTGTAGTGTGTTAATTATTGTTTTTATTCATGCCTTGTTAGAACTCTTTTATCTATTGTTGAAACTCTATTTCAGCTGATTGTTGCATCGTTTTCATACAATTCATTCCTAGGTAATTGTTGTTCAGTTCGATTGGTAATTCTGTTGCCGAATGAGTTTATGAAAGTGTGATAGTCAGAGATAGGTGCTGAAGATTCCTACTTTGGGGAATAGGGTCCTGCTCTCTGTTACGGCATAGTTAGTCTTTTCTTTTGTAGATTACTAAAAGATTCCTTTTTCCTAGGTTGTTGTTTCTTAATATAATCCGGGATTATTCTGATAATTGTTTTCCTTTGAATCTTGAATTCTGCAATAGAAAGATTGCTTTTACTGTAATTCAAAGTAGAGCTTCAGTTTGTTCAAAGCAAGGTGTGATTAGTGTAACCTTTGCTACAAATTTGGATTGCTTTTGAGATTGAGCATATACAGTGTGTGATTGCCTTTGAAATAAACAGACTTCCTTGGGTTGACAATTTATGTAGCACTTGATTGTTTAATTAAATAAGAAATGATAGTGACCAACATTTTGGCGCCATTGCTAGGGAAGGAAATTATAGATTTCAAAAGAATTTATGTTTTTCTTTCAGATGTACAGATTGCATGAGAGGATGCGGAGCCCCCAAGAAAACTAACCCTACAGGCGGCAGGGGTAGAGGAAGGGGAGGAGGAAGAAAGACTTTTATTGACGAGATTATATCAAAATCTGAATTTTTTGTTCCTCAGCGACCAAGCTCTTGAAAACCAAAGCCTAAACCTTCCTTTCAAGCGAACTTTGAAATGGAGGAAGAGAATTAGAGCCCTAAAACAGTTGAGAAACCAACAAGAAACATTGAGGATCAAGCAAGTGCAGTAGGGGAACAAATAGAAGAAACCATGGATGGGTATAATGAAGAACTGCACCATGAAGAACAGGTAGGTCCTGAAGGAGAGGTAAACGATGAAAACTCTTTTTCTACCTTAGGATTTCCTATTGGTGATCTTCCTAGAGGGGTAGCTCCTATGAAGAATATTCCACTTTCAGCTTTACCTAACTTTCATGGTTTATCTTCTGAAGATCCTGATGAATTCCTTTTCGAGTTTGATATATTATGCAGAAGTTATGATTACATTACCAATGCTAAAAAATTAAAGCTATTTCCAACAACATTAAAGGGAAATGCATTAAGATGGTTCATGAGTCTTGGAGGTCATGTAATCACAACATGGGATCAAATGAAACAGAAATTTTTGCACAAATATCAAGACTATTGCCGAACAAGAGAAAAAAGAGAGGAACTATTCAAGATGATACAGAAAGAGGATGAAAATCTAGAGGACTTTGTGGAAAGGCTACAGTATAATCTACAAAGATCCAGTCACCCTGATGTAAGTAAAGATATTCTTAAAACAATATTTTTATAGACATATTTGGGCACTAAAACCCCAATCTTATATGTCGATAAAATAGGGCTCTTTAACCCCTAAAAGTGTTTTTTCATACCCTAAAGGATCATGGTCAACTGATTACATCATTCCCCAAAAGTTCCACCTGAAAAACCATCCAGAATTGGCTAAACTAGGACCATACTGACTGCTTCACTGTCAGGGTGCGATGTGTACTAACTCCTACACTAGCCAGGTGCAATGCACACTGATGAGGCCTTCTGCACGGTGCGATGAGCGAGGATGGACAAATGTTCGAGACAGTTTGCTAAGAGGATGCTCATGGAATCTTCTAGAAACTTCTCCTATGACACTTGCCTCTTTGAATTCGCCCAGGGATGAGTAAGAGATCCAAGAAATCTCCAAGTGGAACCAAAAACAACAAGTGGAATGACACTAATCAAAACCCCAAAGATGACTCACACCCTTGCACACATCTATAAATGGATCCCTCATCTAAGAGATCTAGGGGCTAGAATTTTGTAATTTGCAAGGAAGTGCTGATAGTTTGTGGTTGAGAAAGAGCATTGTATTGTTGGTGTGATCTTGCTTTTCATGAGGTGAAGAGGGCTTTGATGTTGGGAGGATGATGTTGGATCAGACAGCTGGGTTGTAATTCTCCCTTCTATTTAATAAAGTTCTTTGAGTTTTCTTCCATACAACTGTGCAATTGTGAATGTTATTATTTGTGAATGCCATTGTATGTTCATTGTATTTCTGATTCTGCAATGCTTATGATATAATAGATCAAGATGCTTTGACGGTGTTTTGTTACTGTGTTTCTACAAGTATTCTCTAAGTGGGATAAGTAGGAGAGGAGTTGCAAGCTCTGTCAAGGGGGAGAGAGATCAAGTAAGGAGTTAAGTAGAAGATCCAGGTTGGTTCCTTTGCCTCTCTCTTATCTATCATACATAGAAGAAATCCAAAATTGCTTTGATTGTTTGTTTCTAGGATAGCTGCCAATCCTAGTGGGCTATTCAATCGAAAAGACACTAATTTTCTCGGGAACAAAATGGCGACTCTGCTGGGGATCAAAAAGATGTTTGTTTGTTGTTATTATTTATTTTATAAACTATAGACAGAGCCTGAAGTCATCTAGGTAGCCTTCAAACTGCTCTTGCTCTGCAATTGCATAATAGATGAATGTTGCTTCAGTCAATCTCCGGTTTAGTTTATGAATTGAATGTTTGACTTACAAGAGTTCTAGATGCCATTTTGGTAGCTCAGTAACCTCCCAAGATCATTCCTCTGTACTTTTCTCTTTACTGTCCATCATAGCTCAGCTTAAATCACTGAAATTAGCTACAAATTTGAGCCAAAACCCACCTTAGTTGCACTCCCTGGCCCATCGCACTGTCTGTCACTGTCAACCAATATGCATCACACTTCTCGAGTGTAGCAGGTGTGATCCATACTTGTTTCTGTGAAGCCCAAGTGCGATGATTGACTGAACCTATTTCCATTCTTGAAATTTGGGGTTTTTGTCCTTGTTTTCAGTTCTGTTTAGTTGATTTGCTGCTTATGAACAATGCCTCATTACTGAAGCCTGCTTGCATTACATAGATCAGACTCCATTGATTAGGATTAGTAAATGTTTTTATGTATTTGTCCATCATTTACAATCCTTTTTTGAAAAGTTTCCTAAATCGATCTGTCGTTTTGGTACAAAAAGTGTCGTAACTGTCGTTTTGGGTCAAAAAGAGAAGTGTCGTCAAGTCTTCCTTCTCTGAATAGTCGATTGAACTTTTTGTCATATCTTTGATTTTATTTGTTGTTATTCAAAGTGTTGAAAGAAATTTCTATTTGAAATTGAAAAGTGTCGTTTAGTCTTCCTTTTTATTTTGAAAAAGAAATTTTCGAAAGGTCGCTTTGAATGAAATATTTCAAATCTTTGCTATACTTAGTTTTCCTTTTTGGCATTTCTCACATTAAGGGAACGAAAAACAAATACATGCATTTGCATTTGAATTTAGCTTGTGTGCAAAAAATGATTTAGGAAAGTGCATTTAGTGTGTGCTCTTTGCTCTTTGTTTGAAAGAATCATAATTTTCTTTCCCTAGTAGCTAGGATTTTCATTGATCAAAATAAACAACGATTGTTTATCATTGTAGGTTGCATTTTTAGGAATTTCAAATCAGCATCACATGGTGAACCATTGAAAGGAAAAATTTTAAACAAGATCAGCTCTAAAATAAATATCAATGAACCTAACAACGCTTTGGAACCTAACGCAACACATCTAGAGGTCTAGGCTAGAGATGTGTTCTGGCATCGTAAAATCTAGTAACTATCGTTTTCATCGAAGGTTGGGTGATTCCTCCTCTTTGATACGACAAGTGCTAGCATGGACTTGTGCTCCCCATACCGTCAAGTATATATTGGGAGACCACAATAGGCTTACATCCTTTATCCATAGGAAGTCGTGTCTGCCGCACTATCAATCACAATGCACTGAACACAGCATTCGGGAAGATTGACTGCCATACATAAGTCCTTGGTAATTTCTCTTTAATTTATCACCAAGGTGTATTTTGCAGTTTTGTGATTTGTTTGGTAATTCCTCTGTCTAGATTTCCAGAGTAGTCACTTTAGTTCCTTTTTGACTCTTTAAAAGAAAAAGGTCCATCTAAGCACTTGTCACTTCAGGCTCATTAAAAATCGAAGGGGACTAGAGTCATCTTTAGCTTTTTCTCCACTCTTAAAAATTGAAAAAGCAAGGTTGTGTCAAAGCGTCATTAAAATTTATTAAATTTGGAAAAACATTTTTCCCCTTAATTTTGAGTTGATCAAGTAATCCACAATCGTGGAAGAAAGTCAATCAAAACCCCGTCATTTGCAGAGACTAGTGAGTCAACCGTCTTTGACTCCAAAAACGAAGCCATTCCGGGAAAAACGGTCTCGTTTAACTGAGTCCAATTCATCTGGTTTATTTGAAACTTTTGTTTCAACATCATCAAAGACTACAGTTACTCCAATCATTTCTGGTACATATGCCTCAAGAGAAAAAGTTCCGCAGTTACAAGAGGACATTATAACTGATCCTAGTGTAATGGTAGACACTTCTATACCTGAAACAACTCCATCTAGAGTTGATCCAGAGACTGAAGTTCACTTACCTGAACATCTGGAAGTTGAGTTCCAGAATTCAGAAGGTGTCACCCCTCCGGTATCTGTCACTGCAAAAGCTATACCTTCTTCGGCTCCAGAAATATTTTACGGACCTGATGGTCTACCTCTTCCACCTGGACTGATTGCTATAGAGGAGATAGTAGAGGATCCTCCATCCAGTACCCCGTTACATTTTGGGACTGGGATTCATCTATATCCTTCTACTCCTGAAGTTGGTTCTTTTAATCATCCTTCATCGCAAGTTCTTGTCGAATCGCTAGGAAATATTTTGGATAGACTAAACATGTCTGAGCAACCATCAACATCTAGGACTGTGTCATCTGATATAGCTACAACAGAACTTCCTGCTGCCATTCCTACAATGTTTGCTGGTATACCATATGTCCCGACTAGTTATCAATCACTAGCTGGAGTCCACTCAGGGACTATTTTGACGACATGGTCTACTCCTATTTATTCATCCAGAGTCCCATCTGGTATTTCTTATGTTGAAACTCAGCAAATTGATCCTGCATGCCAGTATCAATTTGGGTAGACCAGTCTTCAAAGACCGATATATCCTTTGAACACTGGACTGCCACCATATGGAGGGCAGTATGATTTTTCATTGTTCCCTCCTGGAGAACAACCATATGAGAGTTTACAACAAAATTCAGGTCAAACTAGAATTACATCCAGTGGTTGGGTACCAATACTGCCTCAACAACCAAGGGTTGTATATTCAATGCAACCGATTCAACTTGTGTCGAATATTCCCACTACACCTGCTATTGTGACTGTGTCGCAAGTACAAGCACTGCCTGTTGTGTGTCAACCTCAAGCCTCTTAGGTTGCAATACAATAACCTCTTGTCTCTATAGCTCAATCAAAACCTTAGGTTAGTGTTTCCTTACCTAGAACGACTCAGGCTCAAACGGGTATTATCACTCCACATCTTGGTCAATATTCCAGTATTGGACAACAACAAATGGTCCAATAACCATGGCTGGTACAATACCAACAACCGCAATTCCAGCAAACCTACCGAGGACCTGAGCAATAAGGCTTTGTAGGTAATGGACAACCACATTTTCAAAACGGTTATCAACAACCACATTATACTGGTTATGTCCAACAACCTTATCAAAGTTACCAACATCAGATACATTATGTTGGTATGCAAAGACCTACTTCTCAGGAAATCCCATCTTATCCTGGGTATGCTTCACCTAACCTGAATCAACAGTTGCCTTTTGTAGCAACTCTAGAATTACCAGATTTGAACCAGCTAATGAATGATCAAATTGCATACGCCCCTTGATGGCCAGCGATTCCTCATAAACTTCCTTCTGATATTCCTAAATTCAATGGAAATCCAAGTGAAGATCCATCAAATCACGTAATGACTATTCATTTGTGGTGCTCGTCCAACACCCTGAATGATTATTCGATTAGGCTTCGCCTTTTTCAGCGAATGCTCACTAGTCTGGCAACGAAATGGTATATTGAATTGCCTAGAGCTTCATTTGATAGCTTCAGTTCCCTTGCCACTACTTTTCTAACCCACTTTCAGTTACCCATAAGGTATGAAATGGGAATATAACTCCTTGCCAATGTTAAATAGACCATGGCCACTAACATATCTAATCATATTCATGAGTGGCGACGTTGTCGACGAATGGTAAAGACGTATATTCCTAATCAACGTTTAGTTGAGTGGCTTATTAAGTCCTTATTACCTTATATAACTGAGGACGTGGCAAAAGGAGGAGTTGTCACTAAAGAGCAAGTCATTGCTCGTGCCCAATATTTAGACTTGATCTATACTTAGTCTGGCACACTCTACGACAAAATTCCTGACGCTCCCAGACTAGAATTTTCCATTCCTCCCCCTCTTAAATTGAACAAGGACTCTCATGCTGGTGATGGCATGATTGGTACCTCAAGCACAAAAACTGCAAAGGCTCCGTCTGGTAAATCCCTTGCAATTTCTAGTCAAAAAAAATGACAAACCTCTTGCCTTAGAGATTAATGCCGTGTCATCCGACAAGGGCAAGAATCCAAAGCAACCAGGGGGTAAGAAGAAAGGGAAAAATAATAAGAAGAAATAGGAAAATTCAACTCCTGAAAAATCTTCTGAAAACCATACTGGGCAAAAGAAACCTCATGTTCCATGTTACATATGTAATGAGGAGCATTGGACGAAAGATTGTCCACATCAAGCTGAGGTCGCGAAATTTTTAAAAACTTAAAGTACCTCAACAGTGTTGACTGATCCATTTCCAAGCCTAGAAACTAATCTGGTTGCCATCGATCATGCTTCCACATCCCAAGTGCTTATGCTATCCATCTCAAAATAGCAAAATGATGCTTTGATATCAACAAGGAATAAAGATTATGGGAATCCATCTTTGTCGAACAACAAGGCTACAAATCAACCCAGTAGTTTGACAACGACTTCCCCTGAATTTGTTTCGCTCATCATTCTTGAATTAACTATAAAGCCACCAAAGGGAGTCATACATAAATCAACATTTAATCCTCATGCTCAAGCTGTACAGAATTATAATATAGTGGAGGATCTAGCTCAATCGCCATCCGCTATGTCGACACTTGATGTATTGCAGAATTGCCCCTCCCAAAAGCAGGCTTTGTTATTAGCAATAGGTGGGATTGATCCATCAGATTCCAATCTTGTGGCCTTTAACCATAAAGGATACACACCTCAGTTACCGACCCAAATTGCTTTCCTTATACAGGTAAAAGCCCTCAATAAAACTGTTCATCGAACAATCATTGATGAGGGGTCATCTACCTGTATTATGTTGATGAGTTGTTGGAAAACTCTAGGTTCACCACCCTTCTTGTGATCATCAACAACATTAAAGGCATTCAATGGAAGAACATACACACCATATGGGATTTTAAGTAACTTGCAAGTTGAACTGGGAGGTAAAACAGTAGAAATTGAAGTCGAGGTTATTGATGGAAACCTTGACTACAATATCTTACTAGGAAGGCCCTGGATTTATGATATGGCCACCGTTGTGTCTACATATTTTAGAAATATTGCATTTCCCTTCCAAGGTGGAATTACAATCGTTGACCAACTAGCTTTTTTTCCTAACAGTTCACAAGCTGTTGGAAGCATTCCATTGATCCATGGAAGTCCTCAATTGCTTCAAAATGTCGGAGTAGGTCCCCTGAAAGACCCATCCTTAATGGGTACTTTTGCCCTCCCGCCTCCAACTGGTCTTGCGGAAGTGGCCACGGTGGAAACCTGTCATATGATATCTTCTATATCGTCTAAGATTGAGAAGAACTCCGACCATTTTGATAGTGTGGATTGCCGCGATGTGGTGCCCCTAAGCCCCATAGAATATTTGTAGCAATCAATTTTCTGGTCTTGGGTGTCAAACTCGAATCAACACTCAACAAGTGTTTGGATAGATAGGTCTCTAGAGTATGGTACCTCTTCCAATACTTGGTCTCGTATACATTCTACAGACGAAGGAATCATTCAGTTGATGATGATAGGAGAGATGCCATGGTAAGATTACCACCATCGTTCCCACCTTCAAGATAACAATGAAGATTACTCAAGCGACCTTAATCATCCTTAAGTTTTTGATTTTCTATCAAATACTGTAAATACTATGATTCCTTCGCAATCGAAACAACATCCAGTTGGTACTGAATTTGACCCTTCGCCTTCTTCTTCGTTTGTTTCTCCCTCCCCTTCTTCCTCTTCGCTTAGTGAAAGCAATGATGCTAGTAATCAGGTGGCTCAAAAGAAGAAGAAAGGAAAGGAGAAGAAGAAGAAGCCAATTCAGCAAGGGGGCAACCATGAATCATCTGTTGAAAATCTGTGCACTAAACTTTCCAAACCCATATCTCCATGCATAATTGGTAGAGGAGACCATTTTCATCGAGAATGTCTATGCATTCCTCAAATCTTGAGAGAATGGTCCCCCCTTTCGCACCAACAGGTGTCATCAACCTCTGGTGATCATGTTGACAACACACCATCAACTAGTAATAGTGAAGTTCATGGACAGAAAGGAAAGGTCAAAATTCCATGTAGGTTATGTGAAAGGGACGATACCCTTCCCCGTTGCCCTTTTTTGGATGAAGCCAAAAGAGTCTTGCATAGTCGTCCTGCTTCACCGCAGTGACTTCCACTTGGATACAGGAAACTCTCCCCAAGTCCTTTACTAGTTGAAAATTCGACTGACATAACTCAACCATCGGTCGAAACACCTATCGTTGAAAGTGAATCTTTTGAGTCCATACCGGACCAAAGTCAACAGGTCGAGATGGCAGTCGACCCAATTTTACCTTTAGAAGATCATACCCTTCCTGAAGAGAGTGAGAACGATACCGTTCAAATTCTTTTTATCACTTCAGAGTCCGATGAACTTGGGGGCAATCCACCCGTTCCTTCACAACAGGAAGAGAATCCCCTAGTTCCCGCTACTCAAGGAGTTAATTCAATTGTTTATTCGGTACCCCCCTCCAAGCAATCTAGTCACTTCCTTTGATTGGAATTGATTAGCAAGATCCCGCCTTCCTTCTAATGTACCGTTCCGGATCATAGTACAAGTTTACAAAATGATCATGTCTGGCACTATCATAGATGAAGGGGCATCAATGAGTATCCTTTCCTCAATTTCTTGGAAAGCGCTTGGTTCACTGTCAATTATGCCTGTCACACAGAATTTTTCAGGCTTTAACAAAGGAACCAGTCAACCATTAGGGATCCTTCCTAAGTTACCAATAACTTTGGGATGGAAAACCGTTCACCTGAACATGATGGTAGTCCAAGGACCATTAGATTACAATCTACTCCTTGGACGTGACTATGTTTATAACAGGAAGCTAATGTTTCAACACTCCTTTGAGTGATGTGTTTCCCTCATGAAGGCAAAATTGTCACTGTTGACTAGCTTTCATTCCCCAATTCAAGCATAGCTTCAAGCCGATCATCATCCCTAAATGGTCCTTTTGCGTTGAGAGTGTCTCTCCAACCTTCATTTTATCCACCTAATTACCACGAGTAGTCTAGTGAATGTAACGAAGCTTAGGGGGCATGCACCCTTGTTTGCCTTGGTAGAAGAACCGAGCTGAAAAGATAGATTTCCCTATAGGTTATGTGGTTGGAAGTGCCATCCCACGCCATTCACCTTTGTCTATTCGGCGGAAAAAGTCAAGGAAGTGTTTTTTCTAACCACTGACAAAAACCATCCTGCTTAACCACAGTGATTTCCATATGGTTACTAGAGACTCTTTTTTCATCATGTTGGGGGCATGCAACCTTTTTTTAATTTCATTTTCTAGCCTTTTAGCTTTTTAGCTTCTTAGGTTAGGTGATTGGTCCAACCACCATTCACCTTCATCTGCGCCGTGGACGAAGCAAAGGAAGTGTTTTGTCTATTCTGCGGACGAAACCATCCTACCTAACCTTAGTAGTTTCTTAGCTTTTTAGTTTTTCTAGCTTTTTAGTTTTGTCTTTTCTAGCTTTCCTAGTGTTTTTCGTTTCTAGCTTACATAAAATGAAAAACTAAAACTTGAGCATATGTTATCGCATGGTTCAAGCTCGTTAAAAAATAAACCTACCACTGAGCAATGTTATCGCATGGTTGAAGCTCGCTAAATAATAAACCTACCACTGAGCATAGTTCCCCACAGTTCAAGCTCGTTAAAAAATGAACTCGCCTTCGGTAAATAACCTTTGTGATTTCCATGCTATCAGCCTTTTGAGCCTTGGTTGTGTTCCTGCCATCACCTCCATCCTTTTGGCCGATCATATGCTCCCACTTGATTTTTTACCCTTTTGAGGAACAGCTGCGATGAGTGGTCCTGTTAACCAACCTCTTCACATCACCATGTTTTGAGAAGTTCCAAGCTTACCCAGAACTGGTTGCTACCCTAAACGCCACTCGTTCCTAAAAAACGAGTCTCCTTTAAACTCTTTTCAGACTCGTTAAATATGAAATGATTGTGGAGCTATTGGCCTTTCCATCTCGTTAAAGTGATTGGAAGTTCCATCCCTCTTGTATTTTTAATCTTTTTCGGACCTGAGGGATTATCTCACGAAAAATTTCGAGCGCTTGTCATTTCGGCTCGTTAAAGTGATCGAAAAGTCACCCCTTTTATATTATTTTATCCTTTTTCGGACTTAAGGGATTATGCTACAAAAAAGAACTGTTGGAGTTTCCTTTTCGTCCCTTTTCAAACTCTCTAAACACCGAGTTGTCATTGTCGTTAAACTTGTTAAAACAATAGTGACAAACTTGTCCACCTAGACAAGAATGAGTTTCACTGTCGCTAGACTCACTAAAATATAGTGATAGGTTTGCCCGAAGGGAAAATTATAGAACAAGCATATGTTATCCTCCTCAAGCTTTACAAAAATAAAGAGGTATTGGTCAGCAATGAGTGGGGAAAAAGGGAAGAAAACTTGAAGAATTTTATGGTAGCGGGTTGCTCTTGAACATGACACTTTCACTCCATCACCATGATTGAGTCAGGTTGGGTTATTCTGTTCATTGGTCATTTCACCATTGGTATTCCGCACCATCCATTTATTGGGGTTAACGATACCAATCCATCTCAGTGTCGCTCATATGTTCAAGAGAAGTCATTCAGTTGAGAAACCACAATCCAGTTAATGCCTCATCCACTGCAATACCTTCACCCCCCATTTTTCATGACTGCCATTCCTGAACCTTGTGTCATCAGATCATTTTCACCTCCAGAAAATCATTTGCTTCATTTCGTGTCGTAGATGTGGGATACATTAAGGCCCTCCTACGACGAGTCACTTCTTGTCGACATCAGCTCATTATCCAAGAAGTTGACTTAGAAACACCCCTTTTAGTACTTTGGAGCTTGCATGCCTCAATGGCAAGTTTCTTACTTCTGGCGATAGGTTGACATCAATGGACTTTGACCGAAATATTTTGCGTGGTGTTCGACATCAGATCGTATATTCACACCACATGAATTGTATTGTAGTACCTTGAGGGTCATTATCATTATCGATTATTCCTCTCGCATCTGTTAACAGCTCACATTATTGGCTGGTAATCAGGCAATGTCTTTACATGTTCGACTTTAGAACATCTCTTCACATGGATTGACTTGTACATTAGGCTAAGATTGAACGAGTTTGAAGACCCCGGATCTAGTTTCATCCATCTGGGCTGCGATATATTCAGGGATATAAAAACATCAAATGTACACAGAAGCTGCACAGATGGTCATCCAAGCTAGGGATAATGACTCTACATATGAAGAATCACCAGTCTACAATTGCAGACGATTATCTATTCTATGTACATGAAATGAATTTATAAAGCTGAGCATGGGAATTCCCACCTCAGATAGATCATGAAAAATTATATTGTGATGATGTATTGTATTGTATCTTATACAGGTCACCTTCCAGTTTCAAAAGCCTCAGATCCTCATGATGAAGCATTTCACTCGACATCAAAAGATTTATGACTTCATGCTTTAGGGGGCAACTGTTATAGACATATTTGGGCACTGCAACCCCAATCTCATATGTTGATAAACTAGGGCACTTTAACCCCTAAAAGTGTTGTTTCATACCCTAACAAGAGCAAGAGTTTTGAAAATTGTAAAAACAATAATTCCTCAAGTTCTGGTAGACTTAGGCACTGCTATCAATATTATGACTCTTGAAACTTCACAACTGTTACAACTGAAGAATGGAATTAGAGATACCCCAACCATTCTAGAATTAGCTGACCATTCTACAATCAAACTGGAAGGAGTTATTGAAGACCTAATCATCTCAGTTGAGTCCTGGAATTATCCAGTTGATTTTGTGGTATTACAACCTAAAACAAAGTTGGTGGGTCATCCTCTAATTTTGGGTAGGCCTTGGCTAGCCACAACAGATGCCTTTATCAGCTGTAGATATGGGTCAATGACAATTTCCAATGGATATGAGACCAAATAGCTTACTCTCTACCCTCACGCTACACCCTTGATTAATAATGATAATTCCTTATGGGTGGACTATGATGATCAAACTACTCAACCTATCTTTACTATCGAACAAGCTTTAAGCCTTAAAGATAGCATTGAGGATGAAGTAATTAATAATTTTATTTTCGAACCCTCCTCTATGACTCCAGAAACACATAATTAGCTAGCTGCACTTTTTGAGTCAGATTCCCAGGAAAAGCTTAATTCTAAAGGCCTACCTCAAACATCAGCTACCATCTCCTCTAAAAGTATACCAGTAAAAATTGAACCTGGTAAAACACTAAATATAAACCCCAACTTGAAAGTTGCTGAAACACAATAATTAATGAAGTTACTTCTTGAAAATAAGGAAGCATTCACGTGGGACTATACAGATATGAAGGGAATCTCTCCTGAATTATGTACTCACCATATCTATATCAAGGAACATTGTCAACTAATATGTCAACCTCAATGACGAATGAACCCTAATTTAAGGGAAATTGTTAAAGAGGAACTTCAAAAATTGCTTAATGCAGGGTTTATATATCCTATATCTGATAGTGAATGGGTTTCCCCGTTGGTAATAGTTCCTAAGAAAAATGGGAAATGGAGAGTGCGTGTAGATTAAAGAGCCTTAAATAAAGCCACTCAAAAAGATCACTTTCTGTTACCATTCATTGATCAGGCGTTAGATAGTTTGCCAGGGAAGAAATTCTTCTCTTTGTTAGATGGTTTCAGTGGGTATAACCAGATCAGAATTGCACCCCAAGACCAAGATAAGACCACTTTTACTAGCCCCTGGGGAACCTTTGATTATAGAGACCTCCCATTTGGGCTATGTAATGCACCAGCAACCTTTCAAAGAGCATTTATAGGAATCTTTTCTAATATGATTAATGACTTTATGGAAATTTTTATGGATGATTTTACCCCTTATGGTGTCTCTTTTGAGGAGGCACTACAAAATCTTGAGAAAGTACTTAATCGATTTATACAAGCCCACCTCTCCTTAAGCACCGAAAAATGTCATATGATGATGACTGAAGGAGTGGTATTTGGACATTTTATTTCATCTCAAGGAATTCAGGTAAATCCATCCAAGATACAAGTCATTGAGAACCTTCCTATTCCCAAAACCCAAACAGAAGTGAGAAGCTTCTTAGGACATGCTGGATACTATAGAATATTTATCAATTTTTTTTCCAAAATAGCTTCTCCTTTGTTTGTGTTACTTATGAAAAATGTTGAATTCAAGCAGACTAATCTTTGCAAGGAAGCATTTGATCCACTTAAACATTAGTTATCTATAGCTCCTATTCTAAGGGGACCTGATTGGGCACTTCCCTTTCATATATCAAATGATGCTTCGGATACTGCAATTGGAGCTGTCTTGGGATAAGAGGAAAATCATCTCTCCTATGCTATCTATTTCATTAGTAAGAATATGACTCTTGCTGAACTTAACTACACAGTTACCAAAAAGGAATTTTTAGCAGTTATCTATGCTATTAATAAATTTCGACACTACATCACTGGTTATTATACTTTTGTCCATACTGATCACTCAACTATTAAATATTTAATGAACAAATCTATCACAAATGCTCGAGTCACCAGATGGTTATTATTATTACAAGAATTTGATATTACAATTGTAGATCGACCAGGGAAAGAAAATGTAGTTGCTGATTTTCTTTCTCGGTTAACACTTGATGATAATACTCCAGTAGATGATTCCTTTCCTAATGAATATTTATTTGCAGTATCTTCTCACTCACCATGGTATGTAGACATTGCCAATTATTTGGTTGCAGGGAAGTTACCACCACACCTATCCCACCGAGAGAAAAGAAAAATCATTCAAAAAAGTGCTAGGTATAGCTGGATAAGTGGGTGTATTTTCTACACAGGACTTGATCAAGAAATACGAAGATGCATTAGAGAAGATGAGGTTTATGATATACTAAAAGCTTGTCATGATGGCCCTTGAGGGCATTTTTTTGACAAAAGAACGACACATAAAATTCTCAGGATGGGGTATTATTGGCCCTCACTTTTTAAGGATGCAAAGAAATATGTCCGGGCCTGTGATAGCTATCAAAGAATAGGTCAACCTAATGATACAGATGAAATTCCATCAAACCGCCAGGTAGCACTTGAACCATTTGAGAAAAGGGCCTTAGATTTTGTAGGAACCATTAACCCTCCATCCAATCAAAGAGTTTATATATTAGTTTGCACAGATTATATGACCAAATGGGTGGAGGCTAAAGCACTCCTTAGATCTACTGAAGAAGTTATTTTAGCTTTATTATTTGAAGATATCTTTGCCAGATTTGGAGTGCCTAGAGAATTAGTCATAGATGGAGGACCTCCTTTCACCTCTCATGGTTTTAAAGCCACCCTTCAAAAATATCATATTCATCATAGAATGACTACACCATACCACCCCCAAGCCAATGGATAGGTGGAAAGCACAAACAAAGTAATAGAAGCCATTCTAACAAAAATAGTGAAGGAAAACCGGAAGGATTGGTCTCAAAGGTTCCCTAAAGCATTATGGGCTTACAAAACTACCTGGAGAAACACTACAGGATTCTCTCCCTATGAATTAGTTTATGGTAAAAGTGTTGTTTTTCCTGTGGAATTTGAAATCAAAACCTTAAGGACTACTTTAGCTGTTAACCTTGATTTGACTGATGCACAGACAACCAGGTTGTAGCAGCTTAATGAATTGGATGAAAAAAGATTAGATGCCATTCATCATACAACTATGATTCAACAACAAAGAACAAAATGGCATGATAAAATCATCAAGCACAAGCAATTCCAAAAAGGTAATTGGGCTTTATTATATGATTCTCGGTTTAAAGAATTTCAAGGGAAACTACGTACAAGATGGCTAGGACCTTACGAAGTGGATACTGTTTTCCCCAATGGAACAGTAAGGCTCCTAACAATTGATGACTCTAAAACACCGTTATTAGTAAATGGTCATCGACTCCGTCTGTACCAGCACCCCATTTCCAAAGAAGATTTTAAGGCCACATGTGTGGCAGATTCACATTATCTCTTTTTAGAGGAGCCTCCTGCCCCTCATTGCATTTAATTTTTCTGAATTTTATTTTTAGTATTAGATTAAAATTTCTTTTACTAATAATCCCTGCCAAGGGATGGCATGTTACAGTTGATTCTTTTATAGATTATCGATCCAAAAAAGCCCTTCCAAGAAAGGAAAATCTTACTACAAGCAGATCCAAGCTTCATCTTGTGAAGCATTGCTCCCTCTCTCTTCAATACATTCATCTTCAACATCCCCATCATTCATTCCCTCTCATTTCTTTTTCCTTTCCATTCCCTATCCCCATTTTCCCATTTCTGAAACACCACTTTGCAGCAACATTTTCCCCATCTTTTTCATTGCTGAAACACCATTTCTTCAGCAATATTTTCCATTATTGAAATATCACCCTTCAACAACATTTCTCCCCTTTTTCATATTACTGAAACACCACTTTGCAAAAACATTTTCCCCATATTTTCCATTGTTGAAACACCATTTCTTCAGCAATATTTTCCATTGTTGAAACATCACTCTCCAACAACATTTTTCCATTCCTTTCCTGTTGCTGAAACACCACTTTTTCAGCATTGCCCATTATTTTTTTCGTTGCTAAGACATGACTATTCAGCATTTCCTGTCATACAAACATCTTCTTCAGTTCTTTCGCTCTCACTTCTCCTATTTTTCATGCTACATTCTGTCCTTTCACTACCTTCTCCCATGATTAAACAAACCCTTGGTACAATTTCTCTCATAATTCTGAAGTTCTTCCATGATTACTGCAAATCTATTATGAATAGGCACTATATTTTTTTCGAAGTACGAATTAAAGGTAAAGGTGAGGTATGTAAACTTTATATGTAAATACAATTAAATTGTAGTTAATGAGAAGATGTCGATTCATTATTACCATGATCCCCATACACTTAAAGTCATTATTTCAGCCGTAGTTGGGGGGAGTACCGAAACTTTATGCCATCATTTCACAGGAATTGAATACAGTCACTCCTTTTTACCCATTATCTCACCTTTTCACCATCATTTACATTTCCTCATATGCAAAACTTAATCTATTCGAGTGTGGTTACTCGGCTCTGTGACTGTGCATTTTACTGAGCTGAATAGCTATGGGAGGTCCTATTATACGATACGAGCCTGCCACGACAACCCTGATAAAATTGTATCTAGAAGTCTACCAAATCTTTCAGTAGGTGGGCTGGCTGGGTTATTTTCAGAGGCTCCAGGGATTTGATCAACAATAGGTTCTTCAATTTGCTCGAAATCTTCAAGAAGATCATTCTATTGTTCAAGTGGTTCAGATTTCAGTCATAGAGGATGACATAGCATAGGTTTCGGGTCTTCCTCTCACAGGCATTCGCTGGTTCAGCCACAAACACATGATTCTTAATGCCCAACAGTATTTTCTCTTGCTAGGAGAACAAGTTGAGCCTAAAGCCCGGGGTATTCAACTTAGCTCATTGCCACCTCCTTGGACGAAACTTGCAGAGTTTTCCAAGCACTACCTTACCTGTGAAGGCCGATACCAGGTAGTTTACCAGTGCAACTTTGTCTTGTTATCTAATTTATGACATGCTAGACTAGTGAATATTCCTTACTATCTGCTCGGATGTCTTAGAAATATGTTGCATTATTGTAGATAGGTTAAAAATCCCCTCCTTTCCCTCACCCATCACTGTCTTGTTCAATTACTCATCCAAAAGGGTTTTGCCCAACAAAACCCTCCCGTAAAAAATCCACCCATAAACCCTCAGGAAGCTGCTGAACGCCCTGAAAAATCTCATGAAGAGCAACCACAAAACCTTCTTGACCCTTCGGAAATACCTATTAACCCGCCTACAAACCCAATTGATCCAATTGACCCTCCTACCATACCAAGTCCATCTCACAATTTACCAGAATCATCTATTCTTATTGTTGATATCCTTAGTGATGATTCTCAAAATAACGCTCCCTGCTCCATCATTGAGGAAACACCCACTCGCAAAAGAAAGAAGCAAACTACTATTACTTTTCTATCTAGAAAGCGAACGAGGGGTTCAATCAAAGCAACAACCACTTCTGATAGCCCTCCCCATTCCACTACTAAGGAAAAATCTACTCGAAAAAGAAAGGAGCAAATTGATAATTTTTCTTTCCTTTTACCTAGAAGAAGAATGAGGAATTCAACCATAGCAGCAACTACTTCCACTACCCTAAATCCCCAACCCATCCTGCTAAAACCCCGTACACCTCCACCCTCCCAAATCCCCAAATTTTTACCTATTCCACCCATGGGCACTGGAACACAAGAACTAGATGCCCAGGGTGCTGCGACATCATTTTCCTTACATTTAGTAGCTACTCCACAAGAACCAACTACTCATTCAGTAACTATTACACAAGAACCAACTATAACTGTTACACAAGAACCAGCTACAGCTGAAACACAAGAACCAATTGCTCATTTTGTTATGGAAATACAAGAATCAGATGCCCAAGGTGCGGCAACATTATTTTCTTTACATCAAGTAGAATCAGATGTTGATTTTGTAGCTGCTCCACAAGAACCAGCTACTGAGGTTGTGACTGTTACACAAAAACCAGTCACCCCTCTTGATACACCTATGACAGATCAACAACCAGAACCAACAATGGCTTCTCTCTTACAAGAGAATGAGTTTCTAAGATTAGAACTAGAAGCTTACAAGCAAGAGCTGGTAATGGCAAAAGAAGCCTATGATAGGGAACTTAATTTGTATACCTTAGCTCGCGCAGTGGCCATGGCAGAGAAAAACACAAAAGATGATCAGTATAGAGAGTATATGTGCAACCAATGTGGGGATATTTATGATCAAGCAGGCTACAAAGTGGTTCAAATCCCAATGCTTGGAGCTTCCCCTGCACCTACGTCTTTTGCAGTTAAAGAAAAGGAATGCCCTACTGTTACACAAGAACCAGTAGGACCTTCAAAAATTCCAAAAAGCGAAGCTAATCTACAGGAACCCTGGCCTACAGCGACTGTTAAATTTGAAGCTCCTGTTCTTATTAGTAAAGATGTTCAAACTCTGCCTCTTGATACAATTGTCCAATTTGAAGCTCCTATTTTTATTAGTACCTCTACTCAGACTCTACCTCAGCTTACCACTCACAATGCTGGAACACAAACTCAACCATGGAATGAGCAGGTAATAATGAACAAATGGAAGAAGGAGTCTGCTATTACACAGCACAAAATCTTGCAGGAGCACAAATTACTTTGGCTGAACCACATATATTCAAACTGGGAAGCTTTGGAGCAAACACTCCAAGAATCTCGTGCCCATAAGAAGCAGAATAAGGAGTTAAAAAGAAAATTTCTCCTGATGTTTGATTTGGCACAAAAGTTGTTGGCTGCTAGGAAACCATCTCTAAATTACTCTCTTTTCCTTACAGAATGACTTGCATTCTTTCAGATGAAAGCAATCAAAGATGGAAGACCCTATGCAGTGATCAAACCAACAGATTTTGTTCAAACTTTTCCAGAAGTCTCTACCAGTGATCAACATCTACTATGTGAGTTATATCTTCATACTGAATCCATTCCTGAGAACAGACAGCTTAATCTTAATCCTCTTGTTGGTGATATCTAGATTTAGGCATTTGCCTCCTTTCTTGCCAACCAGATTACGTGGCAGAGTGCTTTTCTAGCTACCAGGCATAATGAAGATAACCATCTCCTTTGGATACGGTCAGAACCACAGAACGCTGCCACCTTTGTTGAAGAATATTATCAATTTTTGAAAAAACCAGGGATGATTTGACATATGCGGCGACGACAGGTAATAGTACTTTAGGATTGTCAATGATTTATTAAATCCAAAGAAACTAATGCCCTAAAAGCAAATAACATGTTTTGGCAACAATCTTCTGAGGAAAGGCAGTAGCATAATCCCTTTAGTCCTACCAATATTGAGACAACAATCTCTCGAGTACTCAGTTACGTCAAATGTTTTCAACAATGTGTTGTAAATTGGATAGGTTATCAGTTCCATTTTCCCATTCTATGGATGCTAGCAGAAAAGTATCAGGCTCACCATAGGTTTCCCAAGAAAGTTGAAGCAGTAGCCTGGCAAAGACTACAACATGTTCAAGGATTCAGAGCTCCAACAGACAGTACTTTCTACAGCTACTGCCTAAGTAATTTGCACGCCAAGAGTCAGTATTCGGATTCTGATTCAGAGTGAAGTTGCCTGAGGACATGCAACCTTTTCAGTTGGGGGGGATGTTAGGACCCTATAATGTACCTTTTTTCTCATACTTTTTGCTATCATTACATCCTTTTCCCACTCATATTTAAGCCTACATTATCACCTTAATCTATTTTTCCAAAGGTATATAACGTTTCTTCTCTTTGCTATATGTTTAACTTGTTTTACATGTAAATTTACATTACTTTCATACTTAGCCACTAATCAGAAATATATAGTTGCTAAAATAGTTTGAAGACTGCAGTTAATATATTGTTGCTGCTTGAAGATCACGTATAGTACGTAAATCCCGATGCTGAAATAGTCTGTGATCTGCAACGCTGAAACAGCCTGTGATCTACGATGCTGAAACAGTCCGTGATTTACGATGCTGAAACAGTATTTCATATACAACAGTAACAAGAAAGGATAATTAAAGGAGCTGTTACACTGGCCGCAATAGCTGTACCTCAAAGCCAACACCATTACAACCACTATAACAACATTTTGCTATGGAAGATCGGAATATCCTATTCCAACATAGAAGATTAGATCAGACTAAGAATAGGATTTGTATGTACACATGTAATCATTGTATTAAGAGGATTTCTCCTCTTTAAATAGAGGATAAATCAGCATTAGAGAGGGAAAACAGAATATAGAAGGCTTAGCTAGAAGGGAATTACAGAGAAGGAGCATGTTTATTTTTATTGTAACATGTTACATTTGACAGATGAGTAAAAGAACACTTTGAGCACTTCTTCTTAGTTCCCGTTCATTTCTGGGGAATCTTGTGAGAAGGAGAGGGCCCACCTTCCTCACATGATTCACCCATTAGTTTTTTTAGTGTGTTAATTATTGCTTGTATTCATGCCTTGTTAGAACTCTGCTATTTGTTGTTGAAACTCTGTTTCAACTGATTGTTTCATCGTTTTCATACAATTCATTCCTAGGTAATTGTTGTTCAGTTCAATTGGTAATTCTGTTTGCTGAATGAATTTATGAAAGTGTGATAGTTAGAGACAAGTGCTAAAGATTCCTACTTTGGGGAATATGGTCATGTTCTTTGTTACAACATAGTTAGTCTTTTCTTTTGCAGATTGCTGAAAGGTTCCTTTTTCCTAGGTTACTATTTCTTAATATAATCCAGGATTCTTCTGATAATTGTTTTCCTTTGAATCTTGAATTCTACAATAGAAAGATTGCTTTTACTATAATTCAAAGTAGAGCTTCAATTTGCTCAAATCAAGGTGTGATTAGTGTAACTTTTACTACAACTTTGGATTGCTTTCGAGATTGAGCATATACAGTGTGTGATTGCCTTTGAAATAAACAGACTTCCTTGGGTTGACAATTCATGTAGCACTTGATTGTTTAATTAAATAAGCAATTATAGTGACCAATAAAGAGCTAAAGGCATTCTTCTATCCCTGAGGACCCCAAGGCAATCCAAAGCACAAGAGGTTTGTTGCAAGAGGTTGCTTAAATAAGCTCTTTATTTATCTTGTTGAAGTTTTTTTTTTTGTTCATTGGCATAATGACAACTTCTACAAGTGGGTCCTCAAATTCTGCTCTCTTCACAAGACTCTTTGATGAATACATGAAGCAAGAATTATCCACCATGATGGATATGGTGAGAGAAATGTATGAGGATGGAAGCAAGAGCAACATACTTAGAAAGCAGCTAAATTCCATGAAGGAAGATAAGAAATTTCTTGCTGACAGACTGCAGGAAATGGAGAGGCAACTTCATATTGCAAATATGAACCTGAAAATGATGCATGAGTTGGGGTCACAGCTCTTTGTTGCCCAAAAAGCCTTAGTCAAGTATCAACTTGAAGAAGAGGTAATCCATTCTATTTTGTCTTCAAATTCTTCTGAGAATGCTTATATTGGTTTTTTTGAAAAACATACTAAAGGCATAGGTTCCAAGCTAATGTCCAAGATGGGCTATGAAGGAAAGGGCTTGGGAAAGCATGGAAAAGGTATCATTGAACCAATAATGATTGAGGAAAGGCCTAAGTATTTGGGTCTTGGCTATGGACAGCCTTATGGAGAGAGTTCCAAAGCTGCCATGAAGGCCATTGAAACCATTCCAAGAAGGAGTTTCAATGCAGGTCCTCTATCTCAAGAATGTGAAGATTGTGTTCAGGAGGAATGCAATGGCTTGAAACATCATTTTCAGGGTGTAGGTTTTCAAAAGCACACCCTTGAACTAGAGAGTTGTGGAAACTCTAATAGCCTTGAATAGATTGATGGGATTCCAAAGGGGGCCATTTCTTCATTTGCTTCACCTCCTCATGAAGGCAATAAAGGTGAAAGAGGCAGGTATAAATGTAGTTCTGAAAATTTTCTTTTGATTGTGCAAAGCATGATAAATTTCCACATAGATATGGGAAAATAATTGCATGTCCCTTTTGTGGTTTCGATAACCATCGTGTTTCTAGATGTTGGAAGAGAATGGCCACATACAGGAAACTTTTGAAGGAAAGAAAGCAAGCAGCCAAAGGTCCATTGGACAAGGCACATCATGTTGTCAAGAGGATGCACATGTAGTGCACTTATTTCCATAAGCAAGGGCATCTTGCTAAAAGGTGTTGGACTCTGAATCCAACAATGCTTCCACAAAAGTTGAAGGAGAAGGTGGAAAGAGAGAATGGCAGAAATGGAAAGGAATATTCCATGAATGATGTGTCTCAGGATGATTCACATGTTGATGCTGATGTGCAGACGAAAGAAGGACATTTGAAATGGATTGGTAAGAAATGGTTAGAATTCTTATCCAATTAAGATTGCATGTCTATTGATGCATCTATTTTCATTTCTCTGTTAATGGAATGCAAGTTGTAGGATTTTACCAAGATGGTGAATGGAGAAGTTGAGTGGGAAGCTCACTTTGTTGCTGCAACATTATATTTTATTTTAGCTTTGAAAGTACAATGTGCTTAAGCAAAAGTTGAAGGATGAAATGTATGCATGAGATGATGTGCATGAACACAAGGATGCTGACATTTTCATTGTTTTTAGAACATGTGTGTGTGATTAACTTGAAGGGTTGATTGCTTTACAAGCATGTTTTGTGGGCTTGTCATCTAGTCCATCATTTGTATGCAGATGTAAGACACAGAGGTGTTCACAAGAAATAAAAATCTGTTTCTTTTGTTGAAGCAGGAGTTTAGTCCATCCAATTGTTTTCTGTATGCCTGTTATTGTTAACAATGTTGTTGGCAACTTGTCAAACAGGTACAAATAAAAGTTTTGTGGAGCAGATGTACTTCGCATTTGTTGAGCCACCTTGGATCAATGATCAAGGTAGAGAAGCTCAAAACTACCTTCTATGACCATTTCAGTAGAAGTTTTGTAGGAAGGTGTTGAGGGCCCCGAAAATCAGGTCGACAACAAGGGGATACCCACCCGGTCGGGAACCTGGTTGGTGGCTCCTTGCCCGTTTGGTGTAGCGGGTCCGACTGGGGATGATGGGACCAACTTCCCAATCTAAAAGATGTGTGTGTGTGTGTAGATTTTGAAGATACTAATCAAAAGGTAATTTTAAACTAATTTAATTCTAGACTCTAAACTGATTCTATGCTACTGTAATCTAACAAAAATAGCACATCTAATCTATACTAACCCGGGGTAAAATTCTTTCATTATGCGATCTAAAAAGATTTCATACAACAACTGGTAATAAAGATCATTCATCTATCATAAGAATATAACTCAATTTAAGATGAACTGTTCTACATAAGAAGTTAGGCAAAACAATTGTGAACAACATATCGCATAATCAGTTATTCATATGTTAAGCACAAACAAATGATTCCACCGTACAAAAGTGCCAAATGGTAATCTAGACATTCATACATTAACATATAAACAAATCAGCTGTATATCACTCTAAGAATATGAGCAGAAATTAATCAAGAGATAAAAGTACCATTTATGACTGATTTCACTCACAAACTTCAAGCAATAACGATTTATCTCTACTTACTTCTAACATCTACTAAGAGTACAGAAGTGCAACATCAGTAGCAGACATTAAAATGCAAACATAAATAAATCTCGATCCATCCATTCATCAAAAACCCCCTCCGAGGGTGCAAAAGTGCATGTTCTGAGGACAAGTTTTTTGACAAATTTCCGGACCCTTCTCCAAATGCCATGAGAAGGGTTAAATACTACTAACTAACTAATCTTAATTACACAAATTTAGGGAACGGCTTCAAATGACCGCCCTTTTACTAAAGCAAATTTATTTCTAAAAATTGAATCTAATTTCTAACCGTTTCTGTATCTGCTCCTTAGTGCTGTAAGCAATGTGAGGTTCGCTTGGAAAGAGTCGGCTGGTTGTCTTTTCCTTTTGCTCGGGCGATGAAAGTAGAAATAACAAAAGCTGGCACCTCTTTCTGACAACTTAGAAGATATTTTTGAAAATCTCCCTCTGACTGGGTGTTTTTTGCTGTGTGTATACTTAGTATAACCCAGATTTCTTTCAAATTGATTGTGCTGTTGCTATTTTGGTTTCCGGGTGTGAATGATTCAATGAGTTAGGGATTTTGTTGCCTGAACAATCTTACGTATTGAAAATTGCTTCCATTCTTTGTTCTAGGCTTTTCTGAAGCATCATCCCTTTTCAGCGTTTTTCTTTTTGCTTTACCCAATCTGAGCTTCAGGATCTTTTGCAAACACGCTGCTTTTGTGTGCCTTTGACTCTGAGTCTTGGATAGTCTATTTTCATCAGTGTCTGTGGAGTGATACTCTGGACTCCGCGGCTCTGCTGCATGCGGCATTCATTTGCGAAGGCATCTCCTCTCTGTTCTTCAAGTATTGGCGCTTTCCCCTTTTCCTTGGATGTTTCCTGCATATAGATTTATATTAGTTGCTGCCTTACAGTTTACGCAAGGAAAAAGAGACATGACGAAAAGATTGACATGAAAGCTTTAAACTCTAATGAATGCATAATCATGACACTCATAAGGACTTGACTCTTCGAAAAACGCAACATGATCATCTTTGGATACTCAGGCGTGCAATCATTAATTTCCCTTAAGGTGAGCGCTCGATTTTGGGTTTACAGATCATGCCGAAGAAACTTTGCGATGAGTGGTTTCTACGATTCGTATTGCAGCAATTAATAGTTTGATTCGTCGCAGATCGTAGATCGCAATATCGCAATTTTCATTCGCTCGTTGTGTGCTGCTTTTGCGACGTTTGCGATATGCGACGTCGCATATCGGCCGTCGGCGATTCCTTCTCATTTTCTTTTAAGGGCGCTTTCAAAATATGCGATGCGATGAATTTCGCATCGCTTCTTTGCAACTTATTTATGCGCATAGGAAAACTCTTCACTCTCTCTCTGGGATGCGATATAGCTTTTAGGGAGTTAAAATACAAAAATTTGGATAAAAATATTTTTGGGATTTTTTGTTAAGGGTCCCCCTTTGCTTGATATTATTGCTAATACTAAACAAAGAGGGGGGTTGTTGTTGACCACAACAATGGCGATTCACTGTGAAGAACCAGTTATCTCTGCTTTTCTATTGACATTTCCACTTCCGAAACAGAAAAGTTTTCATATGTCTAAATTTTGTTATGGACAGATAGAGTAGATTACCCCTCATCCTGTCAATGATACTTTGCTTCAACCCTTCTTTTATTCCAATTGTCTGCTTCCCTAGTCTTAGTTCTTGCATTCATACCAGGCATTACTCGGTCCTTTTTAAAAGATAAAATAAGGTCTTCTCCGCGTGCTGGCTTTAAAATATGCAGGTAGAGCCTCTGCTGCCCACAAGCATCCATAGCCTCGACATGGTTACCATGTTATCCAGCAATGATCCTTTTTCCTGCTTAAGGTTATTTACAACATTTCAGAGAAAAATCCTTTTTGGCACTTTTTCCTTTTTTACTCTCTAAAGAACAATGTCTTGGTTTGGTGGCCAAATTATGACACTGTCATTCACTTGATTTACACTTTTGCTGAACAAGCTGGCTCGTGATGAGACCCCTTGTCTTTTGATTGCAACAATCTTGAGTCGTTGCCCTGTTTTGATAGACGGTTTTGGCAAAGTCAGCAAGTTATAATATTTGTGATCATGATAAGTCGGCTCGTGATGAGACCTCTTATTCTTTGAGATATAGTGCTTTCTCGGATTGTTTCTCTGAATGCTACGGTTTCCTTTGGCAGGGAGGAAGTCATTGTTTTTCCTTAAGAAAGCTCTGGACGACAATAATAGAGCTTTGAAAATCACAGCTTTGCAGGGAATATTTATTTTATTATTGATGATACCTTTCATTGTGTTGGGATAAAACAATTTTTTAACCAAAGGTTGATTTCATCAAAGTCTTTCGAAAGGTTGAAACTAATATCATTATTCAGGCTAAAGTTAACTCTATTTGTCAATAATAAAAATCAGATTTTTCGAAAAGTTTTGCTATTTGTACAAGTGAAATCAAAATCTGATAGAGAGTTAGTGTGCTCTTTCATGAATCTTATTCAATGATCATTTACAACCGGTTTTATTTATAAGAAAGAGAAAACAAAATAAAAGAAACTAAAACTATCCTACAAGAAAAAAATAGAAGAGTTATCTTCTATGGAAAATACATTTTAAGAATCTGTCCATTCACAGGCAAAGAATCTCTTCTACCTGCCAAATCCTGCAACACAAACGTCGTTGGGCCTATGACTTCTACAATTTGAAAAGGACCAAGCCACAACTTCTGAAATTTCGTATGTTTGCCCTTTTCTTCATGAGCCTTATCCCATTTCAAAACTAAATCTCCCATCTGAAAGTTCTTTCTGGTTATGATGGCTAAGTCAAAAGAGGATTTTATTAGCGCTTGGTGGTGAGCATGGGTTTTCTTAGCTTGTTCTCGGCGTTCTTCTAGTTTGATTATTTCCATTTGTCTTAATTACAAAGAGGAAGTAGATACTTCATCGATGTGTTGTACTAGAGACAAAGAGGGAATGACTAAGTGAGTTGGAAGAACCACTTCTTTCCCATAAACTAAATTAAAGGAAGAAGTGCCGATTGAAGCTTTCTTCGTGATTCTATCTGCCCATAAAGCATTTACCAGTGCTTTGTGCCAATTCTTTTGGTTTTGGTCGACCGTTCTTTGGATAATCCTGATTAGGTTTTTGTTTGTTGATTCAGCCAACCCATTACCTTGCGGATAGTAATTAGCAGAATATTTCAATTTGAACCCTCTTTTTAATGCAAACTTAGTCATTGCATTTCCAGAAAAGTATGATGCATTATCAAACATTAAGGCCGTTGGCAATCCAAACCTAGTGATGATAAATTGATCTATGAATTCAATAATGTTTTCAGAATTAACTGTCTTGAGAGGAACTGCTTCTACCCATTTGGTAAAATAATCTGTTGCCGTGAGGATATACCTATGCTTCTTAGAAGAGTGAGGAACAATCTCACCTATTATGTCCAAGCCCCATTGGTTGAATGGTTGCTCGATGTTGACCGGCTGTAGTGGCATGGACGATTTCCTTTGTTTCCCCACAGCAGTCTGGCAGATTTGGCATTTCCTTACGTAATTGTATGAGTCTTTGAACAACATGGGCCAATAATATCCTGCACGTAAGATCTTATGCGCAGTAGTCTCTCCAGCATAGTGTCCACCTGCTGGTCCATCGTGGATTTCCTGCAAAACCTTTTCGGCTTCAGTTTTCTCAAGACACCTAAGAAGTACAGAATCATAATTCCTTTTAAACAGAACATCATTTACGAGTTGGTATTGTTTAGCTTTCAACCTCAGAGCTCTTTTCTTGGTGTGATCTAGGTGTGATGGAGCATACCCGTTCTTAAGATAATAAATGGTGTCCGCATATAATGATTCTGCATCGTTTAGGCTTACCTCATACGTGTGTACCTCTTCAGATGAGTTCTCCGGAATTTGCGATGCTCCAGCTAACATCTTGCAGAAGCCTTGACCTCTTACGATGCTTGCTGGTTTGATCTCAAGATCGTATTCTTGTAGGGCGGTAATCCAATTTGCTCTCTTTTCGCCCACATCCTTCTGTACCAAAAGGTTCCTTACCACTGGAAACGGTACTATGACTTTGGTATGGGCTTTAAGTAAGAAAGGTCTGAAATATTTGATCGCTTTGAAAACAGCATAAGCCTGTTTCTCCACGTCTGAGTAATTGAGTTCAGCGCCTTGTAAGTTCGAGCTAAAGAATGCGATTGGAGCTTCCGCCTTTTCTTGATTTACTTGAGTCAAAATCGCGGCATAAGATTTCTCTGAGGCAAAAGTGTATAAGATGAAGGATTCTGAAAAATTTGGGGTAGCTAAAGATGGAGCATTGATGATAGCTTGTTTGATCAAGTTGAATGCTTCGTGCTCATCTATTCCCCATTTAAAATTTGAATTCTTTTTTATCATATTTTGTAAAGGAGAAATAATACGTGAAAAATCGGGGACAAACCTTTTTACAAAATTGATTTGTCCAAGGAAAGATTGCATGGCCTTTTTGTTATGGGGTATGGATATTTCGGAAATTTCTTTGATTCTGTCAGGTTCAATGTGAATACCAGATTTCGACACTATGAATCCGAGCAATTTCCCTTCACTTAATGCGAAAAAAGATTTCTTTGGGTTAAGTGAAATTCCATACCTTAAGCATCTTTGAAAGATCTGTTTCAAATCTTTGAGATGGTCGCTTCGCTTCTTGGAGTACACTGTTATATCATCCAGGTAAATCACTACCGATTTATTGACTAAACCTTTAAACGCGATGTCCATGGCTCTCTGAAAGGTAGCGCCGGCATTGATCAGACCAAATGGCATCTTCCGATATGCGTATGTGCCCCACTTGGTTCGGAATGTGGTTTTCAACTGATCATCGGGATGCACCAGCACTTGATTGTATCCTGAAAATCCATCCAGGAAAGACATTAATTCTGAGCCTGTAGTATTTGCTCCATAGGTGGGAGGGGAAAATTATCTTTTTGACAGGCTTTGTTGAGATTTCGGAAATCAATACAGATTCTAATATCTCCGTTTTTCTTCCTAACAGGCACCATATTGGATACCCATTTGGAGTGTCTGACGGGGAAAATTATTCTGGCTCTCAACAATTTATTTAGCTCAGTCTTTATCTGATTTTCTAAGTTGGGGTGGATTTTTCTGAGCTTCTGCTGGACAGGTTTTTCATTGTCAATCATAGGGATAGTGTGTTGAATGATAGAAGTGTTGTATGTTTTCATCTCATCGTAATTCCACGCAAAAATGTTTTTGAATTGTCTCAGAAGACGGATATATGCTGATTTTTCTTCAGGGGCCAGGCCGTGGCCTAGATTAACGTTTTGCGGCTTTTGATCGGTTCCTAGGTTCACTAATTCATAGTTCAGAGTTGAACTGTAGAGTTTAGAATTGGCAGACCTTTTAAACCGACTTTTCAAATCATATAAATCTTCTAACTTAACCACCGATTTAGGTATAGCGTTATCAGTGCTATTTTGCTGAATTTGGTGATCATGATGGTCTTCGTCAATTATTTGATTTGAGTGGGATCCTTCCGAAGTAAGGAAATTTACAATGTCTGGATCGTCATTGAATACTCTCTAGTTGGTGATGTTGTCAGGGATGGATGGTTTAAAGATTAATTCTATTGAAAACCTATCGGGACTAAAATCTTCGGAGGGAATCAGTCTAGAGGCTACGTTAGCTAACAGGTCTGCGCTCACATTTTGGAGTCTTGGGATTGACGAAATATTGAATGCTATGAAATGTGAAGTCAGATATTGTACTAAAGATTGATAGTGCTTTAAATGACTTGACAGGAAATGTATGGTGTTACGTACCTGTTTGACGATAATTTCAGAATCTCCAAAGACTTGAAGATACTTAACATTCAAGCTGATTGCTTTGTATAGGCCTTGCACCAAGGCTTCGTATTCCGCTGTATTGTTTGTGCAATCGAACTCAAGTCTGCATGTAAGCATGGTCTTGTTCCCATCTGGGTTAATCAGAACGCATCCTGCTCCTGCTCCCTCGTTAGATTTAGAGCCATCAAAATATAATTTCCAAAATAAAGATGTATTTACAGAACTATCTAAAAAATTAAAACACTTTGAATCATCAGTTTGGGAAAAAATTTCAATTTGGGACACAACTGGATTTTCTAAGTAAGGTGAAGTGTGAGCATTGAAATTGCCGAGGAAAGAATCTACCGAGTAATTGCGTATGATACTGTTGTTGTATGCTATTGCTTCATTCTCTCCTTCCAATTCTGTCACTATGTACTTTTGGTGCAATTCTCGTTCAACCTTTATTTGATTGGGTTTGCCGTTGTAGGGTAACCACATGTGCGACCAGTCGGTTGAGAAATATCCGTGGAGTTTCTCGGACCAATCCCTGCTAAGAATTAAACCATAGAATTCAGGGATATCATCTACTAGAATGTCGATAACCTGACAGACTTTCGGGTTAGACGACAATCTTATGGTCACCTGGTTAAGTTCACCAATCACTTCGACTTGAGATCGATCAAGTTGAACTATGCGCACTGCAGATTTCGGAGGTTGAACATTCAATTTGGCACATATTGATCTGGGTAGAATATTCGTTGAAGCACTAGAATCAATCAGGCAATTGTGCACGTTTTTATTGAAGATTTCATAAGTGAGGAGAAAAGGAGGAGTATGGGATCTTGACCTTCCTCCAATCAAGGCAATGTCATTCGGATCAATCTTATTGATCATGTTGGTTGGAGGTCTTCCCATGTTGTGGGAAGCTACAACTGTAGGTAAAGATGTAGTAGGCACGGCATGTAATTCCTTCATCATTATTTTCTGTTGATGTTTCAATTTGCTCAATTCGTAAAGAGTGATATTAGCCCTAGTCTTTTTCATGTCATCGATAATGTTATACTCCATTTCATCCGACACCATCAGTGTTCTTGATGGAGGTGCTTGATCTGATTGGACTGGGCTAAGTTGGGTCGCTCTAGCGGTTGTTTTCTTTGTTGCGACCTTTGCAGGGCTTGCGCCCTTCTATTTAGGGGTAATTTGGGGAGGATCAAGTTGATTTTTGCTTCGTGTGCTAACCGGAAATGCTTCTTGATCCTCTTCTTGTGGGAGGATGAAATCCCACATTCCTTGTAGTTCCACAACTTCTTCATCATCAGTCTGCCCTTCAGTGGTATTCTCATCTTCTTCTTCTTCTTCAGATTCGACGTTTGAGACAGCATTGGGTGGTTTCACCTCCATGGGAAGCTTTCTTTTAAAAGATCTGTAGGGCTTTTTTGAAGAAGTTTCTGCTACTTGTTTTCTTATGTCAATCATCTCGTTGGACATGGCCTTTAACACCTTTTGTAATCCTTCCATATCGAAAGGATCTTTCGTTTGCTTCTTCTTGGTGTCTTCTTTGAAAGAGATCTTCTTAGATTTGCGTTCTTCTATTGCAGATCTCTTTTCTAGGGCAACTACGCGTTTTTCTACTGCTAGCGCCTCAGTTAAATTTTCAACTAAGGTCATCTTGCTTGCCCTATCTACGAAGATAGCCAAGTTAGATGGTAAGGCCGTGATGTACCATTCACATCTTACTTCCTCGCTGGGTTGAGAAGCAGCGGGAATCTTGTTGAGGATCTTATTGAACCGTAAGTTGAAATCTTTAATGGGTTCTCTAGCCTCAGCTTTAAGATTAGACAGGTCATTGATCAATGTCACTGTTGATCTGTCATTGCCAAACTTGGTGAGGAATTGACTTTGAAAAATGTCCCAACTTGTGATGGACCCGGAAGGTAACGAAAAGTACCATGATCCGGCTGTTCCTTGCATTGTGTAAGGAAAAAGTCGGACGACAGCATCTTCGTTGGTAACTCCATTGAGATTAACAGAAAGCATGAAATTATTGATATGCTCTTCAGCTAGCATGCCTGTTTCTGGATTGAATTTAGGTAGCCACTTCTCAGGATGGGCCGGTATTGGGCTCAGGGGTGGAGGCATTAAAACCGCCCCAGGATTGTTCCATGGAGACTGGGCCATCGTTGAGCCGCTAGTTAATGAGAGTGCAGAAGACGATCCCTGATGCTGAGAAGATGAAGGTATTATGATAGTTGATGATTGAAGAGGAAGTGTGGAAGATGGATGAGTGATTTGGGATGAGGATGTGGGTGGTTGACTTCGCAGTGAGGGTGTTGAAATGGACGAAGTGGATGAAAGAGTCTCACGGTCAGACTCGGGTGGTGCTTTCCTTGCTCTTTTCCTAGTAGGAAGAGGGAGTTCACTTGGTTGAATACCAAATTTTTCACTCTTCAATTTGGTCAGAGGGTGAGCAGGATTGTACTGCGAAGTCACGCTGCTGTTAGATTAATCAGACCTATGAGAGAAAATAGAGAATCCCTGGAGTTTACTAATCAAAGTTTGAATTTCAGGGGGTTCAATAATGAGTTGGTCTGATATATTGGAGTAGGTAGCAGCGGTGGATACTCGAGCGACTTGTAACTCCGGGTTTAACCGTAGTGGAGAAGTCGGGGGAGTTGATGAGGGTGATTTACTCTCAGAATGGCATTTAGATTTTGACTTAGTTGCCATTCATAGTTCGTTGCCCTCCTTCTAGCGCCAAATATGTTGAGGGCCCCGAAAATCGGGTCGACAACAAGGGGGATACCCACCCGGTCGGGAACCTGGTTGGCGGCTCCTTGCCCGTTTGGTGTAGCGGGTCCGACTGGGGATGATGGGACCAGCTTCCCAATCTAAAAGATGTGTGTGTGTGTGTGTAGATTTTGAAGATACTAATCAAAAGGTAATTTTAAACTAATTTAATTCTAGACTCTAAACTGACTCTATGCTACTGTAATCTAACAAAAACAGCACATCTAATCTATAATAACCCGGGGTAAAATTCTTTCATTATGCGATCTAAAAATATTTCATACAACAACTGGTAATAAAGATCATTCAACTATCATAAGAATATAACTCAATTTAAGATGAACCGTTCTACATAAGAAGTTAGGCAAAACAATTGTGAACAACATATCGCATAATCAGTTATTCATATGTTAAGCACAAACAAATGATTCCACCGTACAAAAGTGCCAAATGGTAATCCAGACATTCATACATTAACATATAAACAAATCAGCTGTATATCACTCTAAGAATATGAGCAGAAATTAATCAAGAGATAAAAGTACCATTTATGACTGATTTCACTCACAAACTTCAAGCAATAACGATTTATCTCTACTTACTTCTAACATCTACTAAGAGTACAGAAGTGCAACATCAGTAGCAGACATTAAAATGCAAACATAAATAAATCTCGATCCATCCATTCATCAAAATCCCCCTCCGAGGGTGCAAAAGTGCATGTTCTGAGGACAAGTTTTTTGACAAATTTCCGGACCCTTCTCCAAATGCCATGAGAAGGGTTAAATACTACTAACTAACTAATCTTAATTACACAAATTTAGGGAACGGCTTCAAATGACCGCCCTTTTACTAAAGCAAATTTATTTCTAAAAATTGAATCTAATTTCTAACCGTTTCTGTATCTGCTCCTTAGTGTTGTAAGCAATGTGAGGTTCGCTTGGAAAGAGTCGGCTGGTTGTCTTTTCCTTTTGCTCGGGCGATGAAAGTATAAATAACAAAAGCTGGCACCTCTTTCTGACAACTTAGAAGATATTTTTGAAAATCTCCCTCTGACTGGGTGTTTTTTGCTGTGTGTATACTTAGTATAACCCAGATTTCTTTCAAACTGATTGTGTTGTTGCTATTTTGGTTTCCGGCCGTGTGAATGACTCAATGAGTTAGGGATTTTGTTGCCTAAACAATCTTACATATTGAAAATTGCTTCCATTCTTTGTTCCAGGCTTTTCTGAAGCATCATCCCTTTTCAGCGTTTTTCTTTTTGCTTTACCCAATCTGAGCTTCAGGATCTTTTGCAAACATGCTGCTTTTGTGCGCCTTTGACTCTGAGTCTTGGATAGTCTATTTTCATCAGTGTCTGTGGAGTGATACTCTGGACTCCACGGCTCTGCTGCATGTGGCATTCATTTGCGAAGGCATCTCCTCTCTGTTCTTCAAGTATTGGCGCTTTCCCCTTTTCCTTGGATGTTTCCTGCATATATATTTATATTAGTTGCTGCCTTACAGTTTACGCAAGGAAAAAGAGACATGACGAAAAGATTGACATGAAAGCTTTAAACTCTAATGAATGCATAATCATGACACTCATAAGGACTTGACTCTTCGAAAAACGCAACATGATCATCTTTGGATACTCAGGCGTGCAATCATTAATTTCCCTTAAGGTGAGCGCTCGATTTTTGGTTTACAGGTCATGCCGAAGAAACTTTGCGATGAGTAGTTTCTGCGATTCGTATTGCAGCAATTAATAGTTTGATTCGTCGCAGATCGCAGTTCGCAATATCGCAATTTTCATTCGCTCATTGTGTGCTGCTTTTGCGACGTTTGCGATATGCGACGTCGCATATCGGCCGTCGGCGATTCCTTCTCATTTTATTTTAAGGGCGCTTTCAAAATATGCGATGCGATGAATTTCGCATCGCTTCTTTGCAGCTTATTTATCCGCATAGGAAAACTATTCACTCTCTCTCTGCGATGCGATATAGCTTTTAGGGAGTTAAAATACAAAAATTTGGATAAAAATATTTTTGGGATTTTTTGTTAAGGGTCCCCCTTTGCTTGATATTATTGCTAATACTAAACAAAGAGGGGGGTTGTTGTTGACCACAACAGAAGGCAAGGAGGAAGACAGTTCTTCTCGGGAAGACCAGCCCATCCAGAGAAGGGAAGTGGTCAGAAACTTTTTTTCAGAGGCACTATGCAAAGGTAAGTGTAGGGAGGCTGAAAGAAGAGGGTGAGTGTTGTGGGGAAAAATGCCTATGCAGGACGATCCTATCCACCTAAGGTGTGACAGTGCCTTAGCAACAAACAGATACAACTATTCTGGTTCTTTCCTTTATGAAATGTGAAAGAGGGGAGATCGATAGACTTACTGTTGTCTTCCGTTTGTCCCTCGATCTAGATCCTCTTCTCTTTGGGTGTTCACAGCTACTTGCCTCCTCGCTTGCTCAAGAGAACAGCTACTTGATTCCCACGAGATCACAAGAGAACAACTACCTGTGACAAGAGAACAGCTACTTGCGACAAGAGAAGAACACAACACAGGCAAATATACATATTCATAAATGATTCAGGATTAGAAACAAATCAAATACACTAATGCAATCATATAAATACACCAGTATATAGGAGAAAACCAAGATAGCTTTATTGATTGCTAACAAGGTTCAGGAAGAGATACAACCCAGAGGGCTCCAATCCAGCATCTCCTTCCCAGCAGAATGGAATTCCTTCTTCAGCTCCCTTCAAAGCATTAAGCACCCAATGTTTCCAGTCTCAAACCAACAACAATTATTTACATTCACAAAATTCCAGCCCCTAGATCTCATGGAGGTGAGATCCATATATAGATGTTTGGAGAGAGGATGAGTCAGCTTGAGATCTGACTAGTGTCCTCTCCCTCTCTCAGTTCTTGAGTCCACTTGGAGGTTCTTGCTTCCACTTGGAGATTTGGAACCTCTTACTCATCACCAGTCGAATTCCCTGAGGCAAGTGTCATTTTGGAAGCTTCCTGAGCATTGACACCTTGAGGAATGACTCTGCCACATGTCCAAACTCGCTCAGCGCAGGTAGCTAGTGTTGGAGTTGACATTCAACGCAGGTAGCCAGTGTAGTAGTTGACATTCAGCGCAAATGCTCAGTGGAGCAGTTGACATGATCCTGAATTGACTTGTTTTTGAGTGGTTTCAGGTGGAGAACTTCTGTGAATTGTTGTGGTTAATTAGCCTTGTTCCTCTAGGGGTAGGAAAAACATGTTTAGGGACTTTGGATCCCTTAGATTATGGACATTTCATGCTCAATGCTGTAAGGCACAAAAATGTCTATAACATTTGCCCCCTAAAGTATGAGGCCGTTTATCGGGTGAAATGCTTTATCCAGGAGGGTCCGAAGTTCATCCATTTGCTGGGAGGAGACCTGTAATAAGATACAATACAATACATTATGATTCATACTGCTTTCATGATCTAGCTGAGGCGGGCATTCCCATGCTCAGCTTTATAAATTCATTTTTGTACATAGAACAGACGATCGTCTGATGGTAGACTGATAATTTTGGCGAAACTATCATCCTTTGAATAGGATGATCATCTGCTGCAATGATGTACATCTCAAATGTCTTTATTTTTCCTGAATATATATCGCAGCCCGGATGGATGAAACTAGATCCGGGGTCTTCAAACTCGTTCGATCTTCACTCTAAGTACAAGTCGATCCATGTGAGAATTGCGCTGAAGTCGAACATGGAAAGACATCGCTTGATTACCGGTCATTGACGTAAACCGTTAACAAGCGCGAGAGGAATCACCGATAATGATAATGACCCTCAAGGTACTGCAGTACAATTCACGTGGTGTGAAATAAGGACTTGGCGTCGAACACCATGCAAAATCTTCTGGTCGAAGGTCATTGATGTATATCTGTCGCCGGAAGTGAGAAACTTGCCATTGAGGCATGCAAGCTTCAAAGTACTGAAGGGGTTGTTCCTAGATCAACTTCTTGGATAATGAGCTGATGTCGACAAGAAGCGATCCGTCAAAGGCGGGCCTTAACGAATCCCACATCAGTGACACGGAATGGAGCTAATGATTTTAATGGAGGTGAAAACGATCTGTGACATATGATTCAGGGTGGTGGTCATGAATGGATGAAGGATAATGTATGGCAGTGGATGGGACCCGGTTGACTCTTTCTGAACGACTTCTCTTGAACATATGGCGACACTGATGCGATGGATTGGTAGCACTACCCCAAATATGGATGGTATGACGAGACCATGGTGATGTGACCGGTGAATGAGACAACCCAACCCGATTGTGGTACGGAGGAAAAGTGTCATGTTCAAGAGCGACCTGCTACCATCAAAGTTTTCTTTAGTTTTCTCCCAATTTTTCCCCAGTCATTGCTGACTAGTACCTCTTTATTTTTGTCAAGCTTGAGGAGGATAACATATGCTTGTTCTATAACCTGCCCTTCGGGCAAGCCCATCGCTATGTTTTAACGAGCCTAGCGATAGGGAAACTCGTTCTCGTCTAAAGACAAGTTTGTCGCTATTTAATGATTTTAACGAGTCTAACGACAAGGATAACTCGGTTCTTTTCATTTTTAGAGAGTCTGAAAAGATACATAAAGTCAACTTCAAAATTCCTTTTTCATCATCTAATCCCTTAAGTCCGAAAAAGTATAAAACAATACAGAAGGGATGAGTTTTCGATAGTTTTAACGAGCCGAACAAAACAAGCGCTCGATCTTTTTGTGCAATAATCCCTCAGGTCCAAAAAGATTAAAATCTAGAGGAGGGATAGCTCTTCCGGTCGCTTTAACGAGCTGGAAGGCCAAAACTCGGCAATCTTTTCATATTTTACGAGTCAGTTGAAAAGAGCTTAAATAAGACTCATCTTTTGAGGAACGAGTGATAAACAGGGATAGCAGCTGATTCCAGGTACGGGTTGGAATTTTCCAATCACGGCAGTGTCACAAGGATGGCTAGGTGAAATCACTCTTCGCAGCTGTTCCTCAAAATGGGTAAACAATCATATGGAGGTGAACGATCGGCCAAATGAAAAGTGGAGGTGGCAGGTGCAAACACGACCAAGGCTTTTATGGCTGATAAATTTACGATCACAGTGGTTATTTACCGGGATAGGTTCATTTTTTAATGAGCTTGAACTCTAGAGGAAACTCTTGCTCACAATCGCTTTTCTATTTTTTAACGAGCATAAATTCCGCGTTAAAACTGCTCGATATCGCTTTTCTATTTTTTAACGAGCATAAATTCTGCGTTAAAACTGCTCGATCTTGCGTTTATTTTTTAACGAGCATGAACTTTATGCTAAAACTGCTCGTTAATACCAGTCATATGATAAGAGTGTCTCATCAAGATTCTATTTTTTATGGAGCTTCATCTCCCTAAGCTTTGCTCCTGATCCTTTCTTTATGCAAGTTTGGAAACGACTAATCCTACGAGTTTAAAGGGTTAGAGGTCCTAAAAATTTAAAAAATAAATAGTCGCCCCTTGCTTGCACTCCAAAAGGTTTGCATGCCCCCAGGTATAAAGTACGATTTCAGGGTTACCTCTACTTCTCTTCCTTCAAAACAATTGTTTTAAAGAGAGAGGCTTACCTCTTTCAGGTTACCCAAAGATTGTCTCGTTAATCTTTCAAACAAAACACTTCCTCGGCAGTGTCTACCGAAATAGACCAGGGTGAATGACTCTGGAAAACACGTAACTTTGACAAAAGAATCTTATTCTAGAACAACCCCTCTTCCTCTACGGACGGGGTACGGACTAGTCATATTCTCCCGCGGAAACCTACCCTATACCCAAAGTTTCCCTGCCGAAGCAGGCCAGGACGCATGCCCCCTGGGTTCCAGTCATATCCTCCCAGATTACTCGCGCTCATCAGGAGGACGGACCGTGGGTTGAGACACTTCTTGCGTGTATAGACCATTTAGGGATGGTATATGACTATTTGCGATGTGTGATCCGGGAAATGAAAGCTGGTCCACGAGCTTGACCACTCTTCCTCCATGCGGAAAACACATTACTCTAAAGAGTGAGGAGACGATGGCTCCCATGCAATATATATAGTCTCGTCCAAGGAGTAGGTTATAATCCAAGGGTCCTTGAACGACCATCACGTTCATTTGAATGGTCTTCCCTTTCAATGTTATGGGCATATTGGGGAGGATCCCTAAAGGTCGACTGGTTCCTTTATCAAAGCTTGATAGATTTCTCATTTCAGGCAAAAGCGCAGGTGAACCAGGCGCTTTCCAAGCAATAGAGGAAAGGATACTCACAGATGTCCCTTCATCAATAACTGTGCCAGCCATTACCATTCTGTATATTTGGACAATAATTCTGAATGGTATGCTAGCTGGCAAGCGGGGTCTGCCTAGTTGGTTCCAGTCAAAGAACACAACTAAGTTGCTTGGTGGTGGGACCGAGTATACGCCCGGATAGCGCTCTGATGAACTTCCTTCCTGCGATAAAGGAATGGTGGCATTGCCCCCTTGATCATCAGAGTCAGTGCTGATGAAGAGAATCTGGACGGTGTCGTCTTGATTCTCCTCTGTGATGGTGTCATTCGAAGATAGATCCTCTGAAGGCAAAACCGCGTCAACTGCCGTTTCAACCTTTAGACTTTCGTCAGATATGGATTCAGACGGTTCATCTTCAATGACAGGTGCTTCGGCTGACCATTTAGGTGGGTCAGCCGGTTTCTCGACTAGTGAAGGACTTGGCAGGAGTCTTTGATATCCAGGAGGGAGATGCGCTCGTAAAACCGGGCGATCTTCCAGAACTCTTTTTGCCTCGTCTAAGAAGGGACAACGGTGGATGGCGTGATCGACTTCACACAGTTTACAGGGAAATTTAGCTTTCCTTCTCTGTCCTGCTTCACTTTCACTAGTCGACGGTGAGCAGTCGACATGGCTATCAGAAGTCGATGCTACCGAATTGTGCAGACGGGGAGACCAGTCCCTTAGTATTCGGGGAATACAGGGACAATCTCTATGGAAGTGGTCTCCCTTGCATGTGACGCATGGCGATTTATGCCTTACGAGTGGTGTGTGTGGATTTTTGTTAGATGACACTTGTTTGCCCCCAGTCGCCTTAGGCTCCTTCTTCTTCTTTTCTTTCTTCTTCTTCTCCTTCTTCTCCTTAGGAGCCTGGTTTTTGGATTTACCAGTTCCGTCAAGCGAAGAGGAGGGAGGAGAGGAAGACGAAGTGGAAGGCTGGGAGGCAACTCTTGTCTGATCTAACTGTTGACTCGACTGTTCAGGAATGGTGGTATTCTGAACGACTTTGGTAGGCCAATTGTCAGTCCTGGAAGCGACAATGTGGCCATGTGGGGCGCACCAACATCTCCCCAAGAGGAGAAGGGACTAGGATTTCCACCAAGGGGAATTCCTTGGTTGGTGTGCTCCATCTTTTCAACCTAAAGATCAACGCAGGAATAAAGGGTGATTGTTTCGTTTAAAATAAATTGTTAACGACGCTTTAGACACAACTTGCTTTTTCACTTTTAAAGAGTCGAGAAAAAGCTAAAGATGACTCTAGTCTCCTTCGATGTTTTAACGAGCCCGAAGTGACAAATGCTTGGATGGAATTTTTTTGTTATAGAGTCTGAAAAAGGCCAAAAGAAACTGCTCTGGAGATCTAGGCAGAGGGTGTGCCAAACTTTTCGCAAAACCGCAAATACTTTTTAGGGTACGGGCGGTCAATCTTCGTGAATGCTGTGTTCACTGCATTGCGATCAGTAGGGCGGCCGACACGACTTCCTAAGGATAAAGGATATATGCCTATAGGGGTCTCCCAATATATACGTGACGGTACGTGGGAGCACAATCCGTACTAGTGCTATCGTCCCTCAGGAGGAATCACCCACCTTCCACGAGATCGACAGTCACTAGGCTTAACGACGCCGGAACACGTCTCTAGCCTAGACCTCTATGTTGTGCGTTATGTTACAAAGCGTTGTTAAGTTCATTCAGTTTATTTTAGGTTGATCTTTTTAAAGTTTGCCTTTCAAGGTTCACCACGAGATGTATGATACAATTTCCTAAATGCAGTCCAAAGAAGATAAGCAAGCTTTATAATCTTTTCAACTTTGAAAATCCTAGCTACTAAGGGAAAAGAAACTATCTTTTCTCAAAGAGAAATCAACGCACTCTAATGCACTCTTCCTAAATCCAACATGCAAACTTATCAAATGCAAATGCACAATGCAGGTGTTTGTTTTCCACTTTCTTAGTATATATGCCTACAAAGAAAGCTTTTTGTACAACTTTGAATTTGCTTTTAAATGATCAATACAAACAAGTTCACTTTTTCGAAATCAGAGAGGGTAGAAGAGATTACACTACTTAACGATTTTCGAAATAAAGACTTGTTTTCACACTTAAAAGAGACAAATTCAAACCAATAAGCAAAAGTAAATCTATAATCAATCTGCAAATAGCCAATGAACTCTCTCCTAAGATCACAATCAATCAGATCTGAATCAAAGGCTACAGGATGACTACTTTACTCATGCAAAGGAAAACTGTAAATGATGCCACAAACACATAAAAACACTCACAGTCTTTTTGTACAAAAGGAGGCGGAATCTAAGCAAAGAAAAGGAGTTATCAGACTGGTACCTATGCTGGTTAAAGGCTACAAAAAACAGAGATCAAAACAGGGCAACAGACAGCAGAGAACCCCAGCTGCACAAGGCTAAACTGGTTTAGCGCAACCTCAACATTGAGGACTTGACATTCAGCGCAGGTAGCCCTCACGGGACCTGTGTTGAAATGCAGACTGCCTTCACAGCAGTTGCGCTGAAGGAGAAACTCTCGTTTCCCCTGGGTTCTGGGTCACAAAATGCTCACAAATCAACTGTTTCAGGCCAAATCAGAAACACAAGCAAGGTATAAACAGAGGGATGCTTTGAGATGGTACTAAAGACTATCACAAAGCATCATCACATCATTTGTGAGTCCATTATTAGATCATAGCCAAAATCCAGTGAAGGATCAAGGCAGCAACAGTCTACTTTGCAGAAGCAGTTCGATGCTGTTGACTCTATGAAGCAAACAATGATTTAAACACAAATGAAATGAATAAACAAGTTCATCCCCAGCGGAGTCGCCAATTTGTTGTGGGGAAAAATGCCTATGCAGGACGATCCTATCCACCTAAGGTGTGACAGTGCCTTAGCAACAAACAGATACATCTATTCTGGTTCTTTCCTTTATTAAATGTGAAAGAGGGGAGATCGATAGACTTACCATTGTCTTCCGTTTGTCCCTCGATCTAGATCCTCTTCTCTTTGGGTGTTCACAGCTACTTGCCTCCTCGCTTGCTCAAGAGAACAGCTACTTGATTCCCACGAGATCACAAGAGAACAGCTACCTGTGACAAGAGAACAGCTACTTGCGACAAGAGAAGAACACAACACAAAGGCAAATATACATATTCATAAATGATTCAGGATTAGAAACAAATCAAATACACTAATGCAATCATATAAATACACCAGTATATAGGAGAAAACCGAGATAGCTTTATTGATTGATAACAAGGTTCAGGAAGAGATACAACCCAGAGGGCTCCAATCCAGCATCTCCTTCCCAGCAGAATGGAATTCCTTCTTCAGCTCCCTTCAAAGCATTAAGCACCCAATGTTTCCAGTCTCAAACCAACAACAATTCTTTACATTCACAAAATTCCAGCCACTAGATCTCATGGAGGTGAGATCCATATATAGATGTTTGGAGAGAGGATGAGTCAGCTTGAGATCTAACTAGTGTCCTCTCCCTCTCTCAGTTCTTGAGTCCACTTGGAGGTTCTAGCTTCCACTTGGAGATTTGGAACCTCTTACTCATCACCAGTCAAATTCCCTGAGGCGAGTGTCATTTTGGAAGCTTCCTGAGCATTGACACCTTGAGGAATGACTCTGCCACATGTCCAAACTCGCTCAGTGCAGGTAGCTAGTGTTGGAGTTGACATTCAACACAGGTAGCCAGTGTAGCAGTTGACATTCAGCGTAGATGCTCAGTGGAGCAGTTGACATGATCCTGAATTGACTTGTTTTTGAGTGGTTTCAAGTGGAGAACTTCTGTGAATTGCTGTGGTTAATTAGCCTTGTTCCTCTAGGGGTAGGAACAACATGTTTAGGGACTTTGGATCCCTTAGATTATGGACATTTCATGCTCAATGCTGTAAGGCACAAAAATGTCTATAATAGTGAGTCACTCTCATTTACTGTTCAGATTAGTATATCAGTCTTTTGGAGACCAAAAGCTCTTTTAGTGGGAAGGCCTGATCCAAAAATGGATCCTAGATAAACCCCTAAGTCTAAAAGACTTCATGCAAGAGGTAAAAGGTGCCAAATGACACAAATCCTTTGTAAATCAGAGGAAAATTAAAGTCACAGGCTACTCTCAAAAATAGTCTCATTGTAGAGATCTCCTCATTCTGAATCCAACGCAAATTGAATGGGTGAAAACAGACTCCAGATGAAGGAGTTATTATAAAATGAAAATTGCCCAATGTCCTTACAAAAGGAGGCAATTTCACTAAAATTTTGAACTATATTGAAAATTTTGATATTAGTATAGGCTCACGAGCCAATCCACAACTGACACATGGTAGGCTGGGATTGGGCCACGTGGCGGATCACCGTCAGCGATCCCAAAATGGAAGGACTCGAGGCCTAGTGACATGCGATATGCAATGTATACCGGACCCGAAAGGGTTCCAGAATAGAAATGTATATAATTACAAATCTGCCCAAAGCCATTTCTTACATTAATTTCATTGTTTTTAATGTATTTCCAAAATACAAAGGGACGGGCCATTTTGACATGTGATGGCAACTTGCAAGCGGACCTGATAGGAGAATAAGGTGGATTTAAGGACTTTTTGAAGTCTGATACATTGAGTTTTGGTGGATTTTCTCCGTTTAAAATACATTTTCTTGTGTAAAACAGAAGGTGACTGCATTTGGGATTCTGAAGGATTCCAAGAGGCCCGAGGCACTCTTACGTTACAAAAATGGTGACCACCTCCCCTTGGCATTAAGAAATGATTGTATAACACCTGGAAGAGGAATTTGAAATGAACAGGCAGTGCAGCTTTGGCTTTGAAGCCACAGACAGAGAGCCAAGAAAAGGGGGCAGTGCTGAGACAGAATGGAGAGAACAAGAAGCAAAAGGAGGTGTGGAAATTCGCAGAGGCCGAGAGGAAACACCGAGAGCACAATTGATTCATTCGCTTGGAGGTCAAGTGAAGCACTGATAACACAGAGAGTGGTGAATTCTCATTTGTGGAGGTAGCATGATGCTTAGGAGAAGTTCCGAGAAGCTCATGGAGGCTTGTAATGCTTAGTGAATGTGTGGGCAGAGTTGGAGCGTTGAGGAACCCATTGGGAGGCTCGGTGTGCCAGAGCGCTTAATAGAGCGAAGCCACCAGGGGTTGGAGGTAGTGCATAAATACTTCAGTGAAGTATCAAACAACAAAGAGACCAAATGCTCGAGCTGTTGCTGGTGTTGTTTGAGTTGAAGACAGAAGAAATATTCCAGAGACAATAAACAATTCTAAGGAAGCCAGAGAAGCTAGAAGCTCAAAGGAGCTTAGAGCACTGACTAAAAGAATTAGTTCAACGAAACCTAGATCTGTTTGTAGCTAAAGGACAGCCAGGGGTAAGATGGTATTCTGAGCCCATTGGTTCATTTGTAAACCATATGGAGTTGAGTCACAGACTTGTAAAAGAATTCAACCATAATCCCAAAGAGCCTAATCAAGTTGATTAGAGCTCAAGGAGAGTAGCCCAAGATATTAGGGTGAACTCCATATTAATTTGTTGTCTTATGTGTATTGTTTTACTGCTGCCTTATTCACTGTTATACGCATTTATGTATATTTTCAAGCACATTTAAATATCAGCATACACAACATATTTTAAAGCACATAACAACCAACAATAAAAATAGGCATATGCCTATACTTTAAAGCATTTCTTAATTTTGCATTAGTTAATCAAATAGACTTGGGAAAATTCAAGCTTTGGAAGTGGGAGAGGTTCTTGTAAGCTAGACAAGAAGCCTAAGTGCCCCATTTTCAGATCATTAATAGAAGATTAAGGGATATTGAATGCTTCAATTTCCACAACCATGGTCACTGTATATTTTCCTGTAGATTCACATCTCATGCAATGTACTAAAACATAAGACAAGAATCTACTCTACTCTTTAAACAAAGGAAACCAAGAATCGATGAAAACAATAATCGACAAGAGGAAGATAATCAAAGACACATAACACAATTTTTTATATGGGGAAATCCACTGCTCAAAACCTCGACTATCTATTGCATTAATAAGAAATATGATTGATAATACAAAGCTTGTTCTCATAAGAACAATTCCACACAAGTATGATCAACTCTATGCTTCACAAGCCTGTACTGACCAAAACTTAGCCAATTTTTGTTGCCTGCTGAGCCCCTATTTCCTTGCGCAATTCCTATGAGGAATAACTCATATTTAATTGGGAATTCCTTATTCCATAACTACGCAATCCAAATCTAGGTCCTCTTCTGATTGCATGCAAGATCTGTACAATTGAGATCATTCTACAACTGATAGTACATTGTCCCTCCACTCTAGTCTCAACTAGGTCTTTATTTGAACTGACATGCATGAGTTTCTCACGAGGCAATATTCAGTTAGCTAGAGTAGCAATGAGGATGCACTAGTGCACCAAATCACTACTAGACCTCTACTAGTTCCATGAAAAGTTAGAACTAGTTTAACTATCTATAACTCAGTTGAACTGAGTTATGTAATTACAACTCCAATAAACTCATCCCGGACCCCTAAAATTTAGGGAGAACATATACATGACCATAGAAATATTTCCAACTTAAAATTCCTAAGCTAATTAAGTCAATTAAACTTAATTAACTATTTACAAGTTTCTATGAGAATAAAATTTGATTTTAATTCAGAGTTTAATTCAAGGACAAATTAAACTGGAATTTCTTGCTGCCATTTCTCAAAACTCCCTCTCAACAAGAAAGCGATTATTAGCTACCCGAATCCCCTCTATGTGAAACTCAAATTTATATCTTGAAAATGCCTTTGCCAAAATGTCAACCACTTTCTCCTCCGTGGGAATGTAATCCAACAACATAATCCACCTCAATACACAATCTCTGAGATGATGATATCGAATATCAATATGCTTGGTCCGATCATGAAAAACTAGATTTTTAGAGAGTTTGATACAACTCTGATTATCATAGTAAATCGTAATTGGATCCATTTGCTGACCAAAAAACCCAACCAAAGTCTTCCTCATCTAGATGGCCTCACATGCTGTCTAACTTGTGACCATGTACTCTGCCTCTGCTAAATTGAGTGCAACTGATCTCTGTTTCTTGTTGTACCAAGAAACTTTCGGTGACCTAATACTAAATATCCCTCCTGATGTGTTCTTCCTATCAGATGCACTATCTGCACAATCTACATCAATGAAGCCTTGAAGCTTCACTCCCTCTCTCCATCTGTACCACAATCCATACTGAGTAGTGCCCTTGAGGTATCTCAACACATGCTTTGTTGCCTTCCAATACAACTTGGTAGGCCTAACCATCGTTTTACTAAGATGGTTAACTGAATAGCACATATCCATTCATGTGTTCTCCAAATACATGAGTGAACCCACAAGTTGTTTGTAAAAAGTAGCTTCCACTACTTCCCCTGAAGTAGCATCCTCCTTTCTCTAGTTACCTACTAGAGGAGTCTCCATGGGTTTGCTTCTCTCCATGCAAAACCTCCTAAGTATCTCATTGGCATACTATCCCTGATACACAAACAATCCCCCATCACGCTGCCATAGTTCCATGCACAAAAATTAATGCATGAGTCCCATGTCCTTCTTATCAAACTCTCTTGCAAGGTCCTCCTTGCAAGACCTTGCAAGACTTGATCAACTAATCATCACCTGTCAAAATCAAATTGTCAACATACAACACAATGATCAATAATTTACCTTCCACCACTATGTGGTACAAGTTTGCATCTGCTTCACTCTTTGTGAATCCCAACCTGGTGAAGTAGTTATTGATCTTGGTGTATCCAGCATGGGGTGATTGCTTCAGGCCATACAGTTCCTTCTTGAGTCGGCACACATGCGACTCATGTTCAAAGGTCTCAAAACCTTCTAGATTCTCTATGTACACCTCTTCCTCAATCGTGCCATTAAGGAAGGTTGTCTTTACATCCATATGATGTGTCTTCCAACCCATTTGCGCTGATAGTGCCAATAGACATCTGATTGATGAGTACCTTGCAACAGGAGAAAAGGTCTCATCATAGTCAATCCCCTCTACCTGTGAAAAGCCATGAGCCACAAACCTGGCCTTATGCTTCTCGACACTACCATCTACAACTTGCTTTACCTTGTGAAGCCATCAGGAGCTCATCGAAAATTGGTCCTTCGGTCTTAGGACCACATCCCAAACACCATTACGAACTATGGAGTCATACTTCTCCACCATGGCATCAACCCAAACTGGCTGTTGCACTACTTCCTTAAAGGAAGATGGCTTTGTCTCAACACATATGCTCATAAGATCCATATATCTAGTGTACCTCTCAGGTGACGTCCTCTACCTGCGATGAGGTGTGCGTGCTACCACATGCTCCCATGCATCATGCAATAGCCGTTCAACCTCTCTGGTGCGCTTTCTCCCATCTCTGCAAGACTCTTCCTGAGTGGATATGTCCACTCTTGGATCCTCTACATGTGGCTGCTCCACATCAATCTGAGGCTCCTAAACCTTAGGAGCTAAAATCTCCTCAACTGCATGTATCTCAAGATCCCTCTCAAGGGAAACTTGCATGGACTTCTCCTTATTGAATCTGACATCCTTACGAACCACTATCATCCTTATGGTCGGCAAGTACACCAGATAGTTGTGAGGTGTACTATGTACCCCACAAATATCCCCCTTTGCTGTCAGCTCAAGCTTCTTCCATGCATATTTGGTCACATGGAAATATACCGATGACCCAAAACTCCTGAAGTGACCAACATTTGGACTCTTACCGGAATAAGTCTCCTATGGTGTCTTCATCCCAAGTATTTGATGTGGGCTACAGTTCTGAAAATAAACCACTACGTTGCATGCCTCACCCCACAAGTGTAGTGGTAGGCCCTGATCATGAAACATCATCTGGGCTACCCCTACAATGCTTTTGTTCTTCCTCTTGGACACCCCATTTTGCTATGGGTTATGGGGTGTTGTCAACTCTCATTTAATCCATTCTACTGCATAGAAGTTCTTAAACTAATTTGGCACATACTCACCACTATTATCACTCCTTAGAGCTTTAACCTTCTTGCCAGAATTTTTTCAACCAATGATTTGAATTCACAAAACTTTGTGAAAGTTTGATCCTTCTTCTACATGAAAAATATCTAGCATTTACGAGAAAATTCATCAAAAAATATAACATAATACCTGTGTTTGGTTGTGGATGCTATCGAGAATGGTATACACACATCTGAATGGAATCACTCTAGAATAAATTTTTCTCGACTATCTCTATTCTGAAATGAAGCCTGGGTGTATTTTCCCAAAGTACACCCCTTGCATGTATCAAATTTCTCCAGCGTACCTTTGGGAAGACCAATAGAGATATGTTGCATGATTTTCAAAGCCCCATGATGCAAGTGGCCCAATTACCTGTGCCACAACTCACCAACGTTTCGTATCTCCACCTTCTCTACTTTCATGATCAAAGCAACACAATCCTCTACCTCTAGCTTATAAATATTCTTAACTCGAATCCTTATCTTCTTTACTTGACCCGTGGCTATGTGTCGAAGGAACACCTTTCCTTTCGGGAAGATCACATCATAGCCTCTATCCTCAAGCATGGTGACCAATACTAAGTTATTGTTCAACCCAAGCATATACGTAACATCCATCAAGGTGAGAGGAGCACTCTGCTCCCTCGGAAAAGTAATCGTGCCCAATCCAGTAGAACTATACCTTTCATCGTCACCCATCTCGATATGCATATGGAGATCCTTCTCCTCTAGGTCACTGAAAAAGTCCTTTTCACCAGTCATGTGGAATGAAGCTCCACTATCAAGGTATCATACACTACCCATTATTGATGACACCGTGCATGCAATGAGAGTAAATTCCAATTTTAATTGAGAGGCTAAGGCCTCACCAACCGCTCCTCATGAGGACTTCTTCTTGGACTTCTTGAGCAGACAATTTGTAGCAAAATGGCCCAGCCTGTGACAATGAAAGCACTTAACTTTTGTCATGTCTTTCTTCTTACCTCCATGGTAAGAATCCAATTTAGAATGGGATGCCTTCCCTTTCCCTTTCCTTCCTTACCTGCTAAGGCACAATTTTCTTCATCACTAGTCTTTGATGAGGAACCATCTGTGGTGTTTCTTTCGATCTCCTCCTGCATCAAATCTAACCACAGTCGTTCCCAATCTGGTAGCTTCTCCATTCCATTCACATAGTCCTGATATCTATTCCAACTCTTAGGAAGGCCTAGGAGGGCTAGGTTCACCATATCATCCTTGGAAATGATTATTCCAACACTTCCAAGATCATCATGATAGTGAGTGAACTTGGTCAAGTATTTTGGAATGGTCTCACCTTTCTCCATCTTGATTTTACAAAGTTTTTCTTTCAGTGCCAACTTCCTATGATCACTGTTGTTCTGGAATAGTTCCGTTAATGCTTTCCACATAGCATACAAAGTTTCCTTCCCATGGAGACTCAAAACAATGTGGTCTCGAACACCCTCAAAGATTATCCACCTCGCCTTTGCCACACACTTCTTCCATTCGGACAAATATTTTGCATCCGATACTGGTGGATTAGGAATGTCTTGAACAATGAATTCCTTCAAGCCATTATCTTCCAACATAACCTCCATTCTGTCCTTCCAGGATATATAGTTCGAGATTCCTTCCAAGGCATACTCGAGCCACAAACTGTAGAATGCCATTTTCCAATCTTGAAGTATGTATTGCAAATTCAAATTTCTCTTGTAACCCGAAAATAAAAACTTTGAAATATCCTCTAGTATACTGTCTTCATATCGGATACCATGTAGATTTTCTTATAGATTCACAACTCATGAAATGTACTAAAAAAAAAGACAAGAATATACTCTACTCTTTAAGCAACGGAAACCAAGAATCGATGAAAATAATAATCGACAAGAGGAAGATAATCAAAGACACATAACACAATTTATTCTCTGGGGAAAGCCACTACTCAAAACCTTGTCTATCTATTGCATTAATAAATACTCTGAGTGATAATACAAATCTTGTTCTCACAAGAACAATTCCACACAAGTATGATCAAATCTCTACTTCACAAGCCCACACTGAGCAACACTTAGCCAATTTATGCTACTTGTTGAGACTCTATTTCCTTGTGAAATTCCCATGAGGAAAAACCCATATTTAATTGGGAATTCCTTCTTCCATAACCGTGTAATCCAAATCTAGATCCTCTTCTAATTGTATGCATGATTTGTAAAACTCGGATCATTCTACAAGTGATAGTAAATTGTCCCTGCACTCTAGTCTCAACTGGGCATTTCTTTGAACTAACATGCATGCATTTCTCATGAGGGAATCTTTAGTTAGCTAGTGTAGCATTGAGGATGCACTAGTGCACCAACTCACTACTATACCTCTACTAGTTCCATAAATAGTTAGAACTATTTTAACTGTCTATAACTCAATTGAACTGAGTTATCTAATTACAACTCCAATAAACTCATCCCGGACCCCTAAAATTTAGGGAGAACATATACATGACGACAAAAAGACTTCCAACTCGAAATTCCTAAGCTAATTAAGTAAATTAAACTTAATTAACTATTTACAAGTTTCTATGAGAATAGAATTCGATTTTAATTCACAATTTAATTCAAGGACAAATTAAACTAAAATTTCTTGTTGCCATTTCTCAACAGTCACTATGCCTGAGACTGCCCAAAGAAGAGAGATTCTCCAAGGTAAAATTACAACAAAAATCATGGCTTCAATAACAACAGGTTCAACAATAGAATAAGTGGTGATGATTGAAGAAGATGAGATGATAGAAGAATAAGGGATGATAAAAGAAGAGGAGATACTTTGGATGATAAAAAAGAAGACCATTATCCTCAAAAACAGGTCAAGGAACTTTAGGTATGAAAATAATGTAGCTGCTATTTAATTCAAATATATTCTTATTCTACTCTTTTCTAGTTCTTCTCCCTTGGATTCGTATGATAATTGGTCGGTATATATTGGGGCTCCTGGAAATTTATAGGTACAAGGAATTCCTCTCTAACCTGGTTGGGAGGGAGTCGAATTTGAAAATCATCCTTGGAAGGGTTATGGTTCTATCAAATTTCATTTAGACTTTGGTGAATCCATTCTTCTTCATGATGTGATGTACATTCCATAATTAAAGAAGAACTTGGTATCTATTTATGCCTTGGAACACAAGGTATGCAAGTAGCTTTCATAAGAGGAAAAGTCCTCACCTAGCCTATGTAGTCTCACATGAGGTATGCTTTTACCTTGGGATCTAGAGTTAAAGGAATCTATAGAGTTAATGGAAGACCTCTTCTAGCAAGGGTCGATGACATCAATCATCAAAGTGAGTTATGGAATCGAAGGTTGACACATCTACATTATGAAGCCTTGCCGAAATTGAAGAAGTTAGTATTTGGGATGCCTGATGTTTAAGCTAGTCATGATTGATGTGCCATTGGAAAGAAGACAAGGGGACCATTCCCCTCTAGGAAAAACAAGATCGATGATATTATTCAACTTATTTATTATTACCTATGCGGACCATGCTTGTACACTCTATTGGTGGACAACTCTACTACATAATATTCATTGATGCTTTTTCCAGGAAGTCATGGATATACTACTTGAAGCATAAGGATGAGGTTTTAATATGATCAAGGACTTCAAGGCATTGATAGAAAATCAAACATGGGATAAGATCAAATTTTTCAGTTCTAACAATAGAGAATAATATATTTAAAATGAGTTTATTTATTTTTACAAGTAGACTAAAATCAAGAAGGAAACTATCGTAACTTATAATCTTGAGCAAAATGGAGTGGTTGAGAGAAATAACAGGTCCATCATGGAAGTTGTCCGAGCTATGTTGCATGATCAAAAGTTTCCAAAGTTCCTTTAGGTAGAAGCTACAAATACGTTGGTCTATGTACAAAATAAGGTTCCTCATCAAGCCTTGGATAACAAGACTCCCTAAGAAGTATTCACAAGTGGGAAGCCTGACATTATCCACATCTCAAGATATTTGGTTACCCCGTATACTTCCATGTGCTGAAGGACAAGAGGAACAAGCTCAAATCCACTGGAAATAAAGGTATGTTTTTTGGTTATTGTGATAATTATAAAGAATTTAGAATATATATATCTGGTCAAAGAAAGATAAATTTTAACAGGGACGTAACTTTCGATGAAGATGCTAGCCTTGGAAAAGCAAGGGACCTTCCTCCACCTCCTCTTGAGAAGAGTGATGATGACATACTAGAACTTCCTTTTGTGCTGGAATCTGATAAGGATATTGTTGATGACCCCATAGAGCCTATGGACCCCTTGGATGCTCCTCTAAGTGATCCCCATGCTAGGAGGAGACCATTATGGCTTCGAGGCAAATTACAAGATGTTGAGAGATATGTTTCTTCCAAAAGGATCTTTAGAGAAAGTAGGAAGCCATGTCGATACTCGAGATGCATTTTAGCTATGAGTACTATAATCCAGGATGAGCCTCCCACCTTTGAAGACGTTGTGAAAGAATAGGTTTGGAAGGATGTCGCGGCTAAATAATATGCATCAATTATGAAGAATGATGTATGGGATGTTGTTCCGAGACCTAATGGAAAATATGTTGTGACTTCAAAATGGCTATACAAGATCAAGCATGGAGCTAATGGAATCATTGAGAATAATAAAGAAAGGTTCATGGCTCGAGGTTTCTTCTAGAAAGAGGGAGAAGACTATGATGATATATTTTCTCCCATTTCATGCTACACTACCATTAGATCGATTGTTTCCATTGCTGCTAGTCAAGAATGGACCCTTCACCAAATGAATGTAAAGATGACATTTATTCTTGACATACTATAGGAAGAAGTACATGTTGATAAGCCTCAAGGATTTAAATTAAAGCAAAGGAAGACTCACGTTTGTAGGTTGAAGAAAGAACTATATGGTTTGAAGCAAGCTCCCAGAGCCTAGTATTCCTGCATTGATAGTTACTTGGTGAAGCTTGGATTCATGAGAGACAGTCTTAATCCAAACCTCTACTTCAAATTGGTTCAAGGTATGTATTTTATTTTGGTTGTATATGTTGTTGATATATTATTGATAGGTAGTGAGCCTCGATGCTCAAGTGTAAGAGGGATATGGACTTTGAGTTCGAAATGAAGGATCTTGCTATGATGCACTACTTCCTAGGATTAGAGGTTTGTCAAAGCCTAGAGAGATTTTACTTTCTCAAGGAAAATATGTCGTGAATTTATTGGAAATATTCAAAATGAGATAATGCAGATGCTTGGCCACCCTGATGGAGATGAACTTCAAGAATTTATGTGGAGATGTTGCTTGACCTGATTTGGCGAATCCTTTTTGAGAATCCATAGTTGATTGGGGCATTGATGTTCCTTGTGAATACCTGCCAGATATATGATTTATAGTGAATACTTTGAGTCAAGCTATGACTGAACCCCTTCATGCACACTGGGTCAATACCAAGTATGTATTAAGATATTTGCATGGGATGATTAAACTTGGTTTGAGATATAATGTCGGAGATGTATGACTTCATGGTTACATTGATGTCGACTGGGCTTGAAATGTTATTGACATGAAGTGCACATTTGGATGTTGCTTTAGTTTGGGTTCTACCATGATATATTGGACGAGTAGGAAATACAAATCCATATCTTTAAGCATGGCTGTGGTAGCGTACATTGCTGCTAGCATGGCTAACTGCAGGGAAATTTGGTTGAGAAAGCTCTTTGGAGAGCTATTTGAGCAGGTTTTGGATATGAAAATCATATATTATGATAACAAGAGTGGGATCTGATTGGAAGAGAATCTCATATTTCATGACAAGTACAAGCATATTCAGATCATGTATCACTACATTCGTGACATGGTGCAGAGAGTGTTGAGAATCGAGGGAAAATGTAGTTAATGTGATTCTTCTTAGCATGATAACTATTTGTGAGGTGTTTTCAATTTTTATTCTTATACCAATATTCACTTATTATTATTAGAGTGTGTCTTCTTTAGTTCATCAAATAGCTACCAAAACAACGAGACAAAAACACAACATGTTGGCATTCTTCCAGGGCCAAAACCTCTCCCTCATGGAGAGGAAAACTCGCACAAAATCCTTCTCATAGAGATTTCAAATGAAGAATACCAAGACCATGACCCTTGACCTATTAGGCCACTCCAAGACCAAGACACCAATCCTTTTTTCTTTGTCAATGTTGATCTCATCATCAGGCACTATTACTACACAACTTCATTACTGTTGTAACATCTTTGCCATCCCTTCACGGAGGTCTTCATCAACTAGATCTCCATGTTGAGATATGTGTTGGAGAGTTGCCTTTTGATCCATCGAGATCATGACTGTCTCATCATAACCTTCACCTAGATCATAACCATGATAGTATCATGTTTACACCTTGACTGAGAATGTGACCGTGTTTATCATGATTGCAATGAAGTCTTGTATTTGTAAAGATCTTACTTGTCATGTCTATGCTGAGAATATATCATTATAGGATTACTGACTTTTATCATGATTATGCCGAGACTATGTGGGACTATATACCCTTGTCATACTCATCAAAAAACCATAGAGTACTTCTCCTACCAAAGGTACCGTACAACTCCTTCATCCGATATTCTTGTAACCCTGAACTTAACCGAGACTTCAGAGAGGTGTCTGAGGATGTCATTGTAGTTATGTCACTATACTTGACCGAAGTTTCAGAGATATACAAAAATGTATGATTATAATATGAACTTTACACGCCTATTTATAGTTTTTATGTCTCCATAAATAGTCCAACATGTCCAATGAACCAGTGTGTCTCCTTTTATGAGCCAACTAGACAGTTATATATGTATTGAGGCCGAAAAGATTGTTCTTCTTCATCATTTAGCTTGAAAAATTCTTCTTGTGCTTGTCTTGGAGGGCTGCTTGACATTTCTATAGACTCATATTTTTCTTATACTCAAGAAGAGCTTCTTAATACATGACATCGACTCTTTGACTTACCCTAAGGCTCTCAATGGGAGATGCTAATAAATAAACCTCTTGCTCATGAAACCCATGCATCAAGGTATAATAAATTCATTTTATTATAAATCATAATTAAAATGTCATGAAGGTCGAACCTAGTTACATTTTCTTCAAAACTCCCTCTTAACTAGGGAGTTATTCATGATGGTACTTGGTCATTCTCAATCTCAAGAATGTCTCATAAGAAGAATTGGATTGGTAGCCCATATTTATAACATCATAGTAACCAACATTGTTTCCACAATAAGGCCTTAACTGACAACTCTATCTCTCATCAAATCAGAGCACAATGTTGGTGAGACCAATGACTATAGAAAAACACATCATTGTCTCTCAAGGTAAAAACCCACCCAGGTGTTCACCGAGTATGAAATTCTAGGACTATTCTTATCTTGGGTTCCCAACCCTCAAAGAATATACGTCCTCTTGCCTACTCTTGTCTTGGATTCCCTACACATCCTAAAAGAGCATTAGATACCAGATGATTACCCAATCCTCCATTCTTTCTTCCAAAGTGAATACAAGAATGTTGTGTCTATCTCTCCCTCTCAACTAGGGAGGATATCATGTGTCTACATTTTACTTCATGGCCTTCACCTAGACTTGCAACTACGAGACCTGGTCTAATGCATGACACATGAAATAGAAAAACACAAATGTCATTCCTTTTTAATCAGGGGCGATCCAATCCAAGCTCCCTCTTGATCAAGGACCTATTAGATCTCCCTCTTAGCTAGGGATTCTTCTATACATCAACAACTTCTTCTTCGTGGGTCCTTCAACTTCTTGATCAAATTCTCTCCTTGATGTCATGAAAATCAGTTGAGTTTCTTCCTTGTAGGGCGACAACCATAGATCACTTTCCTTCTTATTTTGTCATGTCATTCCTTTCTTCATGGAAAGTGGCCTTCTTGGTATATATTGGGAACCTTCTTCATATGGCTACTTCTTCATTCTTCTTTCAGGAGTTTTCATCCACCTCATGAATGTTATTTGTACTTGTATTTACAACTCTTGTTCGAGTAGCCCTGCATTATCCAGATATTATTCAAGAAATCAAAACATCATATTAAATCAAATCATACCTTACAATGTGGCTCTTCATCATGACATCTTCTTGTACATATTAGCATCCAAAACACATATTGACACATCTCCAAATATATCCATTGTCAAGGGTCTTCATCTATATTAGACTTTCATTAGAGTCTTCATATCTTTTCAAGAGATTTCCTAGTTAAATCTCCTTGGTCTTTTGGATGTTGATTGCCTTCATAATGGTTGCATATCTTATGGTCTCTTCCTTCCTCACACATTCCATTCCCAGGATCTTCCAATAAGAGTTTCTTAATTGTAGTCAATCACCTCATACTTCATATGAGGACATATTGTGTTGATTCCATCTAGTGTGACTTATGCCTTCTTGCATCCTTTCAAAGGAGGATATATCTTTCTCTTGATCATGATTCTCAAGATAGAAGCAATGATCCATGTTACCTACAACCATATGACATGAAATTATAGTATTAAACCTACACATACATACCTTATTTTACCTTTAGGTCATTGAGGCTTCTTCCAACATCTTCCTTGATTGAAAAGATCTTCAATCCCTTGATCTTCTTCATGTCATCACATCATCATATAATGGATTCCATAAGTTGGGGTTGTTGAAATATGGCAACAAGAATATTCCAATTTAATTTGTCCTTGAATTAAATTGTGAACTAAAATCGAATTTAGTCTTAACAGCTACTTGGAAATGATTAATTAATTTATTTTAAATTAATTAGTTGGAGAAATTCAAGTTAGAAGTCTTTCTGAAGTCATGCAAGAGTTATCCATTAAATTAAGGAGATAATATTGAGTTATATTTGAGTTGTAATTAGTTAACTCAGTTTACTGAATTAAGTCCAATTAAATTAGTTCCAAACTATTAGAGGAACTAATAGTGAGTTAACAGTCAGTTGATGCATTAATGCACTCAACTAGTGCTACTCCAGTTAACTGAAGATTCCCTCATTAGAAACTCATGCATGTCTATTCTGAGAAAGACCCAGTTGAGATTAATGTTTAAGGACAATAGACTATCAGTTTCATGTGTTTTATCATGGAGAAAACTTATGCATGCAGTCAAGGATTCATCCTTGAGGATTGCACAATTTGGAAGGTTTGTTTTTCCACTTGGTAAAAGGAAAATCATCCACAAGGAACTGCGCAAGGAAATAGGATCTTGGAGGACAGAGAGGAAGGCTGGAGAGAAGCCAAGATTTCCTGTGAGCATCTGTGAGGATTGTACTGAGAGCTGGCTAGCTGTGAGAGCTAAGGCTTTGTATAATTCCTATGTATTTCCACCTTGTATGATAATACAATAGTGTGGGGTTTTTATCTGAGACTTTCCTCAAAGTATTTTCATGTGTATTGTGCCATTGGTTCTTCTTCTTCTAGTTATATTGTTTAGCTCGATCTTTAAGCTTCCGCAAATTGATAGTAGAAATAGGTTATAGTATTCTACTTTGATTCATATTGCATTATCGGGTTAACCTATCACAGATTTTCTACATGGTATCAGAGCTATGAACAGTATACTGAGAAGAGAATTCGAAGTTTGAATTTCGGGGTTGCAGGTGTGAATCGAATTCATATCATACTTCAAGGTTGGCCAATGGCGTTCTATGGCTTGAGACTTGAGTATGCCTTGGAAGGTAGCTCGAATTACATAGAATGGAAAGATAGAATGGAGGTTGTATTAGAAGACAATGGCTTGAAGGAATTCATTGATCAAGAAATCCCAAAGACAACTTCAACTAATGCATAAGAGTTGGCTGAGTGGAAGAAGTGTGTGGCAAAGGTGAGACGGATCATCCTTGAGGGAGTTTGAGACCATATTGTCTCGAGTCTCCATGGGAAGGATACTCCATTTTCAATGTGGAAGACATTGAAAGACCTCTACTAGAACAGTAGTGACCAGAGGAAATTGGCGCTCAAGGATAAGCTTCGAAGAATCAAGATGGAGAAGGGCGATACTATTTCCACATATCTGAACAAGCTCACCACCTGCAAAGATGAGCTTGGTAGTGTGGGAATAACTATTGCTGATGATGATATGGTGAACCTCACTCTCCTTGTCCTTCCGAAGAGTTGGAATAGCTACCAAGAATATGTGAATGGAAGGGAGAAACTACTGGATTGGGAATGATTGTGGTTGGATCTTATGCAGGAGCAGATTAGGAGGAGCACACAAGATGGTTCTTCATCAAAGAATGATGATGAAGAAAATCTGGCCTTAGCAAGTAAGGCAAGGAAAGGGAAGGGGAAGGCTTCCCATTTCAAATCGAATTCTTCTCATGGAGGGAAGAAGGGTGACATGTCTAAAGTAAGATACTTTAATTGTCACAAGATGGGACATTATACAACTAATTTCTCATCGCAGAAGTCCAAGAAGGGATCCTCGGAAGGATCGGAAGGTGAGGCATTAGCCTCTTAGTTTGAAATGGACTTTACCCTCATCACATGCATGGTGTCATCGATGATGGGTTGTGTCTGGTATCTTGATAGTGGAGCCTCATTCCACATGACCGGTGATAAAAATTTATTCAGTACCTTGGAGGAGAAAGACCTCAAGATGTGCATAGAGATGGGTGACGAGGGAAGGTATAGTGTTTCAGGAGTGGGTACGGTTGCTTTTTAGAGGGAGCATGGAGCTCCTCTCACCTTGACAGATGTGATGTATGTGTCTGGACTGAAGAAGAACTTGGTATCAGTCGCGATGTTGGAGGCCAAAGGCTAGGATGCTGTCTTTAGTAAAGGAAAGGTTTTCCTAAGAAACATAGCCATGGGTTAGACCGAGAGGATGGGGATTTGGGTGAATAATCTCTATAAACTAGAGGTAGATGATTGTGCAAGATTGAGTACAAAAGAAAAATTGGTGCAAAGCCAAGACATTGATGAGTTTTGGCACAAGTGGTTGGGCCATTTGCATCATGGGGCTTTGAAGATAATGCAACAGATATCTAGACGACCTAGACAACTTCCTAAACTTGAGCAAGTTGGCACATGCAAAGGTTGTACCTTGGGAAAGTACACCAAGTCTTCCTTTCATGATCGAGACAATCAACTAGAGGCTATCTTAGAGCGAGTTCATACTGATTTGTGTGGAACACTCACGATGACATCCACAACGAAGCAAAGGTATTATGTGATTTTCATATATGACTATTCTCGTAAATGCTGGATTTATTTCATGCAGAAGAAGGACCAAACCTTCACAAAGTTTTGTGAGTTCAAATCTTTGGTTGAGAATGAGTCAGGGAAGAAGATCAAGGCCTCGAGAAGTGACAATAGTGGAGAATATGTCTCTCAAGAGTTTAAGGACTTTTTTGCAGTGTAAGGAATTAAACAAGAGTTGACAACACCTCATAACCCACAATAGAATGGGGTGGTCAAGAGGAAGAACAAAACTATTGTAGGGGTAGCACAGGTAATGCTGCATGACCAAGGCCTACCACTTCACTTGTGGGCTGAGGCATGCAACACAATGGTCTTTTTGCAGAATAGAAGCCCACATCGCATACTTGGGATGAAGACACCAGAGGAAGATTTCTCCCATAAGAGACCAGATGTGGGTCACTTCAGGATCTTTAGCTCATCAGTATATTCCCATGTGACAAAGGATGCATGTAAGAAGCTTGAGCCGACAACAGAGTTGGGGATATTTGTGGGGTACACTGATACACCTCACAACTATCGGGTGTACTTACCTACTGGTTGGAGGACAGTGGTTCACAAAGATCTCAAGTTTGATGAGCAGAAGGCCATGCAAGTTTCCCTTAAGAGGGAGCTCCAACTACAGGCTATGGAGTGTTATAGACATTTTTGTGCCTTACAGCATTGAGCATGAAATGTCCATAATCTAAGGGATCCAAAGTCCCTAAACATGTTGTTCCTACCCCTCAAGGAACAAGGCTAACAAACCACAGCAATTCACAGAAGTTCTCCACCAGAAACTGCTCAAAAATAAGTCAATTCAGGATCATTTCAGTGGCTACACTAGCTGTTTGCGCTGAATGTCAAAACCAATACTGGCTACCTGCGTTGAATGTCAAAGGGAACACTCGCTACCTGCGCTGAACGAGAGTGGACATGTGGCAAGCTCATTTCTCAAGGTGTCAAAACCCAGGAAGCTTCCAAAATGACACTTGCCTCAGGGAATTCGACTGGTGATGAGTAAGAGGTTCCAAATCTCCAAGTGGAAGCAAGAACCTCCAAGTGGAATCAAGAACTGACAGAGGGAGAGGACACTAGTCAGATCTCAAGCTGACTCATCCTCTCTCCAAACATCTATATATGGATCTCTCCTCCATGAGATCTGGAGGCTGGAATTTTGTTATTGCAAAGAATTGCTATTGGTTTGAGATTGGAATCATTGGGTGCTTAATGCTTTGAAAGGGGGTGAAGATAGGAATTCCATTTGCTAGGAAGGAGATGCTGGATTGGAGCCCTCTGGGTTGTATCTCTTCCTGAACCTTGTTATTCATCAATAAAGCTATCTTGGTTTCTCCAATATACTGATGTATTTTTGATGTATGATTGCATTAGTATGTTTAGTTTATTTCTAATCCTAAACTAGTTATGAATATGAATCCATGTCTTGTGTAGCGTTCTCTTCTTGTGATCTTGCAGAAACCTCTTGAAGCTGGGCGAGCGAGAAGGAAAGTAGCTGGGAAATATCCAAGAGAAGAGAAGCCGGATCGAGGGACAAACGGAAGACACCGGTTAGTCCATCCATCTCTCTCTTCATTCTTAATTCATAAAGGAAGAATACTAGAATAGCTGTCTCTGTTTGTTGCTAAGTCACTGTCACACCTTAGGTGGATAGGATCGTCCTGCATAGGCATTTTTCCCCTCAACAAATTGGCGACTCCGCTGGGGAGATCTGTTTAGTCATTTTATTTGTGTTTCTATCATTGTTTGTTTCATAGACTTGACAGCAACAATCGAACTGCATCTGCTATTCCCGGATGCAAAGTAGACAGTTGCTGCTTTGATCCAATCATTGGACTTGTCTATGATCTGAACAATGGACTCACAAATGATTTGATGATCCTTTGTGATAGATCTTAGTACTCCCTCAAAGCATCCCTTCGATTGTACCTTGCTTGTTGCTTTTATTTGGCCTAAAACAGTGAATTAAATAGCAATATGTGACCCAGAACCCAGTGAGAAACGAGAGTTTCTCCTTCAGCGCAGACCCAGTGAAGGGATTCTGTGTTTCAACGCAGGTCCCGTGAAGGCTACCTGCGCTGAATGTCAAAACCCCTATGTTGAGGTTGCGTTGAACCAGTTTGCCCTTTTGCAGCTGGGGTTCTCTGCTCTGTTTTGCCTTGTTTTGATCTCTGATTTTTGTAGCCTGTAACCAGCATAGGTACCAGTCTGATAACTCCTTTTCTCTGCTTGAATTCCGCCTCCTTTTGTACAAAAAGACTGTGAGTGTTTTTATGTGTTTGTGGCATCATTTACAGTTTTCCTTTACATGAGCGAAATAATCATCCTGTAGCCCTTGATTCAGATCTGTTGATTGTGATCTTAGGAGAGAGTTCATTGGCTGTTTACAGTTGATTATACATTTGCTTCTGCTTATTGGTCAAAACAAGTATTCATTTCGAAAATTGTTAAGTGTTGTAATCTCTTCTACCCTCTCTGATTTCGGAAAAGTAAACTTGTTTGTATTTGTCATTTAAAAGCAAATTCAAAGTTGTACAAAAAGCTTTCTTTTGTAGGCATCAATACTAAGAAAGCGGAAAACAAACACCTGCATTGTGCATTTGCATCTTGATAGTTTGCATGTTTGATTTAGGAAAAGTGCATTAGAGTGTGCTGATTTCTCTTTGAGAAAAGATGGTGTCTTTCTTTTCCCTTAGTAGCTAGGATTTTCAAAGTTGAAAAGATATAAAGCTTGCTTATCATCTTTAGACTGCATTTAGGAATTGTATCATACATCTCGTGGTGAACCTTGAAAGGCAAAATTCTAAAAAGATCAACCTAAAATAAATTGAATGAACTTAACAACGCTTTGCAACATAACGCACAACATAGAGGTCTAGGCTAGAGACGTGTTCCGGCGTCGTAAAGCCTGGTGACTGTCGATCTCGTGGATGGTGGGTGATTCCTCCTGAGGGACGATAGTGCCAGTATGGATTGTGCTCCCACGTACCGTCGTGTATATATTGGGAGACCCCTATAGGCATAAAACCTTTATCCTTACGAAGCCGTGTCGGCCGCCCTACTGATCGCAATGCACTGAACACAGCATTCAGGAAGATCGACCGCCCGTACCCTAAAAAGTATTCTGCGGTTTTGCGAAAAGTTTGGCACACCCTCTGCCTAGAACTCCAGAGAAGTTCCTTTTGGCCTTTTTCAGACTCTATAACGGAAAAAGTCCACCCGAGCATTTGTCACTTCGGGCTCGTTAAAACATCGAAGGAGACTAGAGTCATCTTTAGCTTTTTCTCGACTCTTTAAAATTGAAAAAGCAAGTTGTGTCTAAGCGTCGTTAAAAATTTATTTTAAACGGAACAATCACCCTTTATTCCTGTGTTGATCTTTAGGTTGAAAAATGGAGCACACCAACCAAGGAATTCCCCTTGGTGGAAATCCTAGTCCCTTCTCCTCTTGGGGAGATGTTGGTGCACCCCATATGGCCACATTGTCGCTTCCAGGACTGACAATTGGCCTGCCGGTCTGGCTCTTTTCAACCAATGTCGTTCAGAACACCACTATTCCTGAACAGTCGAGTCAACAGTTAGACCAGACCAGAGTTGCCAACCAGCCTTCTACTTCATCTAAGTCTTCCTCTCCTCCTTCCTCTTCGCTTGACGAAATTGGTAGAACAAAAAACCAAGTTCCTAAGGAGAAGAAGGAAAAGAAGAAGAAAGAGAAGAAGAAGAAGGAGCCAAAAGCGACTGGGGGCAAACAAGTGTCGTCTGACAAAAATCCACACACAACACTGACTAGGCCTAAATCGCCATGTGTCATATGCAAGGGAGACCACTTTCACAGAGATTGTCCCTGCATCCCTCGGATACTAAGGGACTGGTCTCCCCGTTTGCACAATTCGGTAGCGTCAACCTCTGATAGCCATGTTGACTGCTCACCATCAACTAGTGAATGTGAAGCCACAGGACAGAGAGGGAAAGCTAGATTTCCTTGCAAACTGTGTGAAGGCGACCATGCCATCCACCGTTGGCCCTTCTTAGACGAGGCTAAAAGAGTTCTGGAAGATCGCCCGATTTTACGAGCGCAACTTCCTCCTGGATATCAAAAACTCCTGCCAAGTCCTTCACTAGTTGAGAACCCGGCTGGCCCGCCTAGGTGGTCAGCCGAAGCACCTATCATTGAAGATGAACCGTCTGGATCCATGCTTGACGAAAGTCGAAAGGTTGAGGCGGCAGTTGACCCGGTTTTGCCTTCAGAGGCTCTATCTTCGAATGATACCATCACAGAGGAGAATAAAGACGACACCGTCCAAATTCTCTTCATCAACACAGACTCCGACGAACAAGGGGGCAATTTGCCCATTCCTTTATCGCAGGAAGGAACTTCGTCAGAGTCATATCCGGCCGTCTATTCGGTCCCACCACCAAGCAACCTAGTTGTCTCGTTCGACTAGAACCAACTAGGCAGACCGCGGTTGCCAGCAAGCATACCATTCAGAATCATCGTTCAAATATACAGAATGGTAATGGCTGGCACTATCATTGATGAGGGGGCACCTGTGAGTATCCTTTCCTCTATTGCTTGGAAAGCGCTTGGTTTGCCAGCGCTTTTGCCTGAAATGAGAAATCTATCAGGCTTTGATAAAGGAACCAGTCGACCTTTAGGGATCCTCCCCAATGTGCCCATAACATTGAAAGGGAAGACCGTTCAAATGAACGTGATGGTCGTTCAAGGACCCTTGGATTGTAACCTACTCCTTGGACGAGACTATATATATTGCATGGGAGCTATTATCTCCTCACTCTTTAGAGTAATGTGTTTTCCGCACGAAGGAAGAGTGGTCAAGCTCATGGACCAACTTTCATTTCCCGGATCACGCATCGCAAATAGTCATGTACCATCCCTAAATGGTCTAGTCACGCAAGAAGTGTCTCAACCCACAGTCCGTCCTCCTGATGAGCGCGAGTAATCCGGGAGGATATGACTGGAACCCAGGGGGCATGCGTCCTGGTCTGCTTCGGCAGGAAAACTTTGGGTATAGGGTAGGTTTCCGCGGGATAATATGACTAGTCTGTACCCCGCCCATGCTGGAAGAGGGTTATTCTAGAATAAGATTCTTTTGTCAAAGTTATGTGAGTTGGCAGGCATCGTCGCTCACCTTTGTCTATTTCGGTAGACATTGCCGAGGAAGTGTTTTGTTTGAAAGATTAACGAGACAATCTTTGGGTAACCTGAAAGAGGTAAGCCTCTCTCGTTAAAACAATTGTTTTGACGGAAAAGAAGTAGAGGTAACCTTGAAATCGTACTTTATACCTGGGGGCATGCAAACCTTTTGGAGTGCAAGCAAGGGGCGGCTATTTATTTTTTAAATTTTTAGGACCTCTAACCCTTTAAACTCGTAGGATTAGTCGTTTCCAAACTTGCATAACGAAAGGATGCGGAGCAAAGCTTAGTGAGATGAAGCTCCATAAAAAATATAATCTTGATGAGACACTCTTATCATATGACTGGGTTATCGAGCAGTTTTAGCACACAGTTCATGCTCGTTAAAAAATAAACGCAAGATCCGAGCATTTTTAACGCGGACTTCATGCTCGTTAAAAAATAAACATAAGCAATGAGAAAGTGTTTCCACCAGCGTTTAAGCTCATTTTAAAATAAAAAATGAACCTACCCGGTAAATAACCACTATGAATGTAACCTTATCAGCCATTAAAGCCTTGGTCGTGTTTGCACCGTCACCTCCACTTTTCATTTGGCCGATCGTTCACCTCCATATGATTGTTTACCCATTTTGAGGAACAGCTGCGAAGAGTGATTTCACCTAGCCATCCTTGTGACACTGCCATGATTGGAAAATTCCAACCTGTACCTGGAATCAGCTGCTAACCCTGTTTATCACTCGTTCCTCAAAAGACGAGTCTTCTTTAAGCTCTTCTCAACTGACTCGTAAAATATGAAAAGATTGCTGAGTCCTTGGCCTTCCAGCTCGTTAAAGGGACAGGAAGTGCTATCCCTCCTCTAGATTTTAATCTTTTTGGACCTGAGGGATTATTGCACAAAAAGATTGAGTGCTTGTTTTATTCGGCTCGTTAAAACTATCGAAAACTCATCCCTTCTGTATTGTTTTATACTTTTTCGGACTTAAGGGATTAGATGACGAAAAAGGACTTTTGGAGTTAACTTTATGTACCTTTTCAGACTCTCTAAAAATGAAAAGGACCGAGTTATCCTTGTCGTTAGACTCGTTAAAATCATTAAATAGCGACAAACTTGTCTTTAGACGAGAACGAGTTTCACTATCGCTAGGTTCGTTAAAACATAGCGATGGGCTTGCCCGAAGGGCAGGTTATAGAACAAGCATATGTTATCCTCCTCAAGCTTGACAAAAATAAAGAGGTACTGGTCAGCAATGACTGGGGAAAAATTGGGAGAAACTAAAGAAAACTTTGATGGTAGTAAGTCGCTCTTGAACATGACACTTTTCCTCCGTACCACAATCGGGTTGGGTTGTTTCATTCACCGGTCACATCCATGGTCTCACCATACCATCCATATTTGGGGTAATGCTACCAATCCATCGCATTAGTGTCACCATATGTTCAAGAGAAGTCGTTCAGAAAAGTCAACCGTGTCCCATCCACTGCCATACATTATCCTTCATCCTTTCATGACCGCCACCCTGAATCATATGTCACAGATCGTTTTCACCTCCATCAAAATCATTAGCTCCGTTCTGTGTCACTGATGTGGGATTCATTAAGGCCCTCCTTTGACGGATCGCTTCTTGTCGACATCAGCTCATTATCCAAGAAGTTGATCTAGGAACAACCCCTTCAGTACTTTGAAGCTTGCATGCCTCAATGGCAAGTTTCTCACTTCCGGCGACAGGTATACGTCAATGACCTTCGACCGAAAGATTTTGCATGGTGTTCGACGCCAAGTCCTTTATTCACACCACGTGAATTGTACTACAGTACCTTGAGGGTCATTATCATTATCGGTGATTCCTCTCGCGCTTGTTAACGGTTTACATCATTGACCGGTAATCAAGCGATGTCTTTCCATGTTCGACTTCAGAACATTTCTCACATGGATCGACTTGTACTTAGAGTGAAGATCGAACGAGTTTGAAGACCCCGGATCTAGTTTCATCCATCCGGGCTGCGATATATATTCAGGAAAAATAAAGACATTGACATGTACATCATTGCAGCAGATAATCATCCTACTCAAAGGATGATAATTTCATCAAAATTATCAGTCTACCATCAGACGATTGTCTGTTCTATGTACAGAAAAATGAATTTATAAAGCTGAGCATGGGAATGCCCGCCTCAGCTAGATCATGAAAGCAGTATGAAAAATAATGTATTGTATTGTATCTTATTACAGGTCTCCTCCCAGCATTGGATGAACTTCGGATCCCCCTGATAAAGCATTTCACCCGATAAACGGCCTCATACTTTAGGGGGCAACTGTTATAGATATTTTTGTGCCTTACAGCATTGAGCATGAAATGTCCATAATCTAAGGGATCCAAAGTCCCTAAACATGTTGTTCCTACCCCTCAAGGAACAAGGCTAACAAACCACAGCAATTCACAGAAGTTCTCCACCAGAAACTGCTCAAAAACAAGTCAATTCAGGATCATTTCAGTGGCTACACTAGCTGTTTGCGCTGAATGTCAAAACCAACACTGGCTACCTGCGTTGAATGTCAAAGGGAACACTAGCTACTTGCGCTGAACGAGAGTGGACATGTGGCAAGCTCATTACTCAAGGTGTCAAAACCCAGGAAGCTTCCAAAATGACACTTGCCTCAGGGAATTCGACTGGTGATGAGTAAGAGGTTCCAAATCTCCAAGTGGAAGCAAGAACCTCCAAGTGGAATCAAGAACTGATAGAGGGAGAGGACACTAGTCAGATCTCAAGCTAACTCATCCTCTCTCCAAACATCTATATATGGATCTCTCCTCCATGAGATCTGGAGGCTGGAATTTTGTTATTGCAAAGAATTGCTGTTGGTTTGAGATTGGAATCATTGGGTGCTTAATGCTTTGAAAGGGGGTGAAGATAGGAATTCCATTTGCTGGGAAGGAGATGCTGGATTGGAGCCCTCTGGGTTGTATCTCTTCCTGAACCTTGTTATTCATCAATAAAGCTATCTTGGTTTCTCCTATATACTGATGTATTTTTGATGTATGATTGCATTAGTATGTTTAGTTTATTTCTAATCCTGAACTAGTTATGAATATGAATCCATGTCTTGTGTAGCGTTCTCTTCTTGTGATCTTGCAGAAACCTCTTGAAGCTGGGCGAGCGAGAAGGCAAGTAGCTGGGAACTCTCCAAGAGAAGAGAAGCCGGATCGAGGGACAAACGGAAGACACCGGTTAGTCCATCCATCTCTCTCTTCATTCTTAATTCATAAAGGAAGAATACTAGAATAGCTGTCTCTGTTTGTTGCTAAGGCACTGTCACACCTTAGGTGGATAGGATAGTCCTGCATAGGCATTTTTCCCCACAACATGGAGGAGCTGTTGTTTCCTAAGGAGGAGAAGCCTTAGACTGACGCGGAGCAGCCGCATGCAGAGGTTCCAGGAGTGGAGACATCCACTTAAGCAGAGTCTTCCAGAGATGGACAGAAGTGCAAAAGAGAAGCTGATAGATTGTTGGAGGATGCGAGAGAGAATGTGGGAGCACCATCTTCTCAGCACAGACAGAGGAGGTCACCTGAGAGGCTCACTAGATACATGGCCCTTGCTAGGGAATGTGTTGAGACCGAGCCATCTTCATTTGAGGAAAAGTGCAACAAACGATTTGGGTTGATGCTATGGTGGAGAAGTATGACTCCATAGTTCGTAACAGTGTTTGGGACGTGGTTCCAAGACTAGAGAACAAGTCAGTTATCAGTTCCCATTGGCTTTACAAGGTAAAGCAAGCTGTTGATGGTAGTGTAGAGAAGCATAAGGCAAGATTTGTTGCCTGTGGCTTTTCACAGGTCGAGGGGATTGACTATGATGATACTTTTGCTCCTATCACAAGGTACTCATCTATAAGATCTATGTTGGCATTATCAACACAGATGGGTTGGAAGATCCTTCAGATGGATGTGAAGACTGCATTCCTCAATGGCAAGATTGAGGAAGAGGTGTATGTAGAGCAGCCAGAAGGTTTTGAGACCTTTTATTGTAAGTCGCATGTGTTCCGACTCGAGAGAGTTGTACAGGTTGAAGCAAGCATCTCGTGCTTGGTACACCAGGATAGACAACTACTTCACCAGGTTGGGATTCACAAAGAGTGAAGTGGATGCAAACTTGTACCACATCGTGGTGAAAGGTAAGCTATTGATCATTGTACTTTATGTTGATGATCTCATATTGACTGGTGATGATCAATTGATCATGTCTTTCAAGGAGGACTTGCAAGATAATTCGAATGAAAGACATGGGTCTCATGCATTACTTCCTTGGCATGGAAGTGTGGTAGAAGGATGGGGAGTTATTTGTGTCTTAGGGAAAGTATGCCAACGAGATACTCAGGAGATTCCACATGGAGAAGTGCAAGCCCATGCAGACTCCTCTAGCAGGTAACTGGAGGAAGGAGGTTGCTACTTCAAGAGAAGTGGTAGAGGCTACTGTGTATAGGAAACTTGTGGGTTCACCAATGTACTTAATGAACACACGACCAGATTTGTGTTATGCAGTGAACCAGCCGAGTCAAGTGATGGTTCAACCTACCAAGATGTTTTGGAAGGCAACAGAGCATGTATTGAGATACCTCAAAGGCACATCTCAGTATGGGTTATGGTACAAACGACAGAGGGAGTGAAGCTATAGGGCTTCACTGATGCAGATTGGGCAGGGAATCCATTAGATTGGAAGAGCACATCAGGAGGGATTTTCAACCTTGGGTCAGCAGTAGTTTCTTGGTACAACAGGAAACAGAGGCCGATTGCACTCAGCTCGGTAGAGGCAGAATACATGACTACAAGTCAGGCAACATGTGAGGCCATCTGGATGCAGAAAATCCTAGTTGGTTTGTTTGATCAGAGGATGGATCCAACTATGATCTATTGTGATAATATTAGTTGTATCAAACTCTTTGAGAATCTAGTATTTCATGATAGGTCCAAGCACATCGACATCTAGTATCATCATCTCAAAGACTGTGTAGCAAGGAGGATCTTATTGCTGCAGTATATTTTGACAATGGAGCAAGATGATGACGTTTTGACAAAGGCATTGTCAAAGTGTAAATTCGAGTCCCATAGAGACAGGATCGAGGTGGCAGATAATCCCTTTCTTGTTGAGAGGGAGTGTTGAAATATGGCAACAAGAATATTCCAATTTAATTTTTCCTTGAATTAAATTGTGAATTAAAATTGAATTTAGTCTTAACAGCTACTTGGAAATAATTAATTAATTTATTTTAAATTAATTAGTTGGATAAATTCAAGTTAAAAGTCTTTCTGAAGTCATGCAAGAGTTATCCTTTAAATTAAAGAGATAATATTGAATTATATTTGAGTTGTAATTAGTTAACTCAGTTTACCGAGTTAAGCCCAGTTAAATTAGTTCCAAACTGTTTGAGGAACTAATAGTGAGTTAACGATTAGTTGATTCATTAATGCACTCAACTAGTGCTCCTCCTATTAACTGAAGATTCCCTCATCAGAAACTCATGCATGTCTATTCTGAGAAATACTTAGTTGATATTAATGTTCAAGGGTAGTGTACTATCAGTTGCATGTGTTTTCTCATGGAGAAAACTCATGCATGCAGTCAAGGATTCATCCTTGAGGATTGCGCAGTTTTGAAGGTTTGTTTTTCCACTTGGTAAAAGGAAAATCATCCACAAGGAAAAATGCAAAGAAATAGGAGTTTGGAGGGCAGAGAGGAAGGCTGGAGAGAATCCAAGATTGCCTGTGAGCATCTGTGAGGATTGTACTGAGAGCTAGCTAGCTGTGAGAGCTAAGGCTTTGTATAATTCCTATGTATTTCCACCATGTATGATAATACAATAGTGTGGGGTTTTTATCTGAGACTTTCCCCAAAGTATTTTCATTTTTATTGTGCCATTGATTCTTCTTCTTCTGGGTATATTGTTCAGCTCAATCTTTAAGCTTCCGCAAATTGATAGTAGAAGTAGGTTATAGTATTCTTCTTTGGTTCATATTTCATTATCGGGTTAACCTATCACAAATTTTCTACAGGGGTTCCTGTCGAAACACTTTCTTCCTCCCTAGATTAGTGAACCCTAGGATGAGGATTCCATCAAAGAATTTTGAGGATCTTGTATATCCCAAATTGGCAGATGTTTCCTTTTTGACTTGATGTATGATGAGCCTTGTCCTAGATGACCCCTTCCTTTCCTTTAATGTCCACTGAGGTTCTCAAGAGCTATATCCTACATGTTTGTCTGCCATGGATTTTGTCCTTCATGATTCCCATGGCAATTTTAGGAGATCTTGTTTATAATGCTTCCATCATGCCATGATGCATCTTATCATCATTGTCATATCTTACAGAAAATTCTTATGATAGGACTCTTTTTGTGAGGGATACTATCCCAATCATAGTAGAGATTTGTTATTCCCTCTTTCCTTGGCACTTTTCTTCAGCTTCCTAGATCTATCCGATGATATGATCTTCCATAATCTTTCCATAATTTTGGCTATACTATTGTGTCTTGTTTGAGGACCAAACTTTCCTTTCCTTTTTTCACATGTTTTAGTCCTTTAACCTTTAATACTCCTTCCATCAACTTGTGTTTCTCTATTGGGCATAAAGACTATAAGTTGTTGAATGAGGTAACTCATGGATATTTTTTACCTTGATTATTTGTTAGTACATTATATATCAGTGATAGTTATATTCCTTCCTAGATCTTGCAGATGAGACCTTATGAAGCTATCCTACATCCTTTGATACCCTTTACTTTCATGTAGATCAGATTTCATGTGACCTTCTTCCTTGCACCTTCAGAGAGTGAGTTTTTCTTTGATGTCTCCAATATTTCTATATGAGGGGATCTTTCATAAGTATCCCTTTTTATGAATTCATAGAGGACCTTTTGATGACTTCAGCTACTTAGTGGACTATGTATATCCTCCTTCTTTATGCAAGGAATCTTGATGACCCATCCAATTTACAGATCTCCTTGAAATCATGAAGTCATTTAACCAAATTTGATTATAGAATTAAAAGATACTTACTTTTCATGTGAAGATGAAATATTCACCTTGATTGCTTTGATGATGGTTGAGGAAGATATATGAGGGCTTATTTTTGGATCATCTTATTTCAAATGAGAAGTCCTTTTCTTAATAGAAAAAGGTTTCTCCTTTTGATAGGGATGATTTGCTGCTTCCTTGATTATAACATTGAAGATAACAATGCCTTCTTTCCTTCAATATGTTCTGCCTTATTTTGTAGAGTAGGTCAGGATTGCTTCAATCTTTTCCAAGATGATGAGATCTTCATTTTGAGATCCTTTGAGTTTCATAACTTTGCAGATATCTTTATGATATTCTTGGTGGTCTTTCGATGATGGTGATGTGGAGACACAAGTTCTTGAAGTGGAGTTACCTTGCTGTTGTAGACTTGATCCTTTAATCTTGAAAAAAACCCTTAAACTTGTTTTGATGCCCTTCTGGAAGACCGATCCTTGTATGTCTCTTTTGCTACCCTTCCTTTGACTTCAACACCTTAGCTTCAATACCATGTTGAAGAATATAGGGAAAATTTAGTTAATGTGATTATTCTTAGCATGATAGCTATTTGTGAGGTGTTTTCTATTTTTTTCTTGTACCAATATTCACTTATTATTATTAGAGTGTGTCTTCTTTAGTTCATCAAATAGCTAACAAAACAAAGAGACAAGAACACAAGGCGTTGGAATTCTTCCAGGGCCAAAACCTCTCCAAGAAGCTGCATAAAATTATTCTTATAGAGATTCCAATTGATGAATACCAAGACCATGCCCCTTGACCTATTAGGTCACTCCAAGACCAAGACACCAATCCTCTTTCTCTTTCAATGCTGAGCTCATCATCATTGATGCACCATTACTGCACCACTTCATTACTGATGTAACATCTTTGTTGTCCCTTCACTGAGGTCTTCATCAACTAGATCTCCATGTTGAGATATGTGTTGGAGAGATTCCTTTTGATCCATCAATATCATGACTGTATCATCATATCCTTCACCAAGATCATAATTATGATAGTATCATGTTTGCACCTTGACTGAGAATGTGACTGTGTTTATCATGATTGCACTGAAGCATTGTATTCACCAATATCTTACTTGTCATGGCTATGTTGACAATATATCACTGTAGGATTACTAACTTCTTATCATGATTATGCCGAGATTGTGTGGGACTGTATACCCCTGTCATACTCATCGAAAAACCATAGAGTACTTCTCCTACCCAAGGTACTGTACAAGTCCATCTAATATTCATGTAACCTTGAACTTGACTGAGACTTTAGAGAGGTGTCTGAGGATGTCACTGTAGTTATGACTGAGATTTCACAGGTATTGTACTTGGATGAAGTTTCAGATCTATCCAAAAATGTTTGACTATCATTCTGAACTTTACATGCCTATTTATAGTTGTTATGTCTCCATAAATAAGCCGACATGTCCACTGAATAGGTGTGTCTCGTTTTATGAACCGACTAGACAGTTATATATGTATTAACACCAACATGATTGTTCTTTTTCATTGTTTAGCTTGAAAACTTATTCTTGTGCTTGCCTTGGAGGATTGTGCTTGCCTTGGAGGGCTACCTGACATTTTTATAGACTCATATTTTTCTCATGCTTAAGAAGAGATTCTTAATACATGACATCGACTCTTTAACTTATCCTAAGGCTCTTAATGGGAGCTGCTAATAAATAAACCTCTTGCTCATGAAACCCATGCATCAAGGCATAATAAATTCATTTTATTATAAATCATAATTACAATGTCATGAAGGTTGAAACTAGTTACATTTTCTTCAACACTCTCTTTTAACTAGGGAGGTATTCATGATGGTACTTGGTCATTCTCAATCTAAAGAATTTCTCATAAGAATAATTAGATTGGTAGCCCATACGTATAGCATCATAGTAGCCAACATTGTTTCCACAACAAGGCCTTAACTAAAAACTCTATCTCTCATCAAATTAGAGCACAATTTTGGCAAGACCAATGACTATAGACACCTTCATCATTGTCTGTCAAGGTAAAAACCCACCTGGGTGTTCACTGAGTATGACCTTCTAGGAATATTCTTATCTTGGGTTCCCATCCCTCAAAGAATATTGGTCCTCTTGCCTACTCCTATCTTGAATGCCCTACACATCCTAAAAGAGCATTAGATGCCATATGATTACCCAATCATCCATTCTTTCTTCCAACATGAAGACAAGAATGTTGTGTCTATCTCTCCCTCTAAACTAGGGAGGATATCATGTGTCTAGATTTCTCTTCATGGCCTTCACCTAGACTTACGGTTGTTAGTCCTGGTCTAGTGCATGACACATGAAATAAAAAAACACAAATGTCACTCCTTTAATCAGGGGTGATCCAAGGTCAGGGACCTGTCAGAGCTCCCTCTTAGCTAGGGATTCTTCTATACATGAGCAACTTCTTCTTCATGGGTCCTTTAGCTGCTTGATCAACTTCTCTCCTTGATGTCATGAAAATCAGTTGAGCTTCTTCCTTGTAGGGCAACAACCATCAATCACTTTCCTTCTTATTCCGTCATTTCATTCCTTTCTTCATGGAAAGTGGCCTTCTTCGTAGATATTTGGAACCTTCTTCACATGACTACTTCTTCATGCTTCTTTCAAGAGTTTCATCCACCACATGAATGTTGGATGTACTTTTATTTACAACTCTTGTTCGAGTAGCCCTGCATTATCTAGATATTATTTAAGAAATAAAACATCATATTAAATCAAATCATACCTTACGAGATGGCTCTTCATCATGACATATTCTTGTAGGTATTCACATCCTACACACATATTAACACATCTCCAAAGATATCCATTGTTAAGGATCTTCATCTTTTTTAGACTTTCATCAGAGTATTCATATTTTTTTGGGAGATTTCCTAGTCAAATATTCTTGGTCTTTTGGACATTGATTGCCTTAATCATGGTTTCATATCTCATGGTCTCTTCCTTCCTCACACATTCCATTCCTAGGAGATTTCAATCAGATTTTATTAATTGTAGTAAACCTCCTCATACTTCATATGAGGACATATTGTGTTGATTTCATCTAGTGTGACTTACGCCTTCCTGCATCCTTTTAGAGGAGGAAATCTTTTTCTCTTGATCATGCTTCTCAAAACAGAAGCAATGATCCATGTTACTTGCAACCATATGAGCAACATCCTTGATTGAAAAGATATTCAATCCCTTGATTTGCTTCATGTCATCACATCATCATGTCATGGATTCCATAAGTTGATGTTCCTGTTGAAACACTTGTTCCTTCTCTAGATGAGTGAACCCTACGATGAGGATTCCCTCAGAGAATTTTGAGGATCGTATATATCCCTAACTAGCAGATGTTTCCTTTTTGACTTGATGTATGATGAGCCTTGTCCTAGATGACTCCTTCCTTTCCTTTAATGTCCACTAAGGTTCTCAAGAGCTATATCCTACATGTTTGTATGGAATTTTCCTTCATGATTCCCATGGAGTTTTTACGAGCTCTTGTTTCTAATGCTTCCATGATGCCACGATGCATCTTATCATCATTGTCATATCTTATAGCATAAGCTTATGATAGGAACCTTTTTTTGAGGGATACTATCCCAATAATAGTAGATATATTTTATTCCCTCATTCCTTGGCCCTGCTTCAAATTCCTCCATCTATTCGGTGATATGGGCTTCCATAATATTTCAATAATTTTAGCTATATTATTCTATCTTGTTTTAGGACAAAAATTCCCTTTCCTTTACGCACATGTTTTAGTCCTTTAACATTTACTACTCCTTCCATCAACTTGTATTTCTCTATTTAGCATAGAGACCATAAGTTTTCAAATGAGGTATCTCATGGATATTTGTTACCTTGATTATCTATTAGTGCATCATAGATCATTGATGGTTATCTTCCTTCCTAGATCTTGCAGATGAGACCTTATGAAGTTATCCTACACGCTTTGATACCCTTTACTATCACGTAGATCAAATTTCATGTTACCTTATTCATTGAACCTTTAGAGAGTGAGTATTTCTTTGATGTCTCCAATATTTCTATATGAGGGGATCTTTCATAAGTATCCATTTTCATGAATTCATAGGAGACCTTTTGATGAATTCAACTACTTAGAGGACTATGTCTATCCTCCTTGTTTATGTAAGGAATCTTGATGACCCATCCAATTTATAGATGTCCTTGAAATCATGAAGTCGTTTAACCAAACTTGATTATAGAATGAAAAGATAATTACTTGTCATGTGAAGATGAAATCTTCACCTTGATTTCTTTGATGAGGGTTGAGGAGAGTATATGAGGGATTCCTTTTGGATGATCTTATTTCAAATGAGAAATCCTTTTCTTAATAGAAAAAGGTTGCATCTTTTGATAGGGATGATTTTCTTCTTACTTGGATGATCTTCTTCTCGGATAAGGAAATGATCCTTGCTTGATTATAACCTTGAAGATGACAATGCCTTCTCGCCTTCAATATGTTCTGCCTTATTTTGTAGAGTAGGTTAGAATTGCTTCAATCTTTTCCAAGATGATGAGATCTTCATTTTGATATCCTTTGAGTTTCATACCTTTGTAGATATCTTGATGAGAGTCTTGGTGGTCTTTTGATGATGGCGATGTGGAGACATAAGTTCTTCATGTGGAGTTACCGTGATGTTGTAGACTTGATCCTTTAATCATGAAAAAACCCTTAAACTTGTTTTGATGCCCTTCTTGAAGACTAATCCTTGTATGTCTCTTTTTCTTCCCTTCCTTTGAATTCAACACCTTAGCTACGTTGTCATGTTGAAGAATCTATAGAAAATATAGTTAATGTGATTATTCTTAGCATGATAACTATTTGTGAGGTGTTTTAATTTTTTCTTCTTATACCAATCTTCACTTATTATTATTAGAGTGTGTCTTATTTATTTCATCAAATAGCTACCAAAACAAAGGGACAATAAAAAAAGATGTTGGAATTCTACCAGGGCCAAAACCTCTCCCTATTGGAGAGGAAAACCCTCAAAAAATTCTTCTTATACCAAGCCCATGACCGTTGACCTATTAGGCCACTCCAAGATCAAGACACTAATCTTCTTTATTGTCAATGCTGAGCTCATCATCATTGCTGCACCATTACTAAACCACTTCAATACTATTGTAACACTTTTGTTGTCCCTTCATCAAGGTCTTCATCAACTAGATCTCCATGTTGAGATATGTGTTTGAGAGCTGCCTTTTTATCCATCGAGATCATGACTGTCTCATCATAGCCTTCACCGAGATCATAACCATGATAGTATCATGTCTGCGCCTTGATTGTGAATGTGGTTGTGTTTATCATGATTGCACTAAATTCTTGTATTCACTGAGATCTTACTTGTCATGGCTATGTCGATAATATATTACTGTAGGATTACTGACTTCTTATCATGATTATGCCAAGACTGTGTGGGACTGTAGACACCTATCATAATCATCTGAAAACCATAGAGTCCTTCTCCTAACTGAGGTACTATACATCTCCTTCATCTGATATTCCTGTAACCCTAAACTTGATCGATATTGCAGAGAGGTGTCCGAGGATGTCATTGTAATTATGACCGAGATTTCAGAGGTACTGTACCTAACTGAAGTTTCCGAGCTATCCAAAAATGTATGAATGTAATTCTAAACTTTACACGCCTATTTATAGCTGTTATTTCTCCATAAATAAGCTGACATGTCGACTGAACCGGTGTGTCTCCTTAGCTGACTAGACAGTTATATATGTATTGAGGATGACATGACTGTTCATTTTCATCATTTAGCTTGCATAATTCTTCTTTTTCTTGTCTTGGAGGAATGTGCTTGCCTTGGAGGGATACTTGTCATTTCTATAGAATCATATTTTTCTCATGCTCAAGAAGATACTCTTAATACATGACATTGACTCTTTGACTTATCCTAAGGCTCTCAGTGGGACCTGATAATAAATAAACCTCTTGCTCATAAAACCCATGCAGCAAGGCATAATAAATTCATTTTATTATAAATCATAATTACAATGTCATGAAGACCGAACCTAGTTACACTATCTTCAACAGACAGGAGCTATGAGACTCCATTACATTTCAACCAATTAGTAGATATCAAAATACTCACCAAAGGTTTTCCAAAAGGGAAGTTCTTGGTCTTAAAATAGTGGCTTGGACTGATGGATGTGACCCTATCGAGAAAGGGTCCCAGCTAATTGAGGACACTGAGTTATGCTATTCCCCTTTGTCTGAACTCCTAGGGTGAGGAATTGAGCCTTAAAGCTCCCGGGGTTGAGGGAACTCTAGACAATAGGATAGTTCATGATCCTTACCTTTTGGTAAGTCGTATCTTTCTTATTGTTGAACAATAGGATAATATGTGATCCTTACCATTTTGTAAGTTTTATCCTTCCTATTGTCTCTCTTTGGTGTTTATAGAGTATACCCTAGTTGGAATTGCTACCCACAAGCTGGGCTTGTTGGGATTTTTCTTGCACCCATATGGCCAATGGGTGCGAGATAATTTAGTTAGGCGCGATCCTTTCCATTTATGCTAAGTATTATCTCACTCAACTTATGGGATGCATATGTTCTACCACTAACTCTTGAGGCTCAAGTTATGAATATAAACATACAATAAGATAGTCTATGATCCTTACCTTATTGTAAGTGGTATCCTGCCTATTGTCACATGTCAATAGGATAGAGTTTGATCCTTACCTCATTGTAAGTGGTATCATGCCTATTTTCCTTAGATAGGGGGTGGTAGCTTGTGCTCCCCTATGATGTCAAACTCTTCTTATTTTATATTCAAGAGTGTTTAGCAGAGATGAGAAGAGATGAACAGAGATGAGAAGTGATGACATTTGACATGATGATGAAAAGATATCTGAGATGGGAAATATGTTGTGGTCAGTAATTTATCCCTAGTAGAGAGGGAGTGTTAATTGGAAACTTAGGGACAAATTCACTCCTTTGGACAACCTTCCTCATCAAGAAAGACCCCTCCTATACCTTGGAAGAATTTAATTTGGTTAAGGAAAAATGTATTTTAAAGGTGAAAACCCACATGTGAAAAAATGTATAGGTCAGTTTTCAAGAGAAATTTGGCACCATTGGAAGCATATAAATAAAATAAAATTCAACCTCATTTAGACATCACATTAAGCATATTATTCTCTCTCTTCTTTGGATTTCTTCTTACAAATTTGAGATTGATTCACATAGGTCTAAAACTTGCAGGGCCTGTGTTCACATGTGTGAGAGGAAGAAATTAATATAGAGCCACAAGTTTGGTTCAAGGAAATCTTTACTATAGTTGCTTGGTTGATAGGGTGCTCCCTATTGCTAGAGAACTACAACCACACTGATGGTCACTAGCTCCCTGCGATTGTGGCCTAATATATATTTGACCATTGACCACATGCTTGGAGACTTTGAATTTGATCAAAATCTTCTATTGGGATCATCTCTTAGATATTGTTTGGTTGGTTTTGCTAGATAGTAAAAGGATTGAATTTGACTTTTGATTGGTGAATTGAAACATTGTACTCTCTCTTTGTTGAACATTTTATGAAAATTTAATAAGAAGAAGAATTTGAAAAGGTTTTCCCTGTTGTGGGTTTTTTCTTGGTCTTTGAACAATCCTAGTGTCTCTTGTTATTTCTCTTGATTGTATTCTATTTTATATTGCATTTATGTTCTATCTACAATTTATTTCGACCATTGGAAGATTAATTTTTTTTGAAAGATTGGTGATTAAAGAAAAGAATTGGGATAAATGATTATTACATAATAGAATAGTGGAAAATTAACAAAACCCATATAGTCAATGTGGAATACCAATAGAGAAAACTCTATTTTTTGAGGTGCATGATGAAGTAAATTCTTTTTCATTTCTTGCCATCATTTAAGCGAACTTATAACATATAGCCTGCATAATTTATGCAACCTTGACAAAATTAGCCAACATAGAGTTGTTGTAAACATTAAATGTCCCCTATCATCATAAAAATCCTCCTCCTTGCATCATCATTAATTTCCTATACACTTAGATACCCCTACATAAAACATCGACCAAAGAAAATAGAACATCTACATGCTTCATTTGAGGAAAATTTGAGATCCAAAACTAAGGTCCATGCCACTGTTGACATCAATTCCAACACAATAGCAACAATGTTACCCTTTGGCATTGATGGCAACCACCAATTACCTCATCACCTACTAGAATCAAAATTGTGGGTGATGTCTCTGTCTCCCCCTTTGACATCAATGGAAAAGGGAAAATATATGGGAACCTTCTCTTGTGATCCCAGTACACCTCTAAGGACCAAGACCTTTTGCAAAAATAACATATTCTAAATCCTACTAGTACTTGTGGCTGCTCCACTTGCTTCTATCAATGATAATGGTTACCAATCAAAACACTCGCTCCCCTTGAGCATGTGTCACACAGGCAAATCAATCATTAGAAACCATGCAGCTAATTATTGTGACTCCTGTAAAACAATGTGATGTTAAATTAAAATAATTCCAAACAATTGTTGATTCATTCTTTTGATGGGTATGCTCCCCTTGAGCTTGTAGGACACTCTAATATGATAATTTTGTTGCTATAATAACTTTCCCTGAGTACTGTTACACAATAATTTGTCACCGACTCTGTATTCCCTGATCCCAAATACTGCTGGTCCATGTTACTGACATCTATTCTGGGTCATGTTGCCAATGATGTGTCAAAACCTTCCTTGTAATCTCAGGAAGAATGTCTCAGTTCATTATCCCTGAAGCAGACCCCTTTTTGCTTAAGTTTTTGGGTCGTCGCAGGTCAGAAGTTATCCCTCCCATGAAGATGGTCAAGTTAACACTAGCCCTAGTGAAGTCTTTGCTCTGTCCCTATGTTGCACCCGCGACGAGCTAGATTTGGCAAGTTTTTTAACAACTCATCGAAACTTCAAGATGAAATTACTTCATGGGCAGTCCTAGGGCTGGTTGTTGGGTCAGTTGAGCTCACCTCTCTCCTCTAGGATAGTTGTTCCACCTTTTGTGAAACCTCCCTAAGAGATAATCTCTTCCTCCCATCCCTTATGGAACCTCTCCCTCCTATAAATATCTCCTCCATGATTGAGATCAGCTAGCCGGGATGTAACTGGATGAGACCTAGATGTAATTTGGTAGCTTCAGGTTTCTAAGAGAGGAGTAGAGGTAGAGAGTGTTATTGGAGTGTGGAAGTAGCCTCACATGTATTTTGGTTTGAGAGATGTTTAAGTATATTTGGCTTGAGAACTTTCTAGCATAAATCCTTTTGGACGAAAGAGAGAGTCATATGTTCCCTTGGGAGACGGTTCACAAGTAAATGCTTATGGAGATATGCCGACAGGACCCTTCAAGGAGGCTTACGATGTCAAGGCTTGGTTGTAATTTTTACTTTGATTTATATTAATACAAATCAATAGCTTGTTTCCTATATCATGTGTTAAATTGTATGTTGATAGCTTGAGGTTCCTTGACTCTTCAAATAGATTGCTCAGTCATTTTCTATTGCATTTGTGGTGTTTCGCTACATGTTATTTTTAGGTATAAGTGACTAGAAGAACAAGAGCTGGAGCAAAATGACAAGGAATTCATCGAACATCAAACTGAATGTAGGCCTTCATAACACCAACTTTCTAAGGAAATTTGCTTTGGTATTGTCTTTATAGTGACTAGACCCACTCTAGGGCTAGTGGGGTTACCTCTGTTCGCAGAGGGAACTTACCTGTGTCACAAGTTGGCAACCATACTAGGGATGTATGGTCACAGACATTTATTTCCTGAGGCTGTCCTACCTGACCAGAGGGTTGTCCTTGCTGGGCAACAGGTTTGCCTTGCAGGAATTGAGGCTGACCTAGCTGACGAGAAGGTTGCCCTGAATAAACAAAGGAGGAACCTGTGGATGCCAAAGGTTGTCCCTGAAAGGGTTGTCCTTGCAAGCCTGAAGGTTGTCCTTGAAAAGGTTGGCCTTGCAAACCTGAAGGTTGTCCTTGTGGGCCGTGGTAAGTAGTGTGATTCCATGCAACCAAAAGCGGAATGTAATTCTCAACTGGAACCCCCGGAGGAAGAGACCTAGTGTAATAAATATGAGCTCCACGGTGATCATAGTAGTGCGGAGGGTTATGTAGAATGGACAACGGTTGAGAACCTAAAGGGTTATGAGTCAAATTTTGAAGAGAAAACAAGTACTGCTCATATGAAAATCCCTCTGGAATGAAATGCAAAGAGATCGGTACATTACTCGTAGGTTGACCTACGCCAGAAACCAGATGCGAAGGACTACTGCCAGCGGGTCTAGAAGATATCCTAGTAACAATAGTAACTACCAAAGATGCGGTAACTGCACTAACAAAAGGGGCTGTAGATTCCAAACACATGGTGGGTATTGATGGAATGGATGTAACTGATGTAACTTGTGTCTGAGGTATAGAAGTCAAGGTCGACTGAGTAGACATGAAAGGTCCTGAAGTCGGAATTGTAGTACGAGACCACACAGAGCTCTGATGTAGAGATGTAGAACCAAGTATGTCAGCTAGAGCGCAATATCGAAGTGGCAACGAAACATTTGGAGCAGTGTGGAAAGGAAAACCTTTCTGTGGAAATTGATGTTCCCTGGTCAACACAAGGCTCTCTTGACTACTAATGGGACTTGACTCATCCATGTTGGAAGTGGCCATCTGAATTGAAGCACCAGGAGGAGTAGATGGGAGGTCCTCATCTAAAAATTCCTAAACGTTGGGAGGAGTCAAATTGATATCAAAATTTTCCTCACCCAGAGCTCGAGAGGCAAGAGGCTGAACACTCGGGACAATAGGAAGAGTACCGGTAATAGACGATACCTTAGAAGAGACAGGAGAAATGGGCTCTCCCTCACTTGGTAAGGATGACGAATTTAGTGAGTCCGCTAGGATGGCCTAAACTCAAAAGTCTGGGAGAAAAGATATAATCAATAGGGTTGCAAAAAACCTTCCAAGATATTATCACGATGTGGCCAAGATTAACAGGTAAGATTTTATCGTGAACAAATACATTTTATGACATCGGAATGAAACTTTGCCTTTTCATGTTTAAAGAGTCGAGAAAAAGGACAAAAGATGACTGTAGTCTCCTTCGAAGTTTAATGAGCCTGAAAGGACAAATTCTCAGATGATCCTTTTACTTGTAAAGAGTTGAAAAGGAATGAAAGTGACTGATCTGGAATTCTAGGCAAAAGGTTTACCAGACAAATCATAAAACTACATATACACCTTGGTAATAAAATGAAAGAGAAATGACCAAGGACTTCCCGTATGGTAGTCAATCTTCCCGAACGCTTTGTTCGGTGTGTTACGATTCATAAGGTGGTAGACTCAGCTCCCTATGGATAATAGCATGATAACCTAGTGGGGTCTCCCAACATATACTCAACGGTACAGGGAGCACAAAAGCAGGAATCACCCAACCTTGGTGAAAACAATAGGAACTAGGTTGAACGACGCCAAAACATATCTCTAGCCTAGACTTCTAGATATGTGAGCATTCGGTTCCAATGCGTTTTTAAGTTCATTCAATAAATTTTAACAGTTAATCTTGAATTAAGTCTCGGTTTTAAGGCCCTATCGAATGTTTCTTTAACACTCCTAGAATGAAACTGAATGAGAAAAAATACCATCCTCGTTGGATGAACAACTAGCTAAGGAAGAGTGAGAGGTTCAATGCATAAAAACTAAATCGAAAATGAGCAAACCAATCGAAGAAAAAGGAACACCTCTACCATTTACTCAAACTTGCAAGCAATCTAAACAAGAACATGGAAAACACACTTTTTGCTTTTCAATGTCTTAATCTCAAGAATCTACTAATGAAAAAAATCATCTTTCAAATCTCAATACAAGATGAATGCAATTTTTTATTTTTTCAAATAAATGATAAGCAACTACATGCAAAAATGAATCAAAGACTCAAAACTAAGGAAATAATCCTTTTTACAAAACTGGAAAACTGTCTCATTGATTGGGAAGCAAAGTGATTTATGCCAAGCGAAGGAAGGAGACCGAACGAACAAGATAAAGAAGTTCGGTGACCAAATGCCACATACCAATCAAGAGGATGACAAACAATGAAAAGGAAGAAGCCTCAAACAATGTGAGAGATTATACCAAGCAGAGTCTAAAGATCTCAATGAATGAGTGACCCAAGCAAACCAAATATTCGAGAAACCTTAAGGTATTTAGGTCACATGGTTCAAGAGGGAGGATATGAAAAGACTTGAAAACCCAAATTGAAAATCTTAACAAACAACACTTTTGACACAATAAAGAGGGGAGAAACAAGCTCAGAGGACAGAACACACTGGCCAATCAACCAAACAAACTTCAAAATTTGAAACTTACAGAAATCGTCACAAGTAAAACACTAGCAACATGTGGTGACAACAAACCATCACAACCATCTAACTAAGAACTTTGTGACGTCGTCATGAAATTACATCAGTTAGTTGTGCAGAGCCGATTTCAGGACTCGTCGCGACTGTTAGACAATTTATCTGCGCCAGACAGTAAAAGGCACAACCCAGAAGATAGCGCAGGCACGACTACTTCGCTACTGATAGAAAATAAACAGTGACGACCTCATATCAAAGGAAAAAAATGAAAGTTAGACTGGAGCGAGGCCAGATCTATCACTTAGAAGGGTGGGAAGGGTACATGAATAGTCTAACAACTTCCAGAATAGAGCATGCTACCCAAACAATAAGGAAGACAATAAACAAACAAAACCAATCAACACAAAAGACAAAAGATAGATCGTCAGTATGGTTTCCAACTTGTGACACAGGTAAGTTCCCTCTATGGACAGAGGAAACCCCTCTAGCCCTAGAGTGGGTCTAGTCACTGTAAAGACAATACCAAAGCAAATTTCCTTAGAAAGTTGGTGTTATCAAGGCCTACCTTCAGTTCGACATTCGATGAAGTCCTCGTCATGTTGCTCCAGCTCTTGTTCTTCTATTCACTTATACCTAAAAATAAGATGTAGAGAAACACCACAAATGCAATAGAAAATGACCGAGAAATCTACTTGAACAGTCAAGGAACCTCAAGCTATCAACATACAATTTAACACACAATATAGGAAACAAGTTATTGATTTGTATTAATATAAATAAAAGTAAAACTTACAACTAAGCCTTGATGTTGTAAGCCTCCTCAAAGGGTCCTGTCGGCATGTCTCTGTAAGCATGTACTTGTGAACCGTCTCCCAAGGGAACATATGACTCTCTCTTTCGTCCAAAAGGATTGATGCTAGAAATTTCTCAAGCCAAATCTACTCAAAAATCTCTCAAAACAAAATACATGTGAGGCTACTTCCACACTCCAATAACACTCTCTACCTCTACTCCTCTCTTAGAAACCTGAAGCTACCAAATTACATCTAGCGCTCACCCAATTACATCCCAGCTAGCTGATCTCATTGATGAAGGAGATATTTATAGGAGGGAGAGGTTCCATAAGGGATGGGAGGAAGAGTTTATCTCTTAGGGAGGTTATAAAAAAGGTGTAACAACTATCCCAGAGGAGAGAGGTGAGCTCAACTGACCCAACAACCAACCATAGCACTGCCCATGAAGCAATTTCATCTCCGACGAGTTGTTAACAAACTTACCAAATCTGGCTCATCGTGGGTGCAACATAGGAATAGAGTGAAGACTTCGCTAGTGCTAGTGTTAACTTGACCATCTTCACGGGAGGGATAACTTCTGACCCACGACGACCCATTTTCTTAAGCAAAAAGGGGTTTTCTTAAGGGATAATGAACTGAGACATTCTTCCCGAGATTACAAGGAAGGTTTTAACACATCATTGGCAACATGACACAGAATAGATGTTAGTAACATGGACCGGCAGTATCCAGGATCAGGGAATGCAACATTATCTATCTAAATGTGCAGGAAATTGAGTAGTGCCTACCTGGATCGGACGAATGTGCTGACAAGGTGTTGATCTTCCTCCAGTCGACCGTTAAAATTTCGAATGCACAAGGGTAAATTTTTCACTCTGAGGTAAAACAGTGAAAAGTGATTTATTTTTTACCTAATGACTCTTTTATAAGCCTTTTTGGTCAAATTAGGGTTTTTGTATGTTTTTCAATATTTCACATATTTTTATATCAAAGATGGATCTTATGCTTGTTTTTGTGCAGCAATAGGTTTCGCGAACTCTTGTGACTAACTTGTGAGTTATATTTTATACTTTTTCGGACTTGGTAAAAACATGAAAAATCCCCTTTTGTCATCATCTTTAAGCCCTTTTCTGACTCTCGAAACATGAAAAGATCGCTGAGCTCTTGTCGCTTTGAACTCATTAAAGGCTGCGAAGTGTCATCTACCTAGTATAAGTTTACCCCTTTTTCGGGCTGGGATAGATTATTTATGAAAAAGGTATATGTTGGTCTCTCATGGCCAATAGGTTCCCTTGGATATTGTTTTCTACCTTTTCAGATTCGAGGGACAAATTTACAAAAAGGGACCTTTGGAGTTTTCTTTTCCATGTCTTTTTCAAACTCTCTAAACATGAAAAAGACTCTGATATTTACCTGTCAGACTTGTTAAACTCTGACGACATTAGACTTGTCACCATGACGAGACCGAGCTTCTCCTTCCTAGGGCTTGTTAAAAATCACTAGGTCGGATTCGTCCAAAGGATGAACTTACATTACAAGCATATGCTATCCCGTTTAAGCTTGTGTTATAAAAATAATTGGGGTACTCGCCAGAAATGGTGGGGGGGAATTTGGAAACATTCTGTTGATTGTATTAGTTATTACAGCAGCTTGTCGCTCTTAGAAATCGACACTCTTTCTGCTTCATGTCGGGTTGGGATATCCTCATTTATCGTTGGCCTTCTGGGTTTTGGGTTATTCATTTTTCTTCTTTCCATATGATCCTTGCTGCATCATCATGACCTTTGATCCCTTGGTACCAAAATGCTGCCGAATTTCGGAGTCGTGTCACCGATATGTTAAAGAGCTTAATCCTTCTTTAGTTTGTAGCCTTACACACCTCCCTCAGATTCTCTGTCTCATTCACATTGATCTTGTTCCTTTTTCTCACGTCGATGATATGGGAATCATTATGGCCCTCCTTCGTCTGGTCGCTTCTTATCGACTTCAGCTCATTATCCGGGAATTTGATCTAGAGACTCCTTTCTGGTACCTTAGAGCTTGCATGCCTCAATGGCAAGTTCTTCACATTTGATGACAGGCTTGCATCATTGGTCTTCGATCGAGTGATTTCACAAGTGTTCGACTTCAAATCATTCTACACACTTTGTGGATTGTACTAGTGGTACCTTGAGAACCATTGACATTACTGGTGGTCTCTCTCACGCTTTTTAACAGTTTACATCGTTGACCGGTAATCATGTGATTTTCTAGTATGCTCGACTTCAACACATCTATTTGCATATTAGAGTTTGTACCATGATCAGGTTGGGATTCAAGACCGTAGGCTCATTTTACACACGTCCAGGTTGCGTGGATTGATTTATACATGACTCTTTTGATTGGATGGCTGCGACCATACCTGAGTCTCTTTTGTGATCTTTTTGATTAGGTGGTTGTGTCCATACCATAGACCATTTATGTTTCTCTTCTAGATGGTTGCGCCCATGCCTTATGAACATGTATTTCCTTTCACTATATACTCATGTATTAGAGATATCAGTTGTACTTGCATCTGCAGGTTCTCCGTGAGGATGTTCTATTTCGGTTATGGATTCCTAAAGCATTTCACCCCTCCCACTCTCTCGACCTTCATGCTTTAGGGGGCATCTATTACATAGTCATTTGTCACCGACTCTTCATTCCCTGATCCCGGATACTATCGGTCCATGTTATTGACATCTATTCTATGTCATGTTGCCAATGATATGTCAAAACCTTCCTTGTAATCTTGGGAAGAATGTCTCAGTTCATTAGCTCTGAAGCAGACCACTTTTGGCTGAAGTTTTTGGGTCATTGTGGGTCAAACGTTATCCCTCCCGTGAAGATGGTCAAGTTAACACTAGCCCTAGTGAAGTCTTCACTCTGTCCCTATGTTGCACCCGCGATGAGCCAGATTTGGCAAGTTTTTTAACAACTCGTCAAAAATTCGAGATGAAATTAGTTCATGGGCAGTCCTAGGGCTGGTTGTTGGGTCAGTTGAGCTTGCCTCTCTCCTCTAGGATAGTTGTTCCACCTTTTGTGAAACCTCCCTAAGAGATAAGCTCTTCCTCCCATCCCTTATGGAACCTCTCCCTCCTATAAATATCTCCTCCATGAATGAGATCATCTAGCTGGGATGTAACTAGGTGAGAGCTAGATGTAATTTGGTAGCTTCAGGTTTCTAAGAGAGGAGTAGAGGTAGAGAGTGTTATTGGAGTGTGGAAGTAGCCTCACATGTATTTTGGTTTGAGAGATGTTTGCGTAGTGTTGGCTTGAGAACTTTCTAGCATCAATCCTTTTAGACAAAAGAGAGAGTCATATGTTCCTTTGGGAGACGGTTCACAAGTAAATGCTTATGGAGACATGCTGATAGGACCCTTCGAGGAGGCTTACGACATCAAGGCTTGGTTGTGAGTCTTACTTTGATCTATATTAATACAAATCAATAGCTTGTTTCCTATATCATGTGTTAAATTTTATGTCGATAGCTTGAGGTTCCTTGACTCTTCAAGTAGATTACTCGGTCATTTTCTATTGCATTTGTGGTGTTTCTCTACATGTTGTTTTCAGGTATAAGTGACTAGAAGAACAAGAGTTGGAGCAACACGACGAGGACTCCATCGAACGTCGAACTGAAGATAGGCCTTCATAACACCAACTTTCTAAGGAAATTTTCTTTAGTATTGTCTTTGCAGTGACTAGACCCACTCTAGGGCTAGAGGGGTTGCCTCTGTTCGCAGAGGGAACTTACCTGTGTCACAAGTACATACTACTTCTTTTTGTTATCATACAAGTTGATTAGGTATATTCTGACCCCATATGCTCCCCCTTTTTTTATGCACTATCCTTCATGCTATCGTCTTTTATTTCTTTGAGAGCTATTCCTATGTAATTGACTAAACATTTCAATCTTTTCACACACACACCATTATTCGGTTACAACTTCATCTTCAATGGTTATTCTATTCCTTATATACCTCGAGATGTTGTATTATGACCCCCCTAATACTATTCCAATTTGTGTCTTTTATGATGCTTATTAATGGACTGCAAATGGGCCTTGCTTTGTTTATTCGAACTTTGAAGAAGATATTTCCTTCAATCTCTTATTTCTTCCTTTAATTCTCTACATCACATATACCTTACCTAGATTTCTAATTCCTTTTTCTATTATCTTTCCAGTATATTCTTTTATAATTTTACATCCTCTTGAAGTGAATATGACTACATGTCCTCTATCAATCATTTTACCTACACTTAGGATGTTTTTATTTATCCCTTCAACCAATAGGACATTAGAAGCATTTGTAAATTTAACATCGATGCCATCTCTACCTTTTCTTATCACCTTAACTGGTGCATTGTTTCCAAGAATAATGCCACCACCTTTTCTTTTCTTTAAAGAGATAAATATATTCTTACCTTCAGACATATCATGAGAACATCAAGTGTGTATGTACCAATCATCATCTTCCTCTAGCGCACACGGTACTAGGCCTTACTTCACTTGCTTCTCTTCCTTTTTATTCCATACTTTGGTATGTTGATTTCTGATAGAGGCATATTCTTCTAGCCTTTTGTTATATGGATCCTCCTTTGATTTCTTATTGAAATTCCTACTGTGAATAGGCTCTTGTTGTTGTTTGAATTGTCTTAAATAAATCATTTAATTGTTCCTACACTCCTTTTCCACATGTCTAAAGTTATTTCATGCATAGCATCTGATGTGACCAGTGAAGGAGGAAAGGAATCATTCCTTCTAAAACCCTTGCACAAATACAATTTATTCCTTATAATCCTTTCATTTCCATATGATTTGCAAGTTATAACCTTTTTCCCAAATGAATTACAAGAAAAAAAATAGGCCTGAAATAAAATTGTAAACATGGGAGCTAATGACCTTCTTGTGGGGAGTATACTTCCTTCATTTCTAGCTGAGAAATCCTCTTCTATTGCATGATCTAATTCTAATGTTTTAACAACATGCTTATACAATAAGCTACAATGTGTCCAAATTTGTGGTAGATAAGGAACTCAACATCATCCATTAAAGGAGAAAATGAAATTTTGTTCCTCCTCTGAAAGCTTGTATTTGTGTTAGACTCATCCCTGGGCACGAATGATCTTCTTGAAAAAGTCTCTCTTATTGGTTGTTGGGTATACTACTTGGTGATCATATTTCTTTCTTTTTGTATCTTGTTGCTGCTCTTGTTTTCTTTAACATGTTTTTCATACATTACCTTATTACCTTATAGTCTACCTGCACATCCTTCTGAGTTGGATTCTCCCTTATATGTTTCATGAAACCCAAGTCTTGATTTAATGGAGGAATACTTTTGGCTTCTAAGGACATTCTCCAATATATTGATACTATATTGAAATCTCAACTGTTTGTCCTTTTATTCTAAATCAATTCTTAATGAGACAACCTCAGTTTCTAATTTCTTACAGTGATCCTGTTATGAAACCAGCTCAAGAAAATATAGAAAAGATAGATCAACGCCTTAGAATTCAGCCTTTTCGAGGGGCAACCTCCTTTACATTACATAAATGAACAATTATTCGATGATACAAATGAAAATACCTCCTTCCTATATATAGGAGTCTAAGGGGTCATAACATAATCAAAGTCGACATAACAATAATAATGTAAGGGCACAATAATAACAATAGTGGGCTTCTATGGGGCACAGTAGTAACAATATGGGCACTACATGGGTACATCAATATAATAAGTGGGTTGTACTAATAACAATAAGGGGTTACACTAGTAGTATAGGGTCCTAACATGCAATTCTCCTTTAAAAGCGTTGTCCTCAATGCTTGAGTAGTTCTTGACACTTCTGTATAAAATTTTTTTCCTCCCATGTGGAATCTTCAGCGGGTAAGTTCTTCCACTTGATGAGATACTCTCAAATTGATCGATTTCGTAGCTGTCAGGTTCTTGTTTCTGTGACTGCTCCAGGTTCAAATATGATTTTTCCTTCCTCTTCAATTTCTTGTAATATTGTTTGAATTGGGATCTTTTGCAACTTTTGAATAAGTGGCCATACTTCTTCGTCCTTCTTCCATTCATCCCTTGCTTCATTTATCCAATCTGGTTGGATAACAGAAATAACACAAAACAATGCTTCCACATCCTCATCCTTGAAGAGTCTTCCCATTCAGTAAGGTCGCCATTTTTTAAATGCATGTAGTATTGCCAACATTTCCTTCTCATAAATAGCTTGCTTGAGATGTAGCAGTATAAATACCCAATCACCTACATCAAAACATTTTTCACTACGATGTTGATCTACCTGTTGTTTCGTTTGATTTTGCATCGAAGTGGCGTTATCCTTTAAAAGTTGGAGAACTTGTTGTTGATGCTCGATGTGATCTTTCTCTGCTTGAACCTTTTTCTTCTTGATATGTCCTTCTATCTATAGAGTTTGAGGAGTGGTAATTTCTTCCAATCCTTTACAAGATATGGTCGGATTCATTTCTTGATGTTGAATGTGATCTTTCACTTCCTGAACATTTTTCTTCTTGATATGTCCTTCTATCTTGATAGTTTGAGGAGTGGTAATTTCGACCAATGAATTACAAGATATGGTTGGATTCATTTCTTCTTTCTCGATGTGATCCTTCACTTCTTGCACCTTTTTCTTCTTGATATGTCCTTCTATCTTGAGAGTTTGAGGAGTGGTAATTCTTGCCAATGATTTACAAGATATGGTCTGATTCATTTCTTCTTTCTCTGAGGTGGGGTCCTGGCGTATATCTTCTTCTTTTGATGTTTCTTGATCCCTTTCTTCCTCCTCTTCATATTCTATGTAAAATAATTTCTTCTCATCACACTTATGACCTTTAGTGCATTTTCTATCACAATTGTAACAAAGCCCTTTTTCTCTTTTTTCTTCAAATTGTTGTGGTGTAACCCTTGTAGGTTGTGGAAGGCTAGGAGAAACAACACTTCCATCTTTATAGTTGTGAGGGGTATGCTTCCTGGTTTCCATAATTTTGCTTTCCACTATGTCACAAAGCCCTTTTACTCTTTCCAATTGTTGTGGTGTTTCTGTAAAGAAGGTGTTGCTCTTTGTATTCTCATAATGTGCTATCATTTCCTCCGTGAAAATTGACCACGTAACAAGTTTTTTCCGAGAACAAAGCCCTTCATACCATAAAAATTGATCCTGTTCTAAATATGAAGATGCAATACATACCTTTTGTAACAGTGGTACACCATTTAGATCAAAATATTGCTCCATCTGAAGTATCCAATTTATTGGATCCTTGCCATCAAACTTCCTCATCTTGCTTTTTCTTGATTTTAGGAGCTCGATCTTGAAACGATTGTAACTATGTACTTTCAGATATTTAAGTTCTGAAATTGCGACCTGTAGTAGCCCTCTGCGTCATCTTTCCAATGCCACCAGTTTGATCAAAATTGTATTCTCCAAGAAAGAGTTATGCACAATCTCCCACAGTGACTTGATTATAGACTAGTTCAGTAGAGAAAACTTGTACGACGTGCCACGAGTCACTGTTTCGACCTTTGGATCTAAAAAATGCATACAAGAAACTAAAGTCCGTCCTCTTTCTTTACCTTCTTACGAAATTTCAATCTGATCCCTAGAGAGAAAGTTATGACGCTTTTCCCCAGGTCACCTGTTTGGAATGTAATTCAGGAGTCTGCAAAAAGACCAACTTCCTCAGATCATATCTCCACAAATATAGTGCAAGCAGCTCTAAAATTTGGACCCAAGGTTCAGAGTGATTTCTTCTCAAATGGGTTCTTTTACAACTTCTGAAATGTCGCAAAAAAAAGTTATAGCGAAAATGCCATGATGACCTGTTTGGAGCAGCGAAACCCTAGAATCCAAAGCTCTGATGCCAAATGTTATGAAACCAGCTCAAGAAAAGATAGAAAAGATAGAAAAGATAGATCAACGCCTTAGAATTCAGCCTCTTTAAGGGGGAAACCTCCTTTACATTACATAAATGAACAATTCTTCGATGATACAAATGAAAAGACCTCCTTTCTATATATAGGAGTCTAAGGGGTCATAACATGATCAAAGCCGACATAACAATAATAATGTAAGGGCACAATAATAACAATAGTGGGCTTCTATGGGGCACAATAGTAACAATATGGGCACTACATGGGTACATCAATATAATAAGTGGGTTGTACTAATAATAATAAGGGGTTGCACTAGTAGTATAGGGGCCTAACAGATCCTCTCTTTCTTTTAGTTGTTTTCTTATTATTTATTCAACTCTTATTGCATCGTCTAATTGAGTTTAAACTTAATAATTTATTCTTGAACTTCATTTATCTTTTCTAGATCAGTCCTTAGAGAGATTATTTCAACTTTAAGTCTCTCACAATGACTTTCCTTTTCATTTAGTTTTGGAATCAATACTTCAATGGATCTATTAACTTAAAATTGATGGGCTTGTAGGACTGTTGTAGTATTATTTAATTCATCCACATCCTAATCTCTATTCTCATATATTTGCAACATCTCCTTGAGACTCTTAATCTTGTACGAGGTAAAGACAATTTTCCTTGTGATATCAAATTCCTTTTCTAACCTCTCTTTTTCTGAATCATTAACACCATCTGACATGAAAGGAATAGATTCTTCTTCATAGCCATACTCATCTTCTGATATACACCACTTTTATTCAGACATATTGAATGTTTTCTCATTCCTATGCTCTTGATTATTATCATGTTTTCCAGAAGAAGAAGAAGCAAGAAGGCCTAGAAACTTAGTTGGAGATTGAAATTTTTATTCAACTACATTGATTTCATTGATATTTCCTTCATAAAGGGTTTGCATCCTGTCCAACACATCCTTTTCAATTTGTAGTTTGTCCCATATATCATTTGTAGTTTCATTATGCATAATATTCTCAAATTTTGTATCAAGTAGACTACATAAAACTTCATTCATAGCTTGAGAATTATTTTGTTGTTCTTGACTTGATGGGGGATATATAATATATCCATTACAAAATAAATACCAAACATCAAATCCAAGAGATATTAATCTAGATTTCATCCTTTCTTCCCATATCTGATAGTTTGTATCATTGAGCATAAGCACACTTTCACGATCCATGAATTTTTCTACATTTTATTAAATTATTTCAACAACTGGTGCTACTACCACTACATATAATGAATAGTCGCCATCCTTCATATCACTTGTATTCTTCTTCTGAGATGTCTGCTTCTTGTGCTTCCTTACATAATTCCTTAGATCTCCTTCCAACTATTAAATTGATTCATGAAGGAACTGCTCTAATACCAATTGTTGGAAATACTAAGAGGGAAGGTGAATCAATATTTTAGAAATTATTACAATTGTGTATTTTCAATTGCATTTAAACATTCAATTATTAATGCATCATCAAGAAACATATAAACATGTCATAACCATCATACACAATAATAGGGAGAGTTTAGGTGGAAACCCATACAGGGAGAAAACCACCATTCTTCTTCTTCTATTCTTAAATATTTCTTTACATGTGTTTAGTAGCACTAACTAATAGGAAACATTGAATCCCTTGAATTATTTTGCTGGAAGCCACTAATAGGAAGTACCCTCTCCCTTACATTGATTCACTAGCACCCACTAGTAGGAGGTGCCCAATCCCTTCACTATTTCGATGGAAGCCACAAGTAGCAAGCACCTACTCCCTTAGATTAGTTTGCTAGCACCAACCAACTAAAGGCTCCGAACCCTAAAATCAATGTGGACCTCCATTTTGTCCATTTTCAAACTAGATCCACTCCCTTTTGAAAAAATTCAAAATCAATACAAACCATTTGTTAGATTTCTTATTTGATCCAAACAATCACTTACTTTTTCAGCAACACATTATCAGTACTCTATTTCTGATGTAGCCCTATCATTATAGCATCTCAATAGTTTCATACTCCTACTTTGTGATTAGAGAAACCCTACAACATCTATCAGTAGCAATATCATTAGTAATGTAATACTTAGTTCATCAAATCACTCAACCATACCACTTCTTTTGTCATCATCAATTAATTAGCACCTCACTAACTTTGTTATGAGTAATTATACATTTTGTTCTAGAAACACTTGAACAATTAAGAGCTCAACAAGCAAATATATTCTTCAAAAAATAACATAAACCTCATAAAAATATTTGATATACATCATCAAAAAATAATGCTCTAATTAATCATACTCAGTAGCAATACATCAATATTAGCAACATAAAACTAAACTCTAACTTTTGATCAAATTCAGTAGATGCCAACAACTTATTGTAGAAGCCTTATCAAATATTAAACCTTGAGCCAAATATCCAGATATGTCTCACTAGTTCTTAGTAGCAAAGAGGACAAGCACAATAAGACAAATCCTTTGCAAGTACAATGCCTTTTTCTTATTTTTCAATTCTTGTATCTCTAATCATTAGCAATACACTTTTTCATCAACAATACAAAAATTCTTTAGCACAAAAGTAACACATTATCAACATTAGGTATTATCATAGCACATATATTTTCAGTATACTGCATACTTTATAAAAACTTGAGTACATCAACAAACATTGAAAACACTGAGCAACTCTAGCCACACAATATTCGTTGGCATTGTCATCATTTTATTTCCCAACGTCCTTGAAGATAAACCTCTAGAATATCAACTTCTAACACATAATTTGAAGAAACGATCTCAAACTTATTCCAGAAAATAATGCATTGCAATATACATTATTCTAATAGCCACAATTCATACTGAAATAAGCAACATTGACTTCACAAATAATTTTTTAAAAAGGGATCTAGACATCATCTTAAAGATCACTTTGCATTAATATGGAAAAGACATACAAAGGAAGTGAACATACTTTCCCTCAAACATTTGACAGTAAAAATGCACATGTATTTTCATGTTTCATCAAACACTCGTTTGCTCCAAGGAACATTAGTCACAAGTCTACCTTGGCCTTTCAATAGCAATTCATCTTTAGCATCACATTTAACAAGATACAAGCATCAACACTATACAATCAAATACTTTGCAATATTTTGATCATTGTGTCATCTCTGCAATTATTTTGTGAGCTCATTGAACTCCAACAATACTCATCAACAACATTCTAAGCCTAAAGTGGCATAGACATTATATTTAATAGTATAATAATTCCAGTTCAAAACCCTTGTAACAATAACACTAAATATCAATAAACATAGGAATGATATACTGGAAAGCTAGAAAACTATGAAATGGACCCAAGGAGTGTGTTCCACTAATTCCAATGATTAGTAAACTATTTCACTCTGAATAGAACCAACATCTCCACTATAATTAATGTTTCATTTGAGAGGAAAAAATGATATAATAATAATGGATTTATTAAGGGTTGGACTACATCAGAAGTGAATTTCCTTGCAGAATATTTGATTACTAACAAATTCCATATGTGAATGAGTCGAGAGATGTTATGGTGAGGAAGATTAACAAACAATAATCAACATGAGCTTGTTAATAGGGTTAATGAACCATCTCAGATCCTCATTGCACAAAGAAAAGTGACCACCATTTATGATTTAGATAGACTGGTAGTGCCTCAGACTAAGAGTAATACCATGTGATCATATCATCATTAATGTTTTAACCATACACATTTCACTTTGACTAGAACACACCATACCATAAACAATTGCTTATACACCCTCATCATCAAACGATTCACCAACAATCTTCAATCACTTATTTGCACTTCATGCCAGACAAAAGAACATTCCCCAAATGGATCATAACCTCTCAAATTATATTATCTTTATGGATGGATCAATTTCCTTCAGATTACTTGTTGCCATCACACTCTACACTAGAACACCTCAACACCACCTCATACTTCACTCACTGATCTAGAACGAAGAATATGGTCCATTACACCAGGTTATTAATAATATGACATACTACTAGACCTAATTTCTCTCCAAATACTCTCAACGCACTAGGTCTAATCATATCACATATAGATTAGGGATATTATTAACAAACCAGGTTAGACTACACAAATCATGAGCTTAATCAACCCCACACACTAGTTTAAACATTACAAATTGATCTTATTTTAATTCCAAAAAAGAGATGTTCCCATCACATCAGGTCACTCATGTGCTCAGACCAATATAGAGGTTTCATCATACCAAAACATTGAAGATACCGCAACCTTGTATGCAAACAAAATCAAGAAACCATGATGTTGATCAAACCAAACCACAACCACCAATGCACACTTGATTGCTTCATTGAATTCATTTGTCCATTTGATGCTAGATGCATCTATTTTACCAATTGTTCGAATACCAAATCAAGTTGGCTAAATGAAATTCCATGGGCATTACCATGGTATACCTTGATAGTATTTGACTTGACATGGAAACCACCTAGCCAATGTGGAATACCAACAGAGAAAACTCTGGTTTTTGAGGCACATGACTGAGTAAACTATTTTTCATTTCCTACCATCATTTATGTGGGCTTGTAATTGACATATTGGATAATTTACGCAACCTTAATAGCATTAGCCAACATATATGTTGTTTTCAATAATAAATTTCTTCTATCATCATATACAACCTCCTCCCTGCATCATCATCAATTTCCTATACACTTAGACTTCCCTGCATAAAGCATCCACCAAATAAAATAGAACATATGCATGCTTCATGTGAGGAAACTATCATATCCAAAAATAAGGTCCATGCAATTGTTGACATCAATGCCAACACAATACCAACATTCTTGTGTGCCAATTGAAAAATCCTTGTATGGTTTGAAATAGGACCAATGACATGGTATGAGCAAACTGAATTTTTTTTCCTCAATATTTTTTTCCTAGCATAGATGGAGGTCTGATGCCGAGGGATGGAAATTAGTACCTAATTTCTCTAGTCAAATGTTGTGAATTGGATCATAATATTTATTTAATGCATGTAAAAGATGAAATATTGATTTCTACATTGTATATGGTTGACTTAATCATTACTAGAAGCAATGTTAATTTACTTTTGCGTTTGAAGAAATAGTTAGTAGTTACATTTGAAATGATTGATATGGGTTCGTTGCATTTATTTCTAGACATCCTAGTCTTAGATATGGATGAAAATATCTTTATCTCTTATACTAAATATGCAATGAATATTTTATAGAACTTAAAAATTCAAGATTGAAAGTCCTATGTTATTTCCTTATTATATGATAAGGAATATAAACAAAGGGTGTGATTCTTTAAAATTTGATACTACTATTGACAACTTGTTCATAGCCCTACCTACTTAATTCATTATCAACCTAATATTTCTTATATTGTCAATATGGTTTCTTGGTTTATATAAGATATATGATAAAGTCACTTTCAATATTTAAAGAGAATTATTTATTATATCAAGGGAATTTACTCGCTTAGGATAAAATATTATACTAAAAAAGTGAAATACTTAGTTGGTTAGGTTGACTAAGATTAGGCTAGATATGGAGAGAACATAAAATTGACATATGGTTATGTATTTTGATTTTACTCCAGACCCATGCCTAGTATTATGGGAAGTGGAAGGTGATTTATTTATCGACCACAAGAGCATAATATTGTGATGTAGTGCATATTGGTATCAATAAAATGTGGGTTTGACATCTCATTGGTAAACATGGATTTCCATTCAAGACGTTGACTGTGGTGTATTGGGATAATTAAAGTGTGATATGTGATAGAGAAAATGATGTTGCAAATAGTAAAATGAAGCATGTGGAGTTTTATGTTCATTATTTGAGGAAACTAGTATGAGAAAATGTTGTAAATATTGTTTATTACAAGATACATGATTAAGTTGTTGATATCTTTTGAATAATCCCTTAGAAGTCTGTTTTGGAGAATTTGGTATCTACGGATAAATACTAATTCCCTAGATAAGTAGCCATATCTAGAACAACAGTTTAAAGCACTTTAGCCTTTTCCTATAATAAATAGATAAGACAAAGAAGATGAGAAGACCTACATGTAGTTCCGCTTTCCTCTTGTCTCCTTTGTATCGATCCCGGCGCTCCTTCTCGTACTTAACACACTTGAGAAGTACCTATAAACACAAACAGAAGACAAAGAACCGATCAAAGAAAAATATTTATTGAATACAAGTGAATGGAATCAGATACATTTCACACATATAAGCATCATATGACAATACAAACATATGGAAAAAGGTTCAAATACTTTATTGAATATAAGAAGGAATTACAACCATTGTGTCTAATTCAAAGTCATTCCTCTAGCTTGGATCCCATCCACATCACATCAAAAGCATGACAAACTTGTAGCATTACAATACTTGCTTCAATGTCAATTCTCATAGTAGCATTATCTCTTTACAATTCAACATAGTCTAGCCCCTAATCACTTAGATAAGTGGTCAATTTATATGGAGATGAAGGAATTTATGTCATGAATGGTGGTATTTAATGGCATTCCATACTTAGAATTAGTTCCATGGAGGAAGGGATGAGAGGATAGGATGCAACTTGACTCATTCCTCATCCATTTTTGATCTCATAAGAGTTGATAAGTGAGGGAACCTTCTAGATGACTCCAAAAGATAAGAATATTCCCCAAACCCCATGTGAATTTTGCTCAATCTTGCCCAGTGTAGGTGAATGAAGGCCTAAGTGCTCAGCAGAGCACCTTGGCATGGACTTAACTACTCTGTAGCACACCCTTACATGGGCCTACCTGCGCTGGTCCCTCTAGAGGTCATTTCAGGATGTCCTCAGGTCATGAAACTATCTAGGAAGGGGGCATTCAAAAGGGTGACTTGTTTAGGGCATGTAGCAATTGGAATTAAGGTTTGATGAGCCCTAAAAAACTGATATGGATGATGGGATTGATGTGCCCAAATGGATTTATAATAGCTTCCCCCTAAAGCATGAAGTCGAAAAATACAAATGTCGAATGAAATGCTTTACGATGTGATGAGGAGGTTTCGAAGTAGAAGGTGACCTGCATCAATTACAATACATATATCATGATATTTGTTTTTTACTTGAATTGTTGAGGGAACGCATACCCATGTGCAGCATATAAAATTTCATTACATGTACATAGATAGCCATCTACACATATAGACCCATGATTAGAATGAGCATCAATGTAAAGCCATTGTATATAATCTGAAGTCTCACATGGGAAGACACTGTCTGATTACCAGCCAATGATGTAAGTTGTTAACAGACACGAGAGAAATCATCGATAATGATAATGATCCTCAAGCTACTGCAAGACATTCTCCATGGTGTGAATGGATGATTTGATGCCAAACACCATACAAAGTCTTTCGATCGAAGACCATTGATGTAAACCTATTGCCGGAAGCAAGAAACCTACCATTGATGTATGCAAGCCTCAAGGTACTGGAAGGGTGTTTCTAAGTCAACTTCTTGGATAATGTGATGATGTTGACAAGAAGTGACTTGTCGCAGGAGGGCCTTGATGTATCCCACATCAATGACACGAAACGAGTGTAGTGATTTTGGAGATGGAATTTGACTGATGAAACAAAGTTCAGGAATGGCGGTCATGAAAATGAAGGTTTATGGTATTGCAAAGGATGAATTTTGTCTCGATGACTTCTCTTGAACATGTCGGTGACACTAAAATGAATTAGTAGCATTGACCCAAAACAAAGTGATGGATGGTATGGTAGACCAACGGTATGATAACCATCGAGCTGATAACCCAACCCAAATAGCCATAGTGATGAAGTGAAAGTGTCATGTTCAAGAGCGACCTACTACCATAAAGTGGTTTTCCCATTTTTCCATTTTCCCCAGTCATTATTGACCAGTACCTCTTTATTTTTTATCAAGCTTGAGGAGGATAACATATTCTTGTTGTATAATTCCACCATTCGGGTGAATCCATCGCTATTTGATGTTTTAACGAGTCTAGCAAAGGGGAAACTTGATCTTGTCTAGATGGACAACTTTGTCGCTATTTGATGTTTTAACGAGTCTAATGACAATGATAACTCAGTCCTTTTCATGTTTAGAGAGTTTGAAAAGGGACAAAAAGAAAACTCCACAAGTTATTTTTCATTGATTTGTCTCTCAAGCCCAAACAAAGCATAAAAAAATATGAGAGAGTGTTAGGGCCTAGATTTACGTTAGGCTGAAAAGGTAGGATCCAGGGCCAACATCAAACCACGCTCAGCTTGCTAGCTAGCACTACCAGGTCAGGAGAGGGCTCTCTCCGGGTCAATCTCAACAAATTATGATCGATTAGGACTGATAGAAATTCTGATCTTAAGCTAGGTATATGTGCAAGAGAGTTTGATTGAATAAAATGATGTTTTGTTGGCTCAGATGGAAAGATAGATTTTGGGTGTGGGGATTGATGTTCGAAATAATACTGAGAGGGGGGGTGAATCAGTATTATCAAGTTCTTTTAATAAATCTTCCTTATTTATACTTTGAATTATTTTTGCATGTCAGTACCATAAAACAATGAGCATGAACAAAGAAAACAGATAGTCACACCAAAGAACACCAGATGTAAGGTGGAAACCCAATGTGGGTGAAAACCACCTGCTGCAATATGTCTCTATCTTCTTTCAAATTAGAAATTCTTTTTACAATGGTTTTGTACTGGTGCAGTCCTTTACCAGTACGCAGGCTGCAACCTGTAGAGAACTACAACTATCTCTCGTTTTCCAGACTCTCCTGGAAGGGAGCTACAACCCCCCTACTTCTTTTCTTTCAAGGACCACTTTTCATAAATTTTCAAACTGGATCCATAAACATCAAGAGATCATCAAGTACAAGTAAAACACCCAGTCAACTGCAGTAACCAGATCAACAATAACAGTAAACAGAACCCAGAACACCTTATCAACAGAGAAAAGTCAGCCAACAAAAGATCTTAAGACAGATACGCAATTTTTCTTTCTCTGGCCTGCGTGGCTCCGCACTTCACCTTCTGCTCCCCTGCGTATACACGCAGAGACCCTTCTGCTGCATCGCGTACCCACGCACTGTTTCTTCAATCGCTCTGCGTACTATTACTGTAGGCACGCACCCACAGATACTATCACGCCGCGTACTGCTACTGTAGCCACGCACCCACAGATGCTATCACGCCGCGTACCTACGCACCTGCGGCTTCTGCTGCTCTACATACCCACGCAGTGTGCCTTCTTCTGTTCTGCGTACCCACGCACTTGCACTGTTAATCACCTGCGTACCTCTGATTAGGGCCAAAATTTGCAGTCCACCAGTGTGCTACAGATCGTCAGATGCCCAGATCTGTTCATGTGCTCGAGAGATCACCCTTCACAGATTCGCTTTCAACTTCACTTTTATATAGATCAAGCTTTTAAAACAATAACCCAATATTTCAGATCTTAAGATATTCAATTTTCAAAAGATACTTAGCCAAGTGATCTCCTTTGCTTTATATAGGCAAGCTCTTCCTAAAATCATGGATTAAAACCATAGATCACCAATACAAGGGGCCCTAAAACATGGGGCTCAATAATAATAATAATATAAAACAATACCACGGGCCAAAACCATAGAATCAAGAACGGCGGGCTAAATACCACGGGCCAAACATAGGAAACCCCACGTGAACGCGCTTCTCTGCCTTGAAGTAAGTGAACTGGGGGTACGCACCTTCTGAACGTGTGACATGCTTGTCTGGTCACAGTCCCTTCACGGCGTACCTGCGTGTACGCACCTTTTGAACTATTCTCCTGCGTACCTCTTAATTTTCAACATTTTGAGAGCCTGATCAGAGCATTGCCACTTGAGGGTGTTGCCATCAAGTACAACATCTGTAACATAGAGCCATACCAGAATCATAATGCCAACAATCTCCCCCTTTGGACTTGATGGCAACCTCAAAAACTTCAACGTCATTCTCCCCCTTTGACATCAAGGGCAAAGGGTTATGCTCCCCCTGAATATGAACCAGATCTGCAAAGAAGAACCATAATCCACCAAACACCATAAATGACCATGAAAGAGATAGAGACATATTGCAGCAATATTCAGACCAGCATCCATGATCTTCTTCTGTACGTCCTCCATAATTCCAACAATGCATTATATGCTCCCCCTGAACCTGTGCCATTCGATCTTCAAACAATCCGCAACCTAGCACATGTACGCATATGCCCCAACTGAGCCTTGCATATAACCAATCATTAGAAGAGATTCAACAGGATGATGCATCAACAACCCCCAGCTTTTGCCTGAGGTATTCAAAGGTCTCCCTGGGCAATGGTTTGGTGAGTATATCAACAACTTGTTCCTTAGAAGGAACACACTCCAACTTGACCTTTTGTTCAAGTACTTGTTCCCAGAGAAAATGATACTTGATCGGTATGTGCTTGGTCTTTGAATGCATGACTGGGTTCTTTGAAATGCTGATTGCACTTGTGTTATCACATAAGATGGAGATAGGTGGTGTACAAGTGATTTGAAAGTCCTGCAAGGTCTGCATCATCCAAAGGATTTGAGTGCAGTAAGATGCAGCAGCAACATATTCTGCTTCAGTTGTAGACAAGGCAATCGAACTCTGTTTCTTGCTGAACCAAGATACTAATATGGAACCCATAAAGAATGCACCACCACTTGTGCTCTTCCTGTCATCCATGCTTCCTGCCCAATCTGCATCTGTATAAGCATGAAGTGTGAGATCTGTATCTCTAGGATACCATAAGCCATAATTTTGAGTCCCTTGAAGATATTTAAATATTCTCTTCATTGCCTGAAGATGAGTTTCCTTCAGATTTGCTTGAAATCTTCCAACTATTCCCACTGCATGCATGATGTCTGGTCGGTTACCTGTCAAATAAAGTAGACTTCCAATCATAGATCTGTAGGTTGGTTGATGCACTGCTGCTGATTCATTATTTGCACTGAGGCTACATCCTGTGACCATGGGTGTACATACTAGTTTTGCATCTTCCATGCCATATTTCTTCAAAATCTGCTTGAGATACTTGGTTTGAGACAAAAAGATCCCTCCTTCTTTTTGTTGGATTTGCAAACCAAGGAAATATGTCAGTTCTCCCAGCAAGGACATTTCGAATTCTTTCTGCATCACCAAGGCAAAGCTTTGACTCATAGCTTCTTCATTGCTGCCAAAGATAATGTCATCTACATACACAAAAAGTATTAGCAATTTGTCATTTTCAACTTTTATATAAAGATTGCTGTCTGCTGATCCTTTTGAAAAACCTTGTTGATGAAGATATTTGTCCAAACGATAGTACCAAGCCCTTGGAGCTTGTTTGAGCCCATAGAGAGCCTTTTTCAATTTGCATACAAGATTTGGATCATTTCCAAGAATGAAACCATTTGGCTGCTCAATGTATACTTCTTCTTCCAAGTCTCCATTCAGAAAGGCTGATTTCACGTCCATTTGAAATACTTTGAAGTTTTGAAAGCTTGAGAGAGCAAGGAACATTCGGATGGCCTCAAGTCTTGCAACAGGAGCAAAGGTTTCTTCAAAATCTATTCCTTCTTGCTGCGCATACCCTTTACAACAAGTCTGGCCTTGTTTCTAATTACTTCTCCATTTTCATTCAATTTATTTTTGAAGACCCATTTTGTCCCTATAACATTCTTATCCTTTGGTCTAGGAACCAGCTCCCAAGTGTTGTTCTTTTCGATCTGCTCAAGTTCTTCATCCATTTCTTTCACCCAACATTCATCTTTGCATGCCTCTTTCACATTTTGTGGTTCAGTGGAAGAGAGTAATGCCAAATAGCTTATAGCTTCTGCAACTGTTCTTCTTGTTTGTACACCTGCTTCTTTCTGCCCCAAAATCTGAGATTCTGGATGATTCTTCTGAACATATCTGGATGGAGTCTTCTCTTCTATCCTTATCTGCTCTTCTGGTTCTTCTTGAGGTTCTTCTTCTTCATCATTCCGTTTTTTAGGGTAGTCTTCATCTTCTTCGATATCTTCATGATTTACTTGCCTAGGAATGTATCCCTTCTCATCAACCACTACATCAATGCTGTCAACAATTCTTCCAAGTCTTTTATTGTAGCACTTGTATGCTTTGCTGTGTGGAGAATAACCAAGAAGAATGCCTTCATCTGCTCTAGGTTCAAGTTTTCCAAGTTGCTCATCAGTATTCTTAATATAGCATTTGCTCCCAAATATTTTGAAGTGCTTTACCGAAGGAGTCTCACCATACCAGAGCTCATGAGGAGTTTGAGTGCTGTTCACCCGGACATTTGTTTTGTTGAGAATAACCACCGCAACATATGCAGCTTCACCCTAGAAAGTTGCGGAAGTTCCAGAATCATCAAGCATAGCACGAGCCATTTGTTGGACTGTTCTGTTCATTCTTTCTACTACTCCATTTTGCTGAGGAGTTCTAGCTGTAGAGAATTCTCTTCTTATCCCATGTTCTTCACAGAAATCGAAAAATTCATTTGAGGTAAACTCCCCACCTCTGTCGGATCTGAGGCACTTAATTTTGTATCCTGATTCATTTTCAAGCAAGGCTTTAAAGGATTTGAATTTTTCGAATGCTTCATCTTTGTGCTTCATAAGTCCTAACCAGACAAATCTGGAGAAATCGTCAATGAATAATATCAAGTATTCTTCTCCTTGGGGTGTCCTTTTCCTGAATGGTCCACATACATCTGTATGTACAAGCTCAAGAGGCATGCTAGCTGATCCTTCCTTCTCTGGAAAGTTAGTTCTGGTTTGCTTTCCAAACTGACATGATTTGCATATGGTGTTGTCTGGAATTTTGATATCTGGAAGACCGCGAACTGCCTGATATTTGCATGCTTTTCTTATTTGTGAAAAGCTTAGATGCCCCAACCTCCGGTGCCATAACCAATGTTCATCATCCTTGCTTAGATAGCATTGTTGTTGTCCTTCTTCAAATATGAATAGATTATTTGGAGTTCTTTTACCTTTGATCACGGTTTTACCTGTATCAAGATCACGAACAAGACATCCATTTGATCTAAATATCACTTCGGTTCCTTGATCACACATCTGGCTGACACTCAGAAGATTATGCTTCAATCCATCAACATACAAAACATTTCCAGCTTTGACCTTTTCTTTTAACTGAGAAGTGCCTTTTCCTTTTATAGTTGCAGGAGTATCATTTCCAAAAGAAACTTTCTTTCCCTTTTCTAAAGCAGAATATGATTCAAGTTTTTCTTTATCACCTGTCATATGCTTCGAACATCCACTGTCAATGTACCATAGATTTTCTTGTCCCTCTGCATAAAATGCTATCCCACATCTTTCTGCTTGTGGTTCCTTTATTCTCCATGTTTTGGTGCTTGAGGCTTGTTCCTTTGTCTGCTGAAACCTACTCCTGCATTCAGAATCTTCATGACCAAAGTTATTGCAAATAGAACATTCAACTTCATTTTCAAGAACTGAAAAGTTGTTATAGGTCCTTTTTGTAATCCCTGTCATACTTCTTTGTTTTTGAGCTTCTCTAGTCATGATCATTTTATATGCAACACATTGAGCTGCTTTGTGTCCAAAGTTATGGCAAGAAAAGCATTGTCCATTGAAGAAACTCCGGCTGTTATCAAATCTTCTGGCCAAACGATTGTAATTTCTATTGTCATTCATTCTTGAAGCAAATTGAGAGGATTTTACCTGTGGCTGGTTGTAGCTTTTGTTCATCCTTAAGACGGATTGCCCCTGGTTTGCCTGATAGTCTTTGTTTGTAATTGGTCCCTGCTTTACCTGGTGATCTCCATTGTGCTTTTGCTCATTCCTTCTTGCTGCATCAAGATAACTATTTGAGGTGGATGCTTGAGAAGTTTCTCCAATATAGCCCAGACCTGTCTTGTTTAGAGGAAAACGTTGTACATTGATGATCTCATCCAGAGTTTTAGATCCTTTGACAAACTTAAGATTAATAGCCTTTGTTTTCTCAATCTCTTTTCTAAGACCAACAATTTCACCTTCTAACTTTTCAAGATATTTTTCTTTTTCATCAATCTGAAATTCTAGAGTATCAATGATCATATTCTTTTCTCCTATACATGTCTTGAGTCTATAAATTTCTTCATGAAAGCTATCCACATCTATAGCATCCATGTAATCATCATCTTCAAATGCCATTAAAAGTTTATAGTCATTACCTCGTTCATCTTCATCACTATTTGATAGACCATCACTATCTTCATGAGTGTAGTAGCTTTTCTTATTTGCAATCTGTTTCTTGTTCCATCTAGCAGGTTCCTTTCCTTTATCCTTATAAGGACATTTTGTAGCATAATGACCTACTCTTCCACAAGCAAAACATTTAAAAGGTAACTTACCTCTGAACCTTCCAGAACCCCTTTGAAGATTTCTGACAAAATTTGATTCTTCTTCTTCTTATTCTGGCACGTGACTTGCTTCATAATAGTCTCCTTTGCCTGAAGCCTTGAAGGCAGCTTCTCTTCTGTCTGATGGACCTCCCTTTCTCATTTTATAAGCAGTTAGAATTCCGTGCAGCTGAGACATAGTAAGAATTCATAGATTTTCCTTTTCTTCTATTGCAGACACTTTAGATTCAAACTTGGGGGACAATGATCTTAGAACTTTTACAACCACAATAGCCTCTTTTATTTCTTCACCCAAGTTTTTCATGCAATTAACAATCTCATCTACCCGAAGAAAATAGTTAGCCACACTTTCATCATTATACATTCTAAGATTCTCATACTGAATCCTGAGGGTTTGAAGTTTAGCACGCTTTACCTGTTCATCACCTTCATAGCTCAAGACAATCTTGTCCCATATTTCCTTTGCGGATTTATATTGCATAACCTTTACGAATTCTGTTTGAGATAAGCATCCTAGTAGAGTATTGACTGCTTTAGCATTTGTTTCATATTTCTTCTTCTCGGCCGAATCTATAGGAGTAGCTAAAGGAAAAGTGTAGCCTGTATCTATGATATCCCAAACTTCTGTACCAAGAGATTGAATATAGGCAGTAACTCTTACCTTCCAATAATTGAAGTTTGTCCCATCAAAGATTGGTGGCCTGATTGATGCTTCCCTCTCATAGTTGCTCATGATGAATTATCTTCCTCCAAGCGATCAAGCTTCTCTGAAGGACCTGCTCTGATACCAATTGTTGGAAATAATACTGAGAGGGGGGGTGAATCAGTATTATCAAGTTCTTTTAATAAACCTTCCTTATTTATACTTTGAATTATTTTTGCATGTCAGTACCATAAAACAATGAGCATGAACAAAGAAAACAGATAGTCACACCAAAGAACACCAGATGTAAGGTGGAAACCCAATGTGGGTGAAAACCACTTGCTGCAATATGTCTCTATCTTCTTTCAAATTAGAAACTCTTTTTACAATGGTTTTGTACTAGTGCAATCCTTTACCAGTACGCAAGCTGCAACCTGCAGAGAGCTACAACTCTCTCTCGTTTTCCAGACTCTCCTGGAGCTACAACCCCCCTACTTCTTTTCTTTCAAGGACCACTTTTCATAAATTTTCAAACTGGATCCATAAACATCAAGAGATCATCAAGTACAAGTAAAACACCCAGTCAACTGCAGTAACCAGATCAACAATAACAGTAAACAGAACCCAGAACACCTTATCAACAGAGAAAAGTCAGCCAACAAAAGATCTTAAGACAGATACATAGTTTTTCTTTCTCTGGCCTGCGTGGCTCCGCACTTCACCTTCTGCTCCCCTGTGTATACACGCAGAGACCCTTCTGCTGCACCGCGTACCCACGCACTGTTTCTTCAATCGCTCTGTGTACTGTTACTGTAGGCACGCACCCACAGATACTATCGCACTGTGTACTGCTACTGTAGCCACGCACCCACAGATGCTATCGCGCCGCGTACCTACGCACCTGCGGCTTCTGCTGCTCTGCGTACCCACATAGTGTGCCTCCTTCTGTTCTGCGTACCCACACACTTGCACTGTTAATCACCTGCGTACCTCTGATTAGGGCCGAAATTTGTAGTCCACTAGTGTGCTACAGATCGTCAGATGCCCAGATCTGTTCATGCGCTCGAGAGATCACCCTTCACAGATTCGCTTTCAACTTCACTTTTATATAGATCAAGCTTTTAAAACAATAACCCAATATTTCAGATCTTAAGATATTCAATTTTCAAAAGATACTTAGCCAAGTGATCTCCTTTGCTTTATATAGGCAAGCTCTTCCTAAAATCATGGATCAAAACCATAGATCACCAATACAAGAGGCCCTAAAACATGGGGCTCAATAATAATAATAATATAAAACAATACCACGGGCCAAAACCATAGAATCAAGAACGGCGGGCTAAATACCACGGGCCAAACATAGGAAACCCCACGTGAACGCGCTTCTCTGCCTTGAAGTAAGCGAATTGGGGGTACGCACCTTCTGAACGGGTGACCTGCGTGTCTGGTCGCAGTCCCTTCACGGCGTACCTACGTGTATGCACCTTTTGAACTATTCTCTTGCGTACCTCTTAATTTTCAACATTTTGAGAGCTTGATCAGAGCATTGCCACTTGAGGGTGTTGCCATCAAGTACAACATCTGTAACATAGAGCCATACCAGAATCATAATGCCAACAATTGAGGCTCAGTCCTGCAGAGATCTCAATGGGGCAAGGTAGGCAATTGTTTTTGGCACTCAAAATTGAATGAGATGGAAGGAATAGAAAGGTGAGGTGTTGAAGAGGGAAAGACCAACCATGGATCCTCCCCAAACAGCTGAAAACATCAAGAAACTAAAGCAAACTTCAAGTAGAGCACTGCAATTTCAATGGATTCTACTTACACTCTTGTTTGTTTAGTTCAGAAGAAACAAGATAGAGAATGGCATACATGACATATAAACAAATTCACAATTACAAAGAAAAGCACTGTACCAAGACAAATTTCCACATGGATCCCAAAGAGTGCTGCAAATCCTGGTCTCAATTCCTTAGCCAAAATGTTGATATGAATGTACAATGAAGCTCAAGGCTTTATCAAGAGTCCAACCATGCTAATGACTGAAAAACATAATATATAGGCAAACAAAAACTCATCCTAGCCTCCAGGGGTCGAGCTCACAAGTTTAGGAGCTGTTCCAACTAATTCTAAACTGAGAACTACAAATTAGGCAGTGGAACAGCATGCCTCTAAAAACTAGGGAACTGATTCATTCAGTTGCAAACTAACTTTTTATGGATGAATCTACCTCCATGAGTGAAAATTTGACATAATTACATCAAGATCAATCAATTTACATTAAGTTAGATCATAAGTTTGACATTAAGAAAGAGAAAAGTCAAACTATCAAGGAACTAAGCGAAAAACAGAGTATACTTGGTCAAACTGGCAAAATTTTCCCTATGCACCGCACTTGATTTCTCTATGTGTAGTGCCTATTTGGAGCCACTTTTGGAGGCCTTCTTGGTGTAAAAATTTTCTCCAAGCATGCTTGTTGTTAAGTTCTTCCTGTATACTTTCCAACCCAAGTGTAATTTTTGAATTTGGCCTCCATATTCCCCTCCAAAATTTAGTTCTCTCAACACTGCTTCTTGTGTGTCAAAATAGGGGCAGTAAGGTCGTTTTTTGAGTGTTTTTTACCTTTTTGAGGGCTCAAAACCTATCAAAATTTCTTGGCCATTGGTAAGAAAGCATATTTTTTCATGCCAAATCCAAAAATGCTGAGTTTTTGTCATTTGTAGGCTCCCATCAAAAGTGAGCGCCAGGTGGCACGGTGTGTAGGGCAGAAAATTCTGTGTTTTAGTCCAAAAATTTCAAAAATGAAAAAAGTGTCCCAAATTTTTTGAAATTTGGGCTGAGTCTTCTCCATCAAGTGATGTGATGGGAAAAGGAAGCCTTAGCCAATATCTAAAGTCTATCATTCTCCTTTCGCCTCTTTGATGCCCTTTTCAATTTTGCCTTTAGAGTCTTGATTCTCACCTTGTAGACTGTGTTTCTCGCCATGTAATGATATGCCATATGTCCAATGTCTTCTCCTTGTTGGCCTTCCTATGTAGGTGAGTCACTGTGTGTCTCCTCTTCATGATCATATGAGGGATCAGACTCCATCTCTGCTAGTGGGTGAGCTGTCTTGATGAGGAATAGGAAATTTATGATGTTTCTTGATTTTCTGCCACCAAGGGGAAAATGATATGAGGGACTGTAGAGGGAGGGAAAAATGAGGGATTTTAGGACTGTTAGGATAGGGTTTATCTAGGGAAATAGGGGATTAGGGAGTGATATGGGAGTTTTAGGGATAACAGCTAGGGTTTGGGAATTTATATTTAGGATCTAAGAAATGGGAATTGGGAAAAGGTTTAGATGATTTTGGGATTATGGGAATTAGGGAATGGGGAATAAGGTGAGAAAATGAGTGAAGGAGTGGAAAAATGAAGAAATGGGAGAATACAAAAACAAAAATGCAAACCCTAGAAAATAGTTTCTTGGGAAATGGAAAAAATTTAGGGTTTGATTTTGTTTACACAATCCACCATAAATTTTATAACAAACTCTTTCACTAGCCAAGAGGAGAGCTGCACTTACTTGTTCACTGGAGGTTTCGGGCGTTTTGGGTGATTTGAGGAAGTTTTGAAGCAAAACAGGCTTGGAAGCTCTATGCATCGCGCATCGAACCCAACGCACCATGCCAGTTATTTGCGCCACGCCCATGTAAATTTGCACTGGAAATCATAGCCCAATGCGCCGCGCCAGTTGCCCAATGCGTCACACTTTTTACAGGAGACTTTTGGAGGCCTTCCTGGTGTCCAAATTGGGTGTAGGATAGTGTTTTTGAAATTTTATTGAGTCTACTTTCCAACCCAACTAGAATTTTTCAATTTGGAGTTCATTTTCCCTGTCAAAAATCAAATCTCCCAAAACTGGTCAAAATGTGCCAAATGAGGCTGCCTCAAGGCAGAGTGCTGTTGCAGTCAACTTTTTAAGGTGTTCCTGAACTCAAAATTGAGCTCATAATAGTTCATTGGAAATATCTTTGTGTCTAGTTATCATTTGACTCATCAAGCAAGTCATTTGGCCAACCAAGCTAGGAGAAAACTTGATTTTCCCAAGGTCACTTCAGAGGTGCATCAATTCTCCTGAGGCAACTGTATTTTTGACATTTCTCTAAAACCATGACACCTGTGTAAAACGTGAAGGAGGTTTTTCTTCCTTGGCCTATTTTGGACAAAAATATATCTTATTTTTCCCAAATTCATCTTTTCTTGCTCAGAAACATCATTGGAGTAAAACCTATCCCGATGTGTGGAAGAGGGGATTTGTCAAAATGAAGCAAAATGAAGGGGATAAGGGGCTTCTAAATTCTTGAGAAAATTTTGGAAAGTAGGGAGGGATTTTAGGAGACAGGGGAAAGTTTAATTTCAAAGATTGAGTGAGGGTAGGAGGTCCAAAAGGGCAAAACAAGCCTAGAAAATTGTCAAGTTGTAGCAAGAAACTAGGGTTTGTGCGAAAATGAGGAATTTGGGGGATCTCAGTGATGGGAAGTGTTTAGTAAGGTACATTAAGGATAGGGGAAGGTGTATGAACATCAGGATACAATTTGTGCTGATGATTTGACCATCCAAGAGAAATTACCCTCAAAATCCTAGGAGAGGGAAATGAACCTTACCTAGGCACAACTGAAGCATGAACAAGGTGTAAAATGATCCATTGGAACCTGACATGATGATGACAACCCTTTGAATGATGGTACACTCAGCTGAATAGTGACATGGAATGACATTTGGACTACTTCTAAAGGAGTAAAAGCAAACCCTAGACCTAATACCTAGTGACCAAATTTTGTTTGAAGACTCACTGAAATGACAAAATTTTACCTTGAAACCTTAAAATCACTTTGTAAGAGCATGTTTGATCACTAGAGGAAGGCTGAAAAGACTGACACTAACAGAGAGAACCTATTGACCATGTTCAGTCAATGTATTCCTTTTTCGTAAATAATCTATCTCAGCCCAAAAAAGGGTTAAACTTATACTGATTAGGTGTCGTTTCCAATCCGTTAACGAACTGAAAAGGACAAGCACTCGACAATCTTTTCATATTTTGAGAGTTTGGAAAGAGCTTAAAGAGGACTCCACTTTGACGAATGAGTGGTGTCTAGGATAGCAACTGGTTCTGGTGATGTTGGAACTTCTCAAAACATGTTGATTTATGTGAAGAGGTTGGCTAATAAGACCACTCATTGCAACTGTTCCTCAAAAAAGGTAAAACAACCAAGTGAAAATGTATGATCGACCAAGCAGATAGTGACGATGGAAGGAGAAAAACCAAGGCTCATTTGATGGAAAAGGTTGATAGAATGGAAATCATGAGGGTTAAAATGGAGATGGGTTCATTTTTACACAAGCTTGAACCATAGGGAACCATGCTTGGATTCAGTTTCATGTTTACACAAGCTTGAAACAACAAACTATGCTTAGATTCGGTTTCATTTTTACACAAGCTTGAAACGAAAAACTATGCTTGGATTCAGTTTCACTTTTACACAAGATTGAAATGAAGAACTATGCTTGAGATTGGTTTACATGTCCCCAGCATGATGAAAGGGAGAGTCTCTTGTAACTAGATGGAAGTCATTGTGGTGAAGCAGGACGGTTATCCAACACCTTCCTGGCTTCGTCCAGATAGGGACAAAGGTGAATGGGGTGATTCCATTCACATAACCTACAGGGAAAATTAACTTTACCACTAGGTGCATGCCCCCAAAGCTTCATTACATTCACCTAAGTAGACTACTCGTGGCTATCAGGTGGATGGAATGAAGGTTATTTTACAAGATCAAGTGAAAGACTCGACTAGGATTTTACGAGATCTAATCAAAGACTCGACTGGGATTTTATGAGATCTAAGCAAAGACTCGACTTGGAACTTTTCTCCAGGGGACCTTATTTCATTTTTTAATGAGCTTGACACAAGACAAGGAACTCTACTCAGATTCCTTGTTTCATTTTTTAATGAGCTTGACACAAGACAAGGAACTATGCTCATACTCCTTGTTTCATTTTTTAACGAGGTTGACACAAGACCAGGAACTATCCTCATATCCTTGGTTTCATTTTTTAACAAGGTTGACACAAGACAAGGAACTATCCTCATATCCTTGGTTTCATTTTTTAACGAGGTTGACACAAGACAAGGAACTATCCTCATGGGAGCTATTTCATTTTTTAATGAGGTTGACACAGTAAAAGAACTATCCTCATATCCTTGGTTTCATTTTTTAACGAGGTTGAAACAAGACAAGGAACTATCCTCATGGGAGATGTTTCATTTTTTATTGAGGTTGACACAGTAAAAGAACTATCCTTATATCCTTGGTTTCATTTTTTAATGAAGTTGACACATGACAAGGAACTATCCTCATTTTCCTCGATCATGACTCATAAGAGGTCATTAATTCCAAGAGGTTCTCATCAGATGGGAGAACAATGCTTTGGAAGGGATTCGTAGCAAGGAATCCATTAGAGAGATCTAGTTCCAATGCCCCCAGTACATATAATCTACAACATCACTGAATTGATCGTCAGTTGATGTAGGCATGGAATGGGTTGCCACATAATTAACTCATGGCGGTGATGATGCCATTGGTACAAAAAGACCATTTAGGGAATATGGTTGACTGGAAGCCATATTTGGACCGGGAAATGAAAGTTGGTCAACAGTGACAATTCTGCCTTTATGCGGGAAACAAATCACTTGAAAGAGTGTTGAAACAATAGCTCCCATGTCATAAACATAGTTGTGCCCAAGAATTAAATTGTAATATAAAGGACCTGGGACTACCATCACATTCAGATAAACGATTTTTCCTCCCAAAGTAATGGGTAACTGAGGGAAGACCCCTAATGGTCGACTCATTCCTCTATTAAAAGCCAACAGATTATGTGTAATCGGCACAAGCGACGATGAACCGAGCGCTTGCCAAGCAGTTGAGGAAAGGATACTCACTGATGCACCTTCATCTATAATAGTTCTCGATACAAACATATTACAAACTTGTACTATGATTTGGAAAGGCACATAAGAAGGAAGGCAGAATCCTACCAGTCGATTCCAATCAAAGGAAGTGACTAGACTACTTGGAGGGGGTACCATAAGAACGAGAGAATTAACCCCTTGAGTTATGATAGCAGGAGGATTTTCCTCCTATCTTGATGGAATAGGAGGATTTCCCCCAAGCTCATTGGAATCATATTCACTCTCTATGGGAAAGGTACAATTAAATAAAGGTTAAATCGAGTCAACTATTTCCTTGACTTATTATTGGTCAGGTATAGACTCATGGGTTTCACATTCAGTGAGAGTGGGTTTGAACGATGGTTGATTTGGGTCAGTCAATTCATCAACTAGTGAAGGATTAAGGGAGAGTCTCCTGTAACCAGATGGAAGTCACTGCGGCGAAGTAGGACGATTATCCAACACTTTTTTGGCTTCATCCAGATAGGCACAAAGGTGGATGGGATGATTCCCTTTACACAACCTACAGGGAAACTTAACTTTACCCTTCTTTCCATGAACTTTACTACCACTAGTTGATGGTGTGTCACCAGCATGATCTCTAGAAGTTGATGACACATGATGATGTGAATGGGAAGACCATTCTTCTAAGATCTGAGGAATACTAGAACAATTTGAAGAAGATGGTCTCCCTGACAAAGTTTGGATGGATATCTAACTTTGTGAGGCTTGACGAACAATTTCTCATTAGATGTTGCATTCAAAGCAATGGTTTCTTGGTTGCCCCTCTGCTAAATTTGCTTCTTCTTCTTTTTCTTGCCTTTCTTCTTCTTCTTAGCCACCTGGTTACTAGTAGCAATACTTTCACTAGGCAAAAATGAAGAAGGGGAGGAAGAAACAACCGACGAAGAAGGCAAAGGGTCAACTTTAGGATCAACTAGAGTTTGATTTTGTCTAGTTGGAGGAGTACTCGATTGCGGAGAAATCGTGACATTTTGAACCACCATACTGGAAAGCCAATGGTAGATCACGGAAGGGATAATGTAGCCATATAAGGAGCACCAATATTTCCGAAAGGAGGAAAAGGACTAGGATTCCCATCAAAAGGACTTCCTTGATCGGTGGACTCTATATTTGTCACCATATGTCTCAAACTAAGATCAACTAAGGAGTGAGCATGAAGGATATCATCTATGGTAAATTAATTTTATTTTAATCAAAGTAACAAAACAAAACAAAAGAGGGATGATCTAGGCAAAAGGATTACCAAGTAACTGTGAACTGTAGAATACCTCTCGGCAAACTGAGAAGTACGGGAAGGCAATCTCCGTGAGTGCTATGTTCGGTGTATCACAGTGTACAAGGCGGCCAACTTGATTACCTAAGGATGGATAGAAACCTAGTGTTGTCCTCCCATATATACGCAAAATTACGTGGAGGCCTAGTCTTTATTAGTGCTGTCTAATGCAAAACCGTACAGTGAGAGCATTCCCATATACTTTACGTATTGTAATGCAGCCCTATATACCCGAAGGTACATGGAAGAGCTACGATATACTCTTGTACTTGGAATGAGATATAACACTCAGGATATATTGTAGACAAGTTAGCAACAACTACTATGTTTTACGATGCCGAAACATGTCTCTAGCCTAGAACTACTAAATGTTTTCGTTAGGTGACAATGCTCCATTAGGTAAATTCAGATAAATTTTAAGTTGATCTTATTTAGAATTTTCCTTTCAAGGTTCACCACGTGATGTATATTTGCAATTCCTAAAATGCACCTAATATGATAAGAATTATTTTCATTCAATTTAACAATGAAAACGTTAGATAGTAGGGATAGAGCAATCAGATCTTTGACAAAGAGAAAAGAGCACATCTAATGCAAATTGCCTAGCTATTCCTTTCAAGCACTCACAAACTACAATATGAACGATGCAAGTTTTTCTGTTCGATTCCCTTAATGTTATGATGAACAAAAAAGGAAACTAATGCACATATAATCAATCAACCTTTTTATAAGAACGAAGACTTTACGATAGTTCAATTTCCAGGGAAAAGAAGACTTTTATGACACTTTCTTTCGAACAAAGATTAATCTACTATAATCTAACTTTGACGATGAATCAATAATGACAAAGAAATACTTTAAGAAACATTAATCAATCAATCCAAAGTAGGGTTGGAAAGAGGAAATACAAGTTGATTTCAGAGACATACTACAATCATTGATCTTTCAGCAAGCATAAACAAATGGAAATTTGGAGAAAAACCCAATCCAAAGGTGAAAATATTCCCTAAGGTGGATCAATGCAGGTCAAAGGGGGCCTAATTGCACTATAGAGCACTGTTTCTCACTCAAGGGTGCTCTGCAGAGCACTGTCCCTTGACCAAGCCTGCGTTGATTCCTGAGAGGCCACTCAAGAGTCATCTAACCTCAATTTTTTGACCTAAAAACACTTCAACGAGGTTGAAATACAATCAATGAAAGGAAGTAAGGTCTACTAGAGTGTCCTAGGATGTGAATAAGCTACTTGGAACAATTATTTGTCCCCAGTGGAGTCGCCAATTTGTTTTGGAGAATTTGGTATCTACGGATAAATACTAATTCCCTAGATAAGTAGCCATATCTAGAACAATAGTTTAAAGAACTTTAGCCTTTTCCTATAAGAAATAGATAATACAAAGAAGATGAGAAGACTTAATTGTAGTTATGCTTTCCTCTTGTCTCCTTTGTATTGATCCTATCGCTCCTTCCCGTACTTAACATGCTTGAGAAGTACCTGTAAACATAAACAGAAGACAAAGAACCGTTCAAAGAAAAAGATCTATTGAATACAAGTGAATGGAATTAGATACATTTCACACATATAAGCATCATATGACAATAAAAGCATGTGGAAAGAGGTTCAAATACTTTATTGAATAGAAGAAGGAAATACAACCATTGTGTCTGATTCAAAGTCATTTCTCTAGCTTGGATCCCATCCACATCACACCAAAAGCATGACAAACTTGTAGCATTACAATACTTGCTTCAAATCCAATTCTCATAGCAACATTATCTCCTTACAATTCAACATAGTCTAGCTCTTGATCACTTAGATGAGTGGTCAATTTGTAGGGAGATGAAGGAGGTTATGTCATAAATTGTGGTATTGAATGGCCTTCCATACTTAGAATTAGTTCCATGGAGGAAGGGATGAGAGGATAGGATGCATCTTAACTCATTCCTCATCCATTTTCAAGCTCATAGGAGTTGATAAGTGAGGGAACCTTCTATATGACTCCAAAAGATAATAATATTCCCCAAACTCTGTGTGAATTTCACTCAATCTCGCCCAATGCAGGCGAATGAAGGTCTAAGTGCTCTACAGAGCACCTTGGCATGGACTTAATTTCTCTGTAGCGCACCCTTACATGGGCCTACCTACGCTAGTCCCTCTAGAGGTCATTTCCTGATGTCTTCAGGTCATGAAACTATCTAGGAAGGAGGCATTCAAAGGGGTGACTTGTTTAGGGCATGTAGCAACTAGAATTAGGGTTTGATGAGCCCTAAAACACTAATATGGATGATGGGAGTGATGTGCCCAAATGGTTCTGTAACAAAGCCATGTTTTTGAAACTTTAGGCTATGCTTTGGATTAAGGAAACTACAATTATTCACACAAACATGAATAAAAGTAATTAAAAATATATATACATGTTAAAGATACATTAGATCTCATCCTTTATGGAATTAAATATAAGATGTAAAGGAAAAACATAGATAGAAGGGAAACAAGATACTCCAAATTTATTATATTTAATACATAAAGTATATAATTATCTAAATATTTATTGGCCAATAAAGTTAGCTGTAACTCTCAAGCTTGGCATATTTACACTACTAGATTTGGGTGTAAGATTAAAAAATTTACCGAAATTATTGCAACATGATTGGAAAAAAGAAATTTTCATTGTTAAAAAATTTTGATCGTAATTTCAACATACATTTAATGGTGTTATTCAATTGTAAAAATTTAAAAAAAAATTAGAGTGTCATATGGAAATATAAATTGTTAGAAACCGAGATACTACTGATAGGAGGGTGAATCAGTAGCGTAACTAAATTATACAACTATTTCCAAATTAAAAATTTCAAGATATTTGACAACCATTCATGTAACAACAATAATCAATATATGAAGGAAATATCAACATAATCATCATCAGACACATATGCAACATGTAAAGACACAATTCATATTCTTAATTCCTTCATCCAAGGCAAGCTACAGTTGGCTTTTACATCACTTCCATGCAATTTCTACTTGTAGGTTTCTCAAGCTGCCACCTAAATGAAGCTACCACTCCCTAATTTATAAGCTACCACTGAAAGAAGTTACAACCATTGATTTATAAACTTCTACTAAAAGGAGGCACCACCCCTGGTTTAACAACTTCTACTAAAAGGAGCTACTACCCCTGATTTATTGGCTACCACTGAAAGGAAGTTGTTACTCCCCAATTTGTTTACCAACCATTACTAGAAGGAGCTATAACCCCTAAAATGCAAGCTCCAACTTGCTAGCCATGTTGATCCATATTTCATGCTATATTTAAACTCAGATCAACAAGACTTTCTTTCTTCAAACAAAAAATTTCCTTCTCCCTTTAACACACCTTAATCACCTATCTCAACACCTATTCCATTGTAAAGACACCTTCAAAAAATACTATTCACTGATTTCTTACCTCTGCTACATACACCAAAATCACCATCACCACCAATATCAATAATGCATTCTAAAACACCTTCCAGACACCAAATATGATCTTTAATTGACCCCTAATGCATACTACAATATGCATTTCATTACACCAACAACAACCAACTTGGTTGTTCGATTATGCTTATACATAGTTTGAGGTGATATTTTTGGATTTAAAACTTTAGTTAAGTTCAACTCTTTCTTCAACTAACTAATGATTTTATCTTGATTTATTCTTGTTTTTCTCCTTCTAGTATGTCCTCTTGATGTGTACTAATGGTATTCAATATCTTCTTCGATGTCTCGATCTCAATATCTAAGTTATTTTGCTAATTTAAATCATTATGAAATTCTACAAGATTTAGTAGTGACTTTAGCTATAGTTCTAAACCTAGAAAACTTCCAGATTTGGCCAAAACTACCAAATATACCACCAAGTTTTTCCATCCTGTCAATTAGGTTCCAACTCGTTCATGCACACTGCTAGTTTTGGTTAACCACCAAATATTTCACAAAATGCCAAATATACCACAAAGTTTGTCCATCCTGCCAATTAGGTTCCAACTCGTTCATGCACACTGCTAGTTTTGATTGAACTGCCAAATATGTCACAAAATGCCAAATAAGTTGCCAACTCACTCATGGCATCGTTAACACCCTTCTATTAAAGCTCAAAGGCCCTTTTTAATAATATCAAAGAGCTTAAATAAATATTGTATATCAACCACAACCCTTGGTCACAACACACTACAAAACCTTCACAAAAATTCCTACTGAGCCCTTTGCACTATAACCTCAAGGGCTTAATCACCGTACTAAACATTATGCAACCTCAGTCACAACATTCTCATAGAATCAATCTTGGAGTGCACCTTAGCCCCTAGCTCTATTTACCCATAAAAAACTCAATGAAGGACCTTCATTTTCTTTCAAGATCTCTCCATTGGGATTACGTGTCTCGGTAGGAATACCTTCAGATTGGTCTACCACTCGTCATTTGCTAGCCATAAACCACCATGTCTCAGTGCCTAGTTACCCCAGAGATATAACTTGGTGCTATTTTAGATCTTGCTAGGGTTAAACCACCTAGGTGACGTGTCCCTTTGGGACCTCTAGTTGTAGCTACGAGCTAATTAAAAAATAATTGAGATGACCTGTCTTGCTAACTCGATGCCACCGTGACATTTGAAACTTCTAGGGTACATTAGTGCAGCCATGCATGTCACTTGTGCAAGGATGCCATGCATCACTCATTGAGTATTGTCATGTGTCACTCGTTGAGTGTTTCCATGTGTCACTTATTTTTGGACCACTTGGCCACCTAAAAACGTAAATTTTCATGCCACGTGTCATGTCCCTATTGATGCCACATGTCCCAAAACTTTCAAATGTTGATGCCATGATGCCCCGTGGCTCCACATCAATTGAAGTGCCTGATCAAAAAATTCCATGTGGCTTCCACGTTGTTTCTTTCCATGTCACTGATACGATAGAAAGGGAATCATAACATTTTGTTTTTCATTGACTTATTTATTATAAATAATTTCTACTGATGAAATCGATCCTACTTGCCACCATGTCTCACCATGTCACCCCGCTGCTCATCATCTCGGGGGATTGGATTTGTGCTCCATTTAGAACTCCTAGGGAAATACTTCTGGGGTTAGATGGCCTATGGGGTCCCTCACTCTGTAAACTTTCACCAAAAAACTATGAGGGATCAACCACTGTATATGTTGTACCATCCCAGGATCTTGAACCTTTGGTCTTTTGGTCTCTTCTGTAAACTCTTGGGGCAATACTAGAGGGATGATGTGGCATGTGGGTTCCCCGCTCCAAATACTTACGCCAATTTTTTAATCTGTTGGGTTGTATGTTGAGTCACCTTGTTCTACAAATTTTTTGCATTACTACCAACTAGCGCAAATTTTTTCAAGACTCTCTCAAACCTATAACATCATACATACACACTTGGACTGACAATTTCACTTGGTCATAAAATAAGCAACCTAATTATGCTAAATTCTCATGGCAATCTCTAAGTAACAATATGGATACCAAATTTTGATACCTTTGATACCAATTGTTGATACCTCTTATACCAATTTTTGAGCAAGTGTTAATTTAACACTCTCCCTCTGATAATGCTCTCTCTATGGAATTAAGAGTCTGCAAACAATCACCTTCCATTGCACTGTCTTTGCTTTTCACCAATGTTTGTTCTTTGATGTCTGATGCCAATTATTAATGTAACATTCTGGAAGAAACACAACAATCATACCTCTCATCATATTTGCAACATAAAATATGATAAGTTAAGCAACATTAATATGCAACAACAACACCACCAACCTTTGTCTTGCACACTTATCCTTAAGAAACAATATAAAATTAATACTAATTGATGATACCAATTATTAATTGATACCACTGATACCATCTGTTAATTAAGTATTCTCTTATCGTTCTTGATCATCATATATGTGGTAAACAACTTTAGCTACAACTAAAATAAACACACTAAGGCTTCCACACAATTTTTCCCATTAAAAAATCAATATTATACTCAAGTCTTCTGCAAACAATTACAATACTAACCAACACCAGTGTACATCAAAAACTTTATAAACTAAATAAAAAAAATGGGCATACTTTCCTTACACCTTCAGTTGCATTACTCAGTATGTTCCTTTGTACTCCTTGAATTTGTCCTTTTGGCTTCTCTTGAATCCATCTTCTTCTCTTCAATGAAGAGGGACAAGGGATATACTCCCCCCAAGTAGATTATCTCTTTTTTTCTTCCACACTTGAGTATGTTGAATCCTTATTGGGGAAACATCTAATGGCCTACTTTGAGTTCTCCTATTTCTTGTTTTAGTGACTTTTTGCCACAATATGAGCATATGAACCATTGATCATTCATTTTCTTGAAAATTAGTGATAATATGGAAAGTTATTTTGGTTCTTCTTTCTCATTGTTCGTGCTTTCTTTTTTATTGATTTGCATTGGAGGACTGATTAGAACATGGTTGATTCTATCAGTGATATCCACCATAGGAATATCAGACTCCAATATGCTAATTTCCTTCTGATAGTCAAATCTTTATTTTTCTTTGAAACAAAATTCAGACTTCTGTTACATTCTCACTTCTTTAAGCATGATGCTATTATTGTTGTTGTGAAATTGTTGTTGCTAGTCCTCATCGCTATGTGTGTTTTTTTTATTATTACTTTTGAAAGCATATATCTTTCCAAGTCTACATGCAATTGCATAGTGCCCAAAATTCTTATACTTGTAACATGCAATGTTATATAAAAAGGGGGAAACAAAGTTATTCTTACCATAGACTCTATTCAATGAATTTATTGGAATGATACTTGCCTCATTATTTCTTTTGGGCCTATGAAAATTTTATCCTTGAGGGAAAAAGGCTCTCTTTGTGTGGCTATTAGAATTACTTCTCTGAGAAATTTGTGGTTGTGGGTGAAACAACGTGTTTCTGTTCGTTTGCTGCAACTATTTCTTCTTATTTACTCGACACTTAGAGGAATAATGACTTGCTCCACCATAATTAAAACATGTGAGGGGAAATTTACCTTTGGCTTCATGATTTCCTTGCTTTGGGTGTTTCTTTACTTGATTCTCTTTTAGATACCAAAATTATCTTAACACGAGGGGGAATATGGCTGCTTCGAATGTTAGATAAGGATTCAGAAATTTGATATCTAGACAAGTGATCTTTTAATAAAATAATATATGCTTCCAACTTCTGATTTGAGGCATTAATCTTCTTAATCTCCTCAAAATCAAATATAAGAGACCTTCTAAAAATATATTTTCTTCAATATTTTCCAACTCAATAGAGGAGCTATTAAATTCACAACCAATGTCTACTTCACCTACAAATTGTTCAATATTTTTTTCCCTTGTTGAATCTAGGGATTCTTCTATAAACACAAGAGATATTCCATCTTTTTCTCTACCAAAGGTGCACCCAATATCTTCTAAATCTACTATTGCTACCAAAGTAGTTCCTTCTTTACTACTTCTAAATGAATAAATCTATCTTTCATTAGAACTTTCATTTGAGAAACTAAATGATAAATGGCTTATTGTTCTACAATAAAAATAAAACAACAACTTAATTGTAGATTGCATCTCCTTGGTATTATTTGAGTGTCGATCAACAACTTGGCCTCTTGATACAAAGGAATCCTCTTCTTTTGATTCATGATCTACATATGCTCCATCCTTTAGAGATAAATATTTTATATCACATTCAACTTGAGTGTCTTCATCATAGTTGGACTGCAACTTATTCCATTTCTCTTTAGTAGTCTCACAATAGATCACTTTTTCAAGATATAACTTAGAAAACCCTTTCAAAATTTCCTCCTTGGAATTTTCATTAAACTTATTGTCTTTTATTCCATTGTCTATAGGTAGCCATACATCCAAATCAAGAGCTTACAAGTAGATTCTCATTCTTACCTTCCAAGTTGTATAATTTAAACCATTCAAAATGGTCCATCTTAGGTAATCCAATCTTGGTTTTCCATGATCCCTCATCTTCCTTTCAATTGTTAGATTGACCTTGAAGGAACTTAGCTCTGATACAAATTGTTGGAAACTGGGACACTATTGGGTGGGTGAATTAATAGTGTAACCAAATTATACAAACATTTCCAAATAAACTTTTCAAGATATTTTAAAACCATTCATGTAATAACAACAATCATTATATGAAGGAAGTGTCAAAATAATCATTATTATACATATATGAAACATGTAAAGGCACAATTCTTCTTCTTCATTCCTTCATCCAAGACAATCTATAACTAGATTTTCCATCACTACCATGTAATCTTCTACTTGCAGGTTTCTTAGGCTACCACCTGACAGAAACTACTACTCCCCAATTTACAAGCTACCATTGAAAGGAGCTACTACCTCTAATTTATCATCTTCTACTAAAAGGAGCTACTTGATGTTGATATAGTCTTACTAACACCCGACTTAATTTATTTTCCATCAAAATGAATAAGAAATAAATCCAATTTATCTAAAATCCAAAGGAAATCCTCAAAATTCCCCTTTTATTAAATATTCTACAAGTTAGCCAACCTATTATGAAAATTCAACAGTAGATTAGGTCGGGGTCTTTCATTGATTTATAGTTTAAACAAACCTAGTCAGGGCCAACTACTCCTTATACTAGTTTGGGGTTGGGCCAACTAGCAAAATCTACAAAAATAGAAAGGTCTGACTATGGTTTGAAGCTGACCTTTGGTGCGATTACCAATGAAATAAATTCCCACTCTTACTTGGGGTTGGGGCATGAATTCACTTAAAAACAAATCTTAAACTTCCCTCCAACAACCCAACTACTGTCTTCAACTTGGGTTTTAGGTTGTTTAATGGAATTTAAAGGCTTTTCCTTTGGTCCCCTTTACACATGAATTACTATGTCTAGGTAATTGCAAACAAACCTAATACCAGAACAACTTCTTCACAAAATATTTGAGCTATGACATCTCACCATTGTCAATTAAATTGATTAGAGAGGGATTGGGTTGTAGACTATGCACCTGAAATACAAAGTTGGCTCTTATCCTAGAACTGAAACTTTGATGGAGATCTGAAATAAATATATAACATAAACTTAGAAGAAAATTGAATTAAAATAGAGTATGAGTCACCATATAATAAAAGGACAAAGTCTCTTTGATTAAATCAACACCTTTCTTTCTTCAAAGAATGCACAGAAAACCACACTTACAAACTCACTCACACACTTATATATCTAACTGAACCCTCTCTTAGCTTGTAGAGTCTTTTTTTTAATACAAGATAATAATCAGTTCAGAGCCACTAATTGTGGATTTAAATCCTAATTCTAGAAAATATCCAAAATAATGAAATTGTATATAATATCTCTCAGATACCACTTACAACAAATCTCCTATTTATACAAATACATAATAATTCTAACCAAATACTAGTTTTCCTAAGTATATCAAATAATTAAAATAAATTTAGGAAACCCACTTCTCGTAGTAAACATTTTTTAACCATCATGGTCAAAATGAATTCACTGACAATGATGCTCTTGCATCAAATTCCCAAGGAAATAAAGTCTTCATAAGAGTTTCCATAGTGGTACCATACTTTAAAATCTCTGCCTCTGTCATCCAAGTAGAGTCTTCAATTGGTTGATTCTTCCACTTGCTTAAATAATGATAATATTCCTTGCCTTTAGTTCTTTTCATCAATTTTTGATCCAACACTGCTTTAATATCTTTTGGAACTTCTTTTGGTAGTTGGTTCTCCCATCCACTAGTCCGATTTTTATTACTAACAATTGCATCATTCATAATATCGCCGACTTCTTTGAAAGGATATAAATCATCTACATTGAACATAGATGAAATGCCAATATCTTGAGGGATTTCTATTTCATAAGCATTACAAGGACCAATCTTTTTATAGGTGAAATCCCAATAGCTTGAGGGAGTAAAATTTCCTCTAGATTTTACAAGGACTAATCTTCTTCATTTTGAGCTTATTATATGTTTTTTCTGGAAATATCTCGTTTCTCAAATGTAGCATTACTAACTCACCAATCTAAAAGTATTGTTGTCTCCTCTCCACGTCCACTCGTTGTTTGTATTTGCTACTACTTTCCTGTAGTTGATTCTTCACCTTTTCCTACAACTCTTGCATACTAACTACAAATATTCTTTGGATGCACTTCTAAATTTTTTATTACCCAAATTCCATAATTCATATACACCTCTAGGATGCATTCCATATAAAATTTGAAATGGGCTCATACTTTTACTCTTTTTGGGTGAATAATTATATGCAAATTCAACTTGGGTGAGACTTGATCCCATTGTTTGGCATGATCACTCACCAAACACCTTAGGATATTTACTAATTTTGTTTGGCCATCGATATACAGATGACATGCTAAACAAAATTTAAATTGGTGTCTGGATTCTTCCATGATTTCCTCCAAAAATGGCCCACAAATTTGGTATCCCTGTATGACACAATACTATGAGGCAATCCATGTAGTCTCACAATTTCTTTGAAAAATAGATTTTCCACATTAGTCGCATCAATTGTTTTGGTTCATGGAATAAAATGTGCCATTTTTTAAAATATATGCACAATAACAAAAATAGATTCATTACCTCATTGGGTTCGAGGTAACCCAAGAACAAAGTCCATGGTGATTTAATCCCAAGGCCTATAGGGAATGGGAAATGGTTGATATAACCTAATATCCCGACTTCTTCCTTTCACCTGCTAAAAAATCCTACATCTCTCCACAAATCTCAACATTATCATGCATGCCTAGCCATTAAAAAAATGAATTCAACACAACAAAAGTTTATCTGCTCGAAAATGTCCAACCAATACTACACTATGTTTCTCTTGTATCAAATTATTTCTCATGGAGCATTTTTTAATACAAAGTCTATTTTTTGTAGGCAATAAACCATATTGAATCATATAGCTAGACCTTTGCATTGTATTTGTGCTCATGGGGCTTTTATATGCTACATATGCTTCCCTAAAATCAACATCACTCTCATACATTTCTCTAAGTTTATTCAATAATGTAACATAAAACTGAAATTCCTATAGAATTAAATTAATTATACTTAATTCATCTGCCACTTTACTTGAAGAACCACCGGTGTGCTTATTTTAAAAAGTGAAAATTTGTAAAAAATTCATGCATTTAGGATGTCTCTAACTGAGTTTTGGTTGGTTGTTTATGAATTGTAATGCATGATTGTGAGTAAGTAAAACAAACTCTATAGGCATCAAATAATGCTGCCATTTCTTCAAAGATTGTACAACAACATAAAATTCCATGTTGTATGAGGAGTATTTTTTCTTGGATTCATTTAATTTCTCGTTGTGATTGGAAATCCCTCCTGCCTTAAAACAACTCCAATAGCACTACCGTTGGCATCCGTCTCCACTTCAAATTACTTATGAAAATTAGGCATCACTAAAATTGGTTGTTCAGTGATATTTTTCTTCAACAATTTAAAATTTATTTGCTGCTATAGTCTACTCAAATGTCTAGTTAATTTCCTTAATGCTCTCAATAATTGGTGCACACAAAGTGCTGAAGTTTTTAATAAAGTTTCGATAAAAAATAGCAAGTCCATGAAAACTTCTTACCTCATACAAATTTCATGGAACTCGCCAATTTATAATTTCTTGCACTTTATTTGGATCCATCTTCAGTCCATCTTTAGAAATTACAAAATCCAGATAAACTAACTCCTCTTTCATAAAACTGCACTTCTTTAAATTTATCAACAATTTTTCTTTTTGCAGCGTGCCCAAAACTGATTTTAAATGTTGTAGATGCTCTTCCCTAGTTTTTCTATACAATAAAATATCATCCGAAAAAATGATGAATTTTTCTTGTGAAATTCTTTAAAACTTCATTCATTAATCTCATGAAAGTGTTGGGTGCATTGGTCGGACCGAAGGGCATTGGAAGCAATTCATACAACCCATGAGTTGTTTTAAATCCAATTTTCCACTCATCTCCTTCTCTGATATGAATGTGATGATATCCACTTTTTAAATCAATTTTTGAAATGAATTTTGATTCACTTAAACTGTCAATTAAATCATCAATTTTTGGGAGTGGATATTGATACCTGATGGTAATTTTATTAGTTTCTCTTGAGTTAATACGCATTCTCCTTCCTCCATATTTTTTTGGATTTAATATTGTCGGAACAACAAAGGGACTCAAGCTTTATTTAATAAGACCTTTTTCCAATAATTCTTAAACCTGTCTTTTTACTTCTTCATTTTATTGTGGTGACATTCAATTATTTGTCAAATTAGATCCAAAAATTAAATCAATATGATGGGTGATACTTCTAATAGGAGGAAAATTGCTTGGTAACTCCTCCACAATAATATCAGCAAACTAATCCAAGATTTTTTAATTCCCCTTAACAAATCATCTAAATTTTTGTTGGTAAGAATGACCTATGGTTTCTTAATTAAAGAAAAGTGAAATTATTCTTTCTTTTCTTCCCACAAAAACTCCTTTCCACTCTTAAGAAACACGTTGTGACCTTCCTCTTCTTTGATCTATTCATCTGGTAAAGGTAACAACACATGATTTTTTTCATTATTTTCAAAAGCATAAGTATTTTTTATACCACCATGTATAACCTTCTTTTCAAAGTGACACGGCCTCCCCAATAACACATGGAAAACGTCCACTGGCATTGTTATCACTCTATAATTTCCCTAGGCTGAGGAGAGAAACCGAGAGGTAACCACAAAACCACTTTGAAAGCTCGTATCTAGCCCTTCCAGCTTCAGAGAATGATATCTCTATCTGATTTAGATTTCTATTCAAGATAGTAGGCTAGTTATGAGAGTTTGAGGTGGGATTTTTTAAAGTTTCGGTTGAAAAGTGTAGGGAAAGTCCATTGGGCATGGAGTCATAAAACTGTAGGCAATCAATCACAAATAACAGAGCAGTTGTAATAAGGAAGGATATACAAGATTTTGGATCTTATAGAGTGTCTTTGGAGTGAAAAAGATGAATATGACTAAGGTTCAATTAAATATAGAGCATACTAAGATGAATTCTATATTTAACATCAGACATAAAACATTGATATTGTTTACAAGCCAGAGCAGAGTACAATTAAGTAAATTTGGCCCTTAATCTTCTTGAAACAATAAAGAGAGACAACATATGGAAAACTAAGAGAAAAACAATTTCTCAAGAGAAAATACATCACCAATTGCTTGACACGGGAATCCTGGAACAAAGCTCTATGTATTATTGCAAATTGATCCTTTTCAGTATAATGCACAACTTACATCAATGTACAACCTTTCTTCATACAAGTTCCAACCCAAAAAATTCCAACCTCTATAACATCATATTCTTAGCCTTTTATACTACTTCGGCCAAGGGCCAGATACAATGCATTTCGTCTAGCTAAGTGGATCAAAAGGTGCGTTTGATTGTTTCTAACATAAAAAAACAAGATTTGGGTTAATTATAAGAGAGTGTTAACTCATAAAAACACCTTCATCCTCATCTTCCCGTAATCCTATTGAAAATCACAAACTACCTACCATGATGCCAAAAATCTTGTTAAAAATCCTCTTGATGCCTCATTAGGCCCTACTAAATCAGTTGAAACCATTAAACATGGTGGAGGGAAAAATGATGACTGTAAAGGGTGTTAAGTCATAAAAATAGAGATCAGTACCATTACCTTGATCTTCCGGGGCTAAGCCCTTTAGCTTGGGACAAGGGCCAATTCTTTGAAACATTGCATTATACCGGTCCCAACATAAAACGCATGGGACCACACATATATACATCTAGGCCCTTTATATTGTTGGAGTATCAAAATCGGAGGATTTCATTGTGTGACACTTTATTTATGTGGGGTGTGAAATCTCTAATGTGCCTAACCCCCGGGGCTTGGGTAGAATTTGAATGATCGGGGATTGGGGACTGAAGACTAAAACCCTTTGGCTAGAAAAGGGACCAATTCTTTGAAATTTTTCTTTATAAATGGTTTCACTATATAAGACATAGGACTATGCATATATGTGCCTGGGATCCTTGTGCCAATAGATCTTGGCCCTTTGAACTCTTTGTGACCATGACTTAGCCCCCACATTGGAGCTCCTCTCCCGACAATTCCAATCGACAATCTAACTCGGTGTACACATTTTATTTTCGCCAATTGTGAATGCCGATCAACTTCTGTACTAAGCCCTTGGTCTTGTGACACTTTATGTGACCACATTCCAACCCTTATCAGAGCTCCTCTCCCTACAATTTCCAATCGAAATTTTAAACTTATACTGTGATGTGCCTCAACCTTGCGATTAGATATTGCTGATGCCATCCTTGCCATGTCATCGTCACATCACTACCACCTGTCAGCCTATGAGTGGTGACATGTGTCACCCATTTTTGGCCCCTTCTAACCCTTGAAAATGCTGAATCCACCTACCAAGTGTCCACTATATGACCACGTCAGTCGTCGTGTGGCCCTTATCGGATCCAATCACTGAGTGCCATGCATACCTTTGGGAGGAGAGAGAAAAAGGCTGGTCTGGCCTGATTTTGCGAGAAATTTCTTTGTGAATTTGTTTTATCCTTCCCTGACATTTTAACACTAAATTACTTTTCTAGACAATTTTATCGCATGTCGCAATCCTGGTGATTTCATTGCATATCGCAATCCTGATGATTTCAAAATGTGACAACCACGCCATGGCTTGTAAAACATCGATCGCTGATTGGCCCAACTGTCGAAATGGCCATACAAACTCTGTGATGCGGGATGCGAAGTACTTGGAACCTCCAGGATATGGGATGTGGGGTACCTCTAGGATGCGGGATTTGAACTTTAACTTAGCCTTTTCCTTTGTTATGTGGGTTTTGAAAGAGGATCTTCAACTTGCTCTAAATTTTGACCTAGAAGTCGGTTTGAAGAAATGAATATACCACTAGAAAGCTGCTTTTGAGCACTTCATCATGGAAACACCTACAAGATCATTTTACATAACCTTGACAATAAAAAATCCTTCAAAACCTTAGATTGATTTTGACCACAAGACTTGAAGGATTAAATGATTTCTTAGACATGTAAATCTTTAGTCTATGACACCCAATGACTCATAGGCTAAGTTTCACAAGAAGATTCCAAAAATAAATAACTAGAAATAGATTATAATTACCTATATTTATAGGACCCTAACAGGCATTATATCACAAATATCTTCATATTTATATTTTCCAATCTGAAAATCTACTTTACACTACTCATTAACCAACACTTTGTGTCCTTTTTGTAGCCAAGATACTTTATAAGGATGAGGATGCGTGGTTCTTTTTAAATTTAATTTCTCTACCATTACAACAAAAACTAAATTATCAATGCTTCCTTTATCAGTGACAAGTCTTTAGCACTTACCCTTTGACTTACATATTGTTGGGAGAGGGATCCCCCAAGGGTAGTTTTGGGGCTAAAAGCCCATGTTTAAGTCAATTTTTTTTAATATTATTGTAAATACTCCACATTTTGTGGTCACGAAGCGCGAAGGTATTATGTGTCATAAAGGGTAGTTCTCCCTTAGTTTTGTAAAGTAAAGTTGGTTGTAAGAGATATACCCATGGTCCACGGACCATGGGATTGTATAAAAGGAGCTAAGCTCTAAGTAGTTAGAAGGATTGAAGAAGTAAGAGAGTCATAGCTTTAGAGCAATAAGTCTAAGTATTGGGCCGTAGCATAGGTAGAGGCTATGCAGTTGAGTTTGCAGACCCCTGCATCTGTGTGCGCAGGGTGAACAGGAGTCTATAACACTTGGAAGATATTAATAAAAGGAGTTATTCTACAATTTTTGTGTATTTGTTCTGTTGATGGGTTTGGATATTTTGTGTATGAATTTCCTTTTTTATTATTCTATGTTGTGTGAATGAATACAGTTACATTGAATAATTAAACGTAATTACGAATATCTGATTATGTGGTGAAAAACTTAAATATTTGGTAAAATAAGAAAATCACTTAGGGTAAGTGAGGAATCTGCACGACGCGCTGCCATAGCAGTGCTAAAGTACCTGAGCCCCAGGCTAGGGCTGTGCAAAGGTTCATCGTATACTTTCGTGAAGGTATTGAAAGCCAATATAGAGGGTTTGTCTTACAAGCCCTAGAGCAAGATCACCTACGCGAAGGCAGGGATAGAAGAGATCAACAACATCACAACCATCTCAGGGTGTGGAAACTTGGTTCCAGCATCCCCCCATACTGCTTTGGGTGAGACTTCAGTCCGCACTCCATGGGCTGATGCTGGAAGTGCCAGTAGTGTAGGGATTTGTTTGGCTAAATAACGCTGAACCTGGGTTAGGCCCCCTCAAGCCAACAAATGGTTCTGTTGTCGGAACCGGAATTTGTATAAGATATGTGTGATGTCGTATCACTAGAATCCAACTAAGAAGGAGATTGGAGACTTGTTGGATAGAAATATCCACGAATTCATGGCACAGGAGAGTAGAAACCCATGACTGACAAAGGAATAGTGGTTGGGTCGGTACCTGTATGCAGAGATCCACAAGATCTTTTTCTACTCTTTCCCTATTAAGCAATACGAGTGGGTTGCGAAGCTAGTAGATAGCCAAGGAAGTTGGAAACATGACGGTCCTATTGTGTGGACCCCAGATCTAGTGTGAAGGTTAGAAGCATCAGAGGATAATATCACCCGCATAGTCGATCATTGGCTCAATCATGTCATAGGAGGATTTGTGATTGAATTCACGGTCGACACCTTAGTCAGATATAGCGAGGCGGAGCGATGCTTTTTCAAATGACCGCGTGGTAAGTACCTAAAATCTTTGAATACTTGGATTAAAATGTTGTTGTGCAAAAAATAGGTTATATAGCTACATTGATGTTCAGGACTATGTTAAGCAAAAAAACTTATAGGAATAAAGGAAAAAAGGGTCCGGAGTATAGCCCCTTGATTTCACCTCCGCGAAGAGATGAAGAAGGGATAGAGAAGGTTTCTTTGCGAAGTGATATTCAGTTAATAAGACAAGGATTCCCACGAATACCATCTCCACCCACACCACCTCCAACTTCACCACCATCGCCTCTAACCTCACTCGTACCACCTCCACCTCCATTGCGGTTTAGTGTGGAAAATACAATGAAGTTTCCTTTATTCAAAGGCTTGGGAAATGAGGACCCAGACCAATTTTGGTTCATTGTGAAGGCTGTATGGGAAGCTCAAGGTGATACAGATGATCATATAAAGAAGGTGACACTGGTTAGCACTCTACAAGATTGCGCGCTAACTGTTGGGTGTGGAGCTTGATTATCTTCTGTATTCAAAGGTTTCAGCCGGATGTATACCCCAGGAATACTGTACACCCCTACATGTGGGGGGGATGGGGTCTGGGGGGGTAAATCCCCACCCCAGCTGGAGGTTCTGAGGGCCAGCGGTCCCTTAGAGGGGGTTCGGGGTAGCGCCCCCGAAGCCAAAAAATAGATGTAAAATTGCCTTGTAAAAGTCTAGTAATTTCTAGTCAATCTGGGCCGTTCATTAGGCAGATGATCTAATGGTAGAAGTTATGTTTAGTTTAGGGTTTTTTTCCCTAGAAGGCAACCCCTCGCTATATATGAGGAATTGTATTGCGTTTATGTATATCTGTATTCTGAGTGAGGAAGAGAGAGGCGATTGAGAGCGAAGAGGGTGTTACAGCGGATCTGTTGTAGGTTGTATCTTTTCAGTTTTCTGGATAATATAATAAAAGGACTAACTATTTCTCTATGGATGTAGCCCAAACTGGGTGAACCACGTATATCTGTGTCTCTCTTGTTTTATGCGTTTATATTTCTGCAATATTTTATGTGTTCCATTTCTCTGTAATATATAATTTTCTACCACTAACTTGGTATATTAAGTACTCTAACGATAACCCGAATGTTGGAGTAGCAGACATCCAGGCAACACTAAATAGGGAATTTAGCATGCCTAAATGTTGTGGGGGAAAGTATCCAACTCGGAATGACCCTAACCCACTCTAAGGGTGACAGTTCCTTAGCAACAGCTGAAAGCAAAGCTATCTAAAGTTTCTTCTTTATGACATGCAAGAGATAAAAGGAAGAGATCCACTTACCGATGTCTTGCGCAAATGGTCGATCCAATCTCCTTTGATTGCCGCTTGCTCCCAGCTCCAAGTCTTTTCACGGGCCCAGCTACACGAGATCCTGCAAATAAGACAAGAAAAGGAAACTACAAGAAGCATGCATGCATAACTGATTCAAGGATTAGCATAAATCAAATACGCAAGTAAGACAATACATCATTGAAACACATGCGAATAGAAGAACCTCAAAAGCTTTATTAATATATGGAAGTAAGGTTTAGGCGGTGATACAACCATGAGAGGTCCAATCCAGCATCACCTTCCCGACGGAGAGAAATCTCTTCTTCACCTCCCTCAAGCAATCACCCAATACTCTCAACTGCAAACCAACAGCAATTCTTTGCACTAAATTCCGGCCTCCCAGATCCCATGGGATGAGATCCTTATATAGAGTTTTGGAGTGAAGATAAGTCAGCTTGATGTGTGACTTGTTGTCCTCTTCAACTCCAGTTGTTCTTCAGTCCTTCACTCAGAGTTTCTTCCTTCCACTTGGAGTTTTAGAACCTCTTAACTCATCATTAGGCGAATCTTCTGATCCAAGTGTCAATTTAGAAGCTTCCCGGGCACTGGCACATTGAGAAAAGATTCCTCCACATGTCCAAGTACGCTCAGCGCAGGTAGCCTTTGTCCTACTTACTCTGCAACGCAGGTAGCCTTTTTTGTACCTGCTATGCAGCGCAGATGCCTAGTGGAGCAACTGCAATGATCCAAAACTGACCTGTTTTTGAGTGTTTTTAGTGGAGAACTGAACTGTAGTGCTGTGGTTTGCTGACCTTGTTCCTCTAGGGGTAGGAACAACATGTTTGGGGACTTTGGATCCCTCAGATTATTGACATTTCATGCTCTATGCTGTAAGGCACAAAAATGTCTATAACAGTTGCCCCCTAAAGTATGAGGTCGTTTATCGGGTGAAATGCTTTATTAGGAGGATCCGAAGTTCATTCAATCGTCGGGAGGTGACCTGTAACAAAATACAATACAATACATTATCTTTTCATACTTTCTTTTCATGATCTAGCTGATGCGGGCATTTCCCATGCTCAGCTTTATAAATACGTTTGCTGTACATAAACAGACGATCGTCTGATAATAGACTGATAATTCTCGGCTTTTAATTATCATCCTTTTAGTAGGATGACCATCTGCTGCACATGCCTATGTCTTTATCTCTTGAATATATATCGCAGCTCGGATGGATGAAACTAGATCCGGGGTCTTCAAACTTCCGATCTTCACACTAAGTACAAGTCGATCCATGTGAGAATTTCTTGAAGTCGAACATGGAAAGACATCGCTTGATTACCAGTCAATAATGTAAACCGTTAACAAGCGCGAGAGGAATCACCGATAATGATGATGACCCTCAAGGTACTGTAGCACAATTCACGTGGCGTGAATATAGGATCTGACGTCGAACACCACGCAAAGTCTTCCGGTTGAAGGTCATTAATGTATACCTATCGCCGGAAGTGAGAAACTTGCCATTGGGGCATGCAAGCTTCAAAGTACTGAGGGGGTGTTCCTAGATCAACTTCTCGGATAATGAGCTGATGTCGACAAGAAGTGATCCGTCAAAGGAGGGCCTTAATGAATCCCACATCAGTGACACGGAACGGAGCTAGTGATGATGGTGAAAACGATCTGTGAAATATGATTCAGGGTGGCGGTCATGGAAGGATGAAAGATGATGTATGGTAGTGGATGGGACCCGGTTGACACTTTCTGAATGACATCTCTTGAACATATAACGACACTGATGTGATGGATCGGTAGCATTACCCCATGTATGGATGGTACGGCGAGACCATGGTGAAGGGACCGGTGAATGATAATAACCCAACCCGATATTTACGGAGGCAAAAGTGTCATGTTCAAGAGCGACCTGCTACCATTAAGCTTTGAGGTTCTTCCCAATTTTTCCCCAGTCATTTCTGACCAGTACCTCTTTATTTTTTGACAAGCTTGAGGAGGATAACATATGCTTGATCTATAACCTGCCCTTCGGGCAAGCCCATCGCTATGTTTTTAATGAGCCTAGCGATAGGGAAACTCGTTCTTGTCTAAGGACAAGTTTGTCGCTATCTAATATTTTTAACGAGCCCAGCGACAAAGACAACTCGGTCCTTTTCATTTTTAGAGAGTCTGAAAAGTGTACATAAAGTAGACTCCAAGGGGTCCTTTTTCGTCATCTAATCCCTTAAGTCCGAAAAAGTATAAAACAATACAAAAGGGATGAATGTTCGATATCTTTATCGAGCCGAACTAGACAAGCGCTCGATCTTTTTGTGCAATGATCCCTCAGGTCCAAAAAGATTAAAATCTAGAGGAGGGATAGCTCTTCCGGTCCTTTTAACGAGCTGGAAGGCCAAAACTCGGCAAACTTTTCATATTTTACGAGTCAGTGAAAAGAGCTCAAAGAAGACTCGTCTTTTGAGGAACGAGTGATAAACAGGGATAGCAGCAGATTCCAGGTACAGGTTGGAATTTTCCAATCACGGCAGTATTACAAGGATGGCTAGGTGGAATCACTCTTCGCAGCTGTTCCTCAAAATAGGTAAACAATCAAGTGGATGTGAATGATCGGCCAAATGAAAAGTGGAGGTGACGGTGCACAAACACGACCAAGGCTTTTATGGCTGATGAATTTACGGTCTCAGATGTTTATTTACCGGTACTGGGTTCATTTTTTTTAAAGAGCTTGAATGCGCCAAAACACTGCTCAATCTCATGTTTATTTTTTAACGAGCATGAACTATGCGCTAAAACTGCTCGGTTCTTGCGTTTATTTTTTAACGAGCATGAACTTTGCCAAAACTGCTCGTTTTTACCAGTCATAAAGTAGTAAGGTCTCATGGAAGATTCCTATTTTTTAAGGAGCTTCATCTCCCTACGCTTTGCTCCATATCCTCTCTTTATGCAAGCTGGGTATCGGCCCATCCTACGGGTTAGAGGGGTTAGTCCTACCTAAAACTAAAAAGCCGCCCGCGCTTGCATTCCAAGAAGTTTGCATGCCCCCAGGTATAAGTTGAATTTCAAGGCTACCCCTCAATTTGCAGGTAAAACATTCGTTTTACCGGGAGAGGCCTACCTCTTTCTGGTTACCCAAAGAATGGTTTTATTTGCAGCCGCAAATGAAACTCTTTCTTCGGCGATGTCTATCATTAGGGTACACAAAGATGGTTACAATCTGTGGCAACAACATCGTCTCTATTTTTGGGGGCTGCCCCTACTTATCCTTTAAAACATTTGTTTTAATGGGTGAGGCTGGCCTTTTACCCAAAGCCGGTACCTACTTGCTGCCACAAACGGATCCCCTTCTTTGGTAGAGCCTACCTATTTAGACAAAGGTGAATGACCTTTGTCAAACAAGTAACCTTGACAGAAGAATCCTTTTCCAGAACAACCCCATCCCTAACAGCCCCTTCTGAGAGTCCAACTCTCTCTTTGTCTTCTTGTCCTTCTTCTCCATGAAGATAGCTCAGAGGAAGATTCTCAAAGATGAAGGAGGGGGACGGGGTACGGACTAGTCATATTCTTCCGTGGAAATTCTACTTTACACCTAAGGTTTTTTCTGCCTCCAGAGCAGACCAGGATGCATGCCCCCTGGGCTCCTGCGTTCCTTTCCCGAATCACTCGCATTCATCAGGAAGAAGAACCGGGGGAAGAGACCTTTCTTGATCGAAAAGACCATTGAGGATAGGTATGTGACTACTTGCGATGTGTGATCCCAGAAGTGAAAGTTGGTCTACGAGCTTGACCATTCTTCCTTCGTATGGAAAACACATTATTCGAAAGAGTGAGGAGACTATTGCTTCCATGCAATATATGTAGTCTCGTCCAAGGAGTAGGTTATAATCCAAGGGTCCTTGGACGACCATCAAATTCATCTTGACAGCCTTCCCTTTCAGTGTGATAGGCACATTAGGTAGAATCCCTAATGGTCGACTGGTTCCTCTGTCAAAACCCGAGAGATGCCTTGTCTCGGGCAAAAGCGCCGGGCAACCCAGTGCTTTCCAAGCAATAGAGGACAGGATACTCACATATGCCCCTTCATCAATGATAGTTCCAGCCATCACCATTTTGTATATTTGGACTATAATTCTAAATGGTATGCTGGCTGGTAATCGGGGTCTGCCTAGTTGGTTCCATCAAAGGACACAACTAGGTTGCTTGGTGGTGGGACCGAATATACGGCCGGATATGATCCTGACGATGCTCCTTCCTGCGATAAAGGAGTGGGCGCTTTGCCTAGATGCTCATCAGAATCGGAGTTGACGAAAAGAATATGGACGGTGTCATCCTTATTCTCTTCGGCGGGGGTGTCAACTGAAGACGAATCCTCAGTGACTGTGGTGTTTGAAGATGAAACTTCTGAAGGGAGAACCGGGTCAACTGCCGTTTCGACCTTTGGACTTTCGTCCGGTCCGGATTCAGTAGGTTCACTTTCAGCGACTGACACTTCAGCTGGCCCTCTAAGCAAGACAGCTGTATTTTCGACCAACGAAGGACTTGGCGCGAGTTTTTGATATCCAGGAGGAAGTAGCAACAGTGCAACCGGTTGATCTTCCAAAACTCTCTTAGCTTCGTCTAAAAAGGGAAAACGGCGGAGGGTGTGATTGCCTTCACACAATTCACAGGAGGATGTCCATCCTCTTCGTCGTCTAATACCTTCACGTTCGTTGGTCGACGGTAAGCATTCAACCTGACTGTCAGAGGTTGACGCTTCTGAACTGTGCAAGCTAGGGGACCAGTCCCTTAGTATCCGGGGAATACTGGGACAATCACTGTGGAAGTGGTTCCCTCTACATATGACACATGGCGACTTGGGCCCGGTCCGTGCTGTGTGTGGGTTTTCGTTAGATACCTTCTGCTTGCCCCCAGGCGCCTTTGGCTCCTTCTGCTTCTTTTCTTTCTTCTTCTTTTCCTTCTTCTTTTCTATGGGAGCCGCGCTTTTGGCGGCTTGACCTTTCGAAGAAGAAGGATCAGAGGAAGGCTCATAAGAAGTGGAAGGCTGGAGGGTAGTTCTAGACTGGTCCAACTGTTGACTTGACTGTTCAGGAACCGTGGTGGTCTGAACTACAGCGGTTGAGAATAGCCAAACTGGCAGGCCAATTGTCAGTCCTGGAAGTGACAATGTGGCCATGTGGGGCGCACCAACTTCTCCCCAAGAGGAGAAAGGGCTAGGGGTCCCCCCCTGTGGGATCCCTTGGTTGGTGTGTTCCATGTTCTCAACTTTAAAGATCAACGTAGGAATCAAGGGTAATTATGTTCCGTTTAAGATGAATTTTATATGACGACGCTTTAGACACAACTTGCTTTTTCACTTTTTAAGAGTCGAGAAAAAGCTAAAGATGACTCTAGTCTCCTTCGATGTATTAACGAGCCCGAAGTGACAAATGCTCGGATGGACTTTTTCAGTTATAGAGTTTGAAAAAGGCCAAAAGAAACTACTCTGGAGTTCTAGGCAAGGGTGTGCCAAACCTTTCGCGAAACCATAGAATACGTTTTACGGTACGAGTGGTCGATCTTCGTGAATGCTGTGTTCACTGCATCGCGATCAGTAGGGCGGCTGACACGGCTTCCTATGGATAAAGGCTTTGTTCCTATAGGGGTCCCCCAATATACACGATGGTACGCGGGGGCACAAGTCCGTATTAGTGCTATCGTCCCTCAGGAGGAATCACCCACCTTCGTAGAGATCGACAGTCACTATGTTTAATGACGCCGGTTCACGTCTCTACCTAGACCTCTACTGTGTTTCGTTATGTTTCAAAGCGTTGTTAGATAAATTCAGTTCTTTTTAGGTTGATCTTGCTTAGCAGTTTGCCTTTATGGATCACCACGTGATGTATGAGACAACTCCTAAATGCAGTCTAAGAATGATAAGCAAGCTTTTTCAATTCTTTCAACTTATGAAAACCTTAACTACTGAAGGAAAAGAAAGACATCATCTTTTCAAACAGATCATAGAGCACACACTGATGCACTTTTCCTAAATCAACATGCAAGCTGTCAAAATGCACATGCACAATGCAAGTATTTCTTTTCTTCTTTCTTAATGTTTGGTGTATGACAAAAAGAAAGCTGTTGTACGATTTCAGATTCAATTTCAAGCGAAAACAAACAAGTATTGTCCAATAATCAAAAGAACACCTTAATATTTACTCGTTTCAATCACAAGAAATACTGAGATTCGAACCATATAACGAAAGCAAATGCTCAAGCAGCTAGGAACAGCAATAAACTAACTCTTAGAATCACAACGACACTTTCTCACAGGTCTAGATTCAAGAGGTCATAGCAAGACTAGTTCACTTTCGCTATGGGAAACTGTGACTGACAGCAAGAAATACAATAAGAACAATCACAGTTTCTTCACACAACTGAGGCGGAATGAAGGCAAAGAGAAGTGGTTTCAGCTGGGTATACAGGTTGACAACAGGCTGCAAAAACAGTACTGAAAACTGGGCAACAGACAGTGGAGAATCCCAGCTGCACAAGGCAAGACTGGATCAGCGCAGGTGTTGCACTGTCAATCTGAGATGCAGTGCAGGTAGCCCCTTCGGGACCTGCGTTGCAGTGCAGGTAGCCTTTGTTGCAGCTGCACTGAACGAGACAACTCTCGTCTCTCTCAGATTCCGGCTCACAGTTTGCTAAAAAATGAGCGGTTTTTGGCCAAATCAGTTGCTATCAGTCAAGTATACTCTAGAGGATGATTAAAGGAAGATGAACACTATCACAAAGAGCTAAAAAGAGTCCTTGTGGATCAGCTCTTCAAATCATAAACATGCCCAGCACTGGGCTAGAGTAGCTGCCCTCTACTTTGCATTCGAAGAACTCGAATGCAGTTTTTGATTCGGTACTCTTTTGTTTAAGAAAAGAATAGCAAGAAACACAAGCTACCAACAAGACACGATCCCCAGCGGAGTCGCCAGTCTGTTGTGGGGGAAAGTATCCAACTCGGAATGACCCTAACCCACTCTAAGGGTGACAGTTCCTTAGCAACAGCTGAAAGCAAAGCTATCTAAAGTTTCTTCTTTATGACATGCAAGAGATAAAAGGAAGAGATCCACTTACCGATGTCTTGCGCAAATGGTCGATCCAATCTCCTTTGATTGCCGCTTGCTCCCAGCTCCAAGTCTTTTCACGGGCCCAGCTACACGAGATCCTGCAAATAAGACAAGAAAAGGAAACTACAAGAAGCATGCATGCATAACTGATTCAAGGATTAGCATAAATCAAATACGCAAGTAAGACAATACATCATTGAAACACATGCGAATAGAAGAACCTCAAAAGCTTTATTAATATATGGAAGTAAGGTTCAGGCGGTGATACAACCATGAGAGGTCCAATCCAGCATCACCTTCCCGACGGAGAGAAATATCTTCTTCACCTCCCTCAAGCAATCACCCAATACTCTCAACTGCAAACCAACAACAATTCTTTGCACTAAATTCCAGCCTCCCAAATCCCATGGGATGAGATCCTTATATAGAGTTTTGGAGTGAAGATAAGTCAGCTTGATGTGTGACTTGTTGTCCTCTTCAACTCCAGTTGTTCTTCAGTCCTTCACTCAGAGTTTCTGCCTTCCACTTGGAGTTTTAGAACCTCTTAACTCATCATTAGGCGAATCTTCTGATCCAAGTGTCAATTTAGAAGCTTCCTGGGCACTGGCACATTGAGAAAAGATTCCTCCACATGTCCAAGTACGCTCAGCGCAGGTAGCCTTTGTCCTACTTGCTCTGCAACGCAAGTAGCCTTTGTTGTACCTGCTATGCAGCGCAGATGCCTAGTGGAGCAGCTGCAATGATCCAAAACTGACCTGTTTTTGAGTGTTTTTAGTGGAGAACTGAACTGTAGTGCTGTGGTTTGCTGACCTTGTTCCTCTAGGGGTAGGAACAACATGTTTGGGGACTTTGGATCCCTCAGATTATTGACATTTCATGCTCTATGCTGTAAGGCACAAAAATGTCTATAACACTAAATCTGAGGCACAGTCGATTATGGGATTCAAAGAGATCGCGATGCAACTAGGCTAGATGCCTTGGGAACTAGATTAGAGGTTGAAGTGTACAATTCGTGAAGCCAACATGAATTTGACAGATGGAAAACATCACGAGTGGTTTGTGGCTTCGCTACTACCACACTTAAGGAGTGTGCTATCACAACAGAAGATAACAACTCAAGAAGAGGCCTTAGAGATTTCCATGAGACTACATGAGACTCTGATGAAAGATCCTAATCTAGGAGTTCAAAAAATCCATGCACAGTTGAAGAATCTATGCCTTGAGATGAAAAGTCTGAAGCAGGATAGGACTGTTTGACTAGAGGTATGCGAGGAGGTATGGTGCTTGAAATGCAAGAGTCAGGGTCATGACAAAGACCATTTCCCGGTCTTTGCAAATTACATTGCAAGAGGAGGACCGATGCCTTTAAGGCCAGAAACTCAAGCAGGACCTAGCGCGAGGCCTGCATTATGGTGTACTATCTGTCAGGTAGCTGAAAAACATGCCACAGATAACTGTCACTTGCTACAAACGCATGTACATGCACTGCAATAGTTGTTCTATAACTTTTGTAGGTCGGTAGGACATGATGAGCGTATTTGCAGGAGCTATGAATTGATGGTGGATAGAACTCTTGCCTACAGGGTTTAGGTCAAAACGCGACCCTTTGACCAGAATGCAGGGATGGCGCAAATAGGATTTTAGGGGTGCGGACGAGGCCAAGGGGGAGGAGGACCTGGTAGAGGTCGAGAAAAGTTGATTTGCTACAATTGCGGAGGACTAGGACACGATGACCACGATTTCACTAATCCAATGCATCCATTGTGCAAGTATTTCACACTGTTTAATCATGAAACAGAAGATTGTCCTACGCTGATAGATAGGATACATGACAAAGGGGCGCTATCACCTCCGCTAATTCAGAACCTACAAATGATGAGATTTGAGCCACGCGAGGAAGATCCAAATGTAAATATAGTACTCAGAAGTGGAATCGTGACAGGAGATGACAAGGGGAAACAAACAGAAGATAGTACATGGGTTTGTAAAGCCCCGATGAAAGAGGCTAAGTTCAATTTGGAGCGTGCTCATGAAACCTTTGTGGAAGCTAAGAAGAGCTCCGCTGAGGCGTCCACCTCAGGAAGCAAGGATAAGACTGAGATAGAGATGGACCCCTCTATGCTCACAACTTTCCTGGAAACTTGTATGAAGTTACTGCGTGACAGTAAGACTGTGAAAGGGTTACAAGAACTCATCAATAGATGCATTCGAATCGCGCTAGGTGAGCCACGCATATTACGAAAGTTTGGCAAGCATAAAACAAGGACGGGACGAGAGATGAGACTGACTGCACAAATAGGAGAGTATGAAATGGATTAGGTCATTTTAGACCTAGGGTTAGATGCAAATGTCCTACCAAAGTAGACTTGGGAGTGAATGGGGAGACCTGCGATGCAATGGTCTCTGATTCAGTTAAGGATGGTGAATTAGTAGAATATCATCCCCATGAGGTGGCTGCAGGGGGTGACCATGGATATTGAGGGAGCAAGTGTGCTGGCGGATTTTGAAGTAATAGAGATAGTGGATGACAACAATCCCTACCCTGCACTCATGGGAATTGACTGGGCTACCAATATGAACAGGGTAATCAATCTGAAGAAGTGAAAGATGATCTTTGAGAAGAAATCGCTGCGCATAATAATACCCCTTGAGCCCGCTGAAGGATCGCGCTATACTGAACCTGTCCATGATTATGAGAGTGATAAAAACCTGGACTGTATCTATAAGATAATAGCATGAGACCAAGATTGGGTGGCTCCCACCATGGATGGATGGAGTACATGGGATTGTGAGAGTTCCTGCACTTCGGACTCCGATGAAGAAATATAACGCTGGCAGAATCGGTTACATGAAGTAACTACGCTGAATTGCAACATTATGACCCAATCATTGCATTGTGTGTCATCAAAGGTAAGAAATCTGCCTATTTATGATGGTCTAAATGAGGTAGATATCTTTTTAGATGCCTTTGAAAGGGAGGCATCAGAAAAGCATTGTTTCCAAGCCTTGGACTGGGCACTGTGCGCTACACCCGTAAGATGGTGGGGTACATACAAGGGAAGCTTTGATGATTGGCGCGAATGTAGGAGGATGATGAGAACATGATTTGGGAAGCCTCAGATGCGATTGACAAATAAGCATGAGGGGCAGAATGATCTGCATGCGCATCTAACCAAATGGATGCAAGCTTATGGAGAAAAGCCCCAACCTGAGTGGGTGCACCTGTTCTGTCATACCTTGGATGTTATCCCAATGAATTGGTATATAGAAATAGAGCTCTGCCATGGGACAGACGAATGTGATATCCTACATGAAGGATTCATGATGACATTAAGTTTTGAGGATGGGTTTGATAGTATTGATAAAGTGCTACAAGAGGTGAAAGCATCCATATTTAGGATACTGCAGGATCCTTTAGACCTAATTCAGCCTAAATGGGCTACTCAGTTAAGTCACATGCTTGAATGTTATAATATAACTGCTAAAGCAGAGGACGAGGATCTGTGAAAGATTAACATTCCAGAAATAGAAGGCCTCCGTGAGGTTCAAGGACCGAAGATTGAGAACCTTGATATAACCGTGCCAGTGAAAAAAAAACAAGTGAACTTTGGTACGGAGGCAGAACCCAAATTCACGAATATTGGAGACTATTGGGATGACGTGATGGTGGATAATGTTTCTAAATTTCTCCGCTAATACCAGGACTTATTCCCTACCAGGTTTACGGATCTAAAAGGAATAACCGGAGACCTAGGAGTGATGAAGATCACATTAAAGCCTGACATAAAGCCAATTAAGCAGAGACCTTACCACCTCAATCTTAAATACAAGGAAAAGGTCCGCTTAGAGCTAGACAAGATGCTAGTGGCAGCATCATTGAGCCTGTGGAATAATCCAATTGGGTAAGCCCGATGGTTGTGCAAGAGAAGAAGCAGAAGGATGAGATAAGGATATCCGTGGGTCTTAGAAAAATGAATGACGCTTGTGTACATGATCCTTTCCCGACTCCGTTCACGGATGAAGTGTTGGACAATGTAGGTGGCTAGGAAGCATATTCCTTCATTGATGGGTTCTATGGGTACCACCAAATCAAAATCGCGTCAGAGGATAGGAGCAAGACAACCTTCGCGACTGAGTGGAGATGTTTTCAATACAATATAAATTCGTTTGGATTGAAGAATGCACCTGCAATATTTTTGTGTGTGGTTGTTGCGGTATTCAAGGAATTTATTCATTAGTTATTGGAGGTATATTTTGATAACTAGACTGTATTTGGGCTGCTTAAGCGCCACGTAGCAAGCTTGCGCTTGATGCTAGATACCTGTCGAAGATACCAGATCGCGCTCAATCTCAAGAAGTGTCTATTTTGCATTCCTTTTGGGAACCTATTGGGGCATGTGTTTTGTGGACAAGGACTGATGATAGACCCCACGAAGATCACTGTGATATTAAACTTAGGAGTGTGAAACAGTTGCGCGTTACTCTGGGACATACGGGATATTATAGAAAGTTTATCAAAAGCTATGCCCAGATAACCGTGTTGATGGAAAAATTGTTGACGAAGGATGTCACATTATGTTGGAATGATGACTATGAGAAAATCTTGGATATATTGAAAGAAAACATGGTTACTACACCGATTCTAGCTTTCCCGGACTGGAAGAAAGAGTTTCATGTACATGTCGATGCATCATGTATAGCGCTGGGGGTAGTACTAACACAGGATGGTAGAGAAGACTTGGACCATCCTATCGCATTCACAACCCGTATATTATCCAAAGCAGAGAAGAACTATTCTACCACTGAATGCGAGGGGCTAGCTATGGTGTATGTGCTCGAGAAGTACCGTCACTACTTGCTAGGAGGCCATTTTAAGATGTATACAGATTACTCCGTGCTGAAGTACTTGGTCAATAAGCTTGTGTTGGGGGGGATAATCTGAAGATGGCTCTTATTTTTCCAAGAGTACAATTTTGAAGTTGTGAAGCCTGGACGATTGAATGCGGGACCAGACCATTTGTCGCGCATTGAAATAGGGGAGGAACCTTCTAACTTGGAAGAAGGATTGCCTGACGCGCAACTATTTGCAGTGTGTGTCACGTGTCACGGATGGTCATTTTGAGGATATAATACACTTTATAACAATAGGAACTACACCGGAAGGGTACTCTGTCCAGAAAAAGAAGGAATTAGTTGTGCGTACAACATATTTCTCTGTCATTGCTGGGCATCTATACAAGATGGGGACTAATGAGATATTACAATAGTATGTACCTGAGTTCGAACGAATAAGCATCCTCACATACACTCATGGGGGCGTCGTGGGAGGACATTATGTAGGGAGAGCAACTTTGCAGAAGATTCTATGCGTAGGGTTGTGGTGGCCAACCCTTCATTAGGATTCAAAAGCATATTGCAAGGTGTGTGATGTATGTCAAAGAATAGGCAGGCCATCGTAAAGGGATGAAATGACTTTGAATCCACAAATGACATTGCAACCCTTCGAAAAGTGGGCAATAGATTTTGTAGGACCCATCCAACCACAAGGGAAGACAGGAGAAAGGTACATTATCACTGCAATGATGTATTTGACTTGTTGGGAAAAAGCATAGTCGGTGAAGCATTGCATGGGCATGACGACCACGAAGTTCCTATTTGAGCATGTACTGATGTGATTTGGATGTCCAAGGATCTTGATGAGTGATCATGGTACACACTTCTTGAATGAGATGATCAACACACTGATGGAGGAATTTTAGGTATATCACCAAAAGAGCACGCCTTATCACCCACAGGCTAATGGGATAGTGGAGGCATTAAACAAATTACTTGAAAATGTGCTGACCAAGGTTTGCAATGCTCAACAAAGTGATTGGGACCTACACATACCTGCAGTATTGTGGGCTTATCGAACAACATGCAAGAAGTTGACAGAACAAACTCCTTTTAGGCTTGTCTATGGTGTGGAAGCCATAATTCCTATGGAATACATCGTGCCTAGTCTGCGCATAACGATGCTCACAAGTATGACGAATCGTGGAGCCTTGGAAGAGAGGCTTGCACAGCTGGATGAGCTTGAAGAAGAAATATTTTTGGTTGGCTTTCATGAGCAGTTCCGAAAGCAGTGTGAAAAGGCGTGGCATGATCGACACATCAAGCTACGCACATTTAAGGTAAATGATTTGGTTTTTTTGTATGATAGTAAGTTTGATAAATTCCCTATAAATTGAGGATGCATTGGTTAGGTCCTTATGTTATTAAGGATATTACCAATGGAGGAGTGGTATAGTTGGTCAAGTTAAGTGGAGAACCCTTCCCAGGAAAGGTGAATGGCAGTTGCTTGAAGCCATACATCAGCGGTCCGACCATGTAACTAAATGAAAGTAGCATAGTCTTAGCACTCCAGGTAGCTGAAAGGAGGCACGAGACTATAAAATACACTGCCCAATTTGGGGAGTTGCGTGATTGGAAGATGGTGTGAAGCAAGGATGTGTCACTGGGCCTGTGACAGCATGGAGGGAGCTTCACTACCCAGGGATAAATCGCGCACGTCAGTTGGAAAGTGACCGTTAAAGTCGTTGTTCATGAAAAGACGTTAGAAGTGAGGCCAAATGGAGCGGGCGGCCAGCATTTAAGATGAAATTTATGGCTTAGATCCTTGAAAATTTGTCTCCAATCCATCATTAATGAATTTATTTCGTGGGGAACTGTTGGATTTGAATTTAAATTTCCCTATAAATTACAAGTGGATGTCCAGCAAGAAACACTTGGCATTTTAAGTATTCAGCTGTTGAGCTCTCATACGCCTATGGACCCAGAGTTTTTTGAAGCTCCCAAACAGACTCTTGCATTTGTGAACCTTCTTGATACGTCACGAGTATTGATAGAGAGTGTTATGTCATCACCCATAGAAGTTATCAATACACAACAAGTGGTAGAAGAGCCGACACAAGAAATGGAGAAACAGGTCGAAGAAGTTTCCCTAGAAGTACTGGCAGAGGTCCCTAAATCTCCAAGAACATTGAGACCAAAGCCAACCCCGACCAAGGAGACCATGAAAGGTAAGAAGGGAAACCAGCCTACCATCCTGGTGTGTGCGTCGCCAAGACGAAACCCAACAAATCCCATTGCCCAGGAGAAAGGCAAGGCTATAAACCTAGAGGCAGAAGAGGAGGATATTGAAGACATCGCCATGGACGATGAAGATGTGGGAGTGGAAGTAGAGGAGGTTGAAGACCAGGGTGCAGACCCTCTTACACGGTTGCCGGAGTATGTCCCTCCATGCAAGCCTAAGTCTAAGGTCCCAAAGGACATTGATGAAAGTAAGACTCCCCTACAAACCCCATTGCTACCAGATGAGATCACTTTTGACAGTCTGCGTTTAGCACAGGTACCAATATTGAAGCTCAAAGACTAGGACTTAGCGAACCATGAGAAGTTCCTACACCTGGTGACCGAACAGTTGATGTGCCACATCATGGACACAAAAATGAGGATGACTGCACTGGAGCCATGGAAGTGGCTTAGAGGAGTAGAGAAGGTAGGATTACTCAACCTGCTTTGGGTGCTGCATTATAACCGCATCCCCATGACAATTTTAGTCATCAAGCAGCTGCTATGCTTGGTGCATGATGGGGGTTTGTGGCTGGAGGAGCTGATACCCATCACTGATATGTTGATTTACCGCATAACACGCCTATTGTATACAGTTGAAAATCCAACAATAATCTTTGGTGGTAAGGGTGGCAAGATGGCACTTGCAGAATCAATGAAATAAAAGTTCAAATTGGTGAAGAAGTCACGCGGGTATGCAATCTCTAGCATCTGTGACCTACTGTGAATGTGGCAACATAGATCCTTGTAGGAAAGGTGATGTGGAAGTGCTGCGCCGACGAGTTGTCGACACATGTCATCGTGCTCGCACAATAGTGCGTGAAAGGAGTCCAGTTTAACTGGTCAGACAATCTTCACGACAAATTCCTAGAAAACTATCACAAAGCACAAGAGAAAAGAAATACATTCCACTACACGTGGCTCTTGCTATCGATTGTGCTTGTAGCGTGGGAGATACCGGAAGAGAGCCAGTTCCCCTCGGTCATTCCAGACCTTCCTGAAGCAGCAAAGTACGCTTCGCTGTGGGCGACCAAGGACATAGAATGTGTTTGGGACAACAAGATCTTCTGGATATTGATGGAAATGAACATTAGGATGGCTATCAATTGCAAGCCACGATTGTCACCCAAAGTATATGCTAACCTACATAGCTATGCTGAATTCAAAGCTAATTTCCATCGGATATCAATCAGGGCATGGAAGGACCCTGTGCAGAAATGGTACAACTTGCCATACCTCGCCAAAGATGATGCTATTGATGTGGTGTTGGATAAATGGCTAACGGAATGGCACACCACCACGGACTTGGCGGTGGGTGGAAGCAAGTCTGCTGCACAAAAGAAGAAGGACGAGACCAAGCTAAAGATGGCATAGCTGGTTGAAAAGAGGAAGAAGGAGGTCACTGAGAAGGCCAAGGAAGAACAGGCATGGAAGGAGGTAGGAAAACAAACAGGTGGCACAGAGCGGGGCTCTGACAAAGGCACGTGGTCACCTACACCTAAAGCTGAAGAAGAGGACACAGAGTAGCATGGCGTGAACTCTTAGGAGACATTTAGCTGCATCAAGCGCCTGAGAGAGGCGAAAAAGGGAGGGTCCAGAAAGAAATCAAAAGCGACCAAGACCTCACTGGACCCTATCACACTGACGGAGGGATATTTATACGACATCGGTGACACAGTCAAAGATGTCACTGCAGAGGTCCTGCAACAATTTGAAAAGTAGTAGTAGATCATCGTAGGGGCCATCCAGATGGGACTGTAGGAGTTGTAGACCTATGCATCACAAGCTGGTACGGTGTCTACCAGATTGGCTATCGGCACATCATAGGCTGCCAATATGCTACACACGAAGGCTTCCAGTGTGCTAGTGCTGCCAAATGGAGCACTAACAATAGAAAATGATGCTAATAGGCCCACTGTTAGCACCTTGAAGGGAATGGGATTGAACCTGGTAGAACTCTTGTGCGAAGCACTCCACTCCTTGCAGGATGGAGTAATTGTAGAGTTGAGGGCCTGCGAGCATTGTACCCTCCAAGTGATGAGTGCATAGAAAATCAACAATGAGCAGATGGCCTAACAGAGGGATGTTGCCATCGCTGCCGAGGCCGAGGTTACCAACCAGAGAAATAATATCATACAGGTCGTGGATGATGCATGCAAAATGGTCTTGGAATTGCCCATTTCGGAGGAGGAGCCATATTAGGTCCACAACTGTAAATTGGCCACAGGGGTGTGTGACACTCGAACAGAGATGGCGCGGGTTCAGTTGGAGCTGAACTTGCAGATTACAGAGCTTTAGTTGAGGGCTCGGACTTCAACACCACCAGAGGTAAAGGAACAATGGGTAGCTATTGTCACAGAGGTAGTCGCGACAATGGAGAGTGTAGTAGTGGACTTCACGTAGTTGTTTGAACAATTGTTTGAGGTCTTGACTGGCTTGCAGGAAGACACAAACATCTAGAGACTCAAGATGGAAGCGTGTGAACTCCAACAATGCTATTATGAAGTTAAGGGCACAATGCGAACCGTTGCATTGACACAAAGGTTAGCCAAGCTGTAGGAAGCCAAGCAACTAAAGGAACAGGTGGACATAGCACTGCATAAGGAAGCAATGTTGAAGGCGTGACTAAAGCCCTGGCTGGAGGAAGCTTATGCAGTCACTGGAAACATTGAAGGAAATCTTGTGACTTTGCAAGCGACGCAACAAAATCTTCAGGCTGACAGCGCAGGGTTAGTAACTTAGAAGGCAGTCGAACATGCGAAGCAGGCAACAACTCAATGCATAGCCAAAGTTGCGGTCATCAGGGTCGAGCTAGACAGGCTTCACGCAAAGATCTCTGTGCCTACCAAGTGACTCGAGGGTGAGTCATGATGTTTGTGTTGGGGGCCCGTTAGGAGTGGGATCCCCCAAGGGTAGGTTTGGGGCTAAAAGCCCATGTTTAAGTCAAGTTTTTGTAATATTATTATAAAGAATCCATAGTTTGTTGTCATGGAGTGTGAAGGTATTATGTGTCACATAGGATAGTCCACCCTTAGTTTTGTAAAGTAAAGTCAGCTGTAAGAGACCTACCCATGGTCTGTGGACCATGGAATTGTATAAAAATAGCTAAGATCTAAGTAGTTAGAAGGATCGAAGAAGTAAGAGAGTCATAGCTTTAGAGCAAGAAGTCTACATCTTGGGTCGTAGTGTAGGTAGACGCTTTGCAACTAAGTGTGCAGAGGCCTAGGGTAGAAGTCTGTAGCTGAGTGCACAGACCCCTGCAGCTGTGTGCATAGGGTGAACAGAGTCTGTAACACTTGGAAGATATTTTTAAAAGTAGTTGTTCTACAATTTCTGTGTATTTGTTCTATTGATGGGTTTGGATATTTTGTGTATGGATTTCCTTTTTTATGCTTCTATGTTGCGCGAATGAATACAGTTAAATTGAATAATTAAATGCAATTATGAATATCTGTCTATGTGATGATAAACTTAAATATTTGGCAAAATAATAAAATCACTTAGGGTAAGTGAGGAATCTGCACGGTGCGCTGCCATAACAGCACGAAAGTACCTGAGCCCCAGGTTAGGGCTGCACGAAGGTTGATTGTATACTTTCACAAAGGTATTGAAAGCCAGAATAGAGGGTTTGTCTTACAAGCCCTAGAGCAAGATCACATATGCGAAGGCAGGGATAAAAGAGATCAACGACATCACAACCATCTCAGGGTGTGGAAACTTGGTTCCAACATCCCCCCATACTGCTTCGGGTGAGACTTCAGCCCGCAATCTGTGGGCTGATGCCGAAAGGGCTAGTAGTGTAGGGATTTGTTTGGCTAAAAAATGTTTAACTTGGGTCAGGCTCCCTCAAGCCAACACATATGATTTGAAATAGAATTATTATTTGAGTTGGTTCCTTAACTTCCTTCTCAGCTTTGATCAACCCTCTCTTCATTAATAAATATTCTTCGGCTTCAAGCACCTCTTCAATAAAAACTGGATTCTCATTTTCTTCTATGGTTGATTCAACAACATGACCACCTCTTTGACTTATTGATGCATTTTCAAGGCAATACCATGACATATGCTCAAGTTTCCCACATATGAAACATCTAGGCTGATAGTCGCTTCCTAGACCGCTACCTCTAGAGAATGATATTCTCCCTCTCAAATCACCTCCTCTTGGTGATTGACTATTGGAACTTCCTTCATCTTATCTTTTTACAAAATGAATCCTTCCTCTTCCAATCTGCTATCCTTTACATCTTGTAGGAATCCATCCTCAACTTTTCTAACTTTTTTTTCTAACAAGCTTTTCTTCTGCCTTCAAGACAAATTGGTATGCATCTTCAACAATATTCAAAGATACTAAGCCAATTTCATCTTGAATATCAAACCTCAAGCCATTAATATATCTAGAAACTTTCTCAGCATCATCTTCTTCTCAACCAAATTTGATGTTCAATTTATAAAACTCCTCTATATATTATTTAATTGACATGGAATTCTGTTTAAGATTTTGTATATGTTTGAAAAGATTAATCTGATATTATTTAGGTAAAAAATTACCTTTGAGTTTTACCACCATTATATCCCAATCTCTGATTGTAGCTTTTCCTTGCCTCTTTTGATGAACTTTTACTTCATCCCCCCACAAAGCAATATGGCTTTTCAATTTGGTTACAACATACTTAACTTTCTTATCAAATTATACATATTCATAATCAAAATATTTATAAAGAGTGTTTATCCAATACATTAATTCATGAATATTTAAATTACCTTCATATGGAATAATTTCCTTCTTTGTCTTGGCAGTTATCTTAGTAAACATCTTCATCATATTTACATCTTATAATTCTTTCGTTTCTTCATCACTGGAAGAATCTTATCCCACATCACTAACATTTCCTGCATCCTTTTCTCTCCTTTGTGTAGTCTCCACAACTCCCATTCTCTCTCAAATTCTTCTTACTTCAACTTGGAAAGCCACATTTTCTACAAGTCTCCCTCAACCTGCTCCTCAACGATCTTCCATTTTTCCTTTTAATTAAAATAAGTACACTTTGATAGCATAATTAATGCCGATATAGTCTTACCAACTCCACCCTTAATTTATTTTCCTCCAAAACAAATAATAAAGTAATCCACTTTATTTAAAGTCCAAAGGAAAACCTCAAAATTCCCCTTTATTAAACTACAAAGTAACTGACCTATTCTACAAACTTAGCAGCAGGTCGAGTTTGGGTCTCGCATTGATTTCTAGTTTAAACACACCTAAATGGGTTTGGGGTCAAATACTCCTTGGACTAGTTGGGGATCAGGCTAGCTAACCAAATTCCCAAAAATAGGAAGGGATGACTATGGATTGTAGCCAACCTATGGCGTTATTACCAATGAAAAAATCCCACTCTTACTCAGGGCCGGGGCTTGAATTCTCTTAGTTAAAAAAAAACTTAAACTTTCCTCTAACAACCTGACTATCGTCTCAACTCATATTTTAGGTTGTTTAATGGAATTTAAAGGTTTTTCCTTTAGTTTCCTTTACACATGAATTTCTCTGTTAAGGTAATTAGAAACGAATCTAATTCCAAAACAACTTCTCTGCAGAATATTTGAGATGTGGGATCTCTTTATTGTTGATTAAATTGATTACAGAAGGATTGATTTGTTGACTATGCACTTAAAATACAGAGTTGGCTCCAATCCTCAAGCTGAAACTTAGATGAAGATCTAAAACAAATATATAACATAATCTTGGATTAAAATTGAATTAAAAAAAAGTATGAGTCACCATATAACAAAAGGGAAAAATCTCTTTGATTAAATCAATTCCTTTCTTTCTTTAGAGAACACAAAAAGAAACCACACTTACACACTCACACAATTATCTAGCTAATTGAACTCTCTATGAACCTGCAAAGTCTATTTTTTAATGCAAGATAATAATTAGTTTAAATCCACTAATTGTGGATCTAAATCCTAAATCTAGAAAATATCCAAAATAATGAAACCATCTATAATATCTCTCGGATATCACCTACACAAAATCTCTTATTTATACAAATACATAACAATTCTAACTAATTGTTATTTTTCCTAAGCATGGAAAATTTTAAGGGCTAATGTTTGCCTAGTGGGTTAATTTTCCATGATATTTCCACAAAAAAGATTCGCCAATTTCCAATTTTATAAAAGACGATTCACCCAAATTTTAGAATATAAAATTATTTTACCTTAAAAATTGCCAACATTATATAGAGACTATATATAAAATAATTATGAATCATTTTACAAATATATCAATAATTTTGTTATAGTTTCCATATTAGGGATTAGTGAGATTGGCCAATGTTTTTAAACTTCAAGAAAATTTTCCATCCTTAAAATTTTCCTTGTTCCTAAGTATATTAAATAATTAAAATAAATTTAGGAAACCCACTTTCTATAGTATATAATTCTTTTATCATTGTGATCAAAATGAATGTACTTATGGTGATCCTCCTGTATCACTACTACCCCTGATTGATTGGATACCACTGAAAAGGAATCTTCTAATCCCTAATTTTTTTACCATCCACTACTGGAAGGAGCTACAATCCCTAAAATGCAAGGGCCAACTTGTTGGCCATGTTGATCCATATTTCATGTTATTTTCAAACTCAGATCAACAAGAATTTCTTTCTTCAAACAAAATTTTGCCTCTCTATTTAACACTCTTCAATCACCTATCTCAACACCTCTACCACCATAAAGACACCTTCAACAAATACTATTCACTGATTTTTGACCTCTGTTGCATACACCAAAAACACCATCATCACCAATATGATCAATACATTCTTTTCATTCTAAAACAAATTTTAGTCACCAAATCTTATCTCCGATTCACCCTTGATGCATACTACAATATGCATTCCATTGCACCAACAACAACCAACTTGGTTGTTTGATTATGCTTATAAATAATTTGAGTTGATATTTTAGGATTTCAAACTTTAGTTAAGTTTTGCTCTTTCTTCAACTAATTGATGATTTGATCTTGATTTCTTCTTATTTTTCTCATTTTTGTTATAGACATATTTGGGCACTGAAACCACAATCACATATGTCCATAAACCAAGGGATTCTAAGTCCCTAAAAGTGTTGTTTCATACCCTAAAGGAGTAAGGTCAACTGATTATATCATCTCCTAGAAGTTCTCTATGAAAAGCTACTCAGAACTGGTCAAAGGAGGACCATACAGACTTCCCAGTGCTAAAGGTGTGATGCATCTCACCTCCCACATGCAAAAACTGTGATGCATACTGGAAATCCCTTCTATAGGGTGCGATGAGTGAGAGCAGACAAATGGAACAAGAAGTTTGCTAGGTGGAAACCCAGAGAATATTCTAGAAACTGCTCATTTGACACTTGCCTCTCTAAGTTCGCCCAGGGATGAGTAAGAGATCTAAAATCTCCATGTAGAACCAGGAACTATCAAAGAGATGACACTAATCAAAATCCCAGAAGCTGACTCACCCCCCTTGCAAATATCTATAAATGGATCCCTCATCCCAGAGATCCAAAGGTTGGAATTGGGTAATTTGCAAAGAGGTGTTGCTGGTTTCTCTTTGAAGACATTGTTGGGTGATCTTGCTTTGTGTGAGGTGAAGAGGGCTTTCAAGCTGGGAGGATGGCGCTGGGCCAAACCAAGTGGTTGTAATCCTCTCTTCTAATACTTTTACTAATAAAGCTATTTGCGTTTTCCTCCATATTCTTGTGTATCTCTGAATATTGTGTTGGTATATGCATTTGTATGGTCAATATATATCTGATCCTATATTGTTTACAGTGAAGGATCTCTATGCTTTAATGGTATTATGCTGCTATGAATCTACAGGTGCTCTTTGAAGTGGGATAAGTAAGGAAGCAGTGGCGAGATTCTGTCAAAGGGGAAAAGAAACAAGCAAGGAGCCAAGCGGAAGACTGAGGTTGGTACTATCTGCTTCTTTCCCATCTCTCTCTCGTAAAGGAAAAACAAGTAACTTTAATCTATTTGTTTCTAAGATAGCTACCTGTCTTAGTGGGACTAGTAGCTCTGAATAGACACTAGATTTCCTGATAACAAAATGGCGACTCCACTGGGGAGCGATTAGTTTGATTGCTTGTCTCTATTTGTTTGATTCATAAACCACAGACGAAGGTTGAAGTCAAGCCAGCTAGCCTTCGAACTGCATTTTCTATGCAAGTGAAAAGTAGATCAACGCTGCTTCAGTCAATCTTCGGGTTTGTTTATGAACTGAAAAATTGACTTGCAAACATCCTATGTGCCCTAGAGGTAGCTTGAGTAACCTCATTAGATCAGCCCCTGTACTTTGTAGTTACTGACTATCACTTGCTCGGCCTGACTCCTTGAACTAAACTACAAACTGTGACCAAAAACCAAGTTAAAGTCTCGTCCCTAGACCATCGCACCTTGTCTTCTTGGAAATATGGATGCATCACACCTCTCATGTGCAGTAGGTGGGATGCATCCCTGTTTCCCTGTGTTATAGGTGTGATGATCAGAAAAGACTAAATCTGCCTCCAGATTTTGGTTTTTTCTTCACTGTCTTCAGTTTTATTTAGGAGTTTTGTTGTCTATGATCAGTAGACCACTATTGAAACCCCCTTCTTTGCATCATCCAACCTCCATTGTGCAAAGATTTGTGAATATTTTTATGTATTTTTCGCCATTCACAGTTCTCATTTACAAAATAGTAGCTTAATCGAACTGTCGTCTTTTGATTTGAAAGTGTCACAAGTGTCGTTTTTGGTCAAAGAAAATAATAGTTCTCTTTTTGATAGTTGATTATACTGTTACTCTTGTATTTGATCTGAATTTATAAGTATTTCAAGTGTTGAAAGCAGTTTTCAATTCAAAATCGCAAAGTGTCGTCTTGCCTTCCTGTCGTTTTTTGAAAATAAAATCGTTAGTATTGTCACTTTGAAAGAAGAGATAATTCAGACTTGTATTTAGCATTCTTTTTGTCATTCACACATTAAGAAAGTGGAAAAAAAATACATGCATGTGCATTTGCATTTAGACTGCTTGTTGATTGTGATTTAGGATAGTGCATCTAGTGTGTGCTCTATGCTCTATGTTGAAAGGATTTCATTTCTCTTTCCTTAGTAGCTAGGATTTTCATTGCAAAAAGAAGATTAAACGACTGTTTATCATCTTAGATTGTATTTTAGGAATTATATATCTACATCACGCGGTGAACCTGAAAGGAAAATTTCTTAAGAAATATCAACTGTAAAATAAATTCAATGAACATAAAAATGCTTTGAAACCTAACGTGCAACATCTAGAAGTCTAGGCTAGAGACGTATTCCAGCGTCGTAAAGCCTGGTAATTGTCACTTTCATCGTAGGTTGGGTGATTCCTCCTCTTTGAGATGACAAGTGCTAGTACAGACTTGTGCTCCCACGTACCGTCGAGTATATATTGGGAGACCACAATAGGCTATATCCTTTATCCTTAGGAATCCGTGTCTACTGCCCTATCGATCGCAATGCACTGAACACAGCATTCGGGAAGATTGACTGCCGTACCGTAAAAAGTATTCTGCAGTTTTTTGATTGGTTTGGTAATCCCTCTGTCTAGATTTCTAGAGTAGTCTCTTTCATTCCTTTTAAAACTCCTTAAAGGAAAATGTCCATCTGAGCACTTGTCACTTCAAGCTCATTAAAAATCGAAGGTGACTAGAGTCATCTTTATATTTTTCTTGACTCTTAAAAAGTGAAAAAGCAAGTTGTGTCAAAGTGTCTAAAATTCATTTAATACAGAATAACATTTTCCCCTATTATTTTGAGTTCATCAAATAATCCGCAATCATGGAAGAAAGTCAATCAAAACCCCATCATTCGCGAAGACTGACGAGTCAACCGTCTTTGACTCCAGAAACCAAACCATTCCGGGTCAAGCGAACTCATTTAATTGGGTCAAAGTCTCTTGGTTAGTTTGAAACTTGTGTTTCAACATCCTCTGAGACTCTAGTTACTCCAACCATTTCTGGTATCCCTGCCTCTACAGAAGAAGTTCCACAGTTGCAAGAGGACATTAGAACTGATCCTAGTGTAACAGTAAACACTTCTATTCCTGAACCAGCTCCATCCAGGGTTAATTCTGAAGGTGTTACCCCTCCAACATCTGTCGCTGTAGAATATATAACTTCTTCGGCACCAGAAATATTTTATGGACCTGACGGTCTACCTCTTCAACCTGGATTGATTGCCATAGAAGAGATTACGGAGGATCTTCCATCTAGTACTCCATCGCATTTTGGGACTGGGATACACTTATATCCTTCTACTTCAGAAGTTAATACCCCTTCATCGCAAGTTCTTGTAGAAGTGCTGGGAAGTCTTTTGGATAGACTCGATATGTCTGGACAACCATCGACATCTAGGACTATCTCGTCCGATACAGCGGTAGCAGAACCTCTTGCCACCACTCCGACGATGTTCGCTGGTATACCATCTGTCCCAACTATCTCTCAACCACTAGAAGGAGTCCACCCAGGGACTGTTTCGACAGTATGGTCTGTTCCCGTTTGTTCATTCGAAATAGTATCTGGAATCTCTTATGTTGAATCTCAAAAAATTGATCCTTCACAATAATATCAATTTGGGTCGTCTAGTCTCCAAAGGCCAATCATTCCCTTGAGCACTGGATTTCCGCCATATGGAGGGCACTACACCCTTTCATTGTTCCCTCTGGGAGAACAACCATATGAGAGTTCACAACCGAATTCAGGTCAAATTGGAATCACATCTAGTAGTTGGGTGCCAATACTGCCTCAACAACCAAGAGTTGTATACTCAATGCAACCGAGTCTACGTGTGTCAAATATCCCCACTACACAAACTATTGTGACAGTGTCGCAAGTACAAGCATTGCCTGTTGTATGCCAACCTCAAGTTTCTCAGGTCATTGTACAATAGCCTCTTGTCTTCGCGACACAACCACAATCGCCAGTTAGTGGCTCCTTAACTGGAGCAACTCAGACTCAAATGGGTACTATTACCCCTCATCTTGGTCAAATGTCTAGTATTGGGCAATAGCAAATGTTTTCACAACCATGGCTGGCAACATCAACAACCGCAATTGCAACAAGCTTACCAAGGACCTGAGTAGCAAAACTTTGCAGGTAGTGGGTAGCCGTATATTCAAAAAGGTTATCACCAATCGTCTCAAATTGCTTATTCCCAACCACCTTATCAAAGTTATCAGCATCAAATACATTATGCTGGTATGAAAAGACGCACTGCTCAGGTGATCCCATCTTATCCTGGGTACGCTTCGCCAAACCTGAATCAACAGTTTCCCTTCGTCGTGACTCTAGAGTTACCAGATCTAAATCGGCTAACGAATGATCCAATTTCTTATGCCCCTTTGTGGCCAGTGATTCCTCATAAACTTCCATAAGATATTCCTAAATTTAATTGAAATCCAGGTGAAGACCCATCAAATCGTGTGATTACCTTTCATCTGTGGTGTTCATCGAACACTCTCAGTGATGATTCAATTCAGCTTCGCCTTTTTCATCAAACGTTAACTAGTCCAGTAGAAAAATGGTACATCGAATTTCCTAGAGCTTCATTTGATAACTTCAGCACCCTTGCCACAACCTTTTTAACCCATTTTCAATTACCAATAAGGTATGAAACAGGAATAGAGTTGTTAGAAAATTATATATTACGGAGCAATGGAACACATAAAATATTGCAGAAATATAAACACAGAAAACGCACAAAACAAGAGAGACACAGATATACGTGGTTCACCCAGTTTGGGCTACGTCCACCCCGAACAGCCAGTCCTTCCTTTCTATTATCCAGCAAAATGAAGAGACACAACCTACAGCAAATCCGCTGTAATATCCTCTGTTTTCTCTCACAGTCTCACCTCTCTGTTTTTCGCTCACAGAATACACATCTATCACACAGCCTCAAATACAATACCCTCATACAAAGAGAGGGGTTGCCTTCTAGGGTAAAAAAAAACCATAAACTAAACATAAGTTCTACCGTCAGATCATCCGCCTAATGAACGGCCCAGATTGACTAGAAATTACTATACTTTTACAAGGCAATTTTATAGCTGTTTTTAGCTTCGGGGGCGCTGCCCCCAAAAACCCCCGCCAAGGGGGGGCTCCCGAAGGTCGCAGCCGCCCCCCTTGGACCCCCGTACAGCGAATATTTTACGGGCGAACTGGGGTCCTATGTGGCGATACCTTTGAATATAGAAGTTAATCAGGCTCCACACCCAACAAGAGCTTCTTACCAATTTCAAACAAACGACGGCCACTCACATATCCAATCATATTCATAAATGGCGATGTCGTCATAGAATGGTAAAAACATATGACCCTGATCAGCTACTAGTTGAATGATTTATTAAGTCTTTATTACCTTCTATAACAAAAGATGTGGCAAAGGGAGGGGTTGTCACTGAAGAGCAGGTGATTGCTCATGCGAAATATCTAGACTTGATCTATACTCAGTCTGGCACGCTCTATGACAAAATCCCTGATGCTCCAAGACCAGAATTTTTTGTTCCTCCTCCTCCTAAATCAAATAAAAACTCTCATGCCAGCAATGGCATGATAGTTGCGACGAGCATGAAATCAACAAAAGATACATCTAAGAAAGCCCGTAAGATTTCTGATCAAAATGCAAATGAAGAAATTCTAGCCTTAGAGGTTAATGCTGTGTCAACTCACAAAGGCAAAGAACCGAATCAACCAGGAGGCAAGAAGAAAGGGAAGAACAAAAAGAAGAAACAGGATGATTTGTCTCCTGAAAAATCTTCTGAAAACCCTTCTGGACAAAAGAAACCTACTCAGCCATGCCTCATATTCGATGAGGATCATTGGATGAGAGATTGTCCATATAAAGCTGAAGTTAAGAAATTATTTAAGAATTCAAAAACCTTAGCAGCATTGACTGATCCGTTTCCAAACCCAGGAGCCAATCTGGTTGCTAGTGAAAATTATTCCCCATCCCATGTCCTTATGCTGTCCATTTCAAAACAGCAAAATGATGCTTTGATATCGACAAGAAATAAAGATTACGGGAATCCACAACTGTCGAACAACAAGGCTACTGATCAACCTAGTAGTTCGACAACAACTTCGACCGAAGTTGTGCCACCCATCATTCCTGAGCTAACTATAAAGCCGCCAAAGGGAGTTTTACACAAATCGACATTTAATCCTTGTGCCAGAATGGCACATAATTATAATATAGTAGAGGACCTGGCCCAATCGTCGTCCGCTATGTCGACACTTGAGGTATTGCAAAACTACCCCTCCCAAAAGCAAGCTTTATTATCAGCAATAGGTGGGATTGACCCAATGGATTCCAATCTTGTGGCCTTTAATCATAAAGGATATGACCCGTAGTTACCAGCTCAGCTCACTTTCCTCATTCAAGTGAAAGCCCCCAACAAAACTGTTCATCGAACAATTATTGATGAGGGGGCATCTACATGTATTATGTTAATGAGTTGCTGGAAAACTTTAGGCTCACCACCCTTGTCATGATCGTCGATGACGTTAAAGGCATTTGATGGATGAACATACACTCCATACAGGATTTTAAGTAACTTGCAAGTCGAACTGGGGGGAAAAAAATAGAAATTGGTGTGGAAGTTATCGATGGAAACCTCAATTACAACATCCTACTGGGAAGGCCCTGGATTTATGCTATGGCTGCCATTGTGTCGACATACTTCAAGAATATTGCATTTCCCTTCCAAGGGGGAATTACAATCGTCGACCAACAGACATACCTCCCCAATAGTTCACAAGTTAGAGGAAGCATCCCGATGATCCACGGAAGCTCTCAGTCACTTCAAAATATTGGAGTAGGCCTACTAAAAGACCCTACATTGATGGGTACTTTTTCCCTACTGCCTCCAAATGATTTGGCGGAAGTTGCAACTGTGGGAACCTACAATATGGTATCTTCCATTCAGAAGATGTCTGAAAATGATATTAGCGTGGATCGTCACCAGGTGTTGCCTCCAAGCCCAATAGAAATATTGTAGCAATCAATGTTCTCGGCATGGGAGGCAAACCCCAATGAACACTCATCAAGCGTTTGGGTAGATAGGTCTAAGGAGTATGGTACCTCTTCAGATCCTTGGTCGCATGTACATTCTACAGACGAAGGAATTGTTCAGTCAATGAACATACAGGGGGCACCATGGGAAGATTACCAACATCATTCCCATCTTTCAGATTACAACGAAGATTACTCCGGTGACCTTAATCATCCATCAGTTTTTGATTTTCTATCAAATACTGTAAACACGGTGGATTCCAAGTGAAATCTTTCCAATATTGAAGAAACTATCGCCATAAATATCTCGACTAAATAAGATGTTGTAGAAAATATTCATGTTGGCAAATCTTGTTCTTCTTCAGAACTTGAAATATATAATGCTCTCTTTCATGAGTTCAGAGATGTCTTTGCGTGGTTATATGAAGAATTTCCAGGCATTGACTCGAGCATAGTTGAACATGAAATTAAGATGTATCCAGATGTCAAACCAGTAAGATAACGACTTCAGCAGGTGCACCCAAAGAATGTCGCTGCCATCAAGGCAGAAGTTGAAAAACTTCTTCATGCTGGTTTCATTTACCCAGTTCCTCTAACCGATTGGGTATCGGACATTGTTCCTGTGATGAAAAAGCAAGGAACAATTAGTATGTGCGTCGATTACAAGGATGTAAACCAGGCTTGTCTGAAGGACAACTACCCTACACCCTTCATCGACCAAATAATTGATGAATGCACTGGATGTGAAATCTTTTTGTTTATGGATGGATTTTCTGGGTATAATCAAATAAATATCCATCCACAGGACCAGTCAAAGGCTGTATTTATATGTCTGTGGGGCACATTCGTGTACTGTAAGCTACCTTTTGGTTTAAATAATGCAGGGGCAACTTTTCATAGGGTAATGAATTACGCCTTCCATGACATCAAGAACATCATTCAACCATACCTCGACGATCTTCCGGCTCACTCGCGAAAGCGGACCGATCATCCGCAACATTTAAGAGCAATACTTCTACGTTGCCGACACTAAAAGATAAGACTTAATCCGCACAAGTGTGTGTTTTGCGTCGGTTCTGGTCGTTTACTTGGCTTTGTAGTTTCTAAAGATGGAATTCATCTCGACCCATGTAAGGTTCAGGCAATCGTCGATTTGCCTCCACCTTCAAATTTGCTTTAGATTCAGAAACTCCAAGGGAAAGCAAACTTTCTGAGGAGGTTCATTCCAAATTATGTCGAACTTGCTAAAGGTTATACATGTATTTTGAAAGAAGAAGTACCCTTCAACTGGGATCAGGTCGCACAAGCTTCCTTTGATGCTCTAAAGGAATCCATAATAAAAGCATCATTAATGTATGCTCCTGATTATCAAAGAGACTTTAACCTGTATCTGGCTGCAGCAGATACGACCATCGCAATGGTTTTAGTTCAAGAAGACAATGGAATTGAACATCCTATTTATTATTTAAGTCGAAACGTAAATGATATAGAAAGCAAGTACTCATATGTTGAAAAACTAACTCTCACTTCTGTTCAAGCAATATAGAGATTTTGACACTATGTTCTCTTTCGAAAAACTACCGTTTTGTCAGATTGCAACCCCATGACTTATATCTTGTCACGACAGTTGCTTGCGGGCAAATATTCAAAATGGATAGCAATTTTGCAAGATTTTGATCTGGAATTCGTAAAATCCAAATCAAAGAAAGCTCTAGTTTTCACAGAGTTACTATGCGATTCCCCATCGTCGTCCAATGATTCAACATCCAAAAAAGCAATCATGGATGAATCTTTGTTTCTGATATCTTGAAGCGATCTGTGGTATAGAGATATAATCATTTATCTCTAGACCCAAACAGATAGGTCTACTACCTCTCGCTCAGAACAACGATGTACTCAATACCAAGCAAAAGACTACATGACTATCATTGATACGCTTTACCATCGTGGTGTTGGTACTGTTCTGCGGAGGTGCCTCACCCATGAGGAGGCTGAAAAGGTCCTGAATGATTGCCATTCAGGTGAATTTGGGGGCCACCAATCTATTTATGCTACGGCACAAAATATTTTAAGAGCAGGATACTTCTGGCCAACAATGTTCAAAGATTGCATAACCACAGTTAGAAGTTGCCATACTTGTCAAATCTTCGACCACAAAACCAGAATACCACCCGCACCTCTAAACCCAGTAGTTGTTGTTGGGCCATTCGCCAAATGGGGCATAGATTTCATGCAAGTAACCCCACCTCGGTCTGGGGGCATGGGTATATCATAGTGGTAGTTGACTATTTTACGAAATGGCCGCTCTTTTATTTTTCAATCATGTAGTCGCCAGGTTCGGCGTTCTGCAAGCTATAGTCACAGATCATGGATTGCATTTCTGCAATCACATGATGGTTGAATTGGCCGCCAAATTAGGACTGTCCCACGATAGCTCTACTCCGTATTACCCGCAAGCGAACGGGCAAGTTGAAGCAATCAACAAAGTCCTGAAACGCATGCTGCAAAGGATGATTGGAGTCCATAAACGGAGTTGGCACCTAATCCTGTACTCATCCTTGTGGGCATACCAGACATCAGTGAGAAATGCGACCAGGTTTACACCCTTTTAGCTGGTGTATGGCTTGGAAGCGATCTTACCAGTTTAGTGTGAGATTTCGTCTCTCAAGCTCGCAGTTGACCTCCTCCCCGGAACTTCAGAGGAAGAAACTTGTTTCTTAGAATTAATCCAACTGGATGAAAGTCATCGTGACGCCGCCTTGGCTAATGAAGCGCATAAGAAACAAGTCAAAGCACAATTTGACAAGAATGTTAAACCCCAAATTTTCTCAGAAGGTGACCTGGTCTTGCTCTATGATCAGGAATCCGATAAATTGGGAGCAGGTAAGTTCTAGTCTTTATGGATGGGTCCCTATATTGTTAAGTGTGTATTAGCAAAAGGAGCCTATGAGCTAGTAGATTATGATGGAATTCAACTGTCGCAACCCTAAAAAGAGTTACTATGCTTGACTTGGCATGGTAACCTCTTCATAAGCTTTTGTTATTTTTGTTTTCGTTAAGAGTGATCTTTTTGGTTAGGTAATCCACTTTTGAATTTTTTTGTAGATGTTGAACCCATTAGAATCATTTGTTGGATATGCCGACGGGGCGAGTCGTAGTACGCGGAACCTATCTTTTGTAGCTTGGGCCATCTTTGAGCCAAGCGGCGAGTTAGTGAGTTTCAGAGGGGTGTGTATTGGTCAATCAATGAACAACATCGCTGAATATAGCGTGCTGATAGAACTCCTCTCTGATGCCATCAAGCATGGCATATGCCGACTTGTCGTCGGGCTAGACTCACAGCTCATCGTTCTACAACTTACAGGCATCTATTCCATTCGGAATCTAGCTATCTATCATATGTTCCTAAGGGTCAAGATTTTGGAAAGGTAGTTCGATTCTATTCAATATCAACATATTTCCATAAACTTAAACACATTAACCGATTCATTAGCAAATTATGTGTTAGATAGACATTTGCAACATTCATAAAAGAAAAGCATTTTATCAATAAAAAATATATATATAACTGTTTATAGTTTGTACATAGTGTTCTGTGTCCAAGAAAAAATCAGTCATATGACCCAAAAACTCAAAATTCAAGGGGGCACCCTAATCTAATGGTGCTCGTGATAACTAGTCACCGCCTGTGCAATCATGCGTAAGAGCCTGGTCCATCGGCTCGGCACACTAGTGGTATGGCGCTATAATCTCAGAGGAAGCTCATCGGTCCTCACACCCAGGATACCAAGGGTGAGACCCTCGATCTGATCCTGCAACACTGCAAGGTTCTCGGATACATCCAGGTCGCGAAGAATGGCCCTCCCTACAGCCTCTCCTGCTGGAACGATAGCTTCTCCTCTCAGATGCGCTGCTGGTCGCACTAGCCCAATATATGCACAATCACATGAGTTTTGATTAGTCTTGATAAACATTTAAAAAAAACAAGAACATTATGAAAACAATAAACAAAGATGTGGTCAGAGATTTTTACCTATGACACCCCACTGCCCGCCAATTGGCAACACCAAATCCGGGTCACCTCAGAAATCCATCCCAGCATATGGATACTCAGCATAAACCATCTGCTGACGGTTGAACCACTCAAAGAAGGCATTAGAGAATGAAACCTGCGATTGTCCAGCATTTCTGGCCATAAGGTCGACCCATCTCTGCATCTGTGGCTCAGTCGGTGGTGGTAGGCCAAGTGAAATGTACTATGGCTGCATCAGTGGGATCTTCTCCAAGGCGAAAGTAGTCAGAATAGAAACATAGCCAAAGTTCTTGGATCTTTCGTTTTTCACCTTGGTGAGTTGTTCTTTGATAACTGGAAGTACTGCATCACACCAATTGAATACCTTGGGTTCGAGACATTCCAAGGCATACTAAATATAGGACCTGTTGGCTAAGTGAAGGGCTGTGCTACCAGCCAATCTAGTGAAGGTGAATAAAATAGTCCTCAAAGGTTGGTTGGTGACATCTCGGATACTGATATTACTATCCCTACTCGGTTGAGATCCTCCCCTACAGTATTGGCGAATATAATCCCTCACGGATTCACCCCCACGGGCGTAGAACCTGAAAGTGAGAGAGGGGAACCATGCCTCAATAAACCAGTCAAAATTATATGTCCTCAATAGTCATGGGGATGGACTTGCCCCTTATCTGGAACACTTGGTTGGTAGGATCCCATGCATCGAGGAAATATTGCAACAAGTTGATTTGTTGCCTCATGTTAGAAATGTGGAAGAACTTGAGAAAACCACAGTTCCGCAATGCAGTTACCATACCCAGATCAAGCAGGGCAACCATTTCCTCTTCTTCATGCTCACATGCATGCCGTGTAACGACCATTTTTCTTCGATGAATCTCTGAAAAACAAACAAGAGAAGAATTAGGGTCCTGATTTGGCAAAAAATAGGCAAAATTTCCATGAAAAACCAGTGCAAAAGTTTTTCTCCTTGCGCCCATCGCACCCTAGTTGTGTAAGAAGTGTGATGCATACATTCTGGCCAGTGACTAGCCTAAGATGCATCGCACCTTTCGATATACACTAAGTGCGATGGGGGCAGAACGAAATGTTCAAACCCCAGGGGCCTAGAAAAGTAGGAAAACATGCTCAAAATTCAAAAGGGAAAGAATGCAATTGAAGAGCTTAGGTTTAGCTCCTACATGGTCCAGAAAATGCTGAAAATCGTCCACAGAATCTCCTAGAATCAGCTGGTGAAAATCAAAGGGGAAAACACCTTCAGAGCTCCAACAGTCACAGCTCCAAATGAAATGGTAAAATGAGGGGTAAAAAACTATTTTTAAGTTACCTTTCACATACTTCAAGTAGGGAATTGGTTTTTTAACTCATTTTTCAAGCGTATGTCCTCATTTCTAATCAGTTTGATGGAGCAATTGAACAGGTAGTATGACCATCAAAATAACCTAGTGTCAACGGCGAATCAAATATCAATGACCATTATCACGAGAAGTTTTAAGTGAAGTTCAAGCTCATTAAAAATTAAACCTAGCAATGAGCATATGTTCCACCAGAGTTTCAACTCATTAAAAAATGAACCCACCTCTGGTAAATAACAATTGTGAATGATTATCATCAACTTTTGAGCCTTGGTCGTGTTCTTACCATCACCTCCACTTTGTTTTAGCCGATCATTTGCCTCCATTTGATTGTTTACCCCTTTTGAGGAACAACTGCGATGAGTGATCCTATTAGCCACCTTCTTTACACTACCGTGATTGGAAAGTTCCAAACCTTACCTGGAACCAGCTGCTATCTGAAAACATCACTCTTCCTCAAAAGACGAGTCTCCTTTAAGCTCTTTTCATTTGATTCGTAAAATATGAAAAGATTGCCGAGAAATTGGCCTCTCCAGCTCGTTAAAGTGATTGGAAGTGTTGTTCCTCCTCTAGATTTTAATCTTTTTGGACCTGAGGGATTATTACACAAAAATATCGAGCGTTTGTCTTGTTCGGCTCATTAAAACTATCGAAAAGTCATCCCTTTCACATTGTTTTATTCTTTTTCAGACTTAAGGGATTACATTATAGAAAAGGAATATTGGAGTCTTCTTTCCGTCTCTTTTCAGACTCTCTAAAATTGAAAATCACCGAGTTATCCTTGTCATTAAACTCATTAAAACAATAGCGACAAACTTTCCATTCAGACAAGAGTGAGTTTCACTGTTTCTAGGCTCGTTAAAGCATAGCAACAGGTTTGCCCGAAGGGAAAATTATAGAAAAAGCATATGTTATCCTCCTCAAGCTTGACAAAAATAAGGAGGTACTAGTTAGAAATGACTAGGGAAAATTGGGAAGAAAACTTGAAGAAACTTTATTGGTATCAGGTCGCTCTTGAACATGACACTTTCACTCCATCACCATGATTGAGTCGGGTTGGGTTATTTTTTTCACCAGTCATATCACCATTGGTCCACCGTACTATCCACTTTTGGGGTTAACGCTACCAATCCATTTCAGTGTCGCCAATATGTTCAAGAGAAGTCACTCAGAGAATTCACCTACCCAGCTTGTGTCTCATCCGCTACAATACCTTCACGCTTCATTCTTTCATGACTGCCACCCTGAACCTTGTATCATCAGATCATTTTCACCTCCACAAAATCATTTGCTCCGTTCCATGTTGTAGATGTGGGATCCATTAATGCCCTCCTACGATGGGTCACTTCTTGTTAACATTAGCTCATTATCCAAGAAGTTGACCTAGGGACAACCCTTCTAGTACTTTGAAGATTGCATGCCTCAATGGCAAGTTTCTCACTTCCGGTGATAGGTTTACGCTAATGGCCTTCGACCAAATGATTTTGCGTGGTGTTCGACATCAACTCATGTATTCATACCACGTGAATTTTACTGCAGTACCCTGAGGGTCATCATCATTATTGGTGATTCCTCTCACGCCTGTTAATAGCTCACATCATTGGCTGGTAATCAAGCGATGTCCTTCCATGTTTGACATCAGAACATCTTTTCACATGGATCGATTTTTACTTTCGGGTGAAGATTGGAAAAGTTTTGAAGACCCCAGATCTAGTTTCATCCATCCGGGCTGCGATATATTCAGGAAAATAAAAACATCAAATGTACATCATTGCTGCACAGATAATCATCCAAACTAAGGGATGATGGTTCTACTAGAATAATCAGTCTGCACATAGACGATTGTCTGTCCTATGTACATGAGAATGAATTTATCAAAGCTGAGCATGGGAATGCCTGCCTCAGCTAGATCATGAAAATATTATGAAGATAATGTATTGTATTTTATCTTATTACAGGTCACCTTCTAGTGCGAAAAACCTCGGATCCTCATTATAAAGCATTTCACCCGACATCAAAAGATTTACGACCTCATGCTTTAGGGGGCAACTATTATAGACATATTTGGGCACTGCAACCCCAATCACATATGTCCATAAACCAAGGGCTTCTAAGCCCCTAAAAGTGTTGTTTCATACCCTAAAGGAGCAAGGTCAGTTGATTACATCATCTCCCAGAAGTTCTCCATGAAAAACTACTCAGAACTGGTCAAAGCAGGACCATACAGACTGCCCAGTGCTAAAGGTGCGATGCATCTCACCTGCCACATGTAAAAAGTGCGGTGCATACTGGAAATCCCTTCTATAGGGTGCGATGAGTGAGAGCAGACAAATGGCACAAGCAGTTTTCTAGGTGGAAACCCAGAGAATCTTCTAGAAACTGCTCATTTGACACTTGCCTCTCTGAGTTCGCCCAGGGATGAGTAAGAGATCTAAAATCTCCATGTGGAACCAGGAACTATCAGAGAGATGACACTAATCAAAATCCCAGAAGCTGACTCACCCCCCTTGCAAATATCTATAAATGGATCCCTCATCCCAGAGATCCAAAGGTTGGAATTTGGTAATTTGCAAAGAGGTGCTGCTAGTTTCTCTTTGAAGACATTGTTGGGAGATCTTGCTTTGTGTTAGGTGAAGAGGGCTTTCAAGCTAGGAGGATGGTGCTGGGTCAGACCAGGTGGTTGTAATCCTCTCTTCTACTACTTTTACTAATAAAGCTATTTGAGTTTTCCTCCATATTCTTGTGTATCTCTGAATATTGTGTTGGTATATGCATTTGTATGGTCAATATATATTTGATTCTATATTGTATACAGTGAAAGATCTCTATGCTTTGATGGTATTATGCTACTGTGAATCTACAGGTGCTCTTTGAAGCAGGATAAGTAAGGAAGTAGTGGCAAGATTATGTGAAAGGGGAAAAGAAACAAGCAAGGAGCCAAGCGGAAGACTGAGGTTGGTACTCTTTGCTTCTTTCCCATCTCTCTCTCATAAAGGAAAAACAAGTAACTTTAATATGTTTGTTTCTAAGTTAGCTACCCGTCTTAGTGGGACTAGTAGCTCTGAATAGATGCTAGATTTCCTGATAGCACTTTTGGTATTTCCTCTTGATGCATATTAATGGTATTCAATCTCAACTTTGATGTCCTGATCTCAATCTCTAAGTTATTATGCTAATTTAATCATTTTGGAATTCTACAGGATTTAGGAGTGATTTTAGCTACAATTCCAAATCTAGCGAACAACCAAATTTGGCCAAAAATTCCAAATATACTACCAAGCCTATCCATGCCACCAGTTAGATGCCAACTCATTCATGTGCACTGCTAGTTTTGGATGAACTACCAAATATAGCACAAAATGGAAAATAAGATGCCAACTGATTCACAACATCATTAACACCTGAAGGGCTTAGCCTGTAGGTCTAATCCTTTTGTTAAATCATGAAGGCTCTTTGCAATAATCTCAAAGAGTTTAAATCAAGATTGTAAATCGGCCATGGTCCTTGGTCACAACACACTACAAACCTTTGCAAAAACTTCTACTAGACCCTTTGCACTATATCCCTGAGGGCTTAATCAATGTACTAAACCTTCTGTGCCCTCGGTCACAACCTTCTCACAGAACTAGTCCTTGAGTGCGCCTTAGATCCTAGCTTTATTTACAAGGAAAAAAATCAATGGGGCTCCTTCATTTTCTTCCAGCATCTCTCCACTAGGATTATGTGTCCTTGTGGGATTGTGTTTTGATTGGTCCAATTCTCGTCATCATCCTCTAGTTTGTATGCCACCATGTCCTAATGCCCAGTTACCCCAAAGATATAACTTGATGCTCCTTCAAATACCGCGTGGGTTAAAAAAATAGGGTGATGTGTCCCTGTGGAACCTATCACTGTAGCTACATATCAACACTGAGGTTATGTCAGTGCCACTGTGTCTACCACCTATACAAGGAGGCCACATGTCACTCATTGAATGGTGCCATGTGTCACCTATTTTTGGCCCAATTAGCCACCCAAAACTCCAAATCAACTTGCCATGTGTCATGTTCCTGTTAGTGCCACATGTCCTAGAAATTTTAGATGTTGATGTCATATTTCCCTGTCGCTCCATGTTATTTTAAGTGTCCAATCAAAACATGCCATGTGGCTTCCATGTTGTCAACTTCCATGTCTCCATTACAATATAATGGGGACCCAAACATTTGGGTTTTCATTAATTTCTTCGTTATAAATAATTTTAGCTATGAACCTGAGCATGCTTACCAACATATCTCGCCATGTCATCCAATTGGTCATCATCTCGGGGGATTGACTTGCAACCCATTTGGAATTCCTAAGGAAATACTTCTGGTTTTACGTGGCCTGTGGGGTACCTCACTCTGGAAACTTCCACCAATCAACTGTGTGGGTTCAACCACTATATATGATGTGTCATCCTAGTATCCTAGACCTTTGGTCTTTTGGCCTCGTTTGTAAAATCTTGGGTTAATACTAGTGAGGTGATGTGGCGTGTTGGGTCCCCACTCTGAAGACTTGTGCCAATTTTTTAATCCACCGAGTTGATGTCTCAAGCCACCTTGTTCCACCAACTTTGGCCACTGCTACCAACTAGAGTGTATTTTTCCAAAGTAGCACCAAATAACCCCTTAACACCAATTCAACTATGGAACTTGGGATTTTTGGTCTGCTAACTTCAACCTTTAATAATTTTTTGTCTTGGAGGTCCATTTTAGACATCTATATATGGTTGGAAAGCTATTTCTGAGCACTATCCATATCAAAAGTTTATAAGTGAAATTGATTTGATCTTCTTAATTTAAAATGGCTCCAAAATATCTTCTCCTTGATCAATTTGCTTCACCAAAAACATATGATCTTTTCCACATCTTTTTCATGCTTTTTAATCTAACAAAATATCCAAGAAATTACTAGTGACATCAATGATTGAATACAATACCTTTCATATCAATGACAACATATTCTACCATAAATAACTCTAACTATCCTTGTAATCAATGAAATTCTAACACCATATCAACTTTAAATGAAAAATGTTACAGTGACATAGGATAAACATTACAAACTCTTGTTAAGTTTAAATGACAATTGATAGTCCAATGAACCAGTGATGTATTTTTAAAATTACAACATATTTCCAAGTTTGTTATACTAACAAATTTTTGATGATATAGAGATGTAACAATAACATTACAATCACTTTCCAAATTTGAACGACTAGAGATTTGTCAACAATTAAGTGACATAGTGTCGATGTCACAACCTCTTGCAAAGTTTGAAAACTCGATGATATTTTGAAAATATAGCAACATCAAACCAAAATTACAAGAGTATGCTAACTTTGAATAATTTACAATGGATTCATGACCATGTGGTGTTGGAAATGTGTTGTCATTAATCACAAATATGATTGATGGTAAAGGAAATGGAAAGGATGGTAAAAGGAAATTGCATTGGTAAATATGTTGTCATTAGTGGCCAAGGAAAAGATTGATGGCACAAGAAAAATCCAAGGCAATGTAAAAGGTGGCCAATGGAAAAGATTTGCACAGGTAAAAGAAAAGGCAAAGAAAAGAGTTCCAAATATAATTAAATGATGCAGAGGATTTGGAGCCAATTCTGGAGTAGCAATTCATTTTAGGAAAAGAAGGAAACTACTCAAATGGATAGAGCTATGAAATATCTTTCTAGTGGTATATGAAAGTTTGAAAATGGCCTCCTGGATCGTGAGTTAGAGCCAATCAAAGTTAGTGACCCCAAGTCAAACTATTACAAAGTTAGTAGAGGTTGGATGAGCTTTGGCACATAGCCAAAGTTGGTAGAAATGTCAAACTCAGCGGAGATGATGGTGGAGCCTCTACACAAAGCTACGGGCTCATGCAGAGAAAAAACGTAGCACCAGGATGTTTCCCATTGGGCAAGTGGAGCCCACCTGGTGGGAATACCTTGACGATATTATTGTTATGCCCCAAGTCTAAGTGACTGAGATAGGTGCAGTGAGATGACGCCATCCTGATAGACTTATCTCAGAGGATATGGCCCAAAAGGTTGGAAATGGAACACAAAGGTAAGGTCCCAAGTGGTAGTCATCAGAACATGACAACTAAGCATTGTCCAATAGGAACCGATCAAGTGGAGCCCACCTGATGGTATTACTATGGTGCAATCCCTTTGGCACACAAAGGGATGGATTGGGGGGAAATATTCGGGACATGGTAGTGGTACAGTTGATGAATTTAAAGGTATCAGGAGGAGGCCCACTATGAAAACTCAACCTGCATAGGGATATCTAGCAGGAATAAAAAATAGGAATATGCAACAGAGTGTTGCCCCTGCAGAAAAATAAAGAAAAGGACGGTAAGCCCAAAAACAAATTAACAAAGGATTTGGTCACAAAAAATGCCTCAGAGGACCTTTTATCTCTCCTCCTAAATAAGACATGTGACATCATGTGATTGGCCTAGACAATAGAGGAGAATGACATCAACACTATCCAATAAGAGGTGGACACATGTCAGGAAAATTCGACATTTTTGGGCACCAGAATGGCCCATTTTTTGTGGACACATGTCACCAATCAGAAGATGAGATGTGGCGTGGGTGATGTGATTGTGACATCATCTTGGAGATTGGCACCCGACGGATTAGATTTAGCACACAAAGAGGAAGTGCCAGGTTACAGGACATTAGGACATATCGGCATTAACAACACATATATGTTGGAATTGGGAAAAAATGAAAAGGGCATCAGGCAAACCCCACCAAGACAACTCATCCCACTGGACAAATCTTGGAGGTTTATTAATGGAGCATAATTGAAAGCTCTGGGCAGTGGGCACCGGGACACGGAGGTGCAACAATCAGTAGTGGCAGCCAATAAAGAGATAGTGAGTAGTCTCCATGGGACATGTCGGCCTGACGGGTAGACCCCGTTGGTCTAATATGGAGGCGGAATAAAAATATCTGGCTTGGGAGATTTTGGCTTAGCACCTGGACTCAACCCTTGGGTAATTTCACATAGAAATGATCCTAGGGCAAGGTAAAAAGAGTTGGAAGCTCTAGCCTTTGGGCATTATGGTTGGTCGTTTCGCATAAAACGAGACCAATGACATGGAGTTGTTAACATAAAAAATTGGCCCATGAAGGGCTTCAAATGGCTTAGAACCCAAGGCCTGAGCTGGTGGTCATGAAGACTCGTTATTATGGCAGGAAAGTAGGAAGGTGCTAGTGGCAAAGGGCCTAAAGGCCAAATTTTGTAGAATTAGAAGTTTTAACAATGTTTTTTGTTTAAAATAAGAAAAGGGACCACGAAATTGGCCTACAACAAAGTGCTATGCATGGTATCTAAATTTGACAGCTTGGTTTGGTGACAATGACATGGAAATAACAATTGGAAGAAATACTCAACAAATCCTCTAAGCTTTGGCATGAACAGTCGACAACATATTAAAAGGCCTTGTGGCCTGGCATGGATGAATGAATCGACAACTTGATTTGGTGGCATAAGTAAGTGACAATTTAGTGGTGATGTTTGGAAGTTAAAGGCCAAACATAAGAGTAGAGTGATAAATGCATGGATGGTAGAGTAATAGTCAAACAACAAATTTGACAGTTCTAGTAGAAACGCCAAAACTGGATATTTGCCAAAATTACAAAGTCCTAGCTAAATCATGTAACAAAGACAAAATTGAGAAAATAACAATTTAACTCAAGAATTGAGCCCAAAACTACATATTGAAGGTTGAGAAAAGAATAGAGGAAAAATTAAAGATTCATGTAGAAGATTTGACAGCAAGATATCTAAAGATTCAATTCAAAAATATCAATGCAAAATTCTTTAATTTAAGAATTCGTGCAATAGATTGGGAGTGTTGTAGGAATTCGTGTGTGCAAAAAAATTGCGAGTAGCAACAGATGGATGCAATGTGTTGCAATGGTGAGAAGTAGCAGATGGCTGTAAGGGATGGGGTGTTGAATGAGAATTCAATATTAGATTGTGCAGTGTTCAACATAATTGTGAGTAGTAGCAGGTGGTTGCAGGGAGTTACATGAGTGAGAGCAAAAAATTATTTTTGAGCATAACACATTGTTTTGAGAGTAGAAAAGTGTTGTTGGGGTATTGTATGGGAAAAAGTTATTGGTGTTGGTGTTGTTGGTGCATGATTTGTTTAGTAATTTGAAATTATTTAAGGTGATGGTGGTTGTGTCAACAACCAAATATTTCTGAAGATGTTTATGGTGGATTTGGTGAGCATTTGCAGTGGTAGATTTTTTTTTTTTTATGAGATAAGAGGTCTATTGGTTCTAGTATGAAAATGCATGAAATATGGATCGACAAGATCAACAAGTGGTAGCTTGAAAACTAGGGGTAGCAACTCCTTCTAGTGGGTGCTAGAAAATTTTAGGGGAAAGAGTCCCTTTCAAAAAATACTAATAAAGGTTTAGGGGCAAGAGTCCCTTCTAGTGGCTATTGCTAAACATGTAGGGGAAACAATGCCTTTTAGTGGTAGTTGATAAAGGAGTAGGGATTGAAGTTCCTTTCAGTAGCATTTGATAAACCTATAAGTGGTAGCTTTTGAAGCCATGATGTAATCAAGTTGAAGCTTGTAATAAAACGAAGATTGGTGTCTTGTGTATATGTTTCTCATGTGCTTGATGTTTATGATGTTATACATGATTGAGTTGTGTTGTTGATCCATGACTAATTGTTAAATAGATTACAAAGTGAAATTTGTCAAGAATTGCACAATTCGGCCACACTATTGATTCAACCCCTCTTAGTAGTGTCTTGGTTTCCATTGTTTCTAACAATTGGTATCATAATAGGTTACTTATGATCAATTTAGTTGCTAGAAGGAAGATCAGGGATCATGGAGAACCAAGATTGATTACCTTAGATGGAGTTCCATTTTTTATTAGCTCAAATTATACAACTTGGAAGGTAAGGATGAGAATCTACTTGCAAGCTCTTGATTTGGATGTATGGCTATCTGTGGAGTATGGAGTAATAAATGATAAGTTTGATAAACAAGCTAGGAATGAGAGGGTTGTCTAAGTCAGATATTGAAGAAGTAATATGTTTTAAAACTAACAAGGAGATATGGGACAAATTGCAATTGATCTATGAAGTAGACATGCAAACAACATGTGGTGTCAAGAGGCTTTACATGGAGGATGAAGCAGGAAAATATTCAAAGAGCAAAGAAAATCATGAATCAAATGATGATTATTCTGTATCAATAGGCCAAATTGTTGAACAACACCCTCAAGAGATGCAAAATGCAAGTAAGTTGTTGTTTTGTTGTTATTGTAAAACAATACAACATTTATCTTCAAATTGCTCAAGTACAAGTCCTAGTGAAAGTAAAAGTTTCTCAGGAAATTGTAATGAAGATAGAGCTACCTTAATAGTGATAGAAAATCTGGACATTTGTCAAGAAGACAACGGGTCCACCTCTAGTGAAGAGGAAGAAAGGACATCTCACATATCAACAAAAGAATCCCTAGAGTCATCAAGGGAACAAAATTTTGAGAGTGAAATAAACACTAGTGGTGAATCTAGTGGCTCCTCAATTGAGTTGGAAGATCTTGAAGAAAATATATGTTTGGAGAGGCAACTCATATCAGCACTTGAGGAGAACAAGAAATTTAGAGTTATAAATATGAATTTGGAACATGAGAATAGATCTTTAAAAGAGCAGGTGTTGAAGCTTCAAAAGTACGTAGATAATTCTGAAACGTTTAAAGACTATCAAACCAGTGATTGTTCCTCTCAGGCTAAGATAAAAATTGAAGATGATGGTGACTCAACAACAACATTAAAGGGACCCACGAATTTGGATAAAAGAATGTCCGATAGTGCTGCAATGGAAAAGAAAATAATGCAACAAAATAAAGGTACTTCCAGGAGTCAAAATAAAGGTATGCAACCCCTCATATAGTTTTGTTGTAATAACACAAGGAAATTTTCCTCCAAATATTTAGAAAGGAAAACAAAGGTGCATCAGAATAGGTGGAATGCGCAATTTCAGCTGCAACCATGAATTCCTTAGAAGAGATATTCGACTAGCCAAGAATAGAGAGCATTTTCTCATCAAAGGAAATATTTTAAATGGCCCAAGAGAAGTAAGAGAGAAAATTACAGTCTAGGAAATTAGACAGGCACATGATTTGGTAAGAAGTATAATTCTTTTATCCCCTTCTTGAATAATGTTGAATGCTATAGGTGTAAGAAGTTTGGGCACAAGGCAACCGCATGCAAATTTAACAAGAAATCTACAATCATAGGCATGGATTATGATGATAGCCATCAAAGAGAGTTGTGCGGGAGTTATTTCAGCACCCAGAAGAAAGGAAAATTGAATGGTGAATGGAGGCAGATTAGAAAATCACTTGTTGTAGAAGATTCAAAGTCTAAAATTCCAATGGTTGATCTCTCTTACAGGAAAATATTCCAATTAGTTAAACTAAGAAACATTAGTCATGAAATATCTCTAAAGGATTTTAATGAGAAAGAAGAGAAATAGTAGTATGTATACTCAGGTAGAAATCCACCCTGTCAAGAAAGTTAGTGTAAGAAACTAGCTCATGGTGTTGAGAAAATTCAACATATTCATGTGTGGAAGAAGAAGGAAGATAATCAACTCAGGGGAAGTAGATCTGTTTTTCCTCATCAATGAAAAGAAGGGGATGGCTTTAGGGAAGCCAAAAAGGTTAGATGAACGAGTCAAAAAGGAACATATGATAGAATGCATTTGAAGGATAAAGGGAAGTATTCCATTTTATGTTGATTACTAAATAGTGTGGTTGATCGAATGTTGTTCTCAAATCAATTGGTTGTCCGAGCATGTGTAGTTGGTGATGATCTATTTACAAGATTTTCTAGAAAGTATTGCTTACAAATTTCTAATGAAAATTGGGAGCATGACCATAGGGGGAGTGTACTAAAGTCAAGATTTGAGTATCAGATTATGCATTGACAATTGGTATCAGTTATGTGTTGCAGAGGTTAATGGTGTTTGTTGCATTTGTAAGTAATCAAAATGGATTAGTTGTCATGATGTTGTTCCAATTGGTAATTCGTATCACATGGTAGCAAAGGTATTTCCAATTGGTATTTATAGTCATAGTATAGTGTAAGTGTTGGTAAATGTGTCATGATTTATATGACTACCTCTTGATAAGTCAAATGTATCATGGTGAGTCTATTGTCATTAGAAGCATACCAAGTGAAATATAAGTGAGTTATTTAGGCATGCATTAGTGAGAGTCCCTCTATGGTTGTCAAGTACGCACTTATAAGTGTTGTACTTTGTTGTTTATTCACTGAGAATTGATGGTGTCAAGCATAGAAATGATTGTTCTTGTTTCTAGAGGTCAGGTGTATGTGTCTACATAGGCCCTATTATAAATGTAATCCTAGCAAAGACTCAGACAAACAAGAATCATTTTCTTGTGACTCAGTTGCACAAGCATGTGTTGCTTCAACAAGAGATCCCTCTTACCTGCTTGGGGTAGAGATTGGGAGTAAATATTCTTTTCCCTTCAACTCAATATTATTCACAGGACAAAGATGAAGCTGCTTGGATAAGATAAGAGGTACCCAAGGTTTTCAACATAAGAAGAAGTAGTTAAAAGGTCCACAGGATCAAAAGACAGAGAGATTATTGACAGGGGGAGCATGTTAGTATCTTTTCCATTGATATAAAATGGGGAGAAATATTTCTGATTAAACATAATTTGGTAAATTATCATTAGCAAAGCACATGGAGAAGTATCAAAAGAAAGTAATGATCATTGGTAATGATGTGTTGTTTGATCTTAGTGTTACCATCAATGCCAAAGGGGGAGATTGTTGGAAATGTATTGTCATCGATGGCAAAGATGATTGATGGTAAAGGAAATGGAAAAGAATGCAAAAGGAAACTACATTGGTAAATATATTGTCATTGGTGGTCAAGGCAAAGATTGATGGAATAGGAAAATGACAAGGAAATGGAAAAGATATGCATAGGAAAAAGAAAAGGCAAAGCAAAGAGTGGAAAAACCAATTAAATGGTGTAGAAGATTTGGAGTTGATTCTAGAGTAGTAGATAATCTCAGGAGTAGATGGAAACTACTTAGATGGATAGATCTCTAAAAAATATTTCCAGTGGCACGCGGAAGTTCAAAAATGGCCTCCTAGATCATGAGTTAGAGCCATTCAAAGTTGGTGGCCCCAAGTCAAACTATTATAGAGTTAGCAGAAGTTGGATGAGCTTTAGCACAGAACCAAAGTTGGTAGAATGTAAAACTCAACAGAGATGGTGGTAAAGCCTCTACATGAAGCTCCATGCTCATGTGGAGTGACAATGCAGTAGCAAGATTTTTTCCCATTGGGCATGTGGAGCCCACCTAGTGGTAATACCTCGATGATATTATTGTTATGTACCAATTCTAAGCGACTGAGATAGGTGGAGCAGGATGACGCCATCTAGATGGAGTTACCCTAGAGGGTATACCCTAGAAGGTTGGAAAAGGAACATAAAGGTAAGATACCGGGCCGTAGTCACTGGGCCAAAAAACTAAGTGTTATCCAATGGGAATTGAGTGGGTGGAGCCCAATCAACAATATTACCCTAACGCAATCACTTTGGTACACAAAGGGATGGAACAAGAGGAAATAGACGGGACATGACAATGGTGCAACTAAAGAAACTGACCAATGAAAAGGGAGCAGGAGGAGGTCCACTCTGATAGCTCAGCCCACAGAGGGATAGCCAGGAGGAATAATAAAGCAGGTATATGCAACAAAGTGTCAGCCCGGTGGAAAAATAAAGAAAACGTTGGTAAGCCCAAAAATAAATTAACAAAGGATTTGGTCGCAAAACAAGGCCTCGAAGGCCCTTTTCTCTCTCCTCCTACAAAAGACAGGTGGCAACATGCAATTGTCTCAGACATTAGAGGATAGTGATGTCAGTGACAACCAATAAGAGGTGGACATGTGGCAAGAAAATTCAGCATTTTTAGGTACTCAAATGGCCCATTTTTTATGGACATGTGTCCCTAATCAAAAGATGACACTTGGTACGGGTGATGTCATCCTGGAGATTGGAACTGATAGATTAGATTTAGTGCACAGTGAGGGGTTATAGGGTGCTAGGACACATCAGTAATGATGACACATATATGTTGGCATTGGCAGCCAATGAAAAGGGCACAGGGTGGACCCCACTAGGATAACTCATTCCGCTGCATACAGATCGATGGTTTATTAACAAAGCACAAGTGAAAGTCTGAGCAATGGGCACAGGGAAACGAAGGTGCATTAGTCAAAAACAACGACCAATAAAACGATAGTGGACGATCCCCATAGGACATGTCGACCCAATGGGTAAACCTCAATGGTTTAATATGGAGGTGGACTAAAATGATCCAGCTTGGGAGTTTTGAGCTTAGTTCCTAGATCCAACCCTTGGGTTATTTCGTGTAGAAATGAACCTAGGGCATGGTAAAAAGAACTGAGAGCTTGGGAGCTCGACCTTTAGGCATTATGGTTGGTCGTTTCACATAGAAACGAGATGAACAACGTGGAGCCATTAACGCAAGAAATTGGCCCATGAAGGGCTTAAAAGGGCTTAGCACCCAGGGCCTAAGCCGGTGGTAACGAAGACCCAGTATTATGGTAGGAAGGTGCTAGCAGTAAAGGGCCTAAAGGCAAAATTTGATAGAATTGGAAGTTTTAATATTGTTTTTTGCTTAAAATAAGAAAAGGGGTTGTGAAGGCATTTTTGACCTAAAACAAAGTGTTGTGCATGGAAGCTAAATCTGGCAGTTTGGTTTGGTGGCAACGACATGGAAAGGACAATTGGGAGCAATATTCAACAAAGCCTTTGGGCTTTGGCATGAATATTGCTCCCTAGCATGGATGAATGTGGCCTAGCATGGATGAATGAGCCAACAACTTGATTTGGTGGCAGCGGTAAGAGACAATTCATTGGTGTTGTTTGGTAGTTAAAGGCCAAACATAATAGCAGAGTGATAAATGCATGGATGGCAGAGTAGCATTCAAACAACAAATTTGAAATTTGTAGTAGAAATGCCAAAACTGGAGATTTTCCAAAATTGGAAAGTCCTAAATAAATCTTGTAACAAAGACAAAATTTAAGAAAATAACAGTTTAACTCAAGAATTGAGTGCAAAACTATATATTGAAAATTGAGAACAACACAGAGGGAAAATCAAAAATTCATGCAACATATTTGACAACAAGATATCTAAAGCTTTAATTCAAAAATATCAATGCAAAATTCAAAGGAAGAATTTGTGCAGTAGATTAGGAGTGTAGTAGGAATTGGTGCCTGCAGTAGAATTGCGAGTAGCAGCAGGTGGTTGCATGGTGTTGTAGTGGTGAGAAGAAGCAAGTGGCTGCAAAGGATGCGGTGTTTCATGAGAATTCAAGCAACAAATTGTGCATTGTGAAGTAGAATTGAAAATAACAATAGGTTGTTGTAGGGAGTTGCACAAGTGAGAGAAACAGATTGTTTTGAGAGTAGAAGAGTGTCACAAGGGTATTATATGAGGTATAAATGTTGGTGTTGGTGTTTCTAGTGCATGTTTTTTCTTTTCTTTTCAGTAATGTGAAATTGTTGAAGGTCATAGTGGTTGCATCAGCAACTAGAGATTGTTGAAGATGTTTATTGTGGTTTTGGTGAGCAGTTGCAGTGGAAGAATTTGTTTTTTTCTGAGTTAAGAGGTCTATTGGTTCTAGTATGAAAATGGAGGAAAGGTGGATTACCAAGAGAAACAAGTGGTAGCCTGTAGACCAGGGGTAGTAGCTCCTTCTAGTGGGTGCTAATAAATATTTTGGGGCAAGAGTTCCTTCCAATGGGTACTGGTAAATAAGCAGGGGAAACGACCCTTTGAGTGGTAGCTGATAAACGAGTAGGGATTGAAGTTCCTTTTAGTAGCAATTGATAAACCTACAAGTGGTAGCTTGTGGGGCCATGATGTAATCAAGTTGAAGCTTGTAATAAAAAGAAGAATGGTGTCTTGTGTATATGTTGCTCATTTTCTTTATGTTTATGATTTTATACATGATTGAGTTGTGTTGTTGATCCATGAATAATTATTAAAGAGATCAAAAAGTGAAATTTGTGAAGAATTATATAATTTGGCCACACTAGTGACTCACCCCCCCAATAGTGTCCTAGTTTCCATTATTTCTAACATGTGGCGCTCCATTGATGTTAATGTCTATGGCTTATTGATTTTCATTAAATGTCACTAATGATCAACCAAAGATAGGCCAATGAACTTGCTATTGTGTTGATGTCGTGGATGTCAATGTTTTGATGACAAAATATTCTTATTTTTTAAAGTGCAATGTGAATGTGGGTGCAATATCATACTCTAGACTACATAATATTCATGTTGGAAATTAATATTATTATTTTGTTATATAAATTGAGAGATACTCATCATAAAGACCTAAATTCTCATAATGCTTGAGCTTTTGATCACTGGGTCTCATATATTTGGCCATAGGAATTCTGGTAGACATAATAGTACTTGGAGAACTTCTATAGTAAAGAACCACAAGTTTTGAAGAATACAGGTATAATGAAACTAGGCATTAGAAACAAGGTTATGCAATAAAATATGCCACACATATCCATATCATATTAATTTCAAATTTATTTCCACTATATCCTAATATTTGATTCTCAAGTTTGTATCCAACTTTATGAGGTTTAGTAGTAATTGTAAATGGTTCTGCGACTTCTTCCACAACCACCAAAGCTTGAAATTCACTTTATGAGTTTTAGTCTAAACTCACAATGGTTTTGTAGCATCTTCAATAACCATTATTAAAACCAAATCAAATTTAGATAATCTACCACTTCCTTAAGATTGGTAGAAATCTATTAGAAACTTAAAAATGTGATTAATATTTCATCTTCAAACTAAACAAGAAAATGGATAATGACAAATATGAAATGTATGAAAAATTATGGATGAGAAAAACGAAAATATAGTCAAGAATATCAAAAATGGAAGCCCATGGGTAGGCTTGTTGAAATGTGGATGCTAGGAGATAGCCATGATGGCCATTCATCTCTGTACACCTAAGTCAAAAAAATATATTTCTCTATTAGTATAAAGAAAATTGCTAAAGTCCAAATTTTTTAGGTGATAAAGAATTCATAAGAAATTATTGTGTTAAATACTATATAGATAATGGCATGGTTGTCTAGTTTAGAAATGATGATCACTATTAAGATGTAAGGTAGAACTGTGATTTTCTTACTTCGTGATTTGGAACTAGAGTAATAAACTCTCTCACTACCTAAAAAATAGGAAATGTTAACTCTTCAATAATTGTAGATGGAATATCAAGAGAATTTGCAAGCTTGGGGATTGTTAAGGCCTAGGAAAATACACATGTTCATCCCTAAATAAAGCCCTAGATATTGACTTATTAAATTTATATTGTTATGTCAATGTTTTCCACTAGAGCCCTTAATTATAATCGTACCCTTTGTTCTCTATAGAGATGACAAGAAAAAAGATCATATCATCTTGTACATTTGTTCTTTTGTAAAAGGAGGTTCCCCTTGAAGAAGCTTCATATTCATTCTTCTCCCTTTCTTAAAGTGTGGAGTTACTTCTCTCTTTTTTCAAGTAGTTTTAGTTGTCTAGTGATCTAGGAGGATTCCAAAAATTGAATCAAATTTATGGTCTCAAATGTTGATGAATAGATCTCCATGTTAAATATCCTATCAAGAGTTTTCCATCACAATTTGAAAAAGGCTCAAACAAACATCGTATGCAAAAGCTACATATTCAGAAGTTGAAGGCAAAACAAGGGAAAACATTAACATGTGACACACTCTGGGTTAACACATGGCATGACGATAATATAACATGTCACATAAGGGTAGGATGAAATGACACACATATATTGACACAAGGAAAATCACATGCTGATGTGGCAAGGTGATAAGCTACCATGTGGATCAACTAGAAATGGCCACGTAACACCATTTTGGATTAAGAAAAGATTTTCACATCAAATTTCTAGAAATCCTAAATGACCCTATTCTTATCTCCTGCATGGTAGTGATAGAATCCAAAATGGCACTAGTCATCATTGTTTGGATTAATTATATTTGGTTTAATTAATTTGAATTATCCATAGTTTATTTGACTTAATTTGTATGGTTCATTTGGCCATTAAATCATATAATAAATATTCTAGAAAATATGTAAAGTTGATATGGTGGATATTAAATCCCACAAATTCATGTAATTATAGGATTCAAACCCAAAACCATACCCATATGAACCATACACTTTACCATTACACCAGGACAAGGACACACGTAGATGCAAGCACAAATTTCTAAATTTTACGGTTAAATAATTACTTAAACATTATTTTTGGAAAGAAATATCCAAAAATAATTTAAAAAACAAGACTTAAACCCTTAGCCTTGCCAAAATAAACCGATGTTTTCTACCATGGCACCACAACTCTTTCATGTCAAGTATATTCCCATAATTTTTTATAAGGTGAACTTTTGCATTAGCTTGGAGAATAAAGGTTATAAATCCTTTTTATTTCTAGGAAGAGGAGAGAGTCTTACAACATTGTTATACTCTTTGTAGAAGAGTGTTAAAGACATTTTAATTGTAGGTTGAATATCATTTCATTATAAGAAGACATTTGTATGTATTTTTTCATGTTTTCAAGAGGTCATATGCTCATTTCAATTGGACCTATAGACAACCAAGGAGGGGTGAACTTCATTTAAAAATTAGTTATTTTTCTTTCTTATTGTTGTTTATTATACAATTCCTTCTTTTAAATTCTAGTTAAAATTTATTAAGTCCATTTAATTAATAAATATATGAAAATTTCATAGTTAGCATACAAATAAAATTTAAACGTTTAATTTCATATCATTTGATGCATGAAATTTGGTTTCACGACATATGATCCTAGAGTTTCACTCCTTTAATTGAGATATTTTGGCATGTTCGATAGAATTTTTTTGGGGGAGATCTAGAGAGAAAATTGGTGAAACTTATGAGAAATATAAAGATATATGTGGTAAAAATTATAGGTTTTGGTTCATTATACTTTTTGAGATATACGCTATGGAAATTAGGGTTTCTGACTAGTCCTAAAATCATTATCAAACAACTCATCCTTTTTATTTCCATTATAATTTATTTTCAAATAAATTTTTTAACGAGAAATATTTTAATGTATAATAGAACATATTTAAGTACTTGTAGTAGAAATTTTATGTTTTTATTCTATAGAATTTAAGGAATGTAGGCTATGCAAATGAGGGTTGTTGACTAGTCCTTGAACTAGCCTCAAACAAGTGTTCTTGGTACTATTTTCATATATGAAGCTAGAATGCTCCAAATTGAGTGTCACTAGTTTTATTATAAAGAAGATATACCATATTATTTTTGGTAAAAGATTTAGAAGTGTATGTCTGTAATTTCGATCCCAACGTCGGTACCAATAGTAGAGGAATTGTCAGTGGTAGCACTGGTAATACTCAAGGCCCCCCTCCTAGAGGTGACAGTGGAACCTCACAATGAATGGATTCCCATCAAATGTTTCTTCCTTATATGGCCAGTGTGAGTCTTCCCTATCTAAACTAGCTCATTAATTATCCTCTTCACCACCATCCAAATTGGCCACCTATGCCAACCAAGCTCCCTTATGAAATTCCCGAATTCGAAGGGAACTTTGGAGAGGATCCCACTAACCATGTTCGCTCATTTCAAATTTTGTGTTCATCTAATTCTATCATAGAGGATTCCATTCATCTACTCCTTTTCAACTTTCCCTCACCAACATTAGTGTGAAATGGTACATAGACTAACCCCATGCATATCATTCGATGTTTGCAACCATTTTCAATGGCTTCTGTCAAACCTTTTCCACCTACCTTTCCAATTATGTCCAGGAATGGTGAAGAAGATAGAGCTTTTGCAAAGATATGGAGTTTGAAGATAGAGTTTACATGGATTAGTTCTTGTTATCCCTCCTTGATCCTATTGGTAAAGATGTCACTTCCCATTTCCCTCAAAGCGTAGAAGAGGCCATCCACATGACCTTGAAGTTTTATTTTATCTATGCCTAATCGGGTTATGTCTCATGTTGTTGATGGTGTAATTGGATCAATTTATTATCCTAATCCTTCCCCATATCTGCAAGGATCCATGGGTTACGACCAACCTGGGGGGGGAGTTTCTCTTACTCTTATCCTCCCCCTGATCCTTCACAAGTTAAATCTTATTAAGGAATGAGTATGTATTATTCATTTTCCCATCCACATCAGCCAATTTTGGGTCTAATTGCTACTTAGATTGGTTATCAAAATGTTACCACGAATCCATATTATCCTTTTGCACCGCCTAGTGCTCCAGCCCTAATAGCACTACCACCTCAACCTCTCATGCCTCAACCCCCTCTATCACAACTACCACCGCCTTCCCAGGGGCATTTGTATGATAAGTAGAATGTTGCCCCTCCCCCTAACCCCAAGAATAAGAATAAGGGGAATGGTAACCAAAACCAACCTTCTCATGGAAACCAAGACAACCAAGGTCATCAGACTAATGCCAATAAAGGTGATTAGTCTAATATTTCAACCTAACAAAAGGGTATACAACCCAAGAATAAACAAGGCCCTTCTAACTAATAAAACTTATTCATGTTGTGGTACCTATAGAAACTATACTTATGGTTGTCCCCTTCTCCCTTAGATACACAAAGCATGGGAAGATCAAGAAGATGCCTTTAGAGGGAAGCAACCTATGCCTCCACCCGCACCTCCCTCTATGCAGTCAGCTATGCTCATAAACCTTTTCCCCCAATAAGGATATGTGACCACCCATGATGGAAAGAATCCTCCAATTCCTCCTTCTTGCCAAATGGGGAATGGATCTTACCAAATTCTTATGATACATTATGAATAAGTTAACCTCCAAACATGGTCGCACTAATATGATTCACCTCCTAAGAAATCATCCACAGATGTGTAACCGAAATTATCCACAAAGCCTATTTCATCAACCAATGTTACCTTACAAATACCTCCATCTAAGTATAGGTACCTTCAACAATCGCCAAAGCTACACTACGTTGAAACACTCCCAATTCTCGAACCACCGATACTTATAACATTGTAGATGGCTTAGTGCAGTCTCTTGATCCTATGTCAACACTGGAAGTTGTCCAGACATGTCCATCTCAAAGAAAATACCTACTATCTACTTTGGGTAGCATGGACCCTTCAAGTTATCACATGATAATATTTGATGTTGACAAATAAAATCATCCTCGCCTTCCTCCCTTCATTGCCTTTTAGATACTAGTCTCCATTAAGAATGTCATTGTCCAGTGGTGCATCATCGCACCCACATGTTTGATGTCCACCAATATCTAGAAGCAACTTGGTTCCCATAAACTTTCACCATCAACTATCACTCTTCATGCATATGATGGTCACCCCTTGCAACTTGTCATTCTATACCAAAATTGTCTCGTCTTCATTGTCGGCAAGTAGGTCATGATTGATGTTGAAGCCATTGATGAATATCCTGATTATAACCTCTTTCTTGGTCATATTTTCATGTATGCAATGAAAGTGGTTGCCTCTTCCATATTTAATACCATGATATTCCCTCATAATGGGAAGATAGTCACCATTAGTCAACTGCCTTACTACAATCCTCATTCTAAGACATCTCCTCAGAATTTCACTTCTTTAATGGTGGGTAACAATTCCATGCTTTCCTTGACCAAAATTAGTCTAGGAGTCTATAAAGATTCCCTGTTATTTGGGGCTTACTATGGACCATCAACTATTCCCATTGAGCCTAGCTCTTCAAATGTTTGCATGCTCCAAGTATCATGGGTCACTCAAAATCCTAGTACATCTTCCCAACAACTAGCTCAACAAAAACCTGCTACTTCAAACTAAGCTAGTGCCTCAGGAGGAGTTCCTCTTGAACACCATCATTTTGGCCAAATTACTTTCTTGTTTCTGCAACTAGGAATATTCTCCACCCTTGTGATGGCTATGTTGAGTTTTCCTAACTTTACCTTGGGGATCCTAATATGGTATATTTATCCTTCTCCAAACACCCCACTCAATCAACTCAAACCTTATGTGGCTTTGATGTTGGTACAACTAGTTCAAATTTTCCCCACCATTACTTGAGTTCCACCAAATCCTCAACAAAAATCTTATCCCTATTGTGAAAGAAACTAGTGATGGGGGAAGCCTGAAATAAGGGGGGCAAAGATAAAGCAACCCAAGTGACAACCACTCCACCTACAACACATAAGTCTACTCCCCCATGCACTTTGTGTGATATTCTTGGTCATGTCACCAACCATTTCCCTAATATTCCCCATTTAAAGAGTGTGATTTCTAAGGACTAAAATTATCGAAACCCATATTTCCATGAGGTGCAAGTCACCTTACCTGAATTGTCTAAGAATAAAAAGTGTTTACGCACAAATCACCACCATTGTGATTTATGTGATACATACTGACACTATTCTCATCATTTTCCTCATCTCTACTATTTTCATGATGCCCTTACATTTCTTCGTGAGATGGATGTTGCTCATAATGACCCTTCCCCTTCTCTACTTGTAGACCCTAGCACCAATTCGCCACCAGGGCAGGAGAATACTCAACCCCTAATCATGATTCCTCCTCATGATGTGTAATTGAAAAATAATCTTTTTCCCATCTTTTACCTGTTATCATCCATGGGATTGACTTATTCAAACTCCTTAGGAGTGTTTTATTGTGCATATTTATATTCACCTTATAAAGTTTCTTTGGTATCAACATTAGTGGAACTTCTGTTGAGATTGCAACAAGATGATGGAGCTTAGTGAAAAGAGTCGCCTTCATTAAGTGGTCCGCAGGCAAATTATGGCGCAAGTTCTATTTTTGGATCCCAGCAGGGATG